>CP053155.1:1910318-3110318 GCA_014607495.2 Carposina sasakii | reverse complement strand
GAACAGCTGGTTATCCTAGGTAACCACAGCTTCAGTGCTATTTTTTGTCGCGAGCAACACCTAATTTTCTAAAAGACCATAGAGAAAATTTGACCTGCCCGAACCAGGGAACTAGAACATCCTTTTAGCATAGACAAGTGTTGATACGTGTCGAGTGGGTCAAGCTACGGAGTCAGGGTTGCCAAGCATAAAAAAAGAAATCTGCGTGAAATAAAAAAATGCCATTCAAAGTATATTTTGCTGTGTGAATATTTGTTATTCGATTGAGAATCATCCATTTCAATTTCTTTTTATTCGTAGACAATATTTGATTTACATTAACGTATCACAATAGGTCGTTAAGGTTGTTTACCGCTATCTATCTGTTCCTATGCCTACATACCTAGGACATATACCCTATATGCAAAACTACTTAATGCAGTTTTTTAAACAGATAGAGTGATTCAAGAGAAAGGTTTATATCTGTAACTAGCTACCCGTTCCGACTTCGCACAGGTGCAAGGCTGAAAAATGCCAAATTCCCATTACGCAGACCAAGTCGTACGCGGCCTAGTATTTTACGAGTATGTAACGGCTTCCGCCAGCGTGTATCATCCGAGACTGTTTATATTATATCATTATTATAATAATAAAGAGTATAAAAACGGCAGATGTGTAGGTAAATCCACCAAGAAATTTTGATAAAAACATCCGTGACAACCCTAGCTTCACTTCCTTGCATTAAGAAAACGGGTCATACTAAGACAGCAGGAATTTCTAAAAGGCTCTTGCATATTTGGGCCATGAGAAGGTAGGTCATGTGTTATCTTAAGACTATAAGACGTTCCATGGAGGAAGCATGCAGAGGAGGTGACATAACAACTTTTATTCACAGAATCCCGTTTACTGGGTAACTCTGACTTTTGTATAGTAATTTGTTAGATCCTAATCTTAATATATATAAATCTCGTGTCACAATGTTTGTCCTCAATGGACTCCTAAACCACTTAACCGATTATAATAAAATTCGCACACCATGTGCAGTTCGATCCAACTTGAGAGATAGGATAGTTTAAATCTCAAATTATAGTCGCAATTTTAATTTATTGCTAATTATTTGTCTGTTATACCTTTCGACTTGGTTGAGTAAGTAATCAATAGATGGCGCTGCTTTGGTAAACCGACAAACGTGTCATATAAGCTACAATTCAATTTCCACGCGGACGAAGTCGCGGGCGTCCACTAGTAATATTATAAAACGCAAAAGTTTGTGAGTATGGATGGATGGATGTATGGAAGTTTGTTACTCTTTCACGTAAAAACGGCTGGAGCGATTTTAATAAAATTTGGTATCGAGGTAGCTGACACCCTGGATTAACACATAGGCTACTTTTTATCCATGGAAAATATTTTTATCCCGGATAATTTCGACATTTTGTTTTCGCGGACGAAGGGGCGTCCACTAGTAAGTCATAAATCTGAATTTTACAAATACTTATATGGCGTCAATTCAACTCTAAAAATATTTATTTTATTTAGTTTAGGCTGAATTTGACCCATGGCGACAAGGACCCTATTAAACAGGTTCCCAATGTATTTATAAAGATTATATCTTATTTCAAAAATACTAAAAGGGAGGTTGAATGCATTGTAATTATCATTAAAAAAAACTGGTGCGTTTATATTTAGCTAGGTAGCCGATCAGTGACTTTTCAAAATATATTTATAGATAAAAGGACACCAGGTACGTAGGTAGTAACAATCTCGATTAAAAGGACATATAGCCACATGCATAAGCCTAGATTTAATTATATCCATTCCTCCTTTTCGTAAAAACATTTACATCACGCAGTTAAAAACATTGTTCATGCACATGTGTGTATTGTTACGAGCAGACAAGCCTCTGTGGTTTTTTAAAAAACATATTTTTTATTGAATAACGTTTACACAAGTAGGTAAATAGGTAGGTACGAGTACTTTGTTTTAGTTGTACATTTTATAACAAAAAAGATTATTTAACTACATATAATGATAAGTAAAAAGAAAATATTAAGTAAGAACTCATACCTACTTTGCTTGTACTTTGTACATACATACAGGATGCCATTTTAAAACTCGTACTAAAGCTATTTCGTTTCTTCTCCAAGTTTTTAATAACATTGAGATTATTCAGGTTTGCATTTTTTCCACGTTTTATCATCCAACGCTTTCATGCGCTCTATCTATCGGTGGATCAACGCACAACCTAAATCGCTGATCAGACCTTAAATATGGAGGGTGTGTTCTTTGACTTCTATTTATGGCATTCAAAAAGAAAGGATTCCCCGAAATTCTTACAGGAACGGAACTTACAGATTACGCGGACACAGACGTGAGCAGCTGCTACTATACTACTATATTGTACTACTAAAACATTAAACACGAGACCCTAACAGCCAATTTAAACTATGTAGTCCAAACGACAATTACTCTAAGACCAAAGGTCGTCGATTAAGAAGAGCAATGTCACGTCAAACATAATTATGGACGAGAATTTTTCACACGTTCCAGTTAAAAAACAACACGCTTGCCAAACCGCTTGGTATAGCACAAAAAACGCGATAAACAAGTGGATTTACACATAGACGAAGCACAGTAAAGAGATCCATTTTATGTATTATCTAGCTAGAATATTCTAGAAGACCCTTGCAAACGCATTGCCAAGGGGAGGCAAGGGGGGCAGCTGAAGAGAGTCGAAACTCGAATTGGTTCACCAATTTCATTCCTAATATACAGGATGTAACAAAAGGGGTATTCTAAGCGAAAAGCTATGTAAATAACACACCAAATTTCAGACTCAAAATCACATGTTTGTTTTTTTTTCAGATAATATGGAGAATTCCTACACAACTCAGGAATGTTTATACAATCTTAAAAAAGTTGCCCGCCGATTTAACTATAATTTTATGTCCACACCTACTATGAATTTGGAATTATTGGAATAATAATAACTTATAGGGTTTTAATTGTAATAATTTTGTCAGTCAGCGCTTAATTTAATATTAAGTATACCTATCTTCATACTTCACATTCTGTTTTTCTATTCGTTTTAATGATTTTTAGTCGCTTGTTAGGTCCCCCGGGATTTTCTACGCTTTGTTAGCATTTTTCTGGTCGCCTCTGTTGATCCTGGCTCACAGGAGTTGCAGAGGCGGGAATGAGTGGTGGGCCTATCTCGGTACTATGAATTTGACACTGACCTTAGTGAAACGGGGCGTGGCGGGTAACCTTAGAATTAAGGAATTATTTACTTGAGGGAACTTGTCACATATCATAAAGAGGGCGTGATTGTGTTTAGGTACGTAGCGCCGCTATGTGACGGCCGCGCTACTCTAGGAAACCATGCATATAGTCACGCCCATTACCCCTCAAGGAGGTTGGGCAAAAGTGTGCAATGTACAATCTAGCGATCGATAACGAATCCAATAGGAAATGTTTCCGTGCTATTCTTATGTAGGTATTCGTATTATAAGCTATTTAGCGTCTATTTAGGAAACCATAGCTTTGAAATGAAATGATAATATAATAATATTCACACTACACAACACATTAACATTGTCCCACATTAAGATCCCTAAGGTCTTGTGTCGTGGGTACTAAGCAACGGTATATAAATACATAGATAAGTATAGAAATATCCATGACTCGGAAACAAACATCAATATTCATCATATCAATGTTTGCACCTACCGGGATTCGAACCCAGGACCTACAGGCAGGCAGGGCCACTACCTACTACACCAATCGGCCGTTATATAATGAATGATTATATATTATTATATTGATTAAGTAGTAAGTATATCATTATTAGACCAGAGACATGTTTTGACACAATATGCAAATATGTATTTTAATTTATTTATTAAGACCAACAATAACAAATACCACTAATTGGGTACAACATAAGATTACCTAATAGCTACTACGTCACGTTTCCGCCACATCAGAGCGCGCCCCAACACGCAGCCAAAGCAATACTATTTATAGGAAACTCATGAGTCATTTCACAAATAGGCAATTAATTAACCCATGTTTATGTAGCGGCCACTTACCGTGCAGTACGCGTTTAAACTAGCCGTTTTACTTTAACATCGCTTTTGCCATATGTATAGAGTAGGAGATGAGAGCCACTAGAGGGCCTGTGCCGATGCGCGGCTTCACTAGAATACATCAGCTGATGCAGCTCATCGCCTGGGCGTACATCCCTGAGTTCCTTAGTCGACTCTCACGACATGCACGGAAGGAGATGCAGCTGATGTATTCTAGTGAAGCCCCGGATCAGCAAAGACTATTTCGTGGGAAACACACAAACAGATTTTGGACTAATTCAGCTCGCGTAGAAGAAATTGTAATGTACAATGGTTACATTGGAATACAAAATCTGATATGACGCGAACATTCACATGCAACTATGTCTATCTAAACCACAACACGGTAACTTGACACCGAACATGTCATTAAATATGAATAAAACAAACAGATGCCAATTGACAACATTGCATTTTTGATAACAAAGTATCTTTGTTTGGCTTATTAATAAAACCGCAATGGTGCGGTTTCTATGCGGCTCAGCTGGGCAGAGAATTCCCATTGCTCCCCCTTTTGAGTCCGCACATTTCGGTTTTTATCTAACTAAAAAGGGTGGACAGACCCTGGCAAAATATCATCGAGGCCGCCAACTTCCTCTTGCCAACGTCTTAGCCCTGAAAGTGCACTGGATCAAAAATTTTACGCAGTTGTGTCTATTGAGTCGCAGGCGTCGCTAAGTAAATAATAAATTAGATATTTCATTGCGCAGTGAGCAAACGCAAGTCATCTAAATTATTTAAAATCCAAACAAAGAAGACACGTCTCTAAATATCGATAATCAAGAACACGGCAAATAGTAATAAAGATAAATATTAGTGACTAACTAGCACATTATCGGTACGGAACGTAGTGGTTCGCCTTGAGTCAATACCGATGGGAAAGACAATTAACAATGCTTCGGTTAGAGCTGTTTGTATTAAAGCCATGCGATCACTTGTATTAAAGCCGTGCGATCACTTGTATTAAAGCCGTAGCATAGTTACCGACAAACAGCGGGATGCACTATGTTTTATAATATGTAATGCGAACTATAATGGCAATACATAGTTTGGCAGCAAATGCGATACAGGTGCATGCACCTATATGCATGCAGTGATTTTTGTGCCAATTCATTCACGATCTAAAGATGTTATGAATATTGCTACGATGCATAGGTATATACATACATACATACATATATACATATGCACACGGCTGTATTCCCAAGAATAGAGTAGCCAGAACTGCAGAATAGCGGTGGAGATCGTAGAGCCACGTTCAGCAAAGCAGGGTGCTGACCCTGCTTTCCTAAACGTGCCCGTAGCATGAATTTGGTGAGAGCGAGATATCTCACATGTAAACATCAAATTCACAGAGGTATATAATAACTACCTATAGACAAAAGACTTCGTTCGAACTTTGCGTATAAAAACGGAGTCGGGAATTAGAATAGACACTCAAGCTAAGACTTTATGAATTTGCCCTTAAAGAAGTGCTTTGCAATCCCTTTTTAAGATTTTACACGTAAAGTACATTACTTACATGTCTAATCATTACATAGCTCTGTGAATTTGTCGCGTAAATGTGAGACATCTCACACTCACCAAGTTCATGCTATGGGCACTGATGTTTGAAATCACTAAGATCAATTCCTTAGTCGACTCTTACGACATGCACCGAGGATATGCAGCTAATGTATTCTAGTAAAACCTCGCATAGGTATTATACTCATCTAAATATAACAAGGGGTGAGCCTACGAGTACAGTAAATAGAAAGAAAAGGAGACACTATTATTTATTTAAAAAATGTGCTTAAACGAAGCATTACTTATGTAAGTTATATATTAATTTTAGTTTTCCCGGGATAAGAAATCCCTTGTATCCTCTCCTTTATTTTATAAAAAAAATATAGGTAAATAGCGACATGTATAGGTATATATGAAATCATTATGCTTGCAGCCAAACTGTGGGCGTATCTGGTAAGGTAAATCTATTTTGATTACACACAAATTTATTTTTAATTATCCCTTCCACGTGATCATGTGGGTTACTGACTATCCAGTATCTAATATTGTTATCTGCAACTAGCTAGGACATCCACGCGGGCGAAGCCGCGGACAACAGCTAGTTGTACGCCCACAGTTTGGCTGATTGCTGTTATGCGATGGGACTGACCACCTGTCACTACTAACCGAACTTATACATCTCAACTATGCCCTCAAAATTGGTCAGAAGTGGCACCATGTGGTTCTATCGGCCCTTGGTGCTCTGCCTACCCCGTAAGGGATAAAGGCGTGATTATATGTATGTATGTATAAGTACAAGTTCGCTTAAAGTTCTTCTGTGTGCATGGTAACTTATAGTTATATTTCCGGGGCAATATCTCTCATCCATAGAACTTGATTTTCCCAAGACTCTCAATTTGTTGTGGTAAAACGTGGACTCGATGTTCCATCTGCCATTCACTATCGATTATTATAATTCAGAGAACCAATCGATTGGCAATAATCGGTTGTTATAATGCGAGCTTTTTTTAGATCTGCGGCCGCTTATATCGATTGCTGGTTTAGTAGCAATGATGGCCCTAGAATCTAGGACGGTTAGTGCAATTACTGTGAATGTGGAACACGGCCCGGTGGGAACTTATGCACTTGTTAATAAATCAGAGGATAACCCAACTTATATGTCGCAGGCATATTGAGTAACACGTGATATTACAGAACCTCTATATAAATAATAATAGAATGGTATTTTTGGAGAGAATATTTGGCAATATGGCAATGTATAAACGGATGATGATGATGGTATTTTTGGAGGGAGATAACTTAGTCTTTTAGCAGTTTCCCGGCTAAATTATTTGTTGGTTGGGTTATATTAGAATTTAATATTTATTTATCTATAATAATTTTACATTTCTAAACTAATATGTAGGTATTAACATTTTTATTTTATATTTTGATTGAGGGTATAAAAATGATTTGCAATACATTGGTTTTAGTTGTTAGTTAGTTGGTTCGGTAGATAGAACTAACATGGAAAACTAATCCTGATGATGCCACGGGTGTTGGCGAAACATATGTCGATTAAAATTTTAATTGGTTTTCGGATTAGCAGCTATGTATTAATGGTTGCATGCTAGGTGCTTGGATCTGGCTTCTCGTTGCGACTGTAGTGTCTTGTGTTCG
The DNA here is from genome assembly GCA_014607495.2 of Carposina sasakii. NCBI lineage: Eukaryota > Metazoa > Arthropoda > Insecta > Lepidoptera > Carposinidae > Carposina > Carposina sasakii. Next base: position 3,103,047 of record CP053155.1, on the reverse strand, counting down.
TGATCATGAGTAGGTAGATCCGAGGGTCAGCGGAGGGTATAGGGCCCGGTGGCGGGCGATCCCTCAATAGAGATTTGAACTTCCGAATAGTGACGCCTGATACAATTCAATATATTAGAATTGTTAAAACTACAACGTAAAAGGAACCAAGCAAGAGAAACGACCGAAGAAGTGCTAAAAGGAAGTTTTTCACTCGTTTTATTCCAAATCCCTAGCGGTTTATAACACCAAATTACAACGCCGGGTTTTTACATATGCCTGCAACATGTACATGCTTTTGTATTAGTTAGCAATACAAGTACGGAACGATGTTTTGGAAATATAAAAACGTGTTTTCTAATGCGTTTCGTTAGCTGTTTAGTCAATAAAAGAATTGTTCAGTCGAATCAAACGCACTTATTGAAATATGCCTAAAGTAATTCGCACCACACTAGATAATATTAGAAGATGCAACACGCATAATGCGAGAGGCGAAATCTATACTAATATATATATTTTTATATATAAAGCTGAAGAGTTTGTTTGTTTGTTTGTTTGAACGCGCTAATCTCAGGAACTACTGGTCTGATTTGAAAAATTCTTTCAGTGTTAGATAGCCCATTTACCAAGGAAGGCTACAGTCTATACAACAACCTGCCCGGCTTCGCACGGGTACAACGCCCCCTCACGCGGACGAAGTCGTGGGCGGCTGCTAGTATGACATAAAAGCGCACGTTCTTCTAGCTCAGGCGTTTAAAAAATACGCACCTATAGGATTCGAAATATGAAATCACTCAAAAATACCATTTACACGCTAAGGGTTCCAAGAACTATCACCTAAAACATTATTCCAAAAAGCCACTAACCTTAGTGCAGAACGCGCACCCGCAGCCACCGATAATCGTGACCTTGTCAGGAGTGGCGTCTTCCAGGCAGATCTTGCAGTTGATGGGCACAGCCGGCACGAAGCCCACGGCATTGTCGAGAGAATACCTGGGTAGGAGGTCATTATCATTAATAGTCATTGCTATTAACTACTAGCTATGAGCAAGCAGGTCGAAGGAAATAAGGTCTGACCCTAGCACAGTTGGCTTCACTATACGTCACTTTGTATTAAAACCGTTTCTCCAGCGTGTAGCAAATCTCACCTAACCCCTCGATAGGGTAAATATGACCTTAAGGTTACGCCATAACGAATTCCCAAAGGTTTGTTACCTTAGACCCGCTCAGAGTCGATACTCGATTTCCTGCCTTTTCCTTTAGAGACACCTAGAGTGTCCAAGACCTCGTCGCCGCCGATTGTAGGCGCGAAGGGGCAGTGCTTAGATGTTTTTTCGCCATTGGTCAATGTTTCTCTTCCAGACTGCTCCACGATTACCGACCAGAAGCAGAGGCGACTTAAGACGAGCACCGAGAGCATACAGAAGACGCGAACAATCGGTTGTACACGCGGGTGGTCTCAAAAATGTCGGTGATCTCAAAGGTCAAAGTCCGAAATTCCATATGCTCTAAGGTCATACTTTACACTCATCTAGAGCTACTGACACACGGGAGAGTGACCGTAGAAGTAAACGGAACGTGCTCAGTGGAAAATAGGCGCCGATGAGCTCAGATAGATCAATGATATAAGTTCGAAATGCCGCCTGCTAGGATTCACTTTGGAAACACTGACCTGGAGCCGCCGACCGGCGAGTGACAGCAGCGATGAGCACCGGGAGCAGACAGAGGGCGCACGTAGCCGGTTGTGGGCGCGGATGGGCTCGGATGCCTTAGACTAGACTACACTATAGTAACACTGACCTGGAGCCGCCAACCCCGGCGAGAGACAGCAGCGAAGAACACCGGGAGCAGACAGAGGGCGCCCGCAGCCGGTTGTGGGCGCGGATGGGCTCGGATGCCTTCTCGCGATCGGTCAGCGCGAGAACCGTCGAGCATTTCCGCAGACCTGGAGAAATAGAAATTAGAGCATTAGTAACAGATCCCTTGTCTTTATATGGGACAGAACAGACATTTCACTCAAGAGTGGCCCCCCCTCGGTAACCCTATGGGGGTCAGGGGTGGTCAAGAAAGCTTAGGCACGAACATATCGGATCTTAGCATATCCGACTCTAAGCCCAAAATATTGAGTATGACCAAGCCCCGACTTTGGTTGGAATCACCCCTGATTTCATTCAGTAATGTCCAAAGCTAACGTTCAGTGGAAATAAGTCAGCAATATCCTCCGAATTTGTTCATATTGTATTATTCATGAACTTGTCAATGTTACAAAAAACGACACGTGAATCAAACATGATTAATTGGACAGAGACCCTGGTAGGGAAAGCACGAACTACAGAGCGTAAAAAAGTTCGTGCTTTCCCTACTAGCTTTCCCTAACGGAAGAATTGATATTGTCATGATATGGTTTATGTTTACACCACTGTACCCTACAGTTTACGTAAACCACAAGTTACATCTGAATGATTCCTCACGAGCAAGGCATAAACCACTAAGGCACTATAACCCTATAACCACAAGTACCTAAATTCCATATTTTTATTTGATTCCCTAAACTGTCTACCTACTACTTTTAAAAGAAGTTTTTGAGCATTTACCATGTTTATAGATTTTAAAAGATCACAATTTTCATGAGCTTCCTTACCCTCAAGCAATGGCTGCGGCTGCGACAGCACGGAGTCCCTGGAGGCGGCCCTCCGTACCGGCTTGGCAGGCCTGGTGAGGGATTTGAGGCCCCCGCTTAGGATCAGCTCTAAGGCCCTCCAACCACCGGGCCCGTTTACGCCAACTCCCGTCTGAGGACAACCAGAGAAAATCTATTAGTATGACCAAAGATTGCAGCATTAAATTATGAAAATTAACCTCTTTCCTAGATCTTTTTTAAAGACACTAAAATATTGGACAAACGCGGCCGACCGCGACTTTGTCTGACTGAATCACAAACAGATGTAAGTATAGGAGATGATGTTTTCCTTAGTGCTATATCTATTTGATCCTCTATATAAAGCTTCAAATAATAAATTCAGAATTCATTTCCAGTCATTATTCTTTATTCATAATTTTTCATCTTTATAATCATTATAATCCACAAGTTAAACGTTCCGATTAAACTTTTACATAGAATCATTTTTTCAATCAGATTTTACTTTAAAACCTCAAAAAGGTCAAGAAGCTCTGACCTCCACCAGATAATAATAACAAAATGAGTCTAAACTATAAAAAAATGAATACATTCTATAATCATGGTCGAACTGGATTGTATAACGTGCAAATTGTATAAGTTTCAAACAAGTTCGGTAGCAATAACCCCAAGGTTAGAGAAGCATGCTTTCCTATATTTCTAAATCAATCAAGCTTATGACGTTAGAGGAAAGTAATTAAGACCGCCTCACTGGTTTACTCAGCAGGACTCTAACTAGCGTAATCAGTGCTTCAGTTACTCAGCAGGACTTTCTAACTAGGCGTTAACACCTTATTATAAATAATTTAGATACCAAGAAGATAGGTTGTGAATTTGTATTGTGTAAAGTCGACAAGGCTAAGTAGAAGTAAACGAAGTATAGAAAACTGAAGTGGCAGTGGGCTGGTCACATCTGTCGTACAATTGATAGGTGGAGTAAGCGAGTTCTCAAATGGAGACCGCGCCTCGGCAAGCTGGATGGCGGAAACGGGAGATCAAGCCTTGTGGCGTGCTCTGGAGGAGGCGTACGTTAAGCAATAGGCTGATGTGTGTGTGTATGTGTGTGTGATGAACTAAATTAATTATTATCAAGTAATATAAGATATATAGGTACGTAAGTTCAGAGTGCCCGGTAACTTTGGTGATTATGTTTGATTGAGGTCACTAGGTAGGTTGTGGCGGCGTGAAGGAAACTTCAGTTTCAGCAGTAAATGAATGTATTACCACAACACAGAAAGTCAGAAGGAGAAGAGTGAAAGTACACAAAGACAGAAGAAAGTTCACAGACACGAAAGTACATACACAACACATATATATATATATATAAATAGGCCACCAGTGGCGTAGCGGCACTCGCGTATGTGGGTCGTCGCGGTACAGGGTGGCGTGGACTCTGCGTCACAGTCCTCGGACGACTGGAGGTACCAGCGCATGGGCAGCGTGGTGTGGCGCGATCACGTTCGGCGCCGTCAGCAGTTTTGCTGAACTACGGATATCGCGCGGCGTTGCTTGTGCGTTAAATATAGTGTTGCGAATGTATGACTATGATGTGTGTAATGCTTGTCTTCTTGTAGGTGTACATATATATGAAATATAGTGTATCTGTTTAGTATTAATAAATATAAATACACATATAGATATATAAATATGTATCAGGTCACCTACAGTACTCCCTTCCAGAGACCGAGTCTACGGGCGATAGTAATCTGGGAAGTGAACTCGCCTTCCCGATCGCGTTACCCGTACTGGTGGTGGATGGTCTGGTTGTGGTGGTCGGTCAGGAGAATCAGTACCGCCGCGTGGCGGTAGAGGTACGGCATTGTCAGTCAGTATATAGGCTGGTTTCAACCGATCTATACTGACTGTCACGTCCTTACCCCTGACGCGTATTTTAAAGTGCTTGGCACTTCGGCACAAAACTTCGTGTGGGCCTGTGTAGGCCGGTTGGAGAGAACCACGTAGCGCGTCTTCCCTAAGGAATACGTGGCTACATGTGGTGAGGTCCTTAAACACGAAGGTTTTGTGTTTCGAGTGGTGCTGGGTTGGGACCGGACGTATCTTCTCGGCAAAGGACTTGAGACGTGCTGAGAATTCGGTGATGTCGGTGGTGTAGCCTGTGAGGTTATGGCCGAAGAATTCGCCAGGTAGGCGGAGTGGCTCACCGTACACCAGTTCAGCCGAAGAAGTCTTCAAGTCCTCCTTGATGGAGGTTCGTATGCCGAGAAGAACGAGAGGTAACGTCTCGGTCCAGTTTGCGTCAGCATGGCAGGTAATGGCTGCCTTTAGTTGGCGGTGAAAACGCTCAACCAAGCCGTTGCACTGTGGGTGGTAAGCCGTTGTCCTTCGGTGATCGAAACCGATGGACTTGGACAGTTGCTGGAACAGCGCTGATTGGAACTGTCCTCCGCGGTCGGTAACGATCTCGGAAGGACATCCATAGCGCGACACCCAACAGGAAAGGAACGCTTTTGCTACCGTTTCGGCTGTAATATCGGTAAGTGGTACAGCTTCCGGCCATCGCGTGAAGCGATCGACGGCTGTAAGGCAGTACCGATATTCACCATCTGGCGGCAGAGGGCCGATCAGGTCTAGATGGACATGTTTGAAACGCGCCGAAGGTAAATCATGCGTACCTAAAGGTGACGCGACGTGCCTGTTTACCTTCGTGCGCTGGCAGGCCAAACATGCCTTAGCCCATTCACGGCAGTCCTTGCGCATCAGAGGCCACACAAAGCGTTCTGCAACGAGCTTGGATGTGGCGTTTGCGCCTGGGTGGCAAAGCGAATGCAGGCAGTTATATACCTGCTGACGCAGTTGTTGCGGGACGAAGGGCCTGGGAATCGGCGTACTGACGTCGCAGTACAATGCGGTACGACTTCCAGGGATGTTCGTCTTTATGAGGCGAAGAGAGGACTCACCCCGGAGACACGCTGTAAGGTCTGGATCTGTAGCTTGCATTTTGGCCATCACTTCAAGATCGACAGGCATCTGCAGTTCGTTCACGCGGGAGAGTGTGTCGGCCACGACGTTACTCTTACCCGAGATGTGGCGAATCTCGGTGGTGAACTGCGAGATGAAGTCCAGGTGTCTATACTGACGCGGCGAACAGTTACGTTTCCGTTCGTGGAAAGCGTAACAGATCGGCTTGTGATCAGTATAGACCGTGAAGTGAGTGGCCTCTAGCATGTGGCGGAAGTACCTTATGCTCTCGTAGATGGCAAGGAGCTCGCGATCGTACGGTGAGTACTTCGCTTGCGATGGGCTCAACTTGCGCGAGAAAAATGCTAAAGGCTGCCAAGATCCATCCTTAAGCTGCTGTAGGACTGCACCTATTGCCGTATCAGAGGCATCAGTGACAAGTCCTAACTTAGCTTGCGAGTCAGGGTGAGCCAATAGAGCAGCGTTGCTCAGGCTCTCTAAGCAATCCCTAAAGGCTTGCAGCGAATTTCCCTCTATGTGGACGGGATGGGAAGCCTTGACCGATCCGGTCAGCAAGGCGTTCAGGGGAGCTTGAGTCTGGGCGGCGTTAGGTAAAAATCGGCGGTAAAAATTTACCATGCCGAGAAATCGCCTAAGCTCCCTGACTGTTTTCGGAATGGGAAATTCCGAAATAGCTCGAACCTTGCTTTCCAGAGGCTTGGTGCCACTTTCAGAAATGGCGTAACCTAGAAATGTTACCTCGGGAGCGCCGAAAACACACTTACCCGTATTGATGAGTACGCCATAGGTCTGCATACGTGTAAAAAATTGTCGAAGGTGGTCTTCGTGCTCACGAGCCGACTTGCTAAAGACCAAAAAGTCGTCGAGGTAAGGGTAAACAAAATCTAGGCCACGCGTCATTTCGTCGACAAACCTCTGGAAAGTTTGACCAGCATTCCTAAGCCCGAATGTCATAAAGGGGAATTCGTACAAACCGAAAGGGGTGGTGATTGCGGTCTTCGGTATGTCCTCCTTAGCGACCGGTATCTGGTTGTAAGCCTTAACAAGGTCAATGACCGAAAAGTACTTACAACCAGACAGACTGTGCGAAAAGTCATGTATATGACGGATCGGGTATTTATCCGGGATAGTCCTGGCGTTGAGTAGGCGGTAGTCGCCGCAAGGACGCCAACCATTGTCCTTTTTGGACGCGAGGTGGAGTGGGGATGCCCACGGACTATCGGACGGACGCGCTGTACCGTTCGATAACATGCATTCGATCTCCTGTTTCGCAATTTTTAATTTGTCGGGGGCGAGACGTCGTCGGGGCGAGCATGATACTGGAGGGCCTGGTGAGGTAATAATATGGTGTGTAGTATTGTGCTTGACGATACCCGGAGTACCAGCAGGGCGTGTTATTTCCGGATATTCGGACAGAATCGCGTGATACACACTGTTACCTCCAGTCGGGACTATAATGCTGGACAGAGATAAACTGTTCTTACTAGCTAAAGAAGCTACGGTACTGACCTTGGTTAGGCTATCGGAGAGTTTGTGTTTGCTGACGTCGACGATAAGCCCATAATGTGAAAGAAAATCTACGCCGATTATGGCTTTCGTGACGTCAGCAACCACGAAACGCCATGGGAAGTTACGGCGTAGGCCCAAGTTTAAATTTAAATTTACGTACCCGTAAGTATCGATAGCCGAACCATTGGCAGCACCGAGCTGATATGACGTTTTTGTACGGCACTCGCGGATCGCGGACACTGGGAACACACACACGTCACTTCCGGTGTCTATCAGGTATTCAGTTTGTGATGCACGATCCCTGATGAAGAGGCGACCGGTGGTGGAGCTGCGGACGTTCTGTGACGTCATCGCCGTGTGTCCGGCGAGTGAGCGCGGTGACGGCTGCACCTGTTCCGCGAAGTCCTGCGCCTCGGAAGAATCGGCGTGGGCGGGGGCGGCTGATGGTATCTGCCGCGCCTTGCGCGGTGATGATGGTCGGCTACGATGATCTCGTCGTAGATTTGTCATTGGTCTAGGTCGCTGTGCGCGCGCAGTAAGGTCACTCACTATCTTAGTGAGGGCCGCAATTTGACGCGTCAGCACTTCGACCTGTGATAATGGCGATGATGGTGCCGGTGCGACGGTGATGGGTTGACCGTCGAGATGTTGGTGAGTCGTCCGGGCACGTGTAGGAACGGCAGGTTTACATTCCGCCATTTTGATGAGCGAATTCGTGCGCGTGGTGATGTTGAAGCACTTTCACTGTGTAGTAATGTCCGTGTCCTTTGCGGGGTCACCAGTTTGGTGATTATGTTTGATTGAGGTCACTAGGTAGGTTGTGGCGGCGTGAAGGAAACTTCAGTTTCAGCAGTAAATGAATGTATTACCACAACACAGAAAGTCAGAAGGAGAAGAGTGAAAGTACACAAAGACAGAAGAAAGTTCACAGACACGAAAGTACATACACAACACATATATATATATATAAATAGGCCACCAGTGGCGTAGCGGCACTCGCGTATGTGGGTCGTCGCGGTACAGGGTGGCGTGGACTCTGCGTCACAGTCCTCGGACGACTGGAGGTACCAGCGCATGGGCAGCGTGGTGTGGCGCGATCACGTTCGGCGCCGTCAGCAGTTTTGCTGAACTACGGATATCGCGCGGCGTTGCTTGTGCGTTAAATATAGTATTGCGAATGTATGACTATGATGTGTGTAATGCTTGTCTTCTTGTAGGTGTACATATATATGAAATATAGTGTATCTGTTTAGTATTAATAAATATAAATACACATATAGATATATAAATATGTATCAGGTCACCTACAGTAACTCTTACAATAATCCGGAGCTAATTCGAAATGAAGAAGGGAATGAAAGAAAAACTAATTACACTTGGGCACACTATAAATCAGTGTTAATCAAAAGTACTAGCATAGCATACAATCACAGCAGTAAGTGTAAAACAGGTAATTACGATTCATAAGAGGCACCAACCGCAGTCAATGGATATAGAGGCCAAGATAGGCGCATTTGGATTGTGAGACAACTGATTTAAATGCACATCACACAGCATTGCAATGTAGTTTAAATGTCGCCGGGGAGGTGTCCTTTCCTTGAAGTAGTACCTATAGGGATTCAATTTATAACAATAATAAGTGCCTACCAGAGTACCTGTAGACTTTACTAGATAGAGTACATCGGCTGCCATCAAATTTCCTTCCATGTATGTCGTAAGAGTCGACTAATGAACTCTGGCATTCTTACAAGTGATAAGCTAGCAACGTGTAACTGATCATTAACATCCTGTTCCCACAATGATAAACGTGGCTCTAGCTAGGATCTCCTTTACTACCCTGCACTTCTGGCTACCCCAGTTCGGGAACACAGCCGTGTCTATATGTATGTATGTTGTCCATGTAGATTTCAGAGTATTAAGAGCGCTTCAAATTAGGATTTATTTTCTTATTGGTTCTATGTCTGATCTCTCTCCGCTCGTGTCGAAGGAATAGAGAGTGCATCTGTGTTTACTATTACTATACTGTGTACCTAGATTGCTAATCTATGTTGAGATCTTCCGCCCTGACCGAAATACCATCAGACACTAGCCACTTCAAGATACATTAATTGTACACAGCGTATCGGGGGGCACGGCAGTGCCCCCGCCAAGTCGAGCGCGAAGCAAACACTGCCGTACCATCCTTTACTGAAACCATTTCGCCGCATTTTCAGGCCCCTATTTGAGAACCTCTGGATAAGACCAGAACGCAGTTCTTTCATTACTTTTTCGAGATAAACAAGCAGCTCCATCGAGACTTGGCTAGTTTTTTACAGAATGTTTTTAGTGCGATTAGACTTGTCCACGCACGAGGCACATTAATACGTATACTGTATGAAATCATCACGCATTATAATTTATCGCGTAACTTGCTATACTAGAAACGAGAACGCGGATACTGTCTTACGTGTGATCAAAGTCAGTCATGCTATCCTAGTCCATTAATATATGGAACCTGTCTTGTACGAGTATGCGTGCAACATAATACAGGGGGTCGTCGTCATCAGCCTGTTGCAGTTCACTGCTGGACGTAGGCCTCCCCCAGAGCCCGCTACAAGGCTACTGCCATGAGGGGTTTTGGTTGAGTTGTTGGTTTTGGTGAGGTTTTGAGGCGGGTTGGTGATCACGAGTAATTTTCGGACTATGCTGTCAGAACGGGAGGCGCTGCTGCCCACCTCCTACGATACCCATGCGCAGGTATGGGTGATACAAATTCTACTCTGCCGGCAACACGCGGCTACAATACAGGGGGTATTAAATGTATTGTTGCCTAAGGTCCATCGCCCACGGAAGCGTAGCTGCATAGATGCTGCAGGCTGCTGATCGCCTTTCGATTCCTTAGGCTAATATAAATAAAGTAAGATCTTAACAAGTAACATTTTGATGGAATATCCTTAGGCAGATATTTAAAAAAAAAACTCTACAAAATATAAACCTAATAATTACAAGTCACGTCGCATTCTAAAAAAGTGTATTTGTCAAGGGAAACGTGTAATTTAATATTCTCTCGAGTTTAATATTAGCCAAAACCAATACAGCTGGAAGTAGGTACCTAGTTATTAATTAATATTAATACCTGCCACAGAGTAACCATTAAAATAGAATGTCAAATTTAACACCGAAGTCAGTGATAGAAGTGGAAATAAGAGCTCTAAGCATGATATGGTGAACTAAAAATCTGAGATACAGAATGAGAAATGAAGGGATAAGAAAGAAGGCCCGTTATATTAGATAACTTGTAACTGTAAAATAAAAAAGTGACCGACTTGACAAGCTGCTTATTTTATTTGCTCTGTGAAAGCTTAACATCTGATAAGCCAATGGATCAAAAACAAAGAGGAGGCGATATAACAACCTTTGTTTCAGAAAATAGTGACTTTACCGCGTGACCGAGTGGACAGAGTTTAGTTAGTTATTTAGTCTGTGATAGATACCATGTGGCACTAGCTAGCTTTAGTATGTTCACGGAGCAAAAACAACAAGGAGACGTTCTAAACGTTTATTTATAGAATACAGCGACATCGTCAAGGCTAACGGACAATAGTTGAGAAAGTGGTTGGTAAAAATAGCATATATGTATACTTTTATTTTTATTATTCAAATCAATTTTAGTCGTATGTATGCACGCCTTTTTTTTCTCGATTTCATTTTGTTTATTTTTTCCTTTATTTGTTAAGTTTATCCTGAAGGAAAGGCAAGGGGAACTATGCCCATACAGCCATTGTCTTTAGTAATGATTCCTGAATTTATCACAGAAAACATCACTTTACGGACACATGCAAGCCATTTACAAATAAATTTTGAATTTCACAAGTTTTTAAGTACATATTTTATTGCATTGTCTTATTTATATATTTTGCATGTTATTACTTACATATTTATTTTAACTTATTGATATTTACATATATTTATATATTATAATCTGTAACTCATGTATGTATGTATATTCTATAGGTACATACCTTCCATAACGTCAGCTCCTAATTGGTCCCTTTTGAAAACCAGCGCTGCTTGCAAGGTAGGCACGCCTATCTTATCTTAGCAGCATCCAGCTGAAAAGGGACCCGTTTTACGGTTGCACGTACACGGGACGTGACTGACGGGCTCCAAATAGGGCACACAGTTCTACTTACTGTTCTTCGTTTCATGTTGCTTCTACCTGTCTACTTACTTCTTTTGATCTGTATTTCTACCCTATTTCTATTATCTTTTTCTATGTTACTTCTGTCCGTGTATGTGTAATTTTCAAATAAAAAACTATTCTATTCTATGTAGGCTACATTGGCGGCCGGGGCGGCGGGCGGCGGCGCGGCGCGCGGCGGCTAGGCTCAGTGGTCACACGGATTCACAGCTCTTCATTTTATTTGCTTAATGGCTAGGTCTATTTATATCTAGGCACGTGCGAATTAAGTGGCTTATTTCAAATGGCAACAAGAGATCACTGGTTTCTTTGATATTTTTCATTTTTCACAGTACACCTATACAGTGAAATTTACAGAAGAAACACATGAATTCGTAATAAAACCATCTTTTCTCGCACAGGGCTAAGCGAATATTGATAATTTATACATGCGTCTTACATAGTACCTATGTATTATAAAATTATTAATAAAGAAAATGGAAAAAATTCTTCATCCGAGTGGGAATCTAACCCACTTAAAATTAAGACCGCTGAATTAAAAACACTGAGTAAAATCTGATAGCAAAAATCGGGTTACTTGAGGTTTTAATTTTTTTACTCTTTTCTATTGTATGGAACCGTGCATTTTAGAATTCAGCCGCTATAACCACATTTTTTTTATAAGGGTCAGTTCACATTATTTTTTATTGGGACCGAGACGCGACGCGACGCGACGATACTCAAAGAGGCCAATGATTTCGCGCTGCGCCGCGCGTCGTCGCGAGACGCATAGGGCACACGCAACTGTTCTTCGTCGCGACTTCTTTTGGTATTTCTACCCTATTTCGCATCTTTAAAATCGTAGCAGGACGACGCCTCGCTGCGCAGCGAGATGCCGCGAGGCGCAGCGGAACGTATCTACTAGCCGCGGGCGCCGCGCGGCCCCGCCCACGCCCTCCCGCAGTCTACTTCCTCTTCTGCAAGAAGTCCGATTATAACAAGATCCCAATCTATCATTATATTTTCAATCGAGCACTCGACCGAACTGCATCAAGTCTAGACGGAAATAGTAGAGAAGTCGCCACAGCGGCCTCAGGCTGCGCCTCGCGGCGTCGCGCTGCGTCGCGCGGCACCGCGAGACGCAGCACCGCTCTTGCACGCCGCGCGTACCGGCGATGCACCGCTGCGTCACGATACGTCGCGCTACGCCGCGAGGCACCTCGAGGCGCAGTGCTGCGTGGTGCAACGTAATCTGAATTCTCACAATGTAATGTGTATCTTTTCGTGTAGTGAATAAAGTGTATTCTGAGTCGCTCTATGAAAAATGTGCGCGCAGCGTCGCGCCGCGTCGCGTCTCGGTGTGAACTGACCCTAAGCCACCGGGTCAATTACTCGGATGACGAATTTTAGCATCTCTTTTCTAAATTACATATTGGCAACGTTATTCTTCATCCCGATAGCTATACACTAGCCAAATCTCGGCAAACAAAGCTGAATCCCTCAGCACAATGTCAGATGAAACGATCAACCATATCCTAACGGATTATATTAATAGAGAAGTGTTTTTATAAATTTATCTTAGTCAAGATATTATATATTATAAAATTATTAATAAAGAAAAACAGCCGCTATAACCACTAAGCCACCGGGTCAATTACTCGGATGACGAATTTTACCATCTCTTTTCTAAATTACATATTACAAAGTACCTACTCGTATGTAATAAATATTGTCACACCAAAACTGTTGGAACGCTCTTAGATTAATTATTTTTACTCGCTGGATCGACTCAAGTGTATGTATGGTAGAGACTGTATATATTTTTTTTATTTTATTCAAATTTCCTCATAGATGCAAAATATGTACGCAAAATACTCTATAATACCTCGTGTTTTCTTATGAAACTGTCGACAAAATCGTCAAATATCAGTCGAATGACGTCGAAATTTGTCGTCGTTTCTTACGCTATCCAATTTCCGGTCGCATAGCAATTTTCCGCCTTGGATTGGTTGGGAGAATGAAATTTCTCGAACTTAAAATGGCGTTCTAAATATTTTTATTGAAACTATATAGGATATAGCTGGAGTGAATAACTTTTTCATGCGAAAATGTTATGTACTTACCTATAATATAGGTAGTTACGAAAGCAAAATTTTATCTTGGATAAAGAGAAACGTTATTACTTTTAAGCCTCTAATGACCATATGAACATGACAGGTTTAAAGCTCGTTATGAGGCCGTCCGACCAAGTGCACCCCCTATAATATTGTACTATGCAACCTCCGACGCCGCGGCCAACTTAGTTATTAAGAATGGGGCGAAACCGCCGGTAATAGCTAGGTAGTTATAGTTGTTGGTTTCAATATTTACGAGTATATTCGACTATCTTTACATGTGCGCGAGAGTAGACGACACAAAAAATCGGGAAGTACCAACTCGCTTATTCGAACGAGTTTTAGACAAGCGAGTCGAGCAATAACCACAAAAACTATGTAATGAACAAGTTGACGACAAATAAAATTTGGAAGTGCCAACTCGCTTACTTTTAGACAAGAGCGAGTCGACGAATAACTAGAAAAAAAAAACATATGTGATACTCTTATCAACGCAATGAAGTAGAAAATATGATTCGAGACCTTAACCTTGACTTTTCTATTACCTAACTCTCACAGTTTCCGGGAAAAAATCATCACTTGGACGAGTGCCCTGAGAGAAGTCTAGATATCTCTCATCTTGCTCATGGAGCAGAAACAGAGTGGAGGTCGCGTAGTAACTTTTGTTGTAGCACAAATTTCACTGCGGTCACCAACCCGCCTAGCCAAACCCATCCCCAAGGCAGTCAGTAGCCTTGTAGCGTGTCCAGGGTGGTGCCTACAGTTTAGCAGTTGACTGTATTGCAGTAAGGGTAATATGTATGTAAGCATAGGAAATAGAAACATCGGGGGTCGTTAATAATGTGCAAACCGGTCGAAGTGTGACCTTTCATGAAAGAATGAAGACGAGGTGGCCTACCAACTTGGGTTCGATCATCGCGGTTATCTACTGAATGCAGGCCGCTTCCAAGCAGTCGCAGAATAGGTCACTGGAAGAAGCATGTTTGGCAGTGGACTTCCTATGGTTTAAATTATGACCTAGATATATTTACAGTCACAGCTCCTCATAATATCTGCATAATGGTGCCTGAAACATTCATTCCCACGAACCTAAATTTAGAATGCGCTAGTATTGCAAACCACAGAATCTATTTAAATGACGTTATTGTTGGAAATGCAACCTTGACGTGAACATGACTACATGAATCGCTAAACGTTATGCTTGTCGGAAAACTCGAGAACTGGATACTAAAGAAATTCAGTATTTTTCAATACACAATCTTCGCGTGATTTGATCCAAAGGCCGCTTGAATTTATCATAAAGGAGATCTAACGTTTCGCATAGGGGGGTCAGATGTAAATGATCAGTGAGAAGTTGCTAGCCAATCGCCTGTAAGAATATACGAGTTCCTTAGTCGACACTTGTGACATGCACGGAAGGAGATGCAGCTGATATATTCCAGTGAAGCCCCGCATCAGGCTAAAGAAAATAACGCGAAAAATACTTCGGGAACAAAGTAAGACGCTAGACGTCTCTGGATGAGATTATGGCGTTGAGCAGTAAAAAGATAAATCACCTCCAAATACAAGAAACGTGCCGAAATTATATTCCGCAAACAGCAAAAAATATATCATAGCCAAAAAATATTTTCCGAAGGCCGTATTTAATACAGATTGAATGAAAATTGCTTCTATTTTTACATTTAATTTGCGCGAGCGAAGCTAAATCACAGGGTTTTTTTTTTCATAATCTACATTTACATTCAGACTTCACTGGGTGCTTTGGATACATTAAATATTATAATTATTTTATAATTATTTAACTAATAACTACTAGCTGATTGCCACAATGACGAGCGATTGGTGATACATTGGTTGCATTTCCTTCTGTGCATGTCGTAAGAGTCGACTAAGGAACTCGATCATTCTCTCAGGCGATAAGCTAGCAACATGTCACTGATTATTTAAATCTATCCCCGTTATGTTAAACGTGGCTGAGGGATCTCCCTTACGATCCTGCAGTTCAGACTACCCATTTCGGATATACAGCCGTGTCTATATGTATGTATGGTGTAGTTAGTAGTGCCTGCTCTTCTGCGCCATAAGTTAATCATCGATTATAATGATGAAAATAGATTTTTGTTTCAGAGTCATGGGTGATGTAGCATTGTGGTGTATACCTACATATAGGTACATGAATGTTATCCCGTTATACATAAGTAGCCTAACCAGCTTATTTGATCTAGGTATTTAAGATTTTAAGGTACGGCATCATGTACTCGCAATGCATGGTGTTATAAAATTAAGAACTAAAAGCATTTGTAAATTCGATCCTACATATAGTTCCGTACATGCAAGGAATGGAAAACCACAACATTACAACCGAGAAATTGTCGTTGGAACAGCACATCCCGTGGGCACATATACATAAGTCGAGGGAGCCTAACTAAATATGAATTTTGCGAGGATAAGCTCAAACCTCCGCTTTGCCGTTTGAAAAATTTGATCGTATAATAATTGCTGGTAAGGCTTAAAATTTTAAGGTATTGAGCAAAGTAAGATTTAGGGCAAACACAGGCCACCAGTAAGGTACGGCGATAAGGTTTAGGATCACCCTTTGTATTCCCTGCTTTGCGAGGCATAAATTCGCTTTTGAACTTTTCTGCTTAAAGGTATTATGCTGAGTATGGACCTCTACTACTTATTTTTCCTACATGTTATACCAAATTTCAAATTAGTTCAGAACTAAAAGCGAAAAAAAAAGATTTAGAAGTAAATTCAAGGGATAGACCTTCAGCTTTACCTCCATATGCAAAGATATGAAAAAAACAGCAAATTCGACGATTACGTAAGGCCAGGTTTTGCTAACTTGGATCATTAGCATTTAGCAGCTAGTCCTAATCGTAACAGAAATCAAATTAATGTTAAACTAATTTTAATACAGGGAAAACAAAATGTTCCGATACGATACTCATAGACCGGCCTTGTATGAGACCTTGGCAATTTCAATAAATAGGCGGAGCAGAAAATTGGCATTATATACGAAAACATGTTGTAAACAAACAAAATGACGTCATTTATCATCACACTTTCGCGGGCAATTTATTTTAGCAAAGCCAAAGGACGCTAGTGTTACGTTTTTGGACTTTGGCGTTATAATATAACTATTTATATACATTCGCTGCCGACAGACTTTCTAAGCATATCGATAACAGTATAACCCCTAGTGTGAGGACGCAAATACGCGTCGGCGACACCTCTAGAAAGCCAGAAAGACGCAAATAAGTTGTCGCCGGCAGTAAGTTTGCAAGCTGTTTAGAATGGATAGCAAAAATTCTTAAAATAGGATTGTTTCTACTAAGGAAGAGAGACGCCGCTATAAGCCAAAATCTCGCTTACAAGATCATTAAATTATTAGAGTAGGTATATTATACTTTAAAAAAAACAGAAACCCGTTTATAAAATGATTGTTCCAACATTAATAGATAGCAGACGCCCAGAAAAACAACTTTATTTTAGAAAATAACTAAAAACTTGATCACGGTAAAAAAAATATATAAATATGTTATCAAATTGGTTTATAGCACAAAATTTTATGCTAATGAGATGCCTAGGTAGGTACAGCTAAGTCCATTCATTTAATAAAGTTGTATAATTCTACATTGCTGTGCTTATGTAAGTTTTCACTAGAATATAAATTCTATTACTCTCTTACTGCATCTCCTTCCGTGCATCGTAAGATTCGACTAAGGAATTTTGGATGTTTCTTCCAAACCTTGAACTAGTATTCGTCACCTGCACCGGTATGATGAATTTTGTGAAAGCAAGATGTCTCACTTTTAAACGTCAAATTCACAAACACTCAAAGTCGAATCCCGGTAGGTGCAAACATTGATGTGATGAATATCGATGTTTGTTTCCGAGTCATGGATGTTTATATACTTATCTATGTATTTATATACCTTTGCTTAGTACCCACGACACAAGACCTTAGGGATCTTAATGTGGGACTAAGTCAATGTGTTGTGATGTGTGTGAATATTTATTTATTATTTATTTATTTATCACAATGAATAAATTATATCCATTGAGGGCTCGCCCACTACCGGGCCCTACACCCTCTGCTGATCCTCGGATCCGCCGACTCATAATATAGTTGTTATAAATAAAAAAATAATAATGAGTTAAGAGTTCTACATGTTGCAGATAAAAGCATACGTCTGTCTACATATTTTAGAAAAACTAGAAATTATGAAAGCAAAATTTTCAGGCATTAATTTGGTAAGTAATCAAATAGATTTTGTAAACACTGCTGCAATCTGTCAATGTCAAAGTCAATAGGATCGGACAAAGGTAATGACTTTGTCGTGCTGCCTTGATATGGTCTTAAATTTTAATTGGTTTTCGGATTAGCAGCTATGTATTTATGGTTGCATGCTAGATGCTTGGATCTGGCTTCTCGTTGCGACGGTGGTGTCTTGTGTTCGTGACCATGAATCGGCGGATCCGAGGGTCAGCGGAGGGTGTAGGGCCCGGTGTTGGGCGACCCCTCAATGGAAATTTGAACTTCCGAATAGTGACGCCTGATACAATAAAATAAAATAAAATAATAAATTATATGATATGAATTTGTATATATTAATCTAGGATTAGGATATTAGGACCTAGTTAGTGTATGAGAGAGAGGCGCATTGCATAGTAAGTCTTATGCTATTTTCTAATATCCTGATAGTTATTTATGTGTGAGTGTTGTATGTTGGTTACTCTTTCACGCAAAAACTACTGAACGTATTTTGATGAAACTTGCCAGGTATATAGCTTATACCGCAGGCAGGATAACATATAGGCTTTAAAGCCGACGCGGACGAATACGCAGCCGCTAGTATTAAAATTAATAATGAATATTAACGAGATGGTACATTGCGAAGATAAATATTAATAAGTAGAGGGATCGATATTTACATCTCAATATGTTGGTTCAGATGGGGGTCAATTTCGACTGCGCCAATACGAATGTCATTGATTATGTTGTCTTCTATTTATTTATATTCAGATTAATTTCTCAGTGGTTAGAGCACTGACACGCGGAATGCAGAGGTCGTGGGTTCGATTCCCACCCGGGTGAGGAATTTTTTCCATTTCTTTATTAATAATTTCATAATATATAATATCTTGAGTAAGATAAATTTATAAAAACACTTCTCCATTAATATAATCCGTTAGGATATGGTTGATCGTTTCATCTTTAAACATTGTGCTGAGGTATTCAGCATTGTTTGCCGAGATTTGGCTAGTGTATAGCTATCGGGATGAAAAATAACGTTGCCAATATGTAATTTAGAAAAGAGATGGTAAAATTCGTCATCCGAGTAATTGACCCGGTGGCTCAGTGGTTAGAGCACTGACACGCGGAATGCAGAGGTCGTGGGTTCGATTCCCACCCGGGTGAGGAATTTTTTCCATTTCTTTATTAATAATTTTATAATAATTAATTAGCCAGTTTGACGATAGTATTCGTTATGTTAACATAAATTCTAAGCTAAGGCGATAAGCTAACTTGTCACAGATTGCATTTACATATGTACTCGCTATGCTAAACGTGTCTATGGGATCAGTGGGGTAAGCACGAACCTTTTTACGCGGCGTAACGCTAGCGACTCGCTAGCAAAATCTATGTGATTTGACAGTTGGACGATAGCGCTACGGACTATCGAGAGGTTCGTGCTTACTCCTCTGTGTTATGATTTTGCAGCTGTGGCTACCCCATTTTGGGAATACCTACACCCGTGTCTAAATGTATACAGGGTGATTTTTGGTCGTCAACGTTCACGAAAACTACGGAATCTCCTCATCATCACGATCATTTTTCACCTTGGAAGCATACCTGGGAAGTGTCTGGTTTCCAAAATATTAGGGTCCGAATTTGAGTAAATAGACTGCGTTTTTCTGCATTAATGCACATTGACGCGTGTAGCAAGATTATTTCACGAGAAATAATTAATATCTATCTATGAAAAAACTAGCATAAACACTGGACACTATAAACTTCGCCCGATCAAGTAATGAAAAAAAAAAAAATTACCTGCATCGTTTCCCAGCATTTTTTTGGCATAAACTTACTTTATTTGATGTATAGAGTACATACCCTTCGTTAAGGGTGGCCACTAAAAAAAACACTCTGTATAGATAGGTAATATACGTATGTATGTATGTTAATTCTAAGTTTATCTCTACCTTTTGTAGAAAAACCGTCTAGAATATGAAATAAAAATGGCGATTTTATGGCGTACTAAATAATGAAATACGACCGTGTAAAGTGCTATGTTTAGTTTGTTTCTGATGACATCATTATTTTATGTTACCAGATCGCACCACAAATATACATTAAATTTGTTTTTAGACGAGATTAGGTTGGTATAAAAAAAGTCAA
Organism: Carposina sasakii; assembly: GCA_014607495.2. NCBI lineage: Eukaryota > Metazoa > Arthropoda > Insecta > Lepidoptera > Carposinidae > Carposina > Carposina sasakii. The sequence continues at coordinate 3,083,260 of CP053155.1, read as the reverse complement.
AATAAAAAGTGAAAAAAAAAAATCTGCTGCTCTCCAAACTACGAGTATTATGTCAAAAACAAGTTACTAATTTAAAAAATACCTAAATAAATAAACATACCGATGAATTAAAAGGAGTGGATGGTAAAAACGGGAGAACGAGCCGAGCGGCGTGCTCTGGGGGAGGCCTAAGTTCAGCAGTGGACTGCAATAGGCTGACGACGATGACAACATCAATACATAATATTTCATTACACCAGGGGTTCCCAAACTTTTTTTCTCATAGACCCCTTTCAAAAGTTAACTGGTTCTGGTGGAACCCCTGCAGGCCTACAACACAGACGAAGTCATTGTAAACCACCTTTTTTCACGTCAACGTAGACCCCCATCCTTCCTTCCTTACTGCATTACACACACGGCTGACGACAGACGAAAACTTCTTGCTGGCGAGCATGTCGAGCATGTTTCTTGAAGGTTACCTATTAGTAGCTACATTTACTAAGTATAAAATAATTAAAAAATGCAAAAACCCGACTGCGTAAAAAATAACCCAACTATGTAATAATAAAAAAAACTGAAAAGATGAAAACAAACACTTAGATATTGAATTGTATCAGGCGTCACTATTCGGAAGTTCAAATCTCTATTGAGGGATCGCCCACCACCGGGCCCTATACCCTCCACTGACCCTCGGATCTGCCTACTCCTGATCACGAACACAAGACACTACAGTCGCAACGAGAAGCCAGATCCAAGCACCTAGCATGCAACCATAAATACATAGCTGCTAATCCGAAAACCAATTAAAATTTTAATCGACATATGTTTCGCCAACACCCGTGGCATCATCAGGATTAGTTTTCCATGTTAGTTCTATCTACCGAACCAACTAACTAACTTAGTTAGTTGGTTCGGTAGATAGAACTAACTAACTTAGTTAGTTGGTTCGGTAGATAGAACTAACATGGAAAACTAATCCTGATGATGCCACGGGTGTTGGCGAAACATATGTCGATTAAAATTTTAATTGGTTTTCGGATTAGCAGCTATGTATTTATGGTTGCATGTGGTGGGCGATCCCTCAATAGAGAAACACTTAGATGTCCGGTGGTCTAGAATTCTATAATATTATTATGGAATGAATACTATTGAAGAAAATAGAATATTTTCTAATGATGTAACATAACAACTGAACAGTCGGGTCCATTATCCGACAGCCAAGCTAATATTTCAATGGATCCTGTTATTATATGTTACAATCATTAGAAAATATTTTATTTTCTTCAATAGTATTCATTCCATAATAATTGTTAATTGGATAATGATATTATGAAATAAATTGAAATTGATCTTAGATTAATGATAGGTCTTCGCTCTGCGAAATCATTTTTCTAAGAAATTGATATACAGGGTGTAACAGAAAGGGTATGTTAAGCGAAAAGCTATGTAAATAGCCCACTATAGAGATCATATTTTCAAAATTTGAGACTCGAAATCATATTTTTATTTTTCAGGATTGTATGGACATTCCTGAGTTGTTTCGGAATTCTTCATACTATCTGGAAAAATATAAATGTGAATTTGAGTCTGAAATTTTGGAAATAGGTTCTCTATAGTGGGCTATTTACATAGCTTTTCGCTTAACATACCCTTTCTGTTACACCCTGTATAAAAGAATCTTGATTTTATTGACTTGTTGATAGTAATGACAATTTGAATGTGACCAAAGAGAAGTTTGAAGGTGGCAAACGCCAGCGCACCATACAGGATATATGTGACCAAACATACCGCCCACCAAGAATCTTATTCTTCACCGCCGCCCACCATGCTAAGATAGTGTCTTCATGTCTTCCAGTTACTTCCAGTATCCATGGGCAGGCTTGTCAACTTTGACACGGCCATTTGAATTTGATCAGTGATTTTCCTTTTAGACTCTTATTGCAGTAAGTATTTAATCTGTACAATCATAAAGTTCGTCCAAATTTTTCGAAATTCTTTGTTCTGTTTTATTCTTTCAGATGAAGCACTGATCTATACGTAAAACTTTGAAAGTTGTTTTGTTATAGGGTTTTGTTCGTTGCAGAAACCGATGTGATCCCGCTCTCGATAGTCTTTTAGTTCAGTTTTATTTTACTTCGTGAAATGCTAAGTCTACAGAAAAGTCTCGTGATTAGCTTTCGTCCAGAATCACTTTTGTCTTCCTATACATATTTACACATTACTTACCTTTTGACATTTCTCTTTCAGAGCTGTGTGTTTCATTTTCTACTAGTATTTTCCAAAATTTTCTCATTGAATCATTTTCATATAAGGTACGAATGCATATTTTGTGTTTTGTTTTCAGGGATGATTGTATTACCAGATAGAATCCAGCCTGAATACTTTGAGCTATAACTCCAGATGGACTCTTCAACAAACCTGAATTTATTATGTTACTATATATATCTGTTCCGAGTACTAAATGCACTTTATTTGGTTTGTCATAGTTTGCATCGGCTAAGTTGATATTTGCCATCTCGGGCCAGTCATATATTGTTGTTTTCTGTACAGGTAAGTTTGTGATTGATTTCAAAACATATGCATTTACAGGTATTGTGAAGGTTGGGTTACTTCTTGACTCTATTTTGACTTCCACCATATTACTAGTGACAATCTGTTTTCCTTCATTCAATCCCGAGACTACGCCGTTGATTTTAACTCGCTTCAACCCCATAGTTTGCACGAGTTCCTCTGAGACGAACGAAGCCTGTGATCCCTGGTCAATGAATGCACGGTAGACTTGTTTTTTACCTCTGTTTGAAATGTCCACCAGAGCTGTAGGTAGGAGAATTTGACTGGGTTGATGTATGAAATGTGTTTAGTATCTTCTGTTTGTTTTGGTTGTTTTCGTTGAGTTGATTTTCTTCTTGAATAGATTCTTTCTTATGTATGTGCAATAATGAATGATGTTATTTGTTACAGATACGGCATGATGTATCTCTCTTACAATTCTTGACTGAATGGTCAGGCGTGAGACAGTTGAAACATAGCTTCTTGTTTTGTACAAAATTTATTTTGTCTTGGTAGTCTTGCTTGGCGAAAACCTTACATTGATATAGGTAGTGGTTCTCTTTACAATATGTACGAGTATATGATAATGGATGTTGTATGACAGCATGACAGGTCTTGGGACTTACAGTTTTGTTTGAATATTCCATCATCTCTAATTATTTAAATCTTGTTACCATAAACTGCAATAAAACGTCAAACTTTATAAATTCATTTTGGGCAGCTACATGTTGCTCCCACAGTCTATGAGATTCGTTGTCAAGTTTTGATACGGTCATATATACCATGATGGCATTCCATTGGACTGTTGGTAAGCCCAAGGTGTTCAATGCGTTAAGTGCTTCCACAGTAGTATCTAATAATTGTTTGATTTTTTGTCCAAATAGATTTTTGAATATACAATTTGCTATGAATCTCTTGTTGTAGTACCTATTGCTCAGCGTTTCCCATGCCTGTATATAATTTTGGTTGGTTATGCTCGACCTTCTAAGTAATTGTTCGGCTTCTCCAGACAAGCTTGATTTTAAATAGTGCATCTTCTGAACATTATCAATTTCGGTGTTATTGTGTATCAAAGAACTAAATAAATCATGAAAAGCTGGCCACTCTGTGTACATACCGGAAAATTTAGGGATATTTATGGTCGGTAATTTGATTTCGGCAGATGTTGCATGCGGTTGAACATCACTCGACGGATTGGGTATTGGCGTCTACATTGCCGTCTGCATATCTTGAATATCACCTTTGACACAAATATATAAATATTCCGTGACATGATAATCGCCCCTTATGAAATATGGAATTTCCGAACGTCTAGCTTTTGATGAAATTTTGATGAGATCTTGGTGACTTGTTTTGAAGGTTTGCCAATATTCCTCGATGTTTTGAGCTCTTATTTCCAGATAACCTTTTGTTAGACGTTGTTTCGGACATCATTCAAATTTGTGAATGATCTCTCTAACAATCCAGCCGTTTCTTCTAAAATGTTTTAACTATTAAGTTCAGTTTCCTGTGTGGAAGCCATTGTTCCTAAAATATATATATTCGAAGTTACGCCCGTTTTTTAAATAGCTCGAAGGACCATTGGATAATGATATTATGAAATAAATATAAATTTATATAGAAAAGAATCTTGTTTTTATTGACTTGTTGATAGTAATGACAATTTGAATGTGACCAAAGAGAAGTTTGAAGGTGGCAAACGCCAGCGCACCATACAGGATATATGTGACCGAACAATAATATTATTATATACCGGACATCTAAGTCCTTGTTTTCATTTTTTCTGATTTTTTTATTATTACATAGTTTGGTTATTTTTAACGCAGTCGGAACTTTTAAATTGTTTTTAACCACTAACCAGAACTGCAGGATCAAGAAGGACGTCCTAAAGCCACGTTTAGCGCAGAGAAAAGAAAACTTACAAGAAAACGACCCACTGCGTAGTATAAGATAAACCATGTTTAATTAAACACCTCATAAAGAAACAGGTTTCAAGGTTCCAACGTTTTTGTCGATAATATTTACTATGTTCTAATTGATAAACACACTTTTATGGTACGCTCGTGGTACGACCATTTTCGATGCTTTAAGAAAACAACCTCTGGTATATGTAGGTATTCTAGAGTTTGGCACATGCTTACGCCACTAACCGCTAATAGCTGTTATTATCCACTATAACCTCTCTTTTTTTAAGTCGGCTAAATTATTAGAGTCCTCGGTACTTGTCTAACTAATCTAATCTAGCACGCGAGAAAAAAAAACTTTCGATTTTAACAATTTGTAACTGTTGTACTCGTAAGTCTGTAACATAACCGTAGCAAAAGTGCTAATCCAAATTAATTTTCTCCAAAACCTGTTCAAAATCGCACAATCTGCCTACTACACATAGACATCTTTGGGATAAACCTTTTATCTTATACGTCAATACGATTATAACACAATAACCTTACCCTTGTCCGGCGAACTTCATTGGGCATTGTCGCCTAAGGCCAAACTGCAGATAAGTAGAGGTAGATGGCGACACAAACATAGGTCATCTATCGATATCTACGGCGCTTATCTGTTGATTACACGTTTATTTCAACAAACATAAATGTTCCACAAAATTCACGGATACAGGAAAATTGCACTAAATTAGTTGAAGATTTTCTCGGGTTTTATTAATAACTTAATACAATAAACGTAATGTATATTACGTCTAATGAAATATCTTTTATACGTGGAAAAACAATCTACACTTTTCATAAAAAAACCATAGACTAGCGGCATCTACTATTATCTATGACATTATTGTCGCTGGTCGTATACCATAGAGCAGAGAAGTTATACAGAGCGATAGTGACTATCTCTAAACGGGTAACTAAGTACTACGACAGAGACGTATTAGCGTACTTAAAAAACATACGCGTATCTGGCATTTTGCGTATCTGACATAGGGCGTTTAATTCCTCCAAAATACCTACTCTATGGTATGACCAAAATTAGTCTGCCTCTCTGCCAGAGTAGTACTATGCTACGAATGCGTGTGATATTCACCAAATACATTCATTAGTCCATGATGTCAATGCATTTGATTAGTGAACATCAAACGCATCCATAGCAACCTAGCATAGCACGTATCTGGTGGAAACGCAGCCTAAGAGCCGTTGCACACTGCACCGAATCCCAGTAGAACCGTATTCGCACACTGACCCGTATTCGAGCTATACGAGTAGGTACACCTATACATAAATCTGTGACAATGTATTTGATATAGAGGTTGACTGCACATACTGACTATACCATTTACGTAACCATTTATTGATATTATTCCACGTTTTTCTAGAATGACCGTATATCACCCATCTACGTAACGATACTATTTGCCGCTTTTTTTAAGGATTCTGGTGCAGTGCACAAAGCTGTATACCCGAAATGTAACAGCAACTTTTAGCATAGCGAGGCCAAAACACATACACGTATGTACGTACAGTTACAAGCAAAATTTCGCGCGCGCGACCGCACACTTTCGTATCCCGACTTTAACTGTCACTTGCGCTTCCTAGATAGCGTAAAAAGTGCAAAAATACGGTGGGAATCGGCAATTAGTTCGTTATTCGCATTACATTTCCGTGTCCGTATTCGCGAGTTCCTGATGCCGAGATGCGATAGTAGGCGCGGGCGCAGCGGAGCGCGGCGATGACACGGTGGTTTGTTAATGTTTTTTTTTGCAAGAAAGCGGTGATAATAAACCGGAATGCAAAATTTATGGGACAGTGAGTTCGAATCCTGGTTGAGGCTACGTTACATATGATACGTTCCCTAGGTATACGTAGATTATGCATTAGCTGCATTTTAATAAAATCTTTATTTTTCAGGGGTACAAGCCATTTTTTGACCTGCAGCCTTATAGGCTAAACTACTTATTAAATCATATCAGGCTCATTTTAAGTTTTCCTTATAGATCAACTAATGGATTTACCAAGGTACCCACTACCAAGTTTTATAGATGTGTGTTCTGTGAAAAAATCTCCAAAAATGTCTCTTGTACAGGTCCCCAGTAAGCTATGATTTCTTCTAAGTCAAATTCTCACAATAATTATGGCATTCAAACTAGAGCTTGAGACCTTATCTTATCTAATCAATATTGTTTGAAATACACCAGGAAAATCCGGATATACCTGAAGATAACATACTCACTATGAAAAAAGTGTACGTATCTTACTAATTATCTAGGAGACAAGAGCCATTGTAAACTTTAATTATTCAATTAGACTCGAAGATGGTGAGAAATAGGTTAATAACCAAGAGTTTCTTACACATTCAATTAATGTTTGCAAAGCGAAAGAAATATGCAAGGACCGTGGAAATCCGGTATGTGCACTTCTATGGGAACCATGCTGCTTACACGCTTTCCTGATCCATATCCATAGAGGAAGTAAGCAGAAACTTCTATGTGCACATTCCATCTTATTGTCTGTATGCACAGCCACGTCCCTATTTATATAAGGTGCAAATGTACATACAAATTACTAATTTAGGTTTTGATTTCTTACCTTTTCGCTGTCAGTTGGCAACGTCCCATATCCGTACCAACTTCTAGCCGCTCGGAGTCTTGGCTCTACTCTTGGAGATAGAAGTCCACTGCCCCATCTCACAACTCCCTCTGCCACCGCGGCCACTCCTGGAGTCAATGGAGTGCTATTTGGAGACTTGGGACTCCCCAATTTCTCCGCAACGGGAGGCAAGGTCGGCCTTGCACATCCCGTCCTCCTTTCATATATCCTCTTGGGCGGATCTTCCAAATCGGTTTCCAGTAGTCCTTTTTTGTCACTCCCTCGTTTGACCTCTACAGTTTTTCTCACTTCCTCTTTATGCCATTTCGGATCGGACTCTTTCCGTTTGGCGCTGTCATTGGAGTCCTGCCGGCACAGGAAGGCTTTCTTCAAACTTTCCGTGGACTCCTGTTTCGATAATATCTTTTTATCATCTTTACTCGCCGCTTTCTTCTCATCTTTGGAAATAAGCGCTCGTTTCAGACTGTCCGTCGAGTCTTGTTTATTGATGTGTTTCTTTGGAAAGTCAGTGTTGAGGGAGTCTGTGGTTTTGGAAATGAGCAGCTTGGGATAGTCGTAGGTGGCATGGTCGTTGGGTGGCGGGTTGAGTTCCAGCGAGCGTCGGTTCTTACGCTTGTCGACGGGGGCGATTTGCGCCTTGACTGGCAGTAGCCGCCGCGGCAGCAGGCTGCGGTGGTCAGCGAGGGGCGATTCTGGTCGCAACATGGTCGACGCCGTTACCGGACTGCTGCGAGTTACATGTTTCCTGGAACAACAAGAGGAGTACGTTAATGCATTTATTGCCGGCAGATTTTTGGCGCCAGAACGCAAATAAGCGTCGGTGGCACCTCTAGACAACCAAGGAAACGCAAATACGTGATCGGTGGCCATTAATGAGTTTAAGCAGTTCCTACACATTGAAAGCCTGCTCCTTCTATACCTATATTAACACACATTTTATAAGTACCAAAAATTCAATAACTAGTTATCTAGAAAAAATCCTGTAAATAGCGGTTCAGATTAACATTTTCCGAGGGTAGTCTCTAACTGCTTTGTTAACGGAGTTATTATCTATAACAAATCACAGCCCAGAAATGTTAAAGATTATCAATTATGCATATTAGGATATATTAATATTCCACGCATATTTATTGACAATTAACGATCATCATTAAATAAGAATTTATTATGTTTTGGCAGTTTTGTATCATAACATAGCACTTGATTATTCAAGGTCATTCAATGCTGTCATTGCAGAAGGTCAACTGCGATATTGTCCAAACAAAAGTACCTATTGCAAATGTTGTACTACGTCAGGGATGCTTAAAGTTTGCGGTATCCACTCCTTGTGATCACAATCTGTTTTACATGGGTTAGTAAAATAAAACTATTTTTCGGAGGTGGGCTGGTTTAAAGATCAACCCCAATTTAAATGAGACTACTAAGTTACTCGCCCTGTTCCAGATGTAAATATTCTTCAAATTGTTATAATATAAGAATCCAAATTGTTATAACCTAATACTAATATCGCAGATAGTTAGGTAGATTACTACGTATAAAGTAAGTATTTTATATCAAAAGGCAACAAAATCAGACATAGGATTGATAAGGTAATTTGGCTACCAAATTCCGAACCAAGTTATCTTACATTACATTACACAGTACATTTTGGAGAAGGGGTCATGCCCAAACCACTTTGAGAATCCCTGGTTTACGCGATAATCAAGTGACAAGAGTGTCAGGAAAGTTCTTACGGGTCAGTACAATCTCCACATTATATCAGTAATGTTTCTCTGCAACCGCCCATTAAGATGATAAACTAGGAATGTCATAATTAGATACAAGCAAAACGGACTATTATGTCAGAGACATTCTACATACATAGATGCGGAATTAAAATAAATTACTGATATACATGGTGTAACAGAAGGTGTATGTTAAGCGAATTGCTATAGTACATAGCATAGTAGAGAACCTATGTACACAAAATTTGTAGATAGGTTCTCTTATCATAGCGGGTTATATTATATTCATAGCATTTCGCTTCGCATACCTCTTTTACTACAACCTATACAGGGTGTAGGTGACAGCCAGGCAAATACTGAAATGCTGAACAAGTACCATTGTGTTGAGTTATACGACAGTGTTATTACTCGCAGGAAATGTATTTTTGGTTTGATTATCAGCAATCTTTGCTCTCCGCGCCAATTGTATCGGGTGATCCTGTGACTAAATGGGCTTACTGGTTATTGTGTGACACGTTGCTGTTTTTTTTATCACTTGTGACTACATTAAGGTTGAACAGTAATTTGAACTTTTATGAAGGCAACTTTTTTTTGAAAATGATCTTTAAGTTAAAATTTTGTTTTTAAGTCATTATCTAAGGCCTAATTAAACGAACTATAAATTTTTCCTGAAAATATGAAAATTTGTCGAAAAATTTTGGAAGTTTTTTGCGAAAATTTTCAGTGTTTTCCGCCTTAGAATCATGGTATCTACATTTGCCTGACTGTCACAAACACCCTATATATAATATTCATGGAACTGCAGTATTACGTAGGAGATCCTACATTTAGCATAACGGTGACAAATGTAAATGACAAGATTTCAATTTAAATAACACAATTTCTTTAATTGTGTAACGCAATGAACACTCACAATGAGTAATCAGTTACATCGTTAAAAATAATTTGAACAGATCCAGCTAGTAATTTAAACTATCCGAATTACGAGTAACAGTTCATTTCGTTTGGACATGGATTCGTTTAGTTTAGTTGATATTCATTAGTACTAATTAATTGATGATTACGTACCTAGTTACCTACTTTTGAATGAAAATTAGCAATTTCTAATGGGTAAGTAGTTAATGGCATATTTGTAGAGTAAATGAATGGGAACTAATTCGAATGCATTCACGATTCATTTCTCCATGGAGAAATTGGAGTGAGGGTTTTGCAATGCAACATATTAGTTATCATCTTATCGCTGATCTACCTAGGAACTAAACATCCTTTGAATGCTGGTAACCCAGCTCACTATGTTCGGGATTTTCAGACTACACCAAATACTATATCATCTGTTTATACTTTCTTATCATAAGACTGGGTTATCGTCAGATACACGTGTTTGTTGAGATGTTTTCAAGTTTATAGGCATACTTATAGAATTTTATTGCAAAACCACTTAGCAGCTCTTTTAATCTGCCATTTACTGCTCCTTCCCATGAGCTCAGGTTTTTAGGCTTCCGTTGCCAATAAAGGAACCCTTATTACATTCGATACGTCTGTCTTTCCATCCGTATGTCACAGCCAGAACAATCTTAAAGAAGAATGTAAGCCGTCCAAATTTTTGCTGAAATATTTTTTAAGCGTATAGTAACAGTCTGTCATGTACGGGCAAGTAAAGCGGCGGGATGAAAGGCATATTTTACAGAGAGCGTTGTGCATGAATGTGGATGGAAACAAAGGAAGACGTAGACCAAAGAAATGTTGGATGGACTGTGTGAGAGAGGATATGCGTGTACTGGGATTGAGCGATGAGATGACGGATAATAGGGATGAATGGAAGAAGAAGTATCTATGTGTGTGAACAATAAAGAATATGAATAAGAATAAGGAGAAGAAGGATTAGTATAAACTTTGCTGACGGTGCGGACGTACGGTGTCAGACGATATGACGGTAGCAGGTTTTTACAAGCTTTTATTTAACTTGCAATGTATGTTTGTTCGGGTGAAATCTTACAACTCAATTTTAAGGCACTTGCCCTCAACCGATTGGGCTGAAATTTGGTGAGCACATTCAGTTCGGATGACAATGCATGATTAACAGTGTGACGTCATTCTAAATCCAACATGGCGGCATACCCACAATGGCGGACCAATTATTTTTAATGCATTCCTACAATATGGGTATCAAATTAAAGGGCTAGCTGAGAGTAACTCGAAAAAAATGTGACGTCACTCTTAATCCAATATGGCGGACTTCTAAAACTTGAAAATCTATTTTGAAACAGATATTTTTAAGCAATTGAGTTGAAATTTTAAGGGCTCCTCATTGAAGAGCTGGACTGTTCAAAATTAACTGGCAAACGACCTTGCAATAATGATGCGTTGAATGAGATGAACAGACTAAGGAACTTACCAGGTGAAAACTAAAAAGTATAAAATAAAATTTAGGTAAAAAAACCTTTTTAAAAACAAGCTTTTATTTAAATGCGCTAAAAAGAAAAAATAAACTTTTACACTAAAACTTTTACTGTTAATTTATAACGTCATTTCAAATTTAACACATTTGACACAATTTATATGTTATAAAAGCTTGTCGCGACATTTAAGTACTCGTATTTACTTTCTTAGTTTTAAATTTTTAATAAGTCAAGGTGAGGCCGTGCCGAGGACTGAGTGGCATGATGACATGATGTCGTGAACATACCACCTCGGGGCACCGGGGCGAACCCTGTTGTATATTACTCTCTTACTCTTCTACACGAAGCTCTGGAAGGGTCGACGGATATTTCTTCGATATGCGTGGGAACAATATGGGAAAATCTGAAACATCAACACAAAGATGCTGCCTAATAAACATTTAAAAGTAAGAACGTAAATACGAGTACTTAAATGTCGCGACAAGCTTTTATAACATATAAATTGTGTCAAATGTGTTAAATTTGAAATGACGTTATAAATTAACAGTAAAAGTTTTAGTTTATTTTTTCTTTTTAGCGCATTTAAATAAAAGCTTGTTTTTAAAAAGGTTTTTTTACCTAATTTTTTTATTTCTATCTTTACCGAGATACCTATGTAGCGTGCGCTGGTGGCTACTATCGAACAATGGTTAAACCTGTTTTTAAAAAACCCATTTTATCAAGAGAAATAGTTTGGACCTATCCATATTAATATGGGAAATAATGTTACTCCTCTCCCCTTTATCCTCTCACCTATCAAATCCTTATCATTAATCTCAACAGAAACATAATCAGGTTAATGAGCTTTAATACTCCGCTGTAAACTTTTATTGCAATAATACGTTATTGCCATAAATTAGAGTCTGTCGAGAATTTTATTAATGTTGTAAAAAAACGTTGTATCGAGCAGTTATCGAGCCAATAAAATGTTAATCGAAAAGTTACTTTTCATTTCCGTTTCCCGTTCAGTACCCAGACTTGTAGAGTTTGGTAAGTAAGAGAAAACATCATCATCATACTGCATCTCCTTTCGTACATTGTCGTAAGAGTCGACCAAAGAACTCTCAGGGGACCAATCACATTATGGCGTGATGACGTGACAAAAGTCAGACTAAGGCGCCGGCCTTAGTCTGACTTTTGTCACGTCTATGTCTTGTCTAGTCTTGACTTTTGTCGCGTCTATGGCCGCATAGACGAACTGCTTAGAGCAGTTGAGACCAACGGCATGGGAGCAGTCGTGTTGCGGTTGGAGGCGAACGCAGTACAAATGCATCAAGCAGTCCTTGTGCGGTTGTTGTGAAGTCGTGTCCGACCGAAACACGGACTGCTCTGCTGCTCTCAGTTGCAACATGGATTTAGACGAGGAGACACTACTTCTGGTGCTATTATTACGCAAGCGAAGGCGTAAAAAACGTTTTGTATTGAAACTGCATATCTCCCAACAGCGACCGCATGAAGCTGTTGGCGCCGACCGCTCCAAGCAGTCAGTCTATGGTCGGCTTTACGGGACCTACAAATTGGTAGAATAGTTAAAGTTAACGCGAATGCTTTCGAATTAAGAGCTTATGGTATTCACTATGTGTACAAAACGTAGTAGCATTTTATTTAGTGTTTTTGCAGTTTTGGCTACTTCTTTTTGGAAATATAACAAAGAATACGCTGGACAAACCGGAATAGCAGCGAATCGTGGAAGCCCTCTCCCTATCTTAAGGACAGATAACGTACTTTCATCATCTTATTAGAGCAATGTTTTGTAGCCCCGAATAATAAATTAATGATCCATTACCCGGTCCTATGTTATCTCATAACAAGTGTGTTAAGTTCATCAAATAGAGAGCAAGATAATAAAGTATAACAATGACACCGCGCCTCGGTTATCATACAATTTGTATGTAGCAGATCACGTTGGCAAATGTATACCTACCTACGACATACATATATATATACTCACGGCTGTGTTCCCGAAATAGGGTAGCCGTTGGGTAGCTAGAACTGCAGGATCATAGCGAGGTTCCACAGCCATGTTTAGACAGATAGACGATCAGTGACGGACTGCTAGCTCATCGCCTGAGAGAATTCCCGCGTTCCTTAGTACTACATGCACGTAAGGAGATGCAGCTGATGTATTCTAGAGATGAATTCTATAGTGGAGTTATACATGCTAAAAGATTTTTCATATAAAATAGTGTCGGCGACTACAGAGTGACTTGGAGACAGTGTCCTTCCTTTTCAATAAGAATGAAAAGTCCCCCTACCTGTTGTTTACCTCTGTCCTGATAATGACGTAATTTAATTACTCTACCCATTTATAGTAATGTAATTAAAAAGTTATGTGGATGCCTCAGGGTGAAACAAACAAACAACATTGTGTGCTGTTAATATGTAGTAATAATTGTTACTAATTTATTGCTGTGTCGTATGTATGTCACGTTTTTATGTAAATACTACTATTAAACAAACATTTGGTCGTGGGTTCGATTCCTACTCGGGTGAAGAATTTTATGGTAACTCAATCAGAGAATCTGACCTTTGCAATAATATCCTCAAGAGAGATAGAAACTGAAATAATGAAACTGTAGAATTAGATGCATCACGTTCATGGCGCGAGTGCACTTGAGACTTGGAGATACGTCTATTGAGCTGCCGATATGCTTCAGCGTCATCAGAGGACTACAGACATTGAGCGCCTTTCCGCCATGAGGTTGAGGGTATGATTAGTTAGTTTCTGGGGTCTATTTCTATTAGATCTAAAGAATTTAGACCCCAACGTGTGGACAGTTTCTACCAGCCTGTTATTTATATCACCCACTGACATGCAATCCTCTAGGCAAGCAAAGCGGGTTGCCCATCCGCACCAAACGTTATGCTAACTCGTTTGTAATGCGAATGGCTAAGGAGTGGAATGCACTTCCTGCCGATGTATTTCCCGAGCAATACAACATTGGTCTCTTCAAAGCTAGAGTGAAAAGGCACTTTCTAGGCAAGCGTGTACCACCTTAGGCCGCATCTTGCTTAACATCAGGCACGATGGCGGTCAAATATTTGCCTATCTTAAAAAAAAAGCTCTCGGGATTTTGAATGTGCTCGGATGAGGGTCGGAGTGTAGACTTCACTAGTCGTGATCTCTCCCGTTTGACATTAATATTCAATACACTCGAAAAACATAACCCTGTATGTATAATATACCTATGTATGACGCAGTCTGGTAAAAAATACGGGTAGCACAAAGGCTAGTGAAGCGCGCATTGCTCGAAATCTCACTTGTCAATCGCATATCCATCGTAGAGAACTAGAGACGCCAATGTCGTTTAGACGTGGGTCCAGAGAGGAACGCTCGCCAAGGGTACCTTGGCTTTTAGACCGAGGGACAGACCACTCGCCCGATGGCCAGATAAACATAAAGCTCATAAAGCTGCTGGACACCAGATTGATGAGATTGGCCCAGAACAAAGGACAGTGGTGCGGTGAAGAGGAGGCCTTTACTCTAGGGTTGCCATCGAAAACCAGGATTTGAGGAAGAAATACCAGGACATTTCGATTAAAACCCAGGACTATACATGTGCGAGCCCAGTGACAATACGACTGGAGGGAGTTAGTGGCGTGCTAATTTCAAAACAAAGGTCTTTAACACATTCAGTGCCCGTGACGCTTATTTGCCCGATGTCGGCACGATTAGAAAATGTGCACCCCCAAAAGCAGGATATGGGAAAACAGGACGTCTGGCAACCCTACTTTACTCAGCAGTAGATGCAGGCATAGAGGAATAAGATATAGACATAGAGTGCTAATGTCATACTAACAGTTTCGATGCACCATTAGACTTTTCGGCGCCTCACAATTCCAGTCCTTGGCACTTAGATTGCATTACTATACGTTATAATACATTAGTAATGTAGTACATTACTATACATTACACTAATATAATCTAAGTGTCAAGGATTGGAATTGTGAGGCACCGAAAAGTCTAATGGTGCATCGAAACTGTTAGTAGGACATTAGCACTCTATGTCTACATCTTATTCCTCTATTATGCAGGTGGCTGTATTAGAGAATTGAAACTTGATGCATATAAAGCGCGTATAAGTAGTATGTGATAAAGGTATTTTTTTAATGTAAACTACCGGATGGCATAATCACATGCTACACCTAATAGACGGTAACTTAAGGTCCTAAATTATAGAGTTAACGAGACGTTTTCAGCCACGTACAATGAGACAGTATCAATTTATGAATTGTATGATTATGAATGTAATGACGAAGGCGAATGGAGGCGCATTTTAAATACAATGCCGGTATCGTAATACGAGGCTATGGATCGTCTATTGTGAAGGTCGATGGGTAATAAACTTGGCTCTTATATCGAAAAGGGGAATAACATTTTCTATAACATCTTTTGGGACGTTCTCAAACAGACAGTAAGTCAGAAACCACCTTTTATAAAGAACATACTTGGTTCTGAAGTGACACAGTATGAGATATTCAGCGGATTCGTGCAAGCCTATTCAGTTACTGAGTGTTCTACAGTCAGCCACTCGCATCGTGAAACCATATCATTCGATAGTAGTCAGTGGGTCGCACGCGGGTTACTATAATATTTTCGGTTTCTATTGGCCTTTTCACGTCCTTTGGAGGAGTAACTGTAGGTAGTTGGCAGTAGCTGTCTGCTTTACCGTCTTTAACTGCTGATCATTCGAGCAACTACCAAGCGAGTGTAAAGGTTCATGCCTACAGCATTTCATGCCATGATATGGAACCACAAAGGAAGCTTAAGATAAGATGCGGTATGAGACTGTAGCCTATGCAGCACTGTTCAAAGAAAACTATGTCCTATAGTCCTCAAATGAGTTCTCCAAGAAACATTATCATTAAGAATTCGACCGTCATCGTCAGTGTGGAATATGGTGTTCTGTACGACGTGAATATCTTAAATTATGTATACATATGTGTTTAAAAACCAGAAACAGTTACTACTCCAAATATCACGCACTATCGTCTACCAGAGAATTGGGTTGCAGCTGGTTATCAAAGTGTTGCAACACCCACCGATAGGAATAGTTTCGGAAATAACACCCATAACAATAGACTCTTTTTACAAACAAATGTTGGCATACGAAGGTAACACTCGTATAGATTCTGTTTTTTGTTTCCCTTTTATATTATGATATAATATATGTGTTATTCTGATGAAGCAAAATTTCCGTCAAACAGTAACAAGCATTTTTCACGAACTCGTTCATAATATTACCTAGTAGTTAGGATAGGATTGTACGAGTAGGATTAATATTTGGTTAGTAACTAAGTAATAAATATACAATTAGGTAGGTTCTATAAATAAGGTACATAATGTACCACGCCTGCCTCTAGTTTTAACCAAGGGTAACGAAGATACATCTAGTTCTAACCGAGTGTGGCTAGAGATAAGATAAAAGAAACTATGTACGGTATTAGTTCTAAACACATGTAGCCTAGTTCTAGTAACTACCCGCACTTCAGATCCTAGCCCTAACCATATACCTACCCACAATATTTTAAAATATAAGACAACACATAACGAAAGTTTGAAAAAGTATCGAATATATAGGTACCTATATCCCAAAAAAGGACACTTAGAAGTTTGTAGGTAGACAGAACAAAAGTTTTAATGATGAATTTCTTACTGAAGTTTTTCATCGTATAATCTTTTGATAATAAGAACCTATATCAAAACTCAACTTCAAACGTAACTTTAGCCTTTATACGGGAAATTTATTTTCACTGCGTCCCTAATAATGTACCTACTTTACTTTATTCAGCCCACTAAGGCTGCCTTTCCACCGGCGTGCTATGCTATGTTACTAGGGACGCGTGATCATCATCCTGCCCTTAACAAATTATTAATGGGGTCGGCGCAATATGGTTTCTTCCAAAACTCATATAGCCAAAGCTTTGGCGTTTGTTCTACGGCCGGCTGCTGCCTGGTGCCAACCCTCTTCGGGCATAGCTACGATAATTGTACATTTTTAGAAAACCCGTACATAAAATAAATTCATTGGTACAGGCCCATGACTGGATCGAACCTACGGCCTTCCGATTGGAAGGCGCACGTCTTAACCATTGGGATATCACAGCTATTACTATCCAGTCATAGTTATGTATCCAATTATAGTTTCATAGGTCCAGGATGGTCCAGGCGTTGATTGGTGGACATCAAACGCATCATAAGCAAGGCAGCCTTCGACTAAGAAGTAAACTTACCTGTATCTCCACAATATCAGCTCCAAAAGTACAAAAACGTGAATGTTTTATGTATTCAATTATTTGCATAAAACTATACTTATATATGTATACGGTGCTTTAATGAGACCACTGATATGGAAGAGTGGATTTTATAAGTAAACACCGCGAATGACGTCAACTCTATCATAACACCTTGTGTATGACTAGCGACCGCCTACGACTTTGTTCGGTTTACTTTAGAATTTCCATATCTCCCGATCCCATGGAAACTCTACCTCCTCAGCCTTACTTAATTACCTAAATTAACTCTTGTTCACTATCATAGTGATAAGTTAACTTTTTCCCTTGAAAGCACTAGGTTGAGAGATCATCATCATCATCCTGCCCTTACCCCATTTTTAATAGGATCGGAGCGATATAGTTTCTTTCGTTCTTTCGAAACTCGATATTACCAAGGATTTGACATTTGTTTTCTCTTTAACCGACTTCAAAAAAAGGAGGAGGTTCTCAATTCGTCTGTATGTATAATATTTTTTGTTTGTCTTAACGCAATTTTTTTTTATAGTTGGTCAACTCTCATCTAGCTAAATGAATAAATCGGTTAAGAGATGGCAGTACTTTTCATTCCTTCGAATTTTTTTCAATGGTCGAGCGAGATTGAAGTGTGAGTCAACAATGATACAGAGAAGTTGTGGAGCCGCCGAAAAACTTCGAACTTTATTTACAAAATCCCCCTTTGGCAGGGGGGGGCCTACTCCAGTAATACTCAATAGGCTCGAGTGAAGTAGTGTTTTGAAATTTTGTTTTTTTAAGATTTTAGAGGAAGAGGTAGACATGAGAATTGACGGATTAGAATGAAAAAAAACCAATTGCAGACCCCATTTGGGAACAGGGCAGGAAGAAGGAGTGTTTTATGTTGCTTTAATAAGTGTTACAGGTAAATTTGCCAAATTTATAATTAGGCGTGGTGCATGTACCGTCGAATAGCACTCTAGTTTTCACAAGTGCCTATTTCTGAATGTTAATCGAGTGGTACGTTTGCGAAGAGCCAAAAGTGGCAGGGGCAAAGACAGCTTCTAGTGCCATGTGTCCCATATGGCGGAGGAGAATGTGGACTTGTTTTTGAACTGGAGGAGGGCAAGCAAACGCGGCGGGCAACTCCTCAGATAAATATTTCAAAGCATATGAAAACAATTTGATCCATCTATGAGTTTTGAGCACAAACCAGAGTGGCCTCAGCGGTGATAAAAAGTACAGATTCGAGGAAGCGTAACACCTTGAGTAAAATGACTTACTAAAGACTCGTTCCTGCTAACTTAAAAATAAAAATGGCGCACTACACAATGGCTAGGTCTATGTAAATTGATCGCATACAACTATATATTAGGAGTGAGTGGTCGTGATCGAAAGGCAGGTCAAACGAATAATCATCATATTCAGACGTAAAATTTCAGCCAATGTGGCCATATATTACCATGCCTCTAAACTTCTACACGGCTTAACGCAATATATACATTTGCTAGAAAGTATATGCAATTTTGGGAGTCGGTTTTTCGTTTTAAAAAAATGATGAGTTTGTCTGAGCCAACTCTCACCTAAATGTATACAGACTGGTATATGGCACTTTTAAATTTTTTCAATGGTACAAAATAAGTGTGAGTCAACAATGATACAGAGAAGTTGTGGAGTAACCAACTTCGTTTATTTACTCTTTTACTCCTACTCCTCGAGTGTAGTGTAAGTAACTACATTCGTTGTTTAAAACGAATCACATGACAGTATCCAGTCTTTAAATAGTCTCGTGTTAAATTTACTTATGATCCTCAAACAAACTAATCCGATTGGACAAAGATAGAACTCAACACTTACCTCATCACCATGCCATACCATATTTTAGCCATAGGAGACTACACCGTCGTAAGTTGGCAAACAGATCCAAGTTTTCGCCTACGCACAGTTGTGCTAAGATACGTTAGCGCCATGTATTATAGTTATACTGATGTATTGTACAAATTAATAACCTGTTTGTAGACCGGTTATCGAAAGCAGTCTTGCTTGAAGATTGTCGAGATAAAACGTCGCGGAATGACTATACCAACTTTCGTTTGAGAATAGGCAAAAATCTAATAATGTACAATACATAGGTACTACAATGTAACGTGTTGCCAGATGGATGAAATATGAAAATGTATGGAAAAAACCGGCCAAGTGCGAGTCGGACTCGCGCACCGAGGGTTCCGTACAAACCGGGTTATATAAGTATTTTTGGAGTAAAATTGGAGTTTTCGTATTTGATAGACTTGCTTAGCGCTAAAAACTAACAATCCAATTTCTTTGGATGTGTTTGATATTCACAAATCAAATTCATTGATATCATAGACCGATGAACATGATTGGTGGACATCACACGCATTCGTAGCAACGTAGAATAGCACGTCTCTCATGGATATGAAGCCCAGATTCGCTGCCGGCAGAACTTTTTAAGGGTGCCGATATCAGGTCAACGCCTAATTCCAGGACGCAAATAAGCGTCAGCGGCATCTTTAGAAATCCAAGAAGACGCAAATACGTAGTCGCCGGTACTACATGTGTTAATCTTCATAAAGTATGCCTTGAGGCCTTTCTACATTATACAATGCTCGAAAATATAAGCCTTTAATACCATTTAATTTTAAATGTCTACGCCATTAGCGGTTAAGACTTACCTCGAAAAGGTAAATTATCTAATGCGTGTATGATTACGCTGTGTTTATTAACGTGTTATAACATTGTTATGACAGCTTTATACCAAGGTTAATTTTGATATTATGTTTGTATAGATAACAATAATGACGTCTTCTTCTAATTCACTTTCAATTTGATGTGAATTGGCAAAGATGTTTAGGTTACCGAGTGCGATTGGTTTAAGCACTAGAACCCTAAATCTATACTGACAGTTTGACCAATTTAAGGCCTCGTCAAACAGAGAGCGTATTTAACGTTAGCGTTTCACGCTGTAACATCAAGTATTTCCTATGTTAGAGAGAGTAAGATAAGAAGGCTGGAGCGTTAAAACGCCCTACCGCGCGTTAAATACGCTTTGTTTGACCAGGCCTTTACACTCTACACAAAATTAGGTAGTTATCTAATAAATATTTATTTCATTTACTGAAGTACATAATATAATTGTTACCTATGTGAGAACTGAATAGTTATAGCCAAATTACAAACAAGGACTCGCGACTCTTCCGGTATCAACGTGTAGTTTTTGTGTGCTTAGACCTTGAAGGAAGGACTCTTTGATAATAATTCAAAACAAAATGTACTTCTAAAAAGCTTTGTCCTGACTGACGAACACAGGCAAAACCTTCTTAAACAGGTCTTAAAAACCTGAAACTTGAAGTGTTCGACATGTACTCGTAGGTATCCGATAAGGAAAGATATCGCGAGTTAGGCAATAACCATGCCGGCCACCTGTCGTGCTACAGCGAGACTTCCATCCATCATCAGCCTATATTGCAGTCCACTGCTGGACGTAGAACGTAGGCACGCCGCTGAGCAGGCGGGTCGGTGACCGCAGTGTGATTTTCGGACTAAGTTGCAAAACACGGGAGGCACTGCTGCCCACCTGCTGGAGAAACCCTTAACGCCTTTATTTTATTTTATTTACGATACGAGTTTGAAACTTGGTTAAGCCACTTCCTCTATGCCTTTCTTTAGATACTAAAATTTTAAATACTACACATCCTCTGCCTTTCTATAGATACTAAAATTTTAAATACTAACACATAACCAAGTAAAGTGAGACTTCGCTTGCTTCTGTGGCTTGCTTGACGCCGTACAGTCGGAGTCTCAAAATAACTTTGGCAGATATAAATAAAGTAGTAAATAGTTATTAATTAGAAGATAAAAGAAGAGATGCATGTACAATGGCAAGTTTATCTCTTACTTATTTGAGTAACTAGTATCTTCTTCAGCCTACTGCAGTCCACTGCTGGACGTAGGCCTCCCCCAGGGCACACGACAAGGCTACTGCCACAGGGGGATTTTGCCCATAGTTATTTAGTAGTACTAATATTAAATTATGGTTTCCCTAGGATAGCGGTCGTATGAACACCGAAAGATAGCCGTTCCTGCACGACCGCAATATGTCCAACGCTAAACTAGAAGACCAAAGCTTAATTAGCTACCTGAGATAGTCATGTGCTCAGATCAGAAGTTCCCAGACTTATTTTGTCTAACGCCCACTTTGAAAATCAGTTATTTTTATTGCCCCTCATTTTTCACCTTAAAAACGTCAATATCACATCACCTGCTCTCGGATTTTTTTCTAGGCCCCTTGCCGCCCCCTTCTTCGCTTTCAGCGCCCATAAAGCACTTTATCGCTCTCATTGGATACCATTTAAAGAAATACTATCCCCCAGATAATAACATGACATCTTATAAAGGTTCTTCAGGCCTAAAATGCCGTGTGAAACTGCGGGGCGAAAGTAGACGGCTGCAATTTCTAAACCTGAATTTCTACTGTACAATTTAAACCTGCTCAATTATGAACTTGGTTGTAACGATCGCCGTTAGTCTCCTTAATAGGATTGGATACTTTGCACGAAAGTGCACTTTAAGTGCCAGGTATATACTAGGTAAGCTTTTTGTGCCAATTTATAGACTCGGTTATGAGAGAAATTAATTAAAAATTCGCCTAGAAAATGTATATAACATATATATTTTTATAAAATTATTAATAAAGAAATGGAAAAAATTAGTCACCCGAGTGGGAAGGAGCATTCCCACGACCACTGAAACTCGTGCCAGACCGCTCTAACCATCTGAGCTACCGGAGTCAATTACTCGGATGACAGTTTACCATCTGCCTTGCCTTTTCTAAATTGACATATTGGCAACGTTATTTTAAAGAAATGGGAAAAATTCTTCAGCCGAGTGGGAATCGAAATATATATACATATATACAGGATGATTTTTGGTCGTCAACGTTCCCGAAAACTACGGAATCTCCTCGTCATCACGATCATATATGAAGCATACCTGGGAAGTGACTGGTTTCCAAAATATTAGGGTCCAAAGTTGAGTAAATAGACTGCGTTTTTCTGCATAAATGCACATAGACGCCGTGTAGCAAGATTTTTCACGAAAAATAGTTAATGTCTGTGTATAAAAAAGTACAACATAAACACTAGACACTATAAATTAGTCGCTCGATCAAGTAATAAAAAATAATAATAATAATAGCATTTTTTATTGGCAATAAACTTACTTTATTTGATGTATAGAGTACGTACCCTTCGTTAACGGTGGCCACAAAAAAACACCTGTATATATGATTTTATAATATATATTTATATTGTAGAATTCGGAATTCGGGCATTCTCTCAGGCGACCGAAGATCCCTGAGCATAAAATGACAAAAAATAAGCGTATTAAGGGTGTAACAGAAAGGGTATGTTAAGCGAAAAGCTATACAGGATTAAAGATTATTTTGGTCGTCAACGTTCCCGAAAACTATCCCATCCACGATAATTTTTCTCCATAAGCATACCTGGGAAGTGTCTGGCCTAAAATTGATCCGTTGAAACTGCGGGGCGAAAGTAGACTGCGCAATTTCTTGAATTTCTAGTACAATTTAAACCTGCACATGGTAGACGCGCTAGTAGCAGGATTTTTTGCACGCACTTTAAGTGCCAATAAACTAGGTAGCTTTTTGTGCCATATCTGTCTATAAAGAAATTAACTAACATAAACATTCGCCTAGACACTATAACATATATATTTTTATAAAATTATTAGCCCACTAAAGAAATGGAACCTACCCACAAAATTTGAGAGTGGGAATCGAAATCGACCATGTGCCAGCCGCTCTAATTTTTCCAGATAGTATGGAGAATTCCTAAATAACTCAGGAATGTTCATACAATCTTAAAACATAAACATGTGATTTTGAGTCTCAAATTTTGGGAAATAGGTTCTCAATAATGGGCTATATTACATACCATTTCGCTTAACATACCCTTTCTGTTACACCCTGTATATACGCTATATATTTTTGCATTTTATGCTCAGGGATAGGTTGCTAGCTTGTCGGTCGCCTGAGAGAATGCCCGAATTCCTTAGTCTTGCGACATGCAGGAAAGAAGATTGTGTTTGTATCCGAATTACTCATAGATAGATAACATAGGTAAATACAAAATCAAACGGCTGTATTCCCGTAATGGGGTAGCCGGCACAGCTTGTTCCTTAGTCGACTCTTGCGACATGCTCGGAAGGAGATGCAGCTGATGTATTCTAGTGAAGCCCCGCATCAGCAGGACTGACCTTTGTCATATTAACCATATAGTAATTAAGTAGGTACTGACAACATAGTCTTAAAAATCACACTGCGGTCACCAACCCGCCTGCCCAGCGTGGTGACTATGGGCAAAACCCCCTGTGGCAGTAGCCTTGTGGCGTGCCCTGGGGGCTGCCTACGCCCAGCAGTGGACTGCAATAGGCTGAAGAAGAAGAATTAAGTACTATATTTAGACCTTGGCCCAGCAGTGGGATTCCGTGTAGTTAGGCCATTTAAAAAAACTAAAGTATAATACCTTAAGGTACCTACCTATGTTCCACAGATAATGATTTTGTTGGATTGATATTTCGTAAGAGGTCTAAAAGATGCCGAATCACTACAACTTTCGCTTTTGTTTGACCTTTATGACACCATCATTTTTTATTTCAATATATATTATTTTTAGATGAGTAATAGTGTGCGTATATATTAGCTATTTTTCTATTATTAGTATGATTGATAGGTTTTATCTACAAATTTTAAGAGATTGATATTTAATTATAAATAGTTTATTAATGATTAACAATGATCCTGTGCTAGGCTCCACTAGAATACATCAGCTGCATCTTTCGTGCATGTCGCAAGAGTCGACATAGACACTAGCTGAGGGATCTCATTCACGATCCTGTAATTCTGGCAACACCATTTCGTCTCATAGCCATGTGAATTTTATGATGTTATCTATAATTCGAAAACAAATCTGCCAATACACTAACCTTTCATATCTACAAGTCCTATCTCCCGTTATCAGCAACAGAGGTACAACTGCAAAAGTGGACAAAAACACAATCCGGTGACATAACACAACAGCCAACGTAACGGCACACGTTTTCCGTACATAACAAAAAGTGGGTTACGTAATCGAGCGCGCCGACATTAATAAACTTTCACTAGAAGAAAGCATTTGCCGTCGACGAAATTAATAAGGCAGTCATGTGGACAGGCTGCGTGTGTATTTTTGTGCGACGGGGGTTCTTTCCTATCATACGTCTTACAGGGCTGTAAATGATGAAAAAATGATGACGTCTTACATACATAAAATCACACCTCTTTTTCGGAGGGGTAGGCAGAGATCACGGATCTCCACCTGCTACGGTCACGGTCCTGACGCACCTCTTTTGCTTCATGTACTTTCATAATATTATTCATGCTCGCTCGTCGGTTTAGGATACTCTTGACTTGACCTTTCTCTATCAATAATTATTAATTACCCTTTCTTTTATATCATACATCGGCCTATTGCAGTTCACTGCTTGACGTAAGCCTCCCCCAGGGCACTCTACGTACTGCTATAGGGGGGTTCTGCACATAGTCACCACACTGGGCAGGCCATAACAAAATGCTTACCATTATGAAGAACATGTATGTGAGCACACTCCGACCCGCAACTGTAACAAATAAGATTAAAGAATTTTAATTATCTAAGACTTTAGTACCTAGTACCTACTTACTTATATTTATTAGGTACCTACGATAAACGTGGCTATGGGATCTTGTTGATTTCGGGCAAAATTTTAGGAAACACAGCCGTTTGTATAAGACAAAAAATTCAGAGGGCAGTAAAGTGATGTCGAATAACTCCCGCCTAATTTCGGACGCGGACTACGAACAATTTCGTACAATGACCCGTCACTATTCATCTTCATACGTTTTGCCGTCTGTCATGTAAAGTCAATTACGCACGCACGAGCGTGATGGAAATACATTTATATGAGTTACTTTATAAGGTCATTGTCCGAAATTATTCGTTGTTCGCATCCGTACTTTACCACAGTTCCTATAATGACATGCTTGTATGCAACCAAACCATGAGCACAACTACGCCTTGGGCGAATGAAATAAAACGTGCAACCCTGCGCCAGCTAGTTAAATAGATACCTGATATAGAATAGGCAGGCAAATCAAATATCAAGATATTAAATGTGTTACCTATTAATGCCACAATTGTCGCTAACTAGCCAAATTATTCTCAGAGTCCACCTTTCTAACTAGGTATAATACTGTACTTTTAAGTGGGTAGGTGAGTTTTCCATGTTCAAACAAAAGAAAACTTAATGATAAAGATTAGTCTTTGAATTCTTTTACCAGGTACTGTATGTCATAGACTGCCTGCATCATGCGTGTCGAAAGCTTTTAAAACTACATTCATAAACAATGCTATTGTTATGACAGGCCGGCGCTAAAGAGCCATGCAGTAGCAGGGGAAAGTAGCAGGGTAATGTTTCAATACAAGTGAAAGTACCAAATAAAAGAACGTAAGAAACAAGTTTCATGGCTACCCCTAAATTATAAACAATATTCACACACGAAGATCTTGTGTCATTGGTACTAAGCAACTGTATATTTATGTAAATACATAGATAAGTATAGAAACATCCATGACTCAGAAACAAACAAGTTATGTCTCCATTGAGGGGTCGCCCACCACCGGGACCTACACCCTCCGCTGACCCTCAGATCTGCCGACTCATGGTCACGAACACAAGACACTACTGTCGCAACGAGAAGCCAGATCAAAGCACATACAAATTATGACCTAGGCTCTCTTATCTCCCTGTCGCTCAGTTGAAGCTATGGTTTTTAGGATAGCGGCACCGCTATAATTATAGCAGCCGTAATATAGCGGAGAAATACCGTCAACGATCTGCCCTTAACTGTTGTAGGAAAATGACGCACTCCTAGTTTGACCTGATGATGTCAGAAGCTTAGGAGATGTCTGTGTCAATCACGCGTTATCAAGCGTCAGACGCGCGTTCACTCACATTTTACGCGATATAAGTGATGCAGACGCATTACGGTAAAAATTTTGAAGACACAGCAAAGATATAATGTAGGTTATACATGCTACAAACATTTGTAAACAAACTCAAATAGGTAATTAATAAATAATGTAAACACTAGACTGTTGAACCTAATTCTCATCAGGTACAAGAACATGATAACTTTGGTTGGTATACCATTTCATACATCAATTTTTAGTAACATGACATTTTTATGACCAGGTTCAGTCGATCTTCGTTATTGAGAAGCTATATTTAAACTGCGACTAACTAGGGCTCTGCCACCACAAGACCCTATTCAAATTGCTGGCCCTCAAATGTACAGTTCACATCATAGATGAGAAAACAGATCAGGCCCCATATCAATTATCATTTTTGGCAGTTCATAGTGATGATCACTTATTGAAACTTCAGTCAAGCCATCATGCATCAAATACATAACTATCTATGTATTTCCTATGGCTCATCTATTACAAGGGCCAATGAAATGCACATCCATTTCATTAAGTAACAATTATGGCATAAAATAAAGCAGATGGGGCGTGAGGGGAGCTGCGATACATAGCTGCTATTCTGGCTAGCAGAATTGTCATAGGAAATAGTTGGTATTTCAAACTAACTACATATGTACTTGATAGTAACATAGGTAGTTGAATTAAATATAACTTCAGCCACACAACGTAAGAACAATGACATACATAAACCCAATTACTCGGAAGATTGATATCAAACTCAACTAATAATTTATTAAATAAAATATTATCTAAGTAGTTAGGTAGTTACCTACTTCGACTGCATTAAATTTTCCTATAAAGGTACAATATAGTATCTCCTTTACTTCGTCATTCCACTCCATTGCGAAATTATTTTCTTAATATCCAAACTTGTTACTAAATACTGTAGGTACAATCAAGTACCTACTTGTAAGTTAATATTATATTATTTTGTTAAACATTCTACAGTATGACAAATCTGAACATACAATACAATATAAGACAATATCTTTACAAATAAAACTTTATTTAGTTCTGCAAATATGTAATACCATAATATAGAGCTGATGTGGGGCTTCAGTGGGATACATCAGCTGCATCCCCTTCCACTCATGTTGTAAGAGTTGACTAAGGAACTCAGCCCCCCCTAGCATGGCCACACATCTAGCTAGAGGGGCTGGCGGTTACATTCATAGTATTTTGACAGGCTAAATATTGATAAATTGTTTTATCATATCATGTTTCATCAATCACATCTATCCCAACTAAGTATGTTAAAAGTAGTTGTGTGCTCTCCCTATGATCATGCAGTTCTGTCTACCCCATTTCGGAAAGACAGTCTGGTATTTTGTAAAATATAGAATAACAATACATATTTACAATTTGAAGGTGGAAACCAAACTGCTTTAATAGTCCATTTCATAATCAACAGCAGAAAGACAAAAATGCTAAAGCTGCACAGAGAAAA
Organism: Carposina sasakii; assembly: GCA_014607495.2. Taxonomy (NCBI): domain Eukaryota; kingdom Metazoa; phylum Arthropoda; class Insecta; order Lepidoptera; family Carposinidae; genus Carposina; species Carposina sasakii. The sequence goes on along the minus strand of CP053155.1, from coordinate 3,055,237 downwards.
CTATGCAGTTTGGTGATAAACTAATTTTTTACCATAGTGGCTCTTTAGATTTTTGCTTTTTTACTGTTGCTAAAATCCCAGGTAATATTAAGGATTTACTTACTAGGTAGGTCAATTCTTAGATAATAAACAATGACACTGCTAAGGTGATTGTAATTCCAATTATACATAGTTATCATGTGATTAATGATTGTTAATTAGTAACCATTTTAATATTTACTAACTTTAGGTATAAATAAAGTTACTCTAATAGTTATGTTACTCTAAGTGGAACTAAAAGTTGCCTCTACCATTGACAACAATTGTTTTTAAATTAATTGAAATAATTTGAACTCATAGATATTTAAGTTCATCATCATCATTATGTATTGAAGGCATTGGTGTTGTTGGGAATGAATCTAAAATTAATTTTGTCTAACAAAAAGAGTATTTCAATGAAGTTGTAATTTAGGTATATTTGTGGTTTATTGCACTATAGTTTGATGATCCAATTATAATTGTATCTTTATATTACATATCAGTCACCAGCCCGCCTGCCCAGCATGGTGACTATGGGCAAATACCCCCCATGGCAGTTTTGTGGCGTACCCTGGGGAGGCCTACGTCCAGCAGTGGACTGCAATAGGCTGATGATGATTACATATCTGCTTTGTTGACATTATTTGTGATACTGACATAAATTCAAAGTATTGTTACATTGCATACTTATAGTCGCCCTACCCTCTATGACTATAAGTACATCATTGTTGTTTTAGTTTTACAACATCACAAATCATGTTGGATTATTGGTACTTAGGGATCTTTTAATATCTACAAAATGTACTTACCACTAGTTGGACAGCCACACAGCTGGGTCCACGAGCCAGCATGGCTCACGATTGTTGGAAATCTGCTTATTTCCACATAGAAAACAAAGATTATATTTTGTTATCACGAACTTGTACACTTCACACACAACCAGATTCACCAGTATCACACCAACAACTTTATAGCACAATAGACCACACGTTTGCACAAAATATCACAGAAAAAATCACAACGAACGAACAATTTCCACTCGGTTTATGTACACAAATAAAACACCTCCGCAGAAACTACTTGTGTAGAGTTATGTCTATCTACAACTGATTCCGTCTGATTCTCTATTCTAAGGATATCTCAGTTATAATATGAGTGTTTGAAAAATGTACATTTAAATAATATCGCGATATACATGTTTTCCACGTATTTGTGATCTACAAATTATTTACATAGGAATAATATTACGCGAAACCCGACGTCCGCACATTTACTTCGCGAATCGAAAACTGATAAACAGGTAAACAGACAGGGGGCGCACATGCCAACGTGACAAAACTGACGTAAGAAATGTTACCATGTATTAATTTATATTTATACTAGCTGATGCCCGCAACTTCGTTCCCGTGACTATAAAGATAGCTTGCCTGTCTATAGACAATGTTTTTACTGTAAGATATTTCCTTTTCGTGCTTATTGAACTGGGTACTCGTTTGGCTACTATAAGAGCTTATGAGTTATTGTGATAGGTAAGATACATTACTGATTTTTGGGTCATATCTATGACTCCATAGGATTTGATGATGGATAAGATATTGGTGCGCTCTGCAGTATTTTAGATTGTGCTTTATTTTACATAATATTATCGCAACTTAAACGAAATAAACTAAGAAGCTGCAAAAACCAGTAAAAAAATCATTGGTTTAAAGAATAACTTGCGGACCCCGCGACTTCTTATGCGTGAACTTTGAAATTTGTTTTTTTTTTTCGTTCTTGTGTGAATAAATGTAGCTTATACTCCTTATTACATCGTCAACAAGTACCGTCAAAATAGCAAAATCAGAAAAAGACAAAAATCCATGTTTTAATCCATTATGCATTCAATAAGTAGCGGTTGTTTTAATATTACAAACAGATACTCGAATTTAATTTATCGGTGTAGATAGTCTGAAGTCAGCATATCAATATTTGCCTGGCTTACATACACCCTATAGTATGTACCTACCACTAGATTATAATAAGACAAAGTTGCTTCCCGCTGTCCGTCTATCTCTATGTGTCTTTAAATATTTTAAACTACGCAACGGATTTTGATATTGATTCCGGGTGTTTCCTCTTTACACGAAAGAAGTCCGACTTCGACCGCGTGAACCAGCCAAATGGTAAAATATGGTCTCGGTAATGTGTTATTATAATGAACCTACTTTTAACCTATAGCTGCCAAGTTTCACCACCCGGGTGAGGAATTTTTTCCATTTCTTTATTAATAATTTTATAAGTTTCATAGATATGAATGAATGACAAACACACATCCATTCCCACGCACTTTTACGTTTCGCTAGAAACCTTGTTGCGTAAAATTTTCTTTTTTGGGCAACACTAAATTTGACAGGAGTCAAGGAAACCGTTTCATACTGGATTGTACAAATCTGGATATTCAAAGGGAAAAATCCGTATACTATGTTTTCGATCTAAAAGTGGCATTAGATCAATATGAAATCATTTTTTCGTAAAAAAAATTTATAAAGAGTTATCTACTTAAAGTATTAACCTTTTGAATCCTTAGAACATTCATTTAGCTAAGTGTTTGATAGAGCGTAGTCTTTCCACAAATGTTGTAAAAATTGCTTGTAACACGATTGCCTTGTTCGACTAAACTTTTCTATGCACTGTCTGTTTCGGCGGTAAGCATTCCTTGGAACACGATGCATTGAATAGAGTACTGAAAAAATGAACCAATGGATTCCATTACCCACACGCAGGGGGGGAAAAGGTAAATTAGTTCCAGCATTTGACAATAGATGGCGTGCATAAGTAGAATTTAATTTTACAAACACAAGGATAAATGGATGTGGCATTTTAGGTAGTCAACTTTGGTTGGCACTATTATATTTTACAGAAAAAATCTTTTTTCTTTTCCTTTGTCCTGTGCTGATGCGGACTTTACTAGAATACATTCAGATGCATTTCTTTTCATGCATGTCGTAAGATTTATCTAAGGAAGTCGGGCATTTTTCTTCACGGATTTTCTTAGACGATAAGCTAACAACTTATCACTGATCATTTACATCTATCCCCGCTATGATAACGTGGCTGTGTGATCTCCTTAATGATAATACAGTTCTGGATTTCGGAAAACAGCCGTGTGTTTATGTATCTTTTTAAAATCATTTAAGTATTTTTTTTTAGTAAAAAACTATTTTCTTTTCAGTTTAATTATATTTTTGGAGTATGAACATCGCATTAGGTAGGTACAGTAATCAACTAATACTTCATGCCAGTGCCCATAAGGCGCACCGGTACACGAGGAAATGCCTACCCAGATATACAAGCAAAGTAATAGTATATACTTAATTAATTAGTAACACCCTTGACTATAAAGCAGTCTACACACCAAACCCGCCGACATGGGTCGTGTCGTCGTCGGCGACATACGGGATAAGTCGTCAACATAATGACAGTCGACTATATACTATACCACCGTGTTGTTTTGGTAGAAAATGTTAAGTGTGTAGACTCCTTAATTATTAATCCGTGTAAGTTAACTAGGCACCTCTGTGTCAACATATTGTCATAACATAAAAGGTTGGTAGATTACTAAGTAATAAAATCGCGTTATCGACGATAAGTCTAGAACAGTAACATCTGTCTATGTAATGGATGGAACATAGCCGTAACGTTTCGGGCTAAGACGCGGGCGCGAAGTGCCTATTAAAATAGTTGTACTTACAAATAGCTGTATTACGGGATTTACAGGGTAGGTAATATACCTATGTAGATGATACTGCTTTTTTCTTCACGATTTTATGTAATGGCAACACGTACGTAATGTGCCCGTGCGCAGATTTTCACCAACGACTTCCATATATTATTTAAAAGTAAAAATCAACAAAATACCATTTTTACAAATTATCGGTACATTTTCATCATTATCTACTTACATTATTATAATATAACATTATTATAGAAAAAAAACTACAGCTACTCGAGTGTTGGAGTGAGTTCTCGTCAATATGTAATAGAGGAATTTATTGCTAATTTATATTTAAATTTGAGAATCATTTTGAAAATTTTTAAGCAATATTTACCTACTTAAAACTGTACTATTATTTCTACACTAATAAAAAATAATAAATAGAACTAATTATTAAAGTTGTTCAACACTTCCACAATGTACAACATTGTGAACAAACAAGCAACACAATCTCACAGAAAAATAATTCAGTCTTATGTTTTATTTAAAAGTAGTATGCTACCGGGTAAACTAAATGGTCCTAGTCGGGATCGGATATCCACCGCTCTCACTGCGAAGTAGTATTTAAAACCAGCTCTAAATTGCGTGAGGGTGCACGCCATTGGCAGAGGTAAGGCTTTGACATCACCGATTTTCTTCCACAAAGCAGTACTAGGTGGAGAACTGGTTTCCTGATAAGCAAAGAGTTGATAGCTGGCAATCTCTTCATAACTATCTTCTTGATATCCCTCTATTTTCCAAGATATAACAGTGCCATTCTCTACTTTTGACAGTTTTAGATCAGGCGCCGGTGGTAGGGCTTTCCAGTTGGGAGGTTGAAATTGTTTCATGACGTCTGGAAGCGGCGCCGGGTGTCTGAGTGTCGGGCGACGTATCACATTTGGAGGAATTTTCACCATGCTAGGCGCTGGCCCTCTTAATGCTGGAGCTGAAAAATAAATTGTCATTGCTAATAATGTAAATTCTTATTAACTACTTATGACATGAGGGGATTAGGGAGTCTTACCGTTTGTGGGTGACTTCAACACTAACGACTGTCTTGCCTGGTGAGGCTGCGAACCGCTTATTGGTATGTAAACTTTTCTCGGACTATTTATATTATGCTGGGTAATTGTTGGCCTTTGTTGGTTTACGGCTAGCAGGTTTTGTGAGGGGACGAGTCTCACGGAATTAGGCTGATTCACACTATTGTTCTTAGTGGCCTTAGCAGGAGGCTCGTCGTCGGTCAAATCGACAGTTACCGAAGACAGTCGGGACCTCTTTTCCGGTGCTTTTTGTGCTGGAGGTGTAACTTTCGTAATATTTGGAGCAGTGACATTTTTCCCTTGCGGCGTATTTTTTACTGCGTTAGCTGGAACTAATCTAGGAACTGGTATGGGTTGGTTGGGAGGTTTCTGCAGACGAGGGCTGCTGGCTGGTGCATTAGTTGGTTTAAAGGCATTGGTTATCTGTGAAGATGCTAAAGGCACGTTCGGTCGTTTTTTCTGTCCTACTGCGGCTTTTTCCGTCATGAAAACTTGCATCCCCACAGATCTTGTTATCTTCAATGGAGTGATTACATTACCTGGACCTTTTTTCAGTTCTTCTTGCACCGATTTTAAGACTACTTGAATGTCACGATTCTGTTTCGTCAACATCATGGCCTTTTTCTTACTCTCCTCTAAAGATTGCGCCATTGTTTTAAGCTTTACTTTAATATCATTTAAGCTAGCTTTATCAATAACACTTTCCACAATTTTCAATATGCAAAATTCTTCTAGTTCCTGTCGACTCATATCTGCTATATTTTTCTTGCACATTTTCAGAATATCATCAGGTACGAGACGTGATTCCTTAGCTGTAGGTGGTTTGTCAGTTTTCATTTTTTCCAAAACAGTACTTGCCTTTAGAATTTTTTGATCTTCATCGTCTTTTTTTGGTCGCAGTTCTGATTCTAAAAATAAGAAGGAAATCAAAAATATTTCTGGATAAGTTACAGAAAATGCTATACTTAATAATACTTACCTGTAATTTTGTTAGGTTCTTCTACAGATTTTTCATTTTCACTTTGTCCTTTTGCTGACTCATCAAGTTTCTGAATGTCAGCGCTGAGATCAACGGATTTTTTATTTTCTGAATCTTCACTTACAACCACAATGTCGTCATCATCTTCAACATTGATACATTTCTTATCGTCTCCGATTACGGTTTCCTTATGAACATTTTCATCTTCTTCGTCTGATAAAATATCTAATGTATTTGCTAAATTGCTGGTTCGTAGTTTATCTGGAGAAGCAAGAGTTGATTCAGATTTATTACTAGTCAAATTCTCATTCAATGCTGGTTTCTCTATAGCATTCTCTGCATTGCCTTTTGTTTCTGATTGATCCAGTACACCTGTTTCTTTATTTACTTTTTGGACCTTCACTTCTGCGTGATCACTTGTATCTGTTGTTTTTTTTAACTCATTTGCCTTTATTTTATTTGAGAATTTCTCGAATTCTTTAATGTCTTCCCCAATGTTACTGACGTCCATTTCTTCAGAAATTGTTTTATTTAATGCCAATGTTTCTTTGTCATCAGATATTTCGTCTACATCCATAACTTCGGATTCTGTTTCCTTCGTAGAAGCTTTTGTTTCATCTAGGTCAATAATTTCTATTGGCCCTTCTTTACTCGGTTCCATATCATCTTCAGAGACATCGACAGTTACCATATTGATATCTTCTTTAACTTCCGCGACATTTTTATCACCTGTGATTCGATCAGAAGATGGAAAAATTTCATCTGGTTCATCAAGATCAATAACTTCATCCATTTGAATGTCTTGTACATTTTCTGACGCATTATCTTTAGATATTTCTTGTATTTCTATGTCACTATTGTTTGACACTTGCAGACTTTGAACGTTATCTTCTGAAAAAGGTGACTTAGCATTAACATATTTTCTATTATTTGTGACACTTTCACTGTCCTGTTCGCTTTTCGCCTCTTTAGAATTTTCTTTCGGAAGTGATTCATTTAGCACTGAACCAGAATTTTTAGCCTCAATAATATTCTCATTCCCCAATTCATCAGAGGGCAAGTTCTTTACATTCTTCAATGTCAGTTTTCTTCGTACTATCAACTTCAGAAATATCAGAAATGTCTTCACTTACTTTACTCATAATGTCGAAACTGTCTTTATTTAAAAGGTCTTGTGATACCAATTTAGTATCAACAAGTAAATTCTCAGTAGGTAGTGTTATTGTTTCAGTTCGTTGCACAGTTTCAGTTGCACATGTCGCAGATGTGTTCTCTACAATAAATGTTGATTTTTCACTATCCTCAAAATTACAGGAATTGTCAGCTAGATCATTCACAGAATCAAGTTTTATTTCTTCATTGCATTTTTTAGAAAGCAAGTCTTCATTTGTCTTTAATTGGTCGCGTTCCAATTTATCTCCTGAATAGGTTACTTTTTCACTGATAAAGTCGTCTTTAGACTGGAAAGATTGAACTTCTTGTACGTTTTGTTCGTTGTTTGCTTCAGGTGTAATCACTTGCTTTTCATGCACAAATTCCTCTTCTAATTTATTTTCAATATTGTTTTTTTCACATGTATCGCTGGATGTTTCGAGTTCATCTAATAATTTATTTTCAAGTTTACTTTCAATAATATTTTCTTCAATTTCATTCTCGTCTTTATTACGCAATGATAAAGTAACCTCTGGTGTGTTAGTAAGATTATTTATATTTTCAGTTACACGTTTTGACAGTAATGAATCATCTACAGATTCACTTGCTTCATCTTTTATTATTTTCGTGTCTTCATTTAACCGAAGGGTATTTTCACCATTGCTATTGCCATTAGTGATAACTGCTTCCTCAATAGTAGCTATGAGAGACACATTTTTAATTTCCACGTTGCTGTTATTTACATCGTCCGTCTGATTTGTATCACCATTTTTACTATTACTTTTGCATTCATCGGGAATATCTTCGAGCTTTGACAGCTCTGTTTGTGATATGGTTTTTAATAAATCTACTTCATGTGCTAAATCACCAATGGCTTTAATATTTTCTTTGTTGCCGTTTGATATATGGTTTACAATATCTTGAACATCCCCAATAGAAATATTGTTTTCATTGTGAGATTCTTCGTGATCCAACTGAGACATTTTTGTCCTTGTTTCTAATATAGAAGATTCTATAATCAGTTGCATTGTTCGTATGTTGCTATTTCATGTCCATGAAGATGGCGAAAAGCCCTGAAAAAAATAATTAAAATATGTAAAAATACTTAAACTTTATTACGTTTATTAAAATTGTTTATTACGCATAGAAATATAAGTACATGAAAAAAAAACGGATACATTGAAAAAAAAAAGAATCAGGTAAAGAATTATACAATTAATTATATCGTGAGAACATATACATATATTGTTTAAAATATACCTATTCATACAAGCATGAATGGTGTAAGTAAGAGAATAGAAAGGGCTAATGGTCTAGCCAATTTTGACATATAACATTTCAGCTGGAATAATTTGGCTTCTAGAACTTCGACTGCTAAACCTGAAAAAGTACTTAGATATCCGACAGCCAAGCTAATATTTCAATGAATCCTGGCTGTTCAGTTGTTATGTTATTTCATAACGTTATGTTCATTCCATAATAATATTATAGAATTCTAGACTACCGGACATCTAAGTACTTTTTTTTTCTTTTTTAGTTTTTTTATTATGTACATTATTTGGTTCTTTTTTAAGCAGTCGGGTTTTTGGATTTTTTTAATTATGTTTTTTTATTTTATACTTTTTTGTTATGAGTACCTAGCTACTAATAGGTACGCTTCAAGAAACACGCTCAACATGCTCAGCAGCAAAAAGTTTTCGTCTTGCTGCTGTCTTATATGTGAAAATGGTTGTTACGCAACTTTCAATCGATATAGATCCTAAACGGTTAGTCGAATCAAAAAATGTTGAGAGAAACCTAAAAATGATTTATAAAATACCTATTCAACGATACCCCACTCGATATAGTTTGTCGACTTTAATTTTTTCATTTTCACAAAATGGCGTCCAGTAGTCGCCATATTGGATTTTCACTAACGTCATGTCTTTAGTGACAATCGCCGGACTAAGAGGAATCGATTGACGTATGAATCATAAAAATCGGCCGAGGCGTTTGGTCTGTGTAGTGCTTCAAAGGAATATACATACATACATACATAGGATGTTAAACACAATACCACTCCTTTGCGTCGCGCAGTCGGGTAAAAATAAAGAAAAAAAATATGCTCGCGGATTCAGGCGATATCACCCCATACTTGAAGAAAGCTTAAAAGTAGGGAAGGGAGGGACGCGATAGTATTGTAACATTAATAAGAAAAATCATATCCATTACATTTTTTAATGAGGTTTTCTTGTAAAATCATTGATTTGACCGAAAAATGTATGGAATATCCGTAAAATTTATGCAATGACAATGTTAAAATTCTTTTGTAATAACTAACACGGTAAATGTTGACGAAACTCACTAATCATACGCACGAGATAATTTGTATGAATTCAAGCAGAGCGTATAAGACTTTCTTGGCTGTCATAATATGCATGGTTCAATATGGTTCAATCTTTTGTTTGCTCGACTTGACACTGCCATGCCATGCACCTATTTTATTTCAAACATCTTTGTTAAGCAAATGAGTAATGTAAGTACCTATGTCTACCTTAATTTATGTACGATGTCAATTTAATGTTCTTGGTCATAAATTAATGTAACATGACAGCATGATTCCGAGACTGCTACGTTCAATGTCCATGCATGAAGAAAATTTATATGAATAAAATCCGTATGAGGCAGCACTGTCTACGGCGCAATGTTGGCTGTGGCATACGGTTGTAATCTGCGCAGTTCATTTAGAACTGTTTGGTCAGAATCAGAACACGTACGATACCCACTCATGAAAACATTTTAACCTTCCAAGTATTAGTCAAGTGAGGAGGCCTTTACTCAGCAGTACCCACTGCTGAGTAAAGGCCTCCTCACTAGACTAATACGTATATAGTAAGAGGCTGTATAGATAGACAGATAGATTAAAATAATTGCAATATAAGAGAACGCTAAATTGACAACATAGCTTAGCAGCGCCATCTAGTTGTTGCGCTTGTCAGAAAATAAAGAATAGCATCGCAAGTCGCTTTTCCGACCAATCACGATAGAACGAAGCGGAAACCCCAAACTGTCTGTGACCAACAGAGTGCAGTGCAGTATGATGCTATTCCACGATTTTGACGTTGACTGACTCCTATTACCTAGCGTTTGCAGTCATAATATGCATGGTTCAATATGGTTCAATCTTTTGTTTGCTCGACTTGACACTGCCATGCCATGCACCTATTTTATTTCAAACATCTTTGTTAAGCAAATGAGTAATGTAAGTACCTATGTCTACCTTAATTTATGTACGATGTCAATTTAATGTTCTTGGTCATAAATTAATGTAACATGACAGCATGATTCCGAGACTGCTACGTTCAATGTCCATGCATGAAGAAAATTTATATGAATAAAATCCGTATGAGGCAGCACTGTCTACGGCGCAATGTTGGCTGTGGCATACGGTTGTAATCTGCGCAGTTCATTTAGAACTGTTTGGTCAGAATCAGAACACGTACGATACCCACTCATGAAAACATTTTAACCTTCCAAGTATTAGTCAAGTGAGGAGGCCTTTACTCAGCAGTACCCACTGCTGAGTAAAGGCCTCCTCACTAGACTAATACGTATATAGTAAGAGGCTGTATAGATAGACAGATAGATTAAAATAATTGCAATATAAGAGAACGCTAAATTGACAACATAGCTTAGCAGCGCCATCTAGTTGTTGCGCTTGTCAGAAAATAAAGAATAGCATCGCAAGTCGCTTTTCCGACCAATCACGATAGAACGAAGCGGAAACCCCAAACTGTCTGTGACCAACAGAGTGCAGTGCAGTATGATGCTATTCCACGATTTTGACGTTGACTGACTCCTATTACCTAGCGTTTGCAGACATTGCTATCCAATTGCCGCCACGCTAGAGTAATTGACCTCGAAAACATTATCTAACAGATAAGTGGAGCAGCAGCTGCATGTGACTTAAGCTAGGGGAACTAAATCAGATCACGTCTAAGTTTCGCCGATTCCAAGGGATTAAAAAATAAATCTCGACCTGAGCAAGTGCACTAATAAAAGAAATATGAGTTCAATAAATACTAATATCGCTACCGGAAACATGAATTAATGTAAGGGACAAAAACCGAAAATGGGTTTTATACACCGTTGGATTCGGAATTTTACGGGCCATCGAATGGTATACTCAAAATATCGATAGATGGATGAAAGGTGATTAACGAAAGAGATATGTATGGAGGAAGTAAATAGCAATGCTGGGAGGGGTCGCACCAGGTGAACCTACATAAACCAAATGGGGGGTGTGCTAAGAAAAGGGTGACGCAATATTTTAATGAAAGGGCCAAAATTTCTATACCAATGGGATCATGGCTCTACTCACAAGATGTCATAAATTCATAGAGCAACATGAATACTTTAGTTAAATTTAAACAGTGTTTTGAATTTGCTTATATGTATGAGTATGTTTACCTAAGACAGACGTTCAAACTAGGTACCTAGGCCCAACTTTGACAAGAAGGCGAATTCAACTCGACTTGGCAGCATTCAGGAAACTACAAGCTTATTTGTGTCTAAGATACCCCAGTTATTAAAGACGAAGGTATTTAACCAGTGCGTGCTTCCGGTGACGACCTACGGTGCCAAGACGTGGTCGCTAACTATCGTGATGCGACGTGTCTCATAAATAAGTTTAAGACCTCACAGCGAGCAATGGAGAGGGCTATGCTCGGGATTTCTCTGCGTGATCGAATCAGAAATGAAGAAATTCATAGACGCACACCGACATAGCTCAACGGTCCAGCAAGCTAAAGTGGCAATGGGCAGGGCACATAGCTCGATGAACCGATGGTCGATGGAGCCGAAAGGTTCTGGAGTGGAAATCACGTATCGGCAAGCGCAGAGTGGAAAAGTCACCCGTGAGATGGACGGACGATCTAGCCAATGTCGAAAGTATCGGCTGGATGCAGACCGCAACAGATAGGTCGGATTGGCGGTTGTTGGTGGAGACCTATGTTCAGCAGTTGACTTATCACGGCTGAAAATGATGATGTTAACGATCCTATCCTTCTTATATTATAAATGAAAAAGTGTGTGAGAATAGAAGTATGTTTACCTACTCTTTCATCCAAAAACTACAGAACGGGTTTCGACTTTCGATGAAACTTACCAGGAATACAGCGAAAGATAAAACCATTGAGGAGCGAATAGGTTCGAGATATCCTCTTGTTATCAATAATGGGACAGTTCAAACATTTTTTTTCCGATCTGTCACCTTAGGGGACAAAGTAGGGTGACAGATCTAAATTCTACATTCAATAATCGGATATTGGTAAAAAAACTAATTTCCTTTTACATTAAATAAGTACCTAAATTCCTAATATTATTTTTGTCAAATGACCGTTACATTAATGTAGAGTATTTTTTGTGTAATTGCAATTAAGGTATAGGATAGGACGCATTTACGTTTGTTTTTAATGTAAGAGACATGCTATTTTGGAATCCATTAAGATAATCTTAGTTTTGCTTACATATGTAGCTTTATAGAGCTCTCAAACCTAAGCAAGTTTGTCATAAGCAACAAGTAGAATAAATAGTTAAAATATACAAGCAACTTTCAAAAATAAAATTTAATTTTCGTCTCTCCTGAAAAGTAGACCGTTGCCCCTTACTTCATGTTTCCGGTAGCGATATATCGCATATCAACGGCTTACAGAATAGTAGTAACTATGGTTGCCATTGAGGGGGGAAGGAGTAAGTGCAGAGATTTTTGTAGGGCATGGTGATTGTTCATCAAGTTTAGTAGGTATTTCGCGTTCCGCTTCCCTAATTCGTTTTAATCCACAAAAAAGTGGAGGTCATATTATTATACTCGTAGCAGTTGATATTAGCTTCGCTTTTCTGTCCTCCACTTCGATAGATAGGCGAAATTTGTTTAAAGGAAAGCGCACTGTGCATGTTTAGAATAAAATTCAAATATGCCGTTATAATTTCATTAAAACCGAAGTCGCAAAATTTATATACTACCTTAATTTAAATAAGTTTATTAAATCAGACCATCCTTGGTAGGAAATCTGTTCGTGGAAACCAGATAGTACCATTAGTACCTAATTTAAAAAATCACAAATGGTACACCTACCCTCATATTTGATTTAGCTAAGCATTCGACCTTTGTAATCTTATTTTAAAATACTGGCTTAATTTATGTCGGTATATACGTATATTATTATTCATAAATAGGGATTCGCCCCGGCTTTGCACGGGTGTAATGCCCTTTCACGTGGATAAAGTCGTGGGCGGCCGCTATAGAAAAGTGTTGTTTTCAGGACAATTTTTTAATTTAATAGGTCCAGCTGTTCTCGAGATTAGCGCTTAGCAACACATTCAGCGATTTATTTTTATACAGATATATTATATGTAGATTACACTCAATATACGTAATATCTATGTATAACAGCGAGTCAAAGGCAGACAGGAAACTTGTTTTAGTGCGGCCCGTGGGTCAGAATGAACACGGGTGCGGAACGGGTGTGAGTCAAGGCGGGGGTGGCGCGCGGGACGGGCCAATGTCTGACTCGTGGCCATATAAAGAAGAGAAGAAAATGCCAATTCCTGATATTGGTTAGGAGGATCATGGCATGATTAATTTAAGTATATATAATCATCATCATTTTCAGCCACGAGAAGGTTATTGCTGCACATAGGCCTTCCCCAAAGGCCTCCACTGCGACCCGCTACTCTGGCTATATCGATATATATATATATATATATATCCATCTCGCGGGTGGCCTTCCCACACAATCAATTTATACTCTATAATTATTGTATCGTCAATCATATTTTCGTCAATTAATGAAATGATCACAACATCCTTATAGACGGAAAATCAATGAGTGCGGCGTGCACGCGCAAACGGGTAGGGTGTGGTGCGAATGTCTGACGTCATCATATAAATACCTGAAATAATATATATACTACTGCTGGTCCCGAAGTCCTGACCCAACAAAGAATATTCATTCTTTGAGTAAAAATTCTCGATGCATCGAAAATTATCGGAAGGAAGGTGATGTAAAAACATTGTACCTAATTTAATAGAAAGTTAAAACCAATGAAACAGCAATAGATATAATACTATTCATTTCCAAGCACGTAAATAAGATAGAAGTGAAGAATATGAAGAAACAGCAAAATCTATGAATGAGCGAGACAGATATTGCAAAAAAGAGATTGTAAAGAACGAGAGGAACTACCGTTATCGATCGCCTAAGCATTGACTCCCCTCGCGCAGTCGGTGATGACAAAATCTAGCATAGTATTAGCCGGAAACATTGGCTATGCTATAGTTTAAAAAGTGAAAGTCTAGCAACAAATAGTTTTAGGTTTAGGGCCAGATTTAAAGGAGGGCAACCGAGGCTACAGACCTGGCTCCTCCAAAAAAGAGGGGCCCCCACGAAAAACTTCTGACAGAAATTTCAAATTCAGATTTGAGGCCAGGGGGGCGTCAACTCCTTTATTGCCTCGGGGCCTCCAGACCTTTAAATGAGCTTAGGTTATTTATTATGCTTTATGCACTATAATGACAAATCTTACATTGAAGTAGGTTTCTACCACACGACATGATAGGATGGTGAAACCCGACTTCTATACAAGTTAATAAAGATATATTTCAGGCGTTTCATTATCCTACTCGCAAGAGATACCGATGCAAGCAATAATATTATTATTTACGCTCAGCTTTCCCAAGAGAAGATGATCACGATACTCGAGATTTATCGTGTCATTCAACATAGTTACCTACTGAGATTTTTTGTATTATGACAGAAAAGCAAGATTAGATTTCCAGTCTTTATTTTGTCTCAGTCTCTGTCTAGTACTTGTTGTGTTATTATATTACTTGTTATAAGTTTTTTTTAGGGGGATTCGGTTTACTCGGTCGATCTATTTCAAAGAAGTCTGATGTTGATTAGATCTAGGTCAAAAGTCGGAGAGATGTTCATTACCAAAACCCCGAACGTTTTTTATAAATTTTATTTTATTTTTCAATTTTATATAATGTATAAGAAACGAAATTTCGTGCCCATTTTTTTATGAAGGGTTCATCATCCTAATGACTGGATAAATTATTGAACATTTTGTCCATAATAATAGGTAAGTAATTTTGACAATCTCCTCGGAATTTTTGAGTCGATTTGTAGATGGATCGTTAAAACTGGTACCACGATACGATTGCCCAAAGAAGGCCAAGATTTGCGAAAGGAGAATCCACCTGGAAAAGGGAAAGACTATCTAGGATGGATGGATCTTTGTGGCCAAAATCCAAGTTGGGCTTCGAACTGGTTCCGCACATCTGCCGATTAGTTATATTCCCAAATCTGATGGCTTGGAGCTTCAGACGAAATATCGTTAAACGCCTATACCACGTATTTTTTGGAGGGGATAAAAAAATTGGACTCGCTGGAACAACGACTATTGAATCTGTTCTGGTTTCTAAGGGGTTAAGGAAAACCTAAATTTATTATAGGCATAAAATTATACTTTTAAACTTCACATTTAAAATTTTTATCTTCGCCTTCACTACTGTTGCGAAAGTTTATTAAAAATTAAACAACAATAATAATAAAATCTCTGTCATATAACGTCCCTTATTACCTATTATACATTGAAAAAAAAAATCTATAGGAAAATAAAGATAACATATTGTGTGACGATGATTGCATATTGTGTGACATGATGATATATCAAATGAAAGGGCTTTATACAGGTGTTTTTTTGTTGCCACCCTTAACGAAGGGTACGCACTCTATACATCAAATAAAGTATGTTTATGCCAAAAAATGCTGGGAAATAATGTAAATAAAAAAAAAAATTAATTACTTGATCGGACTTTATTTTGCTACACGCGTCAATGTGCATTTATGCAGAAAAACGCAGTATATTTACTCAACTTTGGACCGCAATATTTTGGAAACCAGACACTTCTCAGGTATGCTTCCATGGAGAAAAATTATCGTGATGATGAGGGGATTCCGTAGTTTTCGGGAACATTGACGACCAAAAATCATCCTGTATATTTGTCAGGTCTATGCTGTTTTTATGTTCCAGTTTTAGAGAATGACGGCACAGAATTTACATCACTCAGAAATATCTTCATAATTATTGAAAATCTATGCCTAATAGAATGTAATGAAATGATGTCTTATTGATGTATATATTTGATATATAGATGCGTTTGTAGGGCGGTCCCCTAGATTGGAATAGAAATGTAAAACTTTCGTAGATAGGGCAAATAAAACTGCCGAATATTGCTTCAGTTGGACTAAAAAGTGTTTGTTTGATAAAATACAACGAGCTTACTTTTTACAACATTTTACTTCTATTAATGACAAAAAAAACAAACAAAACCCTTAATACAATAATAATATACATAAATACGATGGTATCAACTTCAAACGTATCGATATAACTAACATAAATGCAAAACTAGGCAAGATCATTAAAATAAGTAAAAATCACCTGTATAAAGATCTCAAATGTGAATAAAAAAATGTTATTGTTGTAAATTAGAAAGTTTCGATTTTTTAAAGAATAAAGATGAGAATTGATCCCCGGGATTTCCAAAACTACGGATCCTAAAAATTCAAAAAATTTAAAAATACAGTTACTTAGTTTTAGACCTAACCTATAAGAGAGAAAACCTATAAGAATTCTTGACATTGTATGTTGATATGGTATTGTGTGAGTTCCTCCTTTGCCGATTAAAAAACCATTATTACGTAAGGTAAGCCATACACAATCATACACACACAAAATAAATAAATGAAATAATTCGTAAAAGAGGGATAAAATAAGTATAGAATAAAACTCATGCTTCTTTAAATAAAGGAGATAAGACAGCGTGATTGAACCCTGAAGGAGGCATTGTACTGCAAAGAAAAATCACGAAAAGTAAATCTAGAATTGGAGTAAAGTGAGAATAAAAAAAATTAAAAAACCATTCCGGTATGTATCGTCGGTTTATTATGATTATAACACGCGAAGGTAACAGAATTCAAAATGGCGGCCGAGTAGAACCGGAATAAACTCCCCATCACTGGGTAAGAGCTGAACAGTTGGTAACCGCTCACCAAGTTAAGCAGCAACCAATAATACCTATATCCGTCGCATTCGCGCACATAGATATCAGTATGCGAGCGATAGAGACGCGTCGCTTACGCGGCATCGACCCAAAATAAAACATCGAGGTGAAGGTGGATTCAGGCGAAGAGATATTGAACGAACTCCATGAAGTATCGTAAAAAGGTCTGTTTTGGTGCAAATACCTTCATGGAATGAATGAAAAATGACATTATACGAACTTGGTCAACATTTTCATCAACGGGTTCGTCAAAAAGATAGCGATTACATTGGACTCTACAGCAGAAATAATAAGACTCAGTTTTGCTATTAACTGACAAGAATAATATGACTCGTCAGACGGAGGTCACATAATAAAGTGAGGTATAAATAAATAAATGGTGTGGGAATCGAAATATTGGGTATGTCGTCGTCATTTGTCTTGAATTTTCTGACATCTTTTTGGTGCGTCATCAGGTATAAATTACAATAAAAAAGGAATAAAATGGAATAACGGAAATACAAAGAAAATTTAGGTGGATCGATTGTGGTCGAAGTTTGTCAAATTACAGCACAATTCCTATCTAGGTATTACCAATGGCAAAATAAACTACAAAAAAACACAGAAATATGTAAATTATTGTACATAAATAAATATACATCATCATCAACTACACAGACAAAATACGGGAAATATTTAGCTACCTACGCACGACATTCATTAAATAAATATTGTACATAAAAAAAAGATAATGTACATAATACAATATAAAAAAAACTAACCTAAAAATCATCAGCATAAATAAAACAAAATAAAGTCAATCCGCCAAGATGTAATCATTCGCGAATGTAAAAAGCATATAAAAAATGTGTAGTGGTGTAATTACCTGTTGAAACTGAAGTTATCTCGTAAATTACAGAAAAAGAAGAACTAAGAAGATAAACAACAACACGAAATACGGGCACCTCGTCAGACGATTACAAAAGCACTGAATGGCAGAACGAGAGAGAAGAAAATGGCGGCGTATAGGTGGCGCCACAACAACAGTGACTAAAATAGGAACCAAAAATTCCAGAGTATGCTGAACGCAGAGACAACGACAACGGTCGAAACGTTCAATAGAATTCGTGTAGAGTAGGACGGCGCGAATTGGCTTCGCTTGTGTGAGAGTAGCCACGCGAAATACCGATTATACTCAGGGACGTCATAGTCTCTGATACGCGCATTACTCTATGAAATATACCAACGTTGATATAAACTAAAACGATCGAGGCCATCTGCGATTGCGACAGCGTAGTCATGTTCTTCTGCGCTCTACTTCTGCTTTATTTTTGACTAATTTACATTGTATCCTTGAAATATTTTTGGATAACTGATCATGACACTTTAATATATCAACCTACCTACTTAATAGAAATATCGTCGGGTTTCAATGAGGCGATTATGATTTCGAACAAGAGTATAAGATATTACCTATGTGGGTACATTATAGAAAAGTGTTAAGAAAATAATTAAATACCTACGTAGTAGGTTACCAATCATTTTTCTACCAAGGGACAAAATAATATGCATGATTAAATATTGGTTCCGCAGTGCAACGTTGCCAGTCTTCCGGAAATAAATTACAAATCAAGTCAAAAATAGC
This sequence comes from Carposina sasakii, assembly GCA_014607495.2. Taxonomy (NCBI): domain Eukaryota; kingdom Metazoa; phylum Arthropoda; class Insecta; order Lepidoptera; family Carposinidae; genus Carposina; species Carposina sasakii. The sequence continues at coordinate 3,036,574 of CP053155.1, read as the reverse complement.
GCTGACAGAAAATGACTAGATATCACGAGTCATAAATAAATGTAAGGTAAATCTTTTAAAATCTATTATACATGCATCGAATATTACTATAAAAATATCAGCATTAAAACATGAATGCGACGTTGCCAATATTCTCAATAGCGTTGCTGCCGCCGCGGCACAGGGCGGCCATGTCAACGAGCGAGTTGTACGACTTGATACGAGTGCGCCCGAACGTTTCCGAGTGATACCGAATACAACATTTTACGTCAGAAAAAGGCACGTCATTATCTAAAATAGAATAAATTACATTGAAAGGTAATTTTACCAAGAAAATGACAAAGAAACTAACGAATTATGTAAGGAAATGATGTATTTTATGATATTTGATTTTAAAAGACTTAAAATATCTACCTACTTTAACTAGGTTTAGGTTACATTTACTACAGCATGCTAACCATGAACGCTTCCTAAATCTCATGAACGTATAACTTTATACGTTCATGATGCTAACTAACACTCTGTTACACTATGTTAATTAACTAACATAGGTCTTCTATATCAGATGAGTGCCAATTTAGGTTAAAAAAAGGTTAATTCCTCAAAAAAATTAAGAAAACGCAATATTAAAACCTTAGACCCTTTAGTTAGACCATTTAATTTTGTTAATATGCGGCATTGCTAAAATTTACAATATTTTCTTCATCAACAGAGGTTAAATAATTCTAGTACAAACCTACGTATGCATCATCTCGTGGATTAGCTAATAATAACTAGAAATGTTAAAATCAAATAAAAACAGTACATATGTAAAAGAAGGTGAATTATTTATAACTTAAGAATTTAATTTACGTAATGAATGCAATATCTAAAAAAGTAATGCATAAAGTAAATTAATATTTCGTTATAACTGTACAGGCAGGCCCTAATTGTAGATCCGAAGGTCGATGCCCGACTTTACACGTCCCATGCAGCGCCTATTGCCGGTTCAAAATCACGTAGAAATAACTTCAGCCAACTAAAAACGCAATGTATTCAAAATAACAGGTATGCGGTCAGTTTAACATACATGACTTCCTATTTAATAGAGATTACCATCGACGCAACGTTAATCATAACAAAATTTAATCAGTGTTGGACAAAATTTTTACTGGTGATTGAATAAGGACGTGTTATTGTTTGTCAGGTACTCAGATAGTTATTATTTTTATAATCAGCCCCACGATACATCTCTGCTGGACTTGGCTGGCGGGCATATTATCATGCCTTGCCCCACTTGTCCCAGATTTTGCATTTAACGTCATGAGAACCGTAGTATTTGTTTTATAAATGAAAGTTACAGCAATGTCTCTTAATGTAAAAAAAGTTGTTGAATATCACAAAAACTTAAGAATATTTTTGAGCTTGATAAAAATTTCAGGCTACTTTTTACTTTAGAATCTAAAATTTAGATCTAACTAACATACGATCATAACAAAGCCAGCGATCCGACAAGCGACACATACAGAAATTGACCTTAAACAGAAAGTACCTACATATTTCATTCCATAACGTCTATAGCGGTAGCGTGTGTGACAGTTTGCAAAAAAATAGGGTGATAATCTAAATGAGGGCAACTCCAACTCATTAAGTTCTCCGTCAAAGGAAGGTCCAGAAATGTGTGGAAGGAAGAAGATGGAGTTAAATGATCTTGCTCACCAAGTCTATATTTTTAAACGATATCGACTATAATGATAACGATATTGTGAAGTACAATACAAAGCAGAGAGAGTATTCCGAGAAAATAATAGGTAAATGTCTTAGAATTTTTGATATAATAATTGATGTTGAGGACGATAGAAAATCAGTCTTTTTATGAAAGTGTCCCTTCATCTGAAAGTGCTCATACCATGGATGAAGAAGCTCATTGATCATGTGCCGAGTGAGCACTGCGCAGAAGTGCCGTTATGCCGGATTTGCCGACATTTTGCTTAAAAGCGGGCAGACAGAACGTGAAAGCGATATAGCGTCGCGTTGTTGCCGTTTCGTGCACCTACGCGATAACAAACTAACTAGTATAGGTAGGTAGGTAGCGCGCGCCTTGTATACAAAATACAAAACACTATATTTTGCAGGTCGACCTTTTACTTTGTTGTCAATAGTGCGAAAAGATGATGGTCGCCATTTTAGCTGTCAACATTGTCACATGTTCACCATCTGATCTGATGATGACTAATTGGGCAATATCGAAACTCAATTCATAAACGACTACAGTAAATTGGTTAGAAATAGGAACTCATTGTTCGTCAATAATACTCCACTCTTCAGGCCAATATTATTGTTTTATTAGGTTCTCTAGCAACATTAGCCAGATTAAAAAATACCTCTTTTGCATCCATCCATCCGTCCAACCAAGGTCATATCAATCTTACTCTTCCTACAGAGCGATGGTTATTAAGATTTGGTAACCTGTCAAAATGTTGGTTGCTTTTTTGGCTACAAAATCGTAGGTATGTAAGTATATAATTAGGTACTTAGTACAAGTAGGTACCTAGTACCTACTTACCTACCTACAAATGAAGTCACATTTATTCCAGCAGAAGAAGACTACTTACATCTAAATTTCCTATGATGAAATCATATCGTACAGATAACGAAACAGAACAGATAAATAAACTAAAGTCTACTTAGATAATAATAAAAATAAATATAACAGATAAGGAGGAGGATGGTCGGTAATATGCTTACCAATCTCCAGGAGATCCAGGTTTTTTAGAAGTCGACGCCAGTTGCCCGCAGTAGAACTGTGTTGAAAGTGAGAGATCAAAATGCTCTTTCGGAAAGAAACTAAAGAGTGTAGTATCTGCAAAGCGGTACGCTCGGCGAATGGCCTGACAACGGTCCGCCATTTTGTGACGCTAGTTCACGAGTCAGAGGATACAAGCAATATTATGCCGTCTCGTTTCATTGCCCGATAGTTTACAACAAGCAAGCCGATTTAAACCGAGTTTTAATACTTACGTAAAATATGCTACGGTAGGTAGGTAGGTACGAGCACCCGAGCCATGAATAGCAGAACTTCCTTCTCTTTTCTTCTGGGTGTAGATACTTGTTTGTTTTTTGATTTTTTTACCTACCTACCTATTTTACTATTTTATTATTTTCTTTACTTTTTCCAGAATGACGCTTATCTACTCCAAATCTCTCGTTAGAGAGCAAGTATATTCTTTGCTCCAAATCTACTCACGGGAAATCGCTGTGTCAATATTGATTGACGTGTACGACGTCATTTGTTTTAAACTTTTTTTACACATAAAAACTCTGTAAAAATAAAAAGTTTAATAATCCTGTCAAAATTACAGTCACCTAGGTTACTTTACTGTCCATTGCCTAATTCCATCTCAATCTGCCCGTCTGTTTGTGCCTGAATGGCTTTAGTTTCACAACTTACAATAATATACTGTAATAATATAATACTGCAACAGCAACCAGTATTTGTTTCGTCGCGCGCGTCGTCGTCGATAGCTAACGTTACGGCTGGTACCTTTAGTGGCTGGTTACCCGTCGACATGTTGTGTTGCCCCCACAAAATCGTAACTATGTTGCCCCGTCCCGCCCGGGCCCGACCGATTTCTTCATCCGCGATGATGACAAGGCAAAGAACTTCAACGTCTGACACCATCGTTCGATATTTAGATAGTTCCATAAGTAGGTACCTACCTACATAACACATTAATTTATGGTATGATTATTTTAGGTAGGTACCATAGAAGTAGGTACCTATCTACCCATTCCGCAGGAAAATTTGAAATCTCCAACATTATAATGCAACTTTGCACTTAATAAGATAATGTCATAAATAGTTTTAGAACAGTCTTATAATAAAGTATTCGTGCAAAAATTCAAAACATACCTCTTCAATATTTAATATTATTTTTATCGACTGTACATTTTGGACGCCCTATTTTTGATTCGTCGACTTTATTATAATTTTGCTAATAACAAACTACTGCCCTCTATGACTTTTACTTAAAAGTACTTTCAAATGAATCGCGGTTCACGTCGAATTTTAGTTTCAACGTTTAGTACTAGATGGCGCCAGCTTTCTTTACAAAATTATTATGTTGTTTTAGTTTGATCAATAAATATTTTGACCTCAGTCAGTCAAATATCAATAAATATTTTCACAATAATAACGACGACTATGCAATATGTTCATAGTCATGATGATAATGCAGTTTAGAACTTATTTATGAACATTGAGATTCCTCTATCATAAACAGCTGATCGTAAAAAGTAATAAACGTCATAACATAACCTTAAAAAACGTTAACGAGTTTCTTTTCGGATACATACTTTTCCCTGTATTAAGTATTATTTATACCAAGATTTATAGGATGTTCACAAATTTTAATAAAACCATGCTGGTGTGTTTCAGTAAATCTATCTATTGTTGGCCATACTACAAAAATCTTTGTTATTCTTAGTCAGGAAACCCGAGTTTTAACAAGTTTAAACTTACTTTACAGCATCGTCGAGTTGATCGTGCGAAAACTATCTTAAAATGTTTCTACAGCCAAGAGTTAGAGAACAAATATACAAAAGAACAGAGGCAAAGAATACTAGACGTTATAAATACTTTTGATAAAGACAGTCTCTCAAGGTACATAAGTTCATACCTTAGATTAATGATAGGTCTTCGCGGAGCGAATCATTATTCTAAGGTTTATACCATGTTCTATATCCATTATACTATCACTTCCTATGGTTATCTTGTTATTGCGAAGAAAACACAATATTGTATTGTCACGTCCAAAATCGGTTTTGTGGAGACTCCTTTAGGGCCAATTTCTATACCAGAGATTTAAAAAATCTCGTAAGAATTTGAAAATTTGTATGAAAACAATTGAAGATTAAATCTGAGATATGCAAAAAATCTCTTAAGATCAGTTATAGAAATTGGCGGTTAGTCTGCCCAAGGACATGTTAGATTAAAGTTAATCATACCATTATTGGAGTCTACATGAGTGTAGGTGCACTGGGAGTGAGTAATGAGATGATGGATGATAAGGATGAATGGAAGAAAAGTACATTATGCGGACCCCAAGTAGAATGGGAACAGGGCATGAAGAATAGGATGTGATCAGAATGCTGGCTGCTACTTTGGACAGAGAATAAAATTAATGTTAACATTAAATGCAGACAGTTTTTGGGTATGCTAGCTACCTAAAAATGGAGATCGGTTGGCACTGTCTTAGCTTACATGCTCTAGCTAGGTATATTTGGTACTTCTAAAAAGGTAAATAGGTAAGGAAATATTCAAATTGATAATGAGAAAGGATTTGCATCCATCTAAGATCAAGAAAAAAAGGCATCCATCTAAAAAGGTAAATAAGTAAGGAATCATTCCAATAGAGAAGGAGAAAGGATTTGCTCAATCCACTAGTATTTACAAGAGTTTCTTATAGGTATGCCCTTAGTAAAGCAAGACTGAAAAGCATAACACAATGGAAAGGCAGTTATGGCCAGTTAAAGACCATATCAGATATAGAACAAGTGGAGGGTTTTTCTGAGAGGGTCACCAAGAAGTTTCTAGACAGCATTATCAATGATTCACCCGGTGCTGAACTGAAAGTGAACAGTATTAAGGGACAAATCTTACAACCTAATCTTAGTGAAGCAAATCTTAAGGTATTATATATTACTGATCATGATTCCTTTTTATTACACTGTACAAAAACAAAATTCTTCAGCTTCTCTGACTACATTATAATATGCCTTAAAAGTTTTTAAATCACTATTTAAATGAGAAACGGTAGAAAAAGTATAACAAAAATAAGTCCAAAATATCTCTGTATAAGAGGACACCCAACTTAAGAATCCCTGTTACTCTGGTTCCTGTGGGATTTTCGGGAACTACTTTCTTATCACCCTCAAAGTTTTAGGTCTTTAAGATTGGTGGTTGTGTGTTGATCGGTCAGTTAATCAGTAAGTACAACGCATTTTATATGTGTATGATTTAATTAAGACTTCCTCTTCTTACATTATCCCAGGACTGTAGAACAGTGCTGTCGGTGTATGTGTCAGTGAACTCAGTATGCTGGACGCATGTGGACCGGAGTCATTATGAGGTGGTCCAGTGGAAGTATCATAGTATTGACTACCCTAATGACGGGAAAAAGTTGTTAATCACTGATATTTTGGATATTGTGAGTATTTTAGATGAAGTTATCACTAGATTTTGTGTTACTGCCCAAAATATGGCACGACAATTAGATTTTCTAATGTATGGCTGAGCTTCTATTGTTGAAAACTTTTCGCCATGGGAACAAAGCCCGTATTTCTTAGTCGACTGTTACGACATGCACGGAAGGAGATGCAGCTGATGTATTCTAGTGAAGCCCCGCATCAGCATGGGAAATTTTAATATAATGTTTTTTGATTAACCCAACTTCTGATGAACTCTTTAATCCATTCCAGGCATGGAAAGTAACATCAAAATTGCCAATAGCCGACATATACGTGATGAAGGCCGAAGCGACGACCCTCCGTGCGGCCGGCAGTGACCCTAACAACCCCAAGGTGTTGGCCATCAACCTGCAGAAAGCGCAGCTGGTGGCCATGATGGTAGCGCTTATCAATGCTAGGTGTAACGTCAGGTTAGTTTTTATTCCCAATGTGAGCTATAGAGAGAATATTGCTGTTATAAAGTATTTAAGAAATCTAATTATTATATTGAAAATCATCAGTATTATATATAAGTCTAAGATAGACTATAGATAGTTGGGCAAAAACAATGCCCCGTGAGGGGCAATACTATTGACACACAGCAATACTATCGATACTATCGAAGCTCAATATTTGTATGTACTATCGATAGTATCGATACTATTGCTCCTAAATATTGCATTAACAATCGATACTATCAATAGTAATGATACTATCGATAGTTTTATCCCATCGATAGTGACCTTTTCCTCAATAGTATTGCTAATACCATAATTGTCTAGCTAGTGGCCGACAGGATATGAGATGGTTTTTAAATATTTGCGTATAATGATTGTTATTGTCATTTTAGGTGACAACAGTAAATTACAAGTAAATTGATAAAATCCTCCTTAAATACTGTTGCACTATTTTACATTAAGTATACCGTTTTATTTTTAACATTTAACATTTTTTTTACATTTAGTATATGTATACAGGTCACTTCACATGAAATAGTTACATCAAGATAACAGCCTAAAATATTTACTAGCTACATCAACCAATATTCATACACAATACTATTGAACTATCGACCGCGCAAACATAACGATAGTATCGATAACATCGATTATTATTACAATAGTCATGACCGATACTATCGATAGTATCGATAGTAACGTCAATATTGAGCTTCAATACTATCGATAGTATTGCTGTGTGTCAATAGTATTGGCCCTCACGGGGCTATCGATACTATCGATAGTATCGATAGGCCTATCGATATTATAGATGATTTTCTAGGTCAACTATCGATAGTTCGGCAACACTATATATAAGCGAAAGGTTACTTATGAAATCGAATCTCCTAATTACCTATTAAGTTCCACAGTGACGTGGTAAGGGGTGAGCATACCGCCACTAAAACAATGCAGAAGTTACTTAAGACTAGTGATGTGCCGGAGATATGTATCCGTATCCGCGGATATCCGAGGCAAAAGAAAGATCCGTATCCATGTCCGTATCCGTTACTGTTTTGGCCGATCTTCTTACCTTATTAATTTTAAAATTACAGATAAAATTCTTTTGATTTGTGATTAGATAGCAACAAAAAACTATTTAATTCAATACCAGTTATATAATATACATATAACACAATCAACTATTTTCTTAATGAGATCAATCACACTAATAGTATTATAAAGGAAAAAGTTTGTGAGTGTCTATGTTTGTTACTTCTTCACGTCTAAATGGCTGAAGCGATTTTAATAAAATTTGGTATGAAGTTAGCTGACATCCTGGATTAACACATAGGCTACTTTTTATCTCGAAAAAATATTTTTATCCTGGATAATTTCGACATTTTGTTTTTTCTGCGGTCCACGCGGACGAAGTCGCGGACGTCCACTAGTAAAAATTTATAAGATCGCCTTTTATTAAGAAAACAAAGCTAAGATCGTCTTGATATTTGAAATCCGCATTAAATGATTTTTTTAATTAAGTATCTGTCGCGCTCACCGACACCGACCGCATAAGAAAGTTAAGATCCGTATCCGTATCCGCGGATATACATTTTTGACGATCCGGCACATCACTACTTAAGACATAAGGTAGCCCCCACATTATGTGTTTTAATACCTATGCTGATGTGGGGCTTCACTAGAATACAGCTGCATGCGTCTCCTTTTGCGCATGTCGTGAAAGTCGACTAAAGAAGCTCAGGAGAGTTACTTTAGACGATGAACTAGAAGCTTAAAGCTGATATATTAATGTGCCTATTATGCTGAACGTGGCCGTAGGATCTCTTTTGTGATCGTTCAGTTCTGGCTGTTCTATTTTGGACAACAAGTTACAACCGTGTATAATACCAAATGTTTGTACTTATGTATAAATATCTAAATAGTTAATTATATTTTTGGTTTTCAGTAAACTAGATGATGAAACATCAGTTGATAAAGAAAATGAAGACCCTTTTAAACAAAGGGTTTATTTCTTGAGGCCGACGTTACCATTTAGGTAAGTAAATGGTTGATATTTTGATGAAGCTTTTTTGAAATCAGGCACGGTAGTTATTCTATGAAACGGACGTAAATATGAAATTAATGTAAATATCAAACTCAAGTTCAGTATAACAGTCAGATCTCTCTTTCGTTGTCACCACTTTTCGTTAGAGCGAGCGAGAAGGCAGATATCTAAATAATTATATTTTATTCTATTCTATTATCTCAGTGTGCGAAATGTTCTTTGAAAAAAGTTTGCGGGTTCCATACAATAGATGGCGCTGTTGCTAATCTAAATCCGTTCGATAGCTTTTGCGTAGCTTTACCTACCTTTAGGTTACAATCACATCCAAACATCTTCATATTCTTCGTTTATCATTTTAGCAAGATAGAATATGAAAACACCAATGTTACCTAAATTCCAAAATATAAAATAATATCTTTCTTTAGCAATTATTGTTGGTTTTACAAGAATTAGTGTTCAATCAGAAACAGATTCTCTTTTTTTCTCAGACTCTACGGCACCCTAGTTGGCAACGAAAGGGTCTCCACCGACCAGACGGTAGAAACGATTTTTCAGGACAAAAGGGGGAGTACCGACAACTCCCACGTGTTTATCCCGGATAAACTAAAGACAATGTTCAGGTCACACAAAGATCTGCAACAAGACATGCTCGGACAATGTTTGTTGTTAGCCCTAACGTTTATGGACATATGCATTTATAAGAATCAGGATAAAATCAATAAATTGCTGCAGAGGTTTCAGTGAGTATTTGTGGTTTTACTTATTTTGATCCTTTTATAAATAATGTTCTTACATCATCTAGATGACATTATTTATTCCCTTTACGTTGATTCCCTTTACATCGAGTCCTATTATTGCTTTGTACATGTCGTTAACTGAGGGGATCTTTTGTTTCTATTCCCTTTACTTCGAGTGTTACCTTGTAGGTACAGTCAAGAACAGAAATGGTGATGAATATTTTTAAATCTTGTAAATAACAGCCTAAATCTTAAAAATAGTTTACTTTTACTTAGTACGATGATTATATCCCATCATCGTTACAGCATTACATTACTTAGGGCAAATCGGCCCTTACATACCTACCTTACCTATACAGGATGTTTTTTTGTTGCCACCCTTAACGAAGAGTACGTACTCTATATGTACGTAAAAATGCTGGGAAACGATGTAAATTTTTTTGTTTTTTTTTATTTATTACTTGATCGGGCAAAATTTATAGTGTCCAGTGTTTATGCTAGTTTTTTCATAGACAACATTAATTATTTCTCGTGAAAAAATCATGTTATATGCGTCAATGTGCATTTATGCAGAAAAACGCAGTCTATTTACTCAATTTTCCAGGTATGCTGCCATGGAGAAAAATGATCGTGATGATGAAGAGATTCCGTAGTTTTCGGGAACATTGACGACCAAAAATCACTCTGTATATTTGTCAGGTCTATGCTGTTTTTATGTTAGTCAAGTTTTAGAGAATGACGGCACAGAATTCACATCACTCAGAAATATCTTTATAATTATTGAAAATCTATGCCTAATAGAATGTAATGATGTCTTATTGATGTATATATTTAATATATACAGGATGATTATTGGTCGTCAAAGTTCCCGAAAAATACGGAATCTCATCATCACGATTATTTTTCTCCATGGAAGCATACCTGGGAAGTGTCTGGTTCCCAAGATATTATGTCCAAAGTTGATAGAATAGATAAATAGACTGCGTTTTTCTGCATAAATGCACATTGACGCGCGTAGCAAGATTTTTTCACGAGAAATAATTAACATCTGTCTATGAAAAAACTATGTAGCATAAACACTGGACACTATAAATTTCACCCGAGCAAGAAATAAAAAAAAAAATACAAAAAAATTACATCGTATCCCAGCATTTTTTTTGGCATAATCTTACTTTATTTGATGTATAGAGTACGTACTTTCGTTAAGGGTGGCAACGAAAAACACCCTGTAGATGCGTTTGTAGGGCGGTCCCCTAGATTGGAATAGAAATGTAAAACTTTTATAGATAGGGCAAATAAAACTGCCCAATATTGCTTCAGTTGGACTAAAAAGTGTTTATTTGATAAAATACAACGAGCTTACTTTTTACAACATTTTACTTCTATTAATGACAAAAAAAAACAAACAAAACCCTTAATACAATAATAATATACATAAATACGATGGTATCAACTTCAAACGTATCGATATAACTAACATAAATGCAAAACTAGGCAAGATCATTAAAATAAGTAAAGTAAAATGATATCTAATTAAAAATAAACATTACAATTAAAGTAATAACTATTTCTAAAAAGTTACGCCAAGAAGGTCTAGTGAAAAAATTATCTATTGATCACACTTATACACTTTTGATCCTAACCAAAGTCAAATTTTGTATTTAATACTGATATTATTCATTTTGGAAGAACTAGAAAATATATTTACAATTTTTACCGTATCTTTAAAGAATGCCAACCTTATAATTTTTCGCCTGGATTAATGTGTGACGCAACCAACTGTTTCCGAAAAAAAAACCCCTATGGAAATAAACAAAAAATGTCTCAACTGCTGTATGTATGTAAAAAGTCAGATCTTGTACTCTGGTATTGTTTAAATTAATTTATTTTATATGTCTATTTCGGTGTACTTGTAGGTATGTATTGTAAGAAAATATACTCTATTGTAACCTTAAATTCCTAGCTAAAGCATAACCTGATACTATTTTTCTCAGTTATTTTAGAAAATTATAGTTGTTCTTATACATATATGCTTTAGATAATAATTTAAAGGTTTTAACATGTGAGTTGGAACTGCAGAGAATTGTTTCAGGCCATTGTAAAACAATCCCGGGCTATATATACTTATTGACGGTAAACAATTATATTGCTGTAAATGAGCAAAAAACCTGTCTGCAAAGATATGTCTGTATAAATAAATGCTAACTCCATTAACTGCGTAAAATCTGAACTGTGTTTATTATCTATGGTGAGTAATATAATCTATGGTCGGCGTAATTCTCTATAGCTCCATTGGATAGCTCTGTAGAAACCTAACAACATTGTAAATTTACCAGTCTATTGTTGTATATTACAATAAATATGTACAATTAATGACGTAACAGCACCCATCTTACTAAAACAATAATACATATCGAATCACGTCGCCTATTTCGCCTGAACAAAAGTTTGTATAATAACTGTATATCACGACGTTACTGTATAATCTGGTGTATATAATATAAAATCTGTATAATCTATTGTACCTACTATGTATGTAAACAATTTATTGTACTGCCTTAAATAAGTATTGTAGCAAAAATAAGCTCGATAGGCGACGTCGGTTCGCTTTTAATAAAATCTGTAAAAAACTCAATCCAGACTACAAGATCATTCGTCTAGTAATATGTACCTCCATCTTTATAAAACATTCAACAACTCTTATTTTACTGTGGAACTGTTTCAACAAGTCTGTGATAAAAAAATTGTTATTTTGTGACAGCGGTCGGCGAGCGTGGCAGTGTATACAATAATTTTATCATACGTATATTTATTATTATAAACAAATGATAGGCCATTTCGAGTTGGCTACCAATTATTTGCTGACACCTAAAACTACGATTAAAATAAGTCCAATAAAATATTCGGCCAAAAATAAAGTGTATTGCACTGGTTCCTAAATAAACACTTCAACGTTTTGTCGATACATAAACATAAATAACTGATACGTGTGTAACAGCGCTCTGTATAATGCTATACAATCTGGAAGACTTCAAAATAATTCGTAGCCAACGATTACACGTAATTAAACTAATACAGTTACATTATATATTTACGCTTAGGTTGTGATCGTTCACAATAAAATGGTAATTTCTATAAATACCATGTACTCCGTAACAAAATTTTGCTCCCTCAATCTCGGGATTTAATTTAAAATAGCAACCAATTTTAATTTTACTAACAATTCGTCCGAAAATTTTGAATTTCTCATCTGTACATATAAATAAATAGTTTTGTTACAAAGTACTCAGGCTAATACATATAATTGTAGTAAGCTAAACTGTGATGTTTTTCCAATTGCCTGCGAGTCCCTAAACCTCTCTCAACTTGAGATCACAAATAAATGCATGTAAAATGGGAATTAGTTGTATTTTAATACCAACTAAATATACTAAGTAAGTAATTAGTGTAAATAAGCAGTGCAACAGTTACACTGACTCTGTTAATCTAGTGTGAGAAACTAGGTCATACGTACGTATAAGTTGTTAAAATGAGGCACTCGTGAGTATCTGTATTAATTCTCACACTTGTGAGTATTTGTATTAACTCTCACACTTGTGAGTTTTTGTATAAATTCTCACACTTGTGAGTATTTTTATGAATTCACACATGCGATGCGTGACATTACCCTCAAATTTTCTCACACTAGATAGCAGTGTTTACATTACCCAAAACATCCATTCATACAATAAAATTGACAATTGATTAAGTGTATCTATGCAAAGTATATGTTGCAATCTTTTTCTCTCCTTTTAATAAAGGTATTATTTACTTAAAATTAAACGAAGTACAAGTTCGATAGCGGTGTAAGAAAACAGTGAAAATAATATTGTGATAGCTGAGAGTAAAAAAATCTCTAATGTCATGGTTATTTTTTGAAAATATAATATATTAGGGTTCAGGCGTTTTTTTAATATTGTATACTTATTTCAATGGAATTTTATTCCAAAAGAAATGTTCAAGCGATTATTAGATATAGATTTTTTTAAAATATAATTCTAAGCATATAAAAGTAATACGTATTTAGTGTGGGATCTACTCTGCAATCATTGTTTTATAGAATGAAATCATTGGAATTACTGTCATATTGCAGTTTTTTAATAAATGGTTTTCTCGTATCGCATTAATGCGATGCCAGAAATATCTATTATGAGTGAAAAAAATCTGTGTAAAATTAATTTAAAATGTAAACTTCTGTGCGAATTTAATACAGATTTGAACGGTGAAATTATTTTGAAATGGACGGCTTACTTAAGTTTGCGATGAGTTATATAAATTGCGCTTTATCAATTGCAATAATCAAAAACTGAACATCTGGACATATTAACAGGAGAAAAAAAATTATAATGCTTATGTAAATGGATATAAAAGAAAACATTCGCTACAGAAGACAGAAGATATTCTTAAAATCCTACAAAAAAAAAACACAAGTTCATAAAGACTCCGGAAAAAATACCGTCAAAAGTTATTAGTTCAAGAAAAGCAAAACCGTGCTCTCTAAAAATATTTTACAAAATTATCTCGTAAGCTAACATGAGTAACGTTAATTGTACATGCTATGTACATATATAGATAGATACACGTGAAATTGAGCAAAACTTAACAAAACAATGAGCAAACGGTACAGCCGGATACACTTATTACTATGGAAAAATTTGACTCCCTCCTATTACCAATGTTCTACTACTTACATGGTATGTGTGCTGATAACTATAAACGTGGTTAAATGTCCAAGTTTTCAATATGAAATTGTTTACATATCAGATGCAAAAAGTATGGTTTGATTTGGACCAATGTCCACATGGATTGTTTTTTTTTATCTTTGTAACGTATTTTGTGTTGTAAAATAAAATAATATTTGTATATTTAGCCATTATTATTTGTGAGTACATACTGTAAATAAGACATTTTAATTTTTTTAGGCGTAATCACAGTTGTAGGCGTAAATAAAAATTACTTAGATAATGCAATTTACGTAGTAATTTTATAAAGTAGTAAAATTAACATTATGGCTAAATATACAAAGCTGGTATAGTATTACAATCGTTAAATAAAATAAAAATAAATTTTACGATAAATAAACAGTAAGGTTACAGCTTGGCAAGAATGTCGTAACAATTTATCTGATGCTGTTGTTGTCAGCTCACAGTAGATGGCGTGGTTCAGGATACTTCTACCAAGCTGTAAGCGTTACTGGTGTTTTATAACAAATAAATTTATTTCAACTATTTTTTAAAACGTTATACAAAAAGCGTTTAAAAAATAAATTATTGCAATAAAAAGTCGGACATGGTAAACATATTTCGGCTACTAAAATGAAACAGAACATTTTGTGCTAGTTTTGTCTAACCTACTCCAACGAACATTTTGGATAAAGTTCATATTATATTCACTAGATGTCGCTACTCAATTGTACACGACAGTGGAGTACCTGTCATTGGCAACGACGGCTCATATTTTAATTTGACGTCGGAGTAGGTGAGAACTTGCACTAAGCACATATGTAGATATACACGCTTAAAAACTTGCAACACTGCCAGATGGATATCGACTGATATGTACTGAAGTTGCCACACTGAAGGTAAATGCTAACATCAACGTAAGTACCTCGAAACTTCTGTACGGAAACTGCACATAAAAACACATACAAATTTCCCAATATCACTCGTAACTTACAAAAAAAACCTGTTTCTTGATACTTAGGTTTAGGTACTTACTTTTCAATACGACACTAACTTTAAGACTAATATTTTTAATAATATTGTTTGTAATAATTGTATAAAATATCATCTGTAATCTCTGTATACTTAATCACCTTTGTTTAGGTATATTTAAAAATTAAATCCATTTGTATCGGTATAAAAATCTAATAAGTATAAATCTGAGGTTAAATCTTGTCTATGGCACTGTGTTGTGTGTATGTAGTCAAACTTTGTACTGCGGCCCCCTCGCCCGCCCGCGGTATAACTGCGATCTGTATAAAAATACTTAAAACTATTATTGTTAAGGCTGTCACTATTGTGAGGTTTCGGGCTGATTTTTCTACAGTCAGATTTGCTGGTTTCTCTAAAGTTTGAAGCAATAACTTTATCTGCCAAATATCTGACTAATAGAAAAATCCGGCCTTAAACTATATATAAACGGAATCTTAGTCTATGGATTTGTATGCGGGCGTGGGGAGGGCCTCGGGAGGAACACGTAACATCCTGGAACACTCACGGAAGATAACATCAATAATATCCTCGATAACGATGTTTTAGATTGTAAACCTCCAAAAGTTTGATAGGAAAAACAACAAGTAAACTAAACATACGGTCGCGTTACAGTTTCAAACGTGACCGCTCAAACTGCTCATTGTACAAATTTACATAACTGCCCAATGGGTGGTAATTTGTCATAAAATTAACGCATACTAAAAATAATATTGCATCATTCACTTTAAAGTGACAAATAAAGAAATGGTATCCAAGTGTAATGTGACTCCCACACATCCACATTCGATTACACCTATAAGTTAATACGTAACAGTTCTTAATATGCGGTAGGAAAACGAAACCATCACAATTATATTGTAAAATAAGCTATATAAGTTGTCTATACATAGAAACAGAGATGATAAAATGTCCAAAATTATGCTCAGACATCCTGATATTATGACCATGTTTATAGTCTGGAAGACTCGAGAGAATATCAAAGATTTTGAGACAGAATCGATATATTTCATATATCTACATAATTTCTTTCTATTTCATCTAACTGCTGGCTGTATCAAGAGTGTTACATTTACGTTATCTATTGCGGACGCGAAACCGAGGACGCTGTATAATATCAAGATGTCCCAACAACACCATAAATTCATATAATATATTTATTCTTATTATATTCTAGTTTATTTCGCGATGAATGGTCGAATTGCTTGGTAATTCGAGAGTCGATAGTCTAAGCTAAATTATAGTCTGGCATCACTCCCGCTCCGGATCAAACTACAAAGCACTTAGCGACATCACACATGTTGCATTATAGATAAAATTCACTAATCTCACTCTTCGATAGTACTCTACCAAATCAGTCAAAGGAGAGAAGGCAAGAAGGGGCCGAAAGACGGCAATTTCAAAACAAACGCGTGTTCAATTTATGAACACAAAACGCAACTTTACAAGTTTGGCAATATTTCGAAAAACAAATGAAACAGGCGAAACTGTACAATATGAAAATGAAACAACTTCATAACATTCACTCGGTCCAAAAGGAGTCCTATCACGTTCCGTTACAATACACGATTTAACGCTAAGTGAGCGAATAAACACTAACCTACCTAGCTATCACAGTCCTTTCTCAGTCTGACCCTTTCCATTTAAATGCGTTCCATTTTGTCACATCGTTGAAAAAACTGGTAACAACCTAAACTAAACCAACTTTAATACAAGTTGGTAGAAAAATTTAAAAAATACTACGCTATTTGGCACCTATAGTGGTTAGATACCTAATCTCATTTAGATAAGAGCAAATGCATCTTCGACAGAAGTTTCTGTATCAACTAACAAATAAAAGGTTTTGATGGCAAAAGGTAACCTACGTATTTGGCTTGCGTTCTCGCTGACGGATTCTCGTTCTACCCTCCGAAACACGGCCTAAAATTATGCGTAAACGCTAGTTTAAATTTAAAATATTTTTGAGCATCATAATCATTTTTCCCTTCACAAATTTGCCAGTTATCATCCCTTACAAATTGTAAATAAAATTAACTTAATAATTTACAAAATACATATTATGTATATTTTTTACACATAGGCACAAAGTTGTACCGAAAGCATTCATCGCGAAATATTGTTATCTGGATCAATTCTTATATTTAGATTTCAACGAAGATGTTTAAATTCTATTTTACTGGTTCGATCTGCCTAAAGATTAGTGAACATGTTCATGTATCAAGAAGAATCACCGAGACATATACTCTTACGTGGTAACTTAATACGGTCAAAAACGCGGTGTTTACTCGCTTTATCAACGGTAACATTATTATGAACAACTGTACAGTCGCGACAAACTCTCGATAGAGCTTACAATATCGATATACATACATAAATCGCAATCTGCGATTCGTTTAAATTACTTTGTAATAAAAGCTCGCGTTTGCGAGTCGTATACTGAAATAAGGCCGCAGCCAGTTCGACACTTTAAACGCCTGCCGTCACTGATTGTTTTGGACCTAATTGTAGAGTCGGTCAGTGGAATACAAGTCGTGGTGCGGGTGGGGCGGGTGCCACCGCGGCGGGGGCGCGGGTCACTGGGCCGGCAGGCACGGCACGGGGGCGCCCGGCCCGACGTTTGGCTTGAACTCGGTGACGGAGCCCGGGAACTGCTGGAACGGGGGCGCGTAGCACTGAGGGAAGTACAGCTCCGGCTTGACCACAGCTGACGCGGGAGGTAGCGGCCTAGGTGTCTTCGCTACGTCTGCTCGCCGCGCCTTTGCCGCGTGCGGATTCATGTGGTTGTCGATATGTTTCTTTACCTCTGGCTCGGTGGCAAACCGCCGTCGACAGTTCGGCATGGGACAGCAAAACGGTCGGTCTCCTTGGTGCGTCCGCGTGTGCTGGTCCAGGATAGCTTTCTGCCTGAAGTCTTTCCCGCATTGCGTGCACTTGTAAGGCTTCTCACCGGTGTGAATGCGGAGGTGCTGATTTAGAATAGTCCTTTGGCGGAAGAAGCGCGGACAGTAAACACACCCATATGGTTTCTCATTGGTATGGATGCGCAAGTGCTGCGTAAGATGCGACTGTTGTCTAAAGCGCTTTCCACACTCTGGGCATGGATATGGTCGAGATTCTATATGTATACAACCATGTTGTAAAAGCGTTGACTTCTGCTTGAATTCTTTTTGACAGATCGGACAACGTACATATAAGGGCATTGGTCGCCCTCCCAATACATCTGGCAGCTTTCCACCTTTAAGGTACTGTAACGAAAGGCTTGATCCGAAAACAGTGTGATTTAGACCTTTCGTATCCTTGAAATATGCAGGATATTGTGCACCATCGCCGGGTGAGAAGCATGATGATCGCTGATCTCCATTTTGTCCATCGGTATCTCCGAACGTCGACTGAATCTCCTCCTTGTTCTCATCTGGAAACGGCACATCCTGGGGCCAAAGCGTCGGCGTCGTTCCATTCTTGAAGATTAGATGGGGTGAGACATCTGTAAAAATCGAAACAAGATGTCAGTCATGGGGCTGGTTGTCAAATGCGGGTACGAACGAGTGGGTTAAAGAACTAAGGGACGGTTACGGGAGCGTCCTGCGATCGGTTACGCGTCTCGCGAGCACCCTCTACTATGTGGGCGACGAGAGGACCGAAAATTTGTGTTCAAAAGGAAGGCCAATGGATGCGAGACCGATTCGAAGGTGTGAAGGGCGGCGGGGATCACGGGCTGCGCCGGCACTGACGCGAAGCTCTCGGGTCAGAGCTGGCGTGGCGCGCGGGGAGCTAGGAGGGGCATATATCTGTGAATAGCGCTCGCCTTGGTGTGTGCGGACGTGCTGGTTCAGGATGGCCTTCTGGCGGAAATTTTTGCCGCACTCGTTGCACGTATATGGCTTCTCACCGGAATGGATGCGTAGATGCTGATTGAGGATAGCACGCTGACGGAAGGAGCGCGGGCAGTAGACGCACGCGTAAGGCTTCTCGTTGGCATGGATGCGCAGGTGCTGTGTGAGGTGGGACTGCTGCCGGAACCTCTTGCCGCACTCCGGGCAGCCGTACGGCCGCGAGTCCGTGTGTATTCGCTCGTGCTGCAGCAACGTCGACTTCTGTTTGAAGTCCTTGCCGCAAGTCAGACATTTAAATAACCGAAGCTCGGAATTGGGATTGTGTTTTCGAGGCTTAGGTTGTTCTGGTTGCACAATGTCCGGCAAATGTCTTAGATCAGGGGCACCGTATTGGTCTAGCGGTCCTTCGAGCGATAGCACTCCACCGTTTTGTTTTAGGTAGTGCAGAGGGAAGCCTCCTGTACTGAGCATGTGACTCGCTGGCCTCGTTTCTTTGAAGTAAGGCGTGGCATATTGCTGCTGTAGGTCTGGCTGCGGGACAAAGCAGGGCGTGCGGTCGAGATGGTCTTGGTTAGGTTGTTGGTTCTGAGTTTGTAGTTGCTGCTCGACCTGCATATGGTCCGGTGAGGTCTGCTGCTGCGCTTGTTGCTGTTGCGCCTGTTGTTGAGCGAGCTGCTGTGCTTGCTCCTCCGAGGGGGTGAGGTCCTGCGGCGGCGGTGCGGGGGGGTACGGTGAAGGCGCGGGGGACGCCAGCTGCGGCTCGGGCTGCGGCGAGGGTCCTCCAGGGCTCTGGTGTTGCATTGGCTGGTAGCCACCGTCCAGCACACTGCCACCCCACTGCGTTCCAGGGGGAGCCCGCTCGACGCCATCTTTGTACAGCACGTACGGCGCTGTCGTGTCTGAAATAAAAGAAACATTTCACTATTAAACAGTAGTTTGTGGTAAATTGTGTTTGAATTCCGAGCATTTCACAAGCTGTCTGCAGTTCAGTGAAACTTTTGGGTTGTTATCGTGAAAAATGTATAATAAGTCAGTTTGGGTGGGTATAAGGCTATAAATCGGGCGAGTACTGCCAAGTGCCGTGAGCACAGGCTCGCGTGCCGCGCGCGATCCTCGACACTCGCTACATCAAACCACCGGGAATTTAATAAAATGTCATTCTCTGCACGGATCGAATCTTATTTTATAGCTTTAATTTATGTATAGGTAATTACTATCGCAAGGAGCCTTAATTCCAAAAAGAGCGAATGGT
This sequence comes from Carposina sasakii, assembly GCA_014607495.2. NCBI lineage: Eukaryota > Metazoa > Arthropoda > Insecta > Lepidoptera > Carposinidae > Carposina > Carposina sasakii. The sequence goes on along the minus strand of CP053155.1, from coordinate 3,016,314 downwards.
TTAGGTGCAATGATGTTTACCCGTCTTACTTATGTTAGGTTCATTTTAATATCCCAAGTGAAACTATAACAACGGAATAATGACAGTTTCTAATGGCCCACGCTCATTGCGAACTGATAGCCACATAGCAACAAAAACGCGGGAAAACGACACAATTTTCTTTTCGCTCAAAGAAAATGCAAATGGCGGACGTTTACGTTGACACCCACGTTGTTATCTTTTAATTTTCCTTGAAAATATAAGTGTTTTGAGTAATTTGTGAAGATATTCAGGGTGTTTTTTTGTGGCCACCATTAACAAAGCGTACGTACTCTATACATGAAATAAAGTGGTTTTTTTTTTGATTTTTTTTAAAATTCCTTGATCGTGCGAAATTTATAGTGTCTAGTGTTTATGTTAGTTTTTTTATAGACAGATATTAATATTTTTTCCTGAAAAAATCCTGCTACGCGCGTCTATGTGCATTTATGCAGAAAAACGCAGTCAATTTACTCAACTTTCTCATATTTTGGGAACCAGACACTTCCCAGGTATGCTTCCATGGAGAAAAATGATCGTGATGATGAGGAGATTCCGTAGTTTTCGGGAACGTTGACGACCAAAAATCACCCTGTATAGGCACTTTCTTTTTGTAAGCTTAAAAATATACTGAGCTATTTCGTTGATAAAGGTTATGTTTCATCGGGCATTGCCATAGATAACATAGACGCGTGTCTGTCAAATGCCAGTCATCGTAATGGGAACTTTTCTTGCGGTCACCGCTCACCTCGTGGTCAACGTTTTTGACAGCCACCGTGCAAGACTCGGGTTACCAAGTATGTTGTATTAACATAGTTTTTTTATGTTGTACCTACCTACGTGAGATTCCAGTTGTCAATAACATCAATAAGTATAAGTATACATTGTTGTATGTTTTAATTACTTTCTTCATATTTAATTCTTGATGATTATTATTTATTATCCATGATTTAGGTAGTAGGTACTTACCTAGTGGTATTGCTAATTTCCTAATGTTACTTAATTTAAGATTTTTTTATAAACGTTTAGGTTTACTACCTGACAGTGTGCTCTCCTAACAAGATTTATCTCAGTCTACATTAAAATAGATCATTTAGTTAATTACCTTGTACCCATATGGGAACAACCTTGTAGGTAACTTGCCCAAATCAATCAACCTCGGTCGTTAGAACCTCATTATCGATTAAGAAGTTAAACAAAGAATTCTTTTTTTAAACATCGCTGTCATTCGTCATCGGAATGGACGTTCGGGTTTGTCCGTTAAACGCGGGCCATCTATCTTGGTCCAATGAGTGGATGTAATTCAGAGTAAGTAGACATTTAAACATCATGTATACGGTGGGTACACAAATTCATAGTTACATTTGGCCGATGCTATCGTTCTAGTTAGTCTACTTATCCCATTCGTGAAATTCACGCCCATCATGATGTAGTTTCACATCTTTCAGTAGTTTGTTATTCAATTACATTCCACTGTCTACAGAGAATGTGAAGTAACAAAAGATGTCATGTGACAAAAGTCGCATTTAGGTTCACGTAGACCTACACTAGTTGCAAGTTTCACCGAGTACTTCCTTTGAATGATGGCACTAGTTGATTCGTTTATAATATTTTGTATGCAGTTGAATACAAAATGTTGGTTCCAAAATCAACATGGGAGATAAACTTCAGTTTTGCGTGGTCCCACTATTTCTATCTGCGTCTACATACCGAGCATCGTTAATAACTAAGCAGCGATCGACTAAACACCCGATACGATCGTGCTACTATCGAGTTATCGCAGCCACGATCATCCTGTCGATATCTCGATCTCGACGGTACATCTCTATTCTTCTATACTCTGTGAAATTAAAAGGGAGCCCCAATTTATCGTATCTTGTAGTGTAACGGTCGGATTAGAAATTACTCGTAAGTTCGTTAGTAAGTACACAAATGGATCTGAAAAGTTGAACTAAACCAATCTGTTTTAAAGATTCCTAGCGTAAAGCGTATAGATAGAGAAGGTAGTGCTTTTAGCCGTATATAATCAACTAGGCCTTTTAAAACAAATATTATCAACTTTTTTAAGCTTAGGATTTAACGATATTCTGTGCTGCTGGTTTCAATAGAAAATACATCGGCCATCTTAGCTACGGGAGCATGTCGTAAGAGTCGACTAAGAAACTCAGGGGCCCTTTCTGTTGACCTTTTACATCTGACGCCGTTATGCTAAACGTGGCTGTAGGATCTCTCTTAGCATACTATAGTTCTGTTTACCCCAATTTGAGAATATAACCTTGTGAATATATATGTATGTCTTTGAAATTGAAAGCTAAAGCAAGCAAATATATTAGCCGCGTGGTGCCGGCAGAGTAGAGTTTGTACCACCCCTGCCTACCCGTGGGTATCGTACGAGGCGATTAAGGGTTTCCGGGAGGTGGGCAGCAGCGCCTCCCGTACTGACAACATAGTCTGAAAACCACACTGCGGTCACCAACCCGCCTGCCCAGCGTGGTGACTATGGGCAAAACCCCCCTGTGGCAGTAGCCTTGTGGCGTGCCCTGGGGGAGGCCTACGTCCAGCAGTGGACTGCAATAGGCCGAAGAAGAAATTAAAACAGTGCGAATTACCTACAGTTTAACAAGAAAACCCTAAACTTACAACTATATTCCATTTGCTAAATATATAGCCGCATATATCTTCCGTCGCATCATTTAATTCGTCCGATTATAAGCAGATGTTATTCGGCCATAAATCTCTGTGCATGAAAGGACAAGGCGGTAAGACTGTATTCCACTCATTTGTTAGGATATTTTAGTCGGCCATCTTAGCTAAGTTATGCGAAATGTTTCAGAATGGCTTCAGACATGACAATGGACAAAGACAATGTTGCCGTGTGGCCAGTTTTAGCAGAGATCATTTTGTCGCAAGACGGGAGATAAGTCGGCAGAATCATCAATTTAAATCTGGTCACATTGCAATGTAGAGACTTGTTGATAGTGTTGAGTATGCGAATGTAGGTAACAATCTGTGTTATTACATAAACATGTACCTAAACATTGTTTAAGTTAAACTAGTCTAACTTTGACAAGAATCCCAAAAGTGTAGTTTTAAACAGAGTTCAACGCGTGTTTAATTTTTACATGGTTTTGTAATAACACCCATCGAATTTTAAGCTCTTTCTTATTTATGACTAGTGGCCCGACCTCGCTTCGCTTCGGTATATATAACAGTACATAGCTACAACTTCATAACTATAGCGGTTTTCGTAAAAAAATAATGAATTCCCTTTTTATCCCCTTACCGCGGGAATTTCGAGAAATCCTTATAGCCTATGTTCATCCGGGTCCAATAGGAACCTAACGGTGATTTTTTTTAAATCGGCACAGTAGTTTTTGAGTTTATTCATTACAAACATACACACAAAAATACAAATCTTTCCTCTTCACAATATTAGTGTAGATCATGGGTGGCCAACCGGTCGATCGCGATCGACTGGTCGATCGCGTATATTAGTTCAATCGATCGTGGCAAAGCAAAAAAAATACGTGGAACAGACTGCGCAACCACTGCGCGCTGTGTTGTGAATTTATTTAAAGGTTTTTTTAAATAAAAAAAATACTATAAAATTATTAATAAAGAAATTGAAAAAAATCCTCACCTATTTGTGTAGGTACTGAATTATGCCGTTTCATTTTTAAGTTTGTAATTGGTAGATCGCACAGGGTGCCGTCAGTGAACAGTAGATCTTGGGTCTAACCAAGTTGGCCACCCCTGGTGTAGATGGAATCACACATGCATTTTCTATTTGTTTTCTTAACTTCATCATGCTTCTAATTTGGTTTGAATGTAACATACTTTTATAGTTCACCCGCAGCGCCGCGAGATGGCGCTACTAGTTTTATCTGTCAAACGGTAACATCTTCTGACGTCTCTTCCTGTCATTCCACAGATAAATAAAATCTATATTATGTGTCCGTCGCTTTTAATGACATGACATGGACTTTAAATCTTGCGCCGGATGGCTAACATGTGGGGTGTAGCGTGGAATTAACTTTTTTTGCCTTAACCCTTTCGAGTTATGGCTGTCGGATGACGGGCCTCCTATGGGAATGGTGAGCCCCTTTCATTCACTTGCAAGTGCAAGTGCTCTATTTCATTGTGACTAATTTAGTTTTTTGAAAAGTTAATTAGTAATTGAAGCTGGAGAGAAAAGTTTAAATTATTTTAAAAATCGTCTATGGATTTTATTGTTAAGACACGTTTAAGTTAACAGCAGTAGCACCAAGTAAATACATAATGTTTCATCATAGTTAAACTATTACTCAAATTCTGTAAAATTGTAGAGTTTCGAAAGCGGCCTTATACATAGACGACGTCCACGACTTCGCCCATGTAAACTTAAGAACTCCTGCCTCCTTATTACCTAACTAGCAAAAGCAAGGCGATAGCGAAATTTGTACAATATTCGCCTTGAAATGTCAAAGTTCCTTTGAAATTCGTTTTACGTAATACGAATTTGACAAACAAACAGCGATTTTTGTAAAATTTTCGCTATTGCTTTGCTTTTGCTAGTTAGGTAATAAGGGGGCGGCTTTGCTATTGCAAATTAGGTAATCAGGGGGCTGTTTTCCCCAGAATTTCGAGATATCTTTTCTTATCGGATGCTTTTATGTCATTCACAGAACACTTTCCACGTTTCAGGTCTCTAAGACCAGCAGTTTAGGCTGTTCTTTTATCTGTCAGTCATTACAAAAGCATTTCATATGTTTAGATTCCCATTTGCCAATATAATTTTTATTTCCCATTTTTATATTACTTACTACGAAAACATTGTTTAAGCTAAACACTGCCTAAATAAAGATATTCCATACATTTTGCTGTCAAATATAATTTTAAACATTACCTAACTTTAAACGTGTTTTTATAATAACACCTAGCGATTAGCTAGTGGCTTATTAGACTCGGTTTACAATATAAGGATCGGGCGCATTGCAAAGGGCATTAGGCGTCTAAGGACAAGGGCAGACGGGTAGAAACTGGTCCAGTCGGTCCGCCTCTTCCTGCGCACGACCGGGTAGCGATAGCAGACGCAGTAAGGATGCGACTGATTATATTTAACTTTGGGATAGGTAAAGTTAATGGTAATGAGAGGATTTTTAATTGGTGTTCGCCCAATATTCATCTACAATTCTCTCATATTTGGAGGAAACTACAGTTGCGATGAAAAAGTAGATTCCAGCAACTAGCAGCATGCTAGGTTCATATATTATGCACAGTATCCTATTTGTCGATTGTCATTTCTTATTTGTTTTTAGGCTGTCAAGTATGACTTTGCGTTTCGAGGAGGCTTTGCTCTGTGATGAGTCAAATATGTCACTCTTAAGATCATCTAAAACTGCGTTTTATCGCAAACCTACATAGCGAACTAAATTACTATTTATCAGGCAGAACTTAAGTTCTGGAACGGATTATAAAGTTGTTTTTTCTTTATTAATAATAACTATAGGGGCCGCATCATCATTCGCGTAAATTGGATTCCACTTTCTTCAATTCTTTCCAATGTCATACAAAGAACATACTCTTAAACTTTCTGGTCTCTAGGTCAGCGTTTTAGTTGATCCGTCATTATTGGACTCAGGATAAAGCATTTTATATTTATAAGTTAATATTATGTACACACCTGTTCTAAAGGATAGTATTGTAACAGGTTTAAAACAAAATAATCGTACAACTTGTTATGCACACCGTACTCTTCACGGATGGTCGACTAACCCGCTCGGCAGCTCGAGATTATGAATCAACCAGCCAAAATGCGCGCCCAATACCCACCAAATCAACCTTATTATCCCCTAATAAAGTCAAAAACATGCTCCTTAAACTGCATAACTAACTTTGTAATTTAGTTTCAACCATAAGATCGGATGCAGGAGATAATCTAAAAGTTGTGGTTATTTACAGATTTTTGAACAATTATATTTGATTGGAGTTTTCGGAGTGACGTGTACGATTCGAAGTCAATTTGAATGAAGATACGTTTGGAAAGTGGTTTTTTATTTTGATTGTGTGGGTACATGAAGATATTCTGAAGTAGGACTATGTTAATTTGGGTAGGATTGGAGATTTGGTAAAGAATGCGTCCTAGTAAGATCGCTCCGGTAAGAATATCTCTAACCTATGTAGGTCCTTGTTCTCTGAGTCTACTGGCTTTTACATCAAATACTAAACAAGAAAATACACTCAAGTTTATAAGATGAAGGAGTAAAAATAAAAAAAACTAGGCGATTCACTCGATCCGCCAACAAAATGAATATTCAAACAAATGTGCTAAGTTTCTAAGGGCCAATTTTCTCAACGATCAGATGGCCTATTTGAAGGATAAAGTTGATGCTGTCACTCTCTAAAACTTGATCAAGATAGAGACAGACCATTGTAAAAATCCGCCCTAAAATCATCCTGAAAAAACAAAGACGGTTATCTCGGTCCGCCAACAAATATGGAGGAACATCCATAAAGTCACTGAATAAATGTTGTGACCGTTGTAACAAGCCTGTTACGCGCTATTTTAGTGTTTCTGATTCATAAAATATCCGACATTGTAACCATCGACAATGCGAGATTGGAAGCGAGTCATCGACAATAGATGCGGGCATAGACACGCTTAGTCATTCAGCAATGTAGCGCTTTTTAATTCTTTTTCTGTCTTCTGGTATTCGACTATTATTTATAAATCCTGGCTTGGACAAAAAACATGCAAATCTCATACAAAAACCGTTTACTAAATATGCCGAAAAATACTGAATTAAATGAAATATAAGTAAATTTGATTTAGATATAAGGGAATCCCTAAAAGTAGGTTCACAAATCTCGAGTTACCCCGAGGTGCAGGTTCAATAAACCTAAAAGAACAAGTGAACCAGTATCGCAAAGTATTCCTCACCTCCATTAATTATCGAACGCCGAAACGTTACGTCCTTTGTAAATAAAAAATTACGCTCCTTCACCATGATTCACTCACTACGTCAGCAGAAAAGTGAATGAAATCGGAACGTTTTCGCAAAAACTGACCGGACAAGACACTCGAGAATTCCAAGGATTTCCCGCGAAAACTTTGTGCCGCTTGTCATCGCCTCGGCTTCGAATTACAAAGTAACCATGCGAAAGTGACATCTCGTTTTGGCGGGAATCCTCGTCGCATTAGCTTCTTTACCGACTTGTGCCGGTTGTACGCACACGCACGACACCGTCTCGTCGCTATTTATTTCGGTTCGGGGCAATGCACTTGCAGCCCTGAGATCGCGAACGTTTGTTCAGGGAAAAAGGGCCGGTGCGGTGGCGACAAATCAAGCCAGTTAAAATTAGTTGACGTGAACGAGACTTGGGTAGTGCATGAACGCACTCGTGTTGCTGGGCTGAGCATGGATAGAAATTTTTTAAATTCGAAGTTGTATGCTTTATTTAAACTGTCAATTATGCAAATAAAATGATTTATTTTCAATTAGAATGCATATTTCGCCGGATAACAACTGCGAATCTTGTATTACATGCGACTCGCAATCACATTCGCAAACAGCTCTACGTTTACACAAGGCCAATTTTTACGTTCCTATTCTAAACTTGACGATAGCGCCAAATCCTAAGAAACTTTGACATTCTAATTTTAAATCAATTTCGGTCGAAATTCTACATTCAATTATTCCTTCCGGACCAACGGCTCAACTTTGGGTACTTTTAATTCCGTTGTACAATGTTCCCTACGGCTCAACCAGTTAATCATAGGTTCCAGGCTCAAGCATACTCGTAGGTGTGCCGTGGATGCGGGTTGAGCCGTCGGTACCTCAGTTGTGTACAAGGGAGTTAAAAGTACCCAAGGCACAACCAGTTGAGCTTAGCAGTTGAGCTTTTTCGGTCCGGCAGGCAATTATTTATAGAGCACATTAAGATAGATCTCAAATAACATTTTACTCCAGTTTTTCTCCAATGATGACCGCAAATTAATCTCTTTTCCCTTTTTTATTATATTCATATATCGTGTCGTTTCATGTAAATTGAGTTGCAGCAATAAATAACGGAGTCACAAACTTAATTCGCGATGAGTTATTATAGTTTGCGCAAAAAAGTGCTCTTTGTGAAAATGTCGCATAATGAAATGGATCGCGAGGTTTTTTTTACGCTTTGCTGTGGATAAATATAATAAATCTTTAAAACGGTTTCTGGGCGTAATTAATGGTGTGCCCGTATATTCGCTACAGTGGAAGCCACTGAGGGGTATAAAACTTTAATGCATTCAATGCAACGCAATTCCCTTGAGCAAATGTCCAATAAACACGAATTCGCTGCCTACTGACGACGTGATACTTAATACTAAGGGCCAATCTTTCTAATGGTCAGATAGCCCATTTAAAGAATAAACTTGATACTATCTTTCTCAAAATTTTGCTAAACATAATACATAGGGTGATTTTTGGTCGTCAACGTTCCCGAAAACTACGAAATCTCCTCATCATCACGATCATTTTTCTCCATGGAAGCATACCTGGGAAATGTCTGGTTTCCAAAATATTAGGATCTAAAGTTGAGTAAATAGACTGCGTTTATCTGCATAAATGCACATTGATGCGTGTAGCAAGATTTTTTCTCGATAAATAATTAATATCTGTCTATGAAAAAACTAGCATAAACACTGGACACCATAAATTTCGCCCGATCAAATAATTTAAAAAAAAAATGCAAAAAAAATTAAATCGTTTCCCAGTATTTTTTTGGCATAAACTTACTTTATTTGATGTATAGAGTACGTACCCTTTGTTAAGGGTGGTAACGAAAAAATACCCTGTATACTTTATCCTTCAGACCATTAGAAAAATCTGCCCTCAATCAATTAAACCCATCCGTTACAGTGACTAATAGACAATTCAATGCCGTAGACGTATGAACCAGGTATGTTATTTGGTAAGTCTTAAGAGAGGAAGTCCTGCCCACAGCAATGGCAGAAACAGCAATTCTAAACTTTACGCGGACAAAGTCGTGGGCGGTCACTAGGTATCTGATAATATAATCACTTTGTTTTGAAATTAAAGGTCTTGTGCGTATATTCACTAAACTTTATTAGAGAGGATCTATTTCCTTCTGTGCATAATGTAGAGCCGATTAAATATAACTCATGGGCATATTTTCAATGAAGTTTTAAGATTTGCAATCTGAATAAAGATGATCTAGAATTTTAGGTCGTGCCAATTTTTAAGATACCGTTTAAGGTTGTTGTTATCATGAAGTATATACAAAGAGGAGCAGAGATAAACCTTTGGCTCACATTTGCCGTCAGCTTATAGTGCCTATACCCTACATTCGGATGTGTCCCCGAAATGGGATGGCCAGAATTTCATTAATCATAGAATCGTAAATGAGATCCCACCTTTAGCATAACGGGGTCATATGCTAATGATCAGTAAAAAAGGTTGCTAGCTTATCGCCTGAGAAAATGGCCGATTTCATCCTAAACAGACAACACATAGCGAAACTTCTGGGTTCAGTAAGCTGAAGAGCATGTAGTACGTATATTTCTTAGACATCATACATAGGACAATAATAATATACAATACCATATACAAGAATAATACACTATTTACCAAAATTTCCACGGGAATGGGAAAACCAGTTTTGTGTACAATAAAGAATAATAATCACCTTAAACGCTAATGGTACACGTACAAAACTAAAATTTCGCATAGATGTTCATTGTTTAGTATTGGAGAGAACACAGGAATTCCCGGAATTCCCACAGGATCGGGAAAAACGCGAATTTAAAGTTAACAGAGGTCTTGGGGTGCTAGCTTTATAAATAAACCTTAAGACCACCTCCTCTCTCTATCGACTCTATGGTTATAATAGCTCTTCCCGTAGAGCGTAAAATGAGCGGCCCCTTTAAGCACAGGTTATCATCGTAGTTAGCCATTGTAATGGAAGCAATTGTTTCGTCTAGTCTTTACTTTAAATGTTCAAAGGCGTATGTTCTTTTAGTTTTGCTGATTGAGGATTTAACTTTACCAGAACAGCGCTTAGTGTGAGTTTTCAATTCGAACTCGTAAACAGTTCAATCAATCACGTTATGCTGCAGTTCTCACTTTTATAACATCACGTCATCACGCCATACTGCGATTGGTGATTTTACGCCAACGATACCTTGAGTCTCAAATGGCGTAATCACCAAATCGTCACTTTTCAGAAGAGCCGAAATAAAAATAATAATTAACAAAAAAATTACATATTTTAACTAATAATGCTATTAAAATGAATCTTGGATGCAATAAACTGATATCGCGAACATTATTATATGGTTATACAGAATTAAAGATTCAAACAGTATTTACAAAAACGATTTGTGAATACGCCAAAAAATGTTGATAACTTGGCATTTACGACAAAAAAAAATGTATAAATTGGCGTTCACAACCCAAAAAAGGCTGTTCTATAAAACCTTAGGGTGTAACAACCTATTTGACTTAATAAAAAACGCATTATAAATAACTATTTTAGATTGTTTATAGCTAAAAACATTTGAAAGAGAGGTAAATAAAGAGTATTTGTATTTTATTAGAGAAATTGAATTTTTTTTTAGGTAATACATATCAAAATGTTTGTGTTTGTTTTTTTTTGTCTTTAGATTAGAATATACTTCTATTTAATTAATTAAGGCTACTTACGTCACTGACTGGTTAGTACCTTCTAATAATTATACATATTTCATGTCATATGTATATTTCATTTTAAATTATTGAAATAACTTAAGTTGTAAACGCCACACTTAAAAATCATAATAATTTAAATTGGTGTGTCGACGAAATTTGAGCATTTATTTTTTGTAAAGGTCGTAACGTCTACAAAATAGGAAAATCTTTAGTAGTCTCACTCGGAGTCGTAATAGTTCTATATAACTTCCTAATAGGAATAATTAAATTGTATGTTAATTATATTAGCATAAACGCAAATATCTCAATGAAATAACGCATCGTCAAGCAAACGAAGCGCATTAGATGACGCAGGCTATTTTTGGCACCCTCGATAAATGCTAATGTCCTTAGACACTCCAGCGCAGTTCTGTACCGATGAATTGATCTGATTTACCGTATCATATATACATAAATACATATCATCATTATTTACAGCCCTGAGAAGTCCACTGTTGGACATAGGCCTCCCTCAACAACCTCCACTCCGACCGGTCGGAAGCCGCCTGCATCCAACCGACGCCCGCGACCTTGGCCAGGTCGTCCGTCCACCTCGCGGGTGGCCTTCCCACGCTGCGCTTCATATAGTAAAGTAAATACATATAGTAACGTCTATTATCCCCCAAAGAGGTTGGGCAAAAGTGTGCAAATTACACACCTACTTACTTTTCACGTTTTTACCGTATCAGTAGCCAAAACTACAGGATCTTTAAGGAGAAGTTAGAGCCACGTTTAGCAGATGGCCAGATGTAAAAGATCAGAAAGACTGGCAACTAGCTCTTACGACCTGCACTGAAGGAGATACAGCTGTTTTCTAGAATAGGCTCGCATCAGCACAGGATTGTATAATTACAGATAGACACAAGGCTGTGCTCCCATAATTGGGTAGCCAAAACTATAGGATCATAAGGAGATTCCAGAGTCGCATTGAGCATAGCGCGGCCCGATGTAACTAGCTACTGGCTCCTGACTAGAGAGAACACCCTCGAATCCTTTAGTCAACTCAAACGACCTATACGAAAGAAGCTGCAGCTGATGTATTCTAGTGAAGCCCGGATCAGCACAGGATTGTGATACATCGAACTAATATGGATGATATGTCGATCATTATATATTATTACATTATCACGATACATTATAATGACTCATGGCGGCCGTGGTCAATTCTCGGAAGGACGATTTGAGATCATTGTCTATGCCGCCCCGCTATGTTGCTTTACGGATTTGTATAGCCAGTTTTCACGGTAGGTGGTATGATATGCTTTTTCCCCGCCGACTATACCAAAAGGAGAGTATAAATTTTTGAGTGTACCTATGTATATTTCTTAGGCACGATCTAGAGCCCCGCATCAGTATAGTATAGTAAAACATTTAGCCTTCTAAATAAACAGACTAAAGCTAGCTACTCGTATATCAACCCAGGCTCATATATAATTCAACATAGTACAGCGATATCCAATGAGCTAATCCACGAGCCACTAACGTGTCGTTGAGACAAGAAAAAAAATAAAAAATAAGATAAAAAAGCTGCCGTGCCGAGCCGCCACTCTTCAGGCCAGACAACAACCTATTTTTACCAGATTATATGCTGAGGACCCTGGAGTACTATAGGTAGTCTCATAGTATCTGCGGTGCTTGAGACTGTATTTCATAATGAGCTCTAACGCGTAGCATATTGTATTATGGTGTTAGGAAAGGAGTGCAACAGATAGAAATCCTGCTTCCTACTGATATTAGAAACGCGAAAGTTTGTAAGTATGGATAGATGGATGTTTGTTACTCTTTCACGTAAAAACGGCTGGAGCGAATTTAATAAAATTTTGTATGGAGTTACCTGACACTCCGGATTAACACATAGGCTACTTTTTATCCCGGGAAAATATTTTTATCCCGGATAATTTCGACATTTTGTTTTTTCTGCAGTCCACGCGGTCGCAGTCGCGGGCGTCCACTAGGGTTTATTAAATTTACCTATAGATATCTGAAGGATAACTTTGATGCTGTCTCTATCTTAATCAAGTTTTTGACATAGACAGCATTAAACTTATCCTTCAGATAGGTTATCTAGCTGTTGGAAAAAATCGAACTTTGGAAAGATATGCACTTTATTCTGACTGTCATTGTCAATGTTCTTAAAATTGTGTTATTTCTATGGGTTATTTATACTTCTCTTTTGTACACTCTGTAATGTATAGTAACTATTAGTCGGCTGAACAATTAGAAGTATTGCATAAGGAGATGAATAACCAAGAAAGATCATAGGTGACACACCTAATACCCTAAAAATCTTTATTTCCCGATTGTTATGCTAAGTAAATAATTAACAACAATGTGTATGATAATCGTTTTGGAATGTAAGTTGGATTTAGAACTGAATTTAAACTTTTTAAAGTTCATTGGTGGTTAACTTATTTATGACTCTTGCTTTTTAAGTTAATTGGTTTACAATGCAAACCGCCGTGGTATAAGAAACATCAAACAACAATTTCAAGAATTGTATGAATTAAAGAAACGATGAAAATATTTACTAAGACGCCTCTCCTTTAATAATTCCTCCAGTAAGAAGTTAATAAATATTTGATCTTAACATAAATTACTCTCTAAATTAAGAGGAATCTGAGTTCTGCAGTATAATAAATTACTTACGTAAATTTTAGTTATCAATATTTTACATTTAAACAATATTTTTTCTGAACTTGAAGTTTGCAGATTGACTTGAAATCATTTCCAAGAAAAGGGAATCTATAGGGCAAGGACGAACTTATTGACAGATAGTAACGTAATCGTCACATTTTCAAATTTCATTGGTTTTCGTGGTTTCATAATTATGCCTAATCCCCAATTTCATTTACGGAGTAGGTATTCTGCGTTTCACCGTAAAGTTCCGATGGATAAAGTAGTCAACAAAGTAGTCAGTCAACTAGTGCCATCATTTGGTGGTTTGGTGAAGAGCACCCTACCTCAACGGCCGAACAGAACCCATTTGGAAGCTGTTCTACATGTCTCCTTGCACTATGCACAGCGTGCGGCTTTGCACGCACGACATTAGTGTTTCGGTGGGTTTGTTAATTAAGTTTGTTTTTTATTCGCAATTAAGGACAATATATGGCTATCACGTTTTTTTGACAAAGCTTTTCTTACTAAGTACTTATTTGCTTCTTTACCAATATAAATCTCATGTTTACAAATATTAGGTAACGTTTATAGTATGTAGTTAAAAGCTTGTTATTAATTTAACCAATAACATAACCGACGACCACCAAAATTTCGCTCGCCGATTGGCTGATACAAATCTTTTGACAGCTTGTCAAATGAGCGTCCAATCAGCGCACTTGCATGCTAATAGTTTACGTGGCTTGTTAATAAATAACCTTAAAGCTTACAGTAAAAAACTAAAGCTGCAGGAAACGCTGGCGTGTATCACACTTCTGAAACGCTTGGCTTTCAGCGGTCGTTCACCTACGAAAACTTGCACGCCACTCCCCACTTTATATAAAGCACATTAAGGTGCAATTTATAATGGAAACTACCGTCATGCACGGTCTCGTAATCAACCATGTTGGACTTTGTGCCCTATTTTTCGGTGGGTAAGGTTTACTTAGTGTTATGTGTTAAACAGAGTTTTTCTTGGAGAATTTCTTCTTATTTCTTATGAATTTTTGGCGTGAAACAACAACGCTCGGGCGATATTATTTATATTTATAGTATGGTGTGATGTATTGTTCTTTCAATTTCATAAATATATTTTACAGTAACCATTACAGAAACCCTAATATGCTAAAGGTGGCTATAGTCTATATATATAGCTACTAGCTGACCCGGCAAACGTTGTTTTGCCATGTAAATAATTTCTAGAGAATTTCTAAATTAAAGTTTTTAATTGACAAATAAAAAATAGGGGTTGATCCTAGAGGGGTGAAAATTCATGGTTGTATGTATTTTTGTATGCTGTATCATAAAAATTTTTTTTTTGTAAAAAAAAAAATTAGGGGTGGACCACCCTTAACATTTAGGGGGATGAAAAATAGATGTTGTCCGATTCTCCACCCTAACCGATATGCATGCTAAGATTTACGAAAATCGGTCGAGCCGTTTCGGAGGAGTTTAACTTCTAACACCGTGACACGAGAATTTTATATACAGGATGATTTTTGGTCGTCAACGTTCCCGAAAACTACGGAATCTCCTCATCATCACGATCATTTTTCTCCATGGAAGCATACCTGGGAAGTGTCTGGTTTCCAAAATATTAGGGTCCAAAGTTGAGTAAATAGACTGCGTTTTCCTGCATAAATGCACATAGACGCGCGTAGCAGGATTTTTTCACGAAAAATAATTAATATCTGTCTATAAAAAAACTAACATAAACACTAGACGCTATATATTTCGCACAATCAAGGAATTTAAAATTTCTTTTCAAAAAAAAAAAATTTTTTTTCCCAGCATTTATTTTGGCATAAACTTACTTTATTTCATGTATAGAATACGTACCCTTCGTTAAAGGTGGCCACAAAAAAACATCCTGTATTAGATATCTCCCTGGTGATAAGGGCTACCTCAATTTTGAGAACACAGCCGTATGTATTCAAAAAGACAATGTAATACTGTTTACAAAATGTTTTTATGTTGCAGTAGGTACTTATGTATTTGAAACTACTTAATAGTACTCACTCAGTAGAGGGACAAGAGGGTCTTGGTGTTTTGTAGGCGATGGGCTGACCACCTGTCACTACTAACCTAACTTGTAGGTACATCTCAACTATACCCTCAAAATTGGTCAGAAGTGGCACCATGTGGTTCTATCGGCCCTTGGTGCTCTGCCTACCTCGTAACGGATAAAGGCGTGATTATATGTATGTATGTATGTACCAGTTTAAGTAGCAGTAAAAAAATTAATTAAGCTTTAGGTATATCAGAATTGTAGAGTTGTAACGGCTAATAAATTTTGCAATAAATTCGATAATATAACTTAATAATGATGAAGAAGGGAAGAAAATCTTGACTTTTTTATTGTACCTATAGATAGCTATAAGTATGTACGACCAATATTTCGTTACAGATCAAGGGTTTCATAACCAATCTTGAGAGATTTTACATAATTATCTCGGGTCTTTAAACGTTTCGCACCACCTGCGATTCATACCACGGTGCGAATTGCCCAAGATTTTTAATTCAGATTCCATCTTTAAATTGTTTAAATTAACAAATCAAATTTAATTTATAAATAAAATCTTAGATAATTTTTTATCTCTAGTACCTATAATTTGCCAAGTAAACTTACTTACTTACTTCACAAAGACAGAGTCGCGATTCACAGCTTAGAAATAAAGACAGACTTCTAAACAGCTTATAAAAAAAATGCTCAAATGAGATCAAAGGCAAGCTTACTCCTTCTCAACTAGTAAACTTGACTTATCCATATTTAGCGGACTAATTCCGGCGCGTACAGTCGGCGACACAAGTCTACAACTTTCGCTCTCGACGCGAACTGAGCAAAGTTTACAATGTCAGCCAAGTTACTCATTTACTATTCTAGAGTTAATATTGCAGGGTTCTCGCTTAACAGATTTTATCATATTGTCTACTTATTATTGTTTTTTTTTTTTAATAACACATTTTTGTTGTTTTTAACCGACTGCGCCAGGAGGGTTATGTTTTTCGAGTGCGTGTATGTATGTATTTATTTAATTAATTGGTGAGAATGACACTAGGTCAAAAAATTTCGCAGTCGGGTATTTTTCTTTAATTAAATGAGGTTATTTAATACGAGACGTTGATAATGTTAGGTCAACTGTCTAGTTACGAGTATCTACCATGGTGAAGATGATTTCAGCTTGATTTCCTATACTGGTATGCATTTGAAACAATATAGGTCCTTTAATGAAAGCGAAAATAAGAGCAACATGACATATTTTTTTATAATGAGAGTGACTTTCAAATCAATTTTAGATCGCGACCACAGATAACACGTTTCAAGCAATTAAGCATAAAACTTCTTAAACAGCGAATATAGAAACAAATTGGATTAGAAACACGTTGTTCGATCCGTATATTTAATTAGTAAAATGCCAGTGTTCAGCGAAGTATTATGTAACTAAACAAAATTTAATATAATATTAATAAAATGATTTAGATACTAGCGCCACTGTCACTAGCCATAGCGTAGCTAGAGCCCGTTTCATAGAAAAACTCCTATGCCTGATTTCGGAACAAATTTTTTTTGTATACAGTGAAACAGAAAATGTTGTCATACACATAGTAACGAGCGCCATCATCCATCGGAACTATACGGTGAAACGCACAATACATTAGTTCATCCTAATCCAGTATGTAATGAAGCATCAACTGCCATTCGTGACAGGTTGACAGCGACGCGATCATAACACTAATGTGCACAACTGTACTTTCTAAACCGCGGAAGTTGCTCGAATTATAAAGTGTCATTTTTGAAAAAGTACGATTTTTAGATCTATCTATACATATAATAAAAATGTAACGGATCGCTGTCTGTACATGGAAGATATATGAGAAAAAATATTATAGGAGACCTTTATCAACGCAATAGTACTCAAAACGATGATTTTTGTCTGTTTGTCGGTTTGTCTGGTTGTCTGTGCGTTTGTGCACGCTAATCTCAGAAACGGCTGAACCGATTTCGATGCAGTTTTCAGGAATATATTGTGACAGGTCCCACTTAACATATAGGCTACTTTTTATCCAGGGAAAATGTTTTTATCCCGGATAATTTCGACATTTTGTTTTTTCTGTAGTCCACGCGGACGGAGTCGCGGGCGTTCACTAGTAAGTAATAATAAAATACATATACACAGAGATGTGTTTCTGAAATCGCAGGATCATTGAGGAGATTCTACAGGCACGTTTAGCAAATCGGGAACAAATGTAAATGATCAGTTTCAAGTTGTTGGCTTCTTGTCTAAGAGAATTCTCGAGTTCCTTAGCCGACTCTTACGACAAGCACGGAAGGAGATGCAAGATGAGCAGGAGAAGCAAATGCAGGTGTTCTAGCAAAGCCCCACATGAGCACAGCACTACGAGTATAACAAGATTTACAATTATACCAAACTGCGGCTTTTACTACCATTTTCAATAAAACACTCGTAACGCAATAAATCGCATACCTCTGCTTCCGTATCACAGCGGCGGCGCACGCGCTCTGCGACGTAATACCGATGTACGCCATTAGTGGGACCATTTTTCAATTATGCCAAATGTATGCGTCGTGTATAAATCATAATCTATATGTATGTACAATACATACTGTGCATTACATACCTATATTCGTTGTGTATACAGACGCATTGAGGGTGTTCGGAAACAGGGGAAATGTTGGACTCATGCTTTAATTTTATACACGGCTATTTCACGAGTATAGACTTTATCAAATAGATACATACATAATGTGTATATATGGTAACTTGCACACTTCTGCCCAACCTCTTTGGGGGATAATGGGCGTGACTGTACGTAGATATATGTTACGTGACTTAGTGGGCTATTTGTTACATTAAAACTATTAAAAAGTAATAATATTTCTCGATTTGGCAACAACCCGCGGTTTAGAAGAGCGGTAGGTATGTACCTACGAAATTTTTGGCTAATTTTATGCACTACCCGCTCCCTGATTACCTAATTTTCAATAGCAAAGCCAAAGCAATGCGATAGCGAAAATTGTGCAATATTCGCCTTGAAATGTCAAAGTTCCTTTGAAATTCACTTTACGTAATACGAATTTGACAAGCAACCAGCGATTTTTGTACAATTTTCGCTATCGCTTTGCTTTTGCTAGTTAGGTAATAAGGGGGCCGGCATACATACGAGTATGTCATTGATGACTCCTTCTGGATACTCATAATACTAATAGACTATCAGGACCAGTAGGTAGAGTCCATTTCACCAAATAGTTCCTTAGAATGATGACGCAATTTATTATGTGTATTACATTATCTGTGTCACTGCATAGAAAAAAATTATCGTTCCTTATTCTGGAGTCTGGTTCATAGACTAGAAATACAGCATTACAGGGAGTCCAATAAAACCAAAATGGCGGCAAAAGATTTTTATGCATTCCCGTATTTTTATGAGCGGCGAGCGAACTTGTTTTATGGGTCGTTATGGGGATACTATTGAATTTGTTGCTGACTTTTTAATGGGTATCTGACTTTGTATATAAGGTGTAACATTTTATTTGGCTAGCAAATTGAGGTTCATTACTACTTTTTAATAGGTGTTTCATAACAAGAGGTGATCCTTACGACGCATATTCGCGTTAGATTTTCTCGGTGCACTTCACTATACTTATACATACAGGATGTTTTTTCGTTGCCACCCTTAACGAAGGGTACGTACTCTGTACATCAAATAAAGTAAGTTTATGCCAAAAAAAATGCTGGGAAACGATGTAAATTAAAAAAAAATTAATTACTTGATCGGGCGAGTTCCTTAGTCCACCTTTACGTGTACGGAAGGAGATGCAGCTGATGTATTCTAGTGAGGTCCTCTGTCAGCACAGGAACCACTATAACAGGCTTATTATATCAGGCTCATAATTTTCACAGTTTACGTTTTAAAAACAATACAGGGTGATTTTTGGTCGTCAACGTTCCCGAAAACTACGGAATCTCCTCATCATCACGATCATTTTTCTCCATGGAAGCATACCTGGGAAGTGTCTGGTTTCCAAAATATTAGGGTCCAAAGTTGAGTAAATAGACTGCGTTTTTCTACATAAATGCACATAGACGCGCGTAGCAGGATTTTTTCACGAAAAATAATTAATATCTGTCTATAAAAAAACTAACATAAACACTAGACACTATAAATTTCGCACGATCAAGGAATTTAAACTTTTTTCTAAAAAAAAAAATTTTTTTCCCAGCATTTTTTTTGGCATAAACTTACTTTATTTCATGTATAGAATACGTACCCTTCGTTAAAGGTGGCCACAAAAAAACATCCTGTATAATGCCAATGCTGGCATAATGTATAATGCCAATGCCAAAATTTTGCAATGAAATAAAACCTCATTCCAGGACGTTCGCAATCCAAAAGCTCTAGGTGGCCAGTACGCGCATGTTAATTCCATCGATCATTACTCGTTGCAATCCGCCAATCGTGAAAAATAAAAACACTGGCCACCCCACCTGCACCCCCTACCCCAGCACTGGGCGTCTGTGGATGTGATTTTTTTTCGAACGTCATTCTGTGTTATTATGACTGTTTGTGTGTGTGTAGCTCCGTTTGAACATCTAGTTTTTGTACCTTTGTATTGTACATATACAGGTTGTAACAAATGGGGTATGTCAAGCGAAAAGCTATGAAAATAGCCCACTAAAAAGAACCTATCCACAAAATTTCAGACTCGTAATTACATGTTTAATTTTTCACATAGTATGGAGAATTCCAAAACTACTAAGGAATTTTCATACAATCTTGAAAAATAAACATGACGTGATTGTCCAATTCTGGAAATAGGTTCTCTATAGTGTTTCCATAGCTTTTCGCTTAACATACCCTTTCTGTTACATCCTGTACACACGGCTGTGAGCCAGAATCTCAGGATCGTGAAGGAGATCCTATAGTTACGTTTGGCATAGAGTAGACAGATGTTATTGTTCAATGCTAAGTTGCTAGCATATCGCTTGAGCAATCGACCAGGATATTTGCGTTTTTAAGTAGTAAAAATGGTTTTAATATACCTACCCACAAAGGACTTTTAAATTATATTTGTAAGCGTCAAACTGGATGCCTTATAATCCACATCGATGTCTAAGAACCATTTAACATTTTAGATACCAAATAAAAGAAAAAAATATAGTTCTGAAGATAGCTTATAGATAAAGGATAGATACATTATACCTATAATTGTTAAAGTTATCATGATATCTACATTTCAAGGCGCATTGGCGCAAGCTGTAATGTTTTGTAATATGGTTATAAATAAATAAATAAATAAATAAATAGGTTAGCTGGTAGAGAATGCCATGGACGGAATTAAGCTCGCCTTTGTATAAACATTGTAGTACAGTTAAGAATTTTATCTATCTATCCATAAATCTAAGTAAACAAGTTTAATAAATTTCCCATGAAATAGCGTGCTACGGCTCGTAGCCGACCGTAGCATGCCCTTAGTAATGTCGTAGTACAATCCTTATACTTTAATTTTAATTTATCAAACTACATTTACTATGCTAATAAAGAATTTTGCTTTGTCACACTATTCTATACCTGTCAAGCATTATCACTTATATTGATAAAAAATATAGGCCCTTGATATACATAATAAAATTAAATAATATAACAACAGTTAAAAGTTGGCAACACTGCAAGTAAATATCACATAACACCTACACGCGACTATAACTGTAGAGAGATGCCCAAACTCTGTACCTATGTGTGCAGAGTCGAGCTCAAAACGGGCTCAATCGCGTGCAAGTACCTTGCAAAAATGCGCATTACAACACACACCAATACACCCTGACCTCTTTACACAAGCCCACCAATCTATACCACAGTTCATGTTACACTGGTCCTATGTACTTAATCCACCAATGTATTTAAAGCTCCAAATGATCGTGTTCTAGAAACAATAGAGTTCGAAACTACAGGTCTACTTATGTTGGTAGATGCAAGGGTAGATGCGGGCCCCTCCGATGCCATGTATCAAGTATCCGTCCTCTTCTGTTTGAATTTGGAATAAATTAATAATTGGAATGTTTGGATTTTAAATTAAAGTCCAAAATGGACGGAAGGGGTATTTTAGATTAGGTAGGTAGGTTACATCTATTTATGTACCTTACCTAGATGGTCTAGATTAAAAAAAATTAAGTACTTACTTATCTACTTAAAAATACTCTAATTGTAAATGTATTATGTGTAAACGATAGAGGATCCCTAGATATTTATAAATAAGTACGTACTTGCCGCTAAACCAACAAAAAGGTACCTAAGTATTTAATTTACCAAGTGTAAGAAAAACTAAAAACCAAAATCTCTTTTAATTAAAACCAGTAAAGTATGTAGAATTTAACGAGGAATTAACTTACATATTTAAATACAGATCCTTTGAGAAAATTTTAATTAATCACACCATTGAAAATTTTTTTTTTTTTTTTTTAGTTTATCCCGAAGGAAAGGCAAGGGGAACTAAGCCCATACAGCCTAATCATTGTTTAGTAAAATGTATTCTGAATTTATGATGAATGACAATGATGATGAATGGAAACGTCGGGAAAATCCTCAAGAACAAGTGTAAAGTTAGTCAAAATGAAAAATTATTGCAGAAACAACTTACATGCGCCCATGAAGAGATCGTAATCCGGCTAAAGTTTTACTCGGCTTACCTGCGTATAAAACCATGCACACGCACTAGATTCACATCACAAGTAATCAAAATATAACTTATCTACCAGAAAACATCACTTTACGGACACATGCAAGCCATTTACAAATAAATTTTGATTTTCACAAGAAAATTACACCTGCCTCCAGCTTTTCCCGCCGAATCCCATTGAAAATTATATGCACCAACTTTGACTTCTTAAATCGTCTTAATTCAAAAACGCGGTAAAAGGAGCACAAAAACAAAAGTTTTCATAAAATCAAACAGGCAAAGGATGGTATCTCCCGAATGCCACAAAGTTTTCCGCACACGTTTCAAGTGGATGCAGTTGGGAAGAAAGGTAAAAAAAGAAGAAAAGAGAAACTGTGTTATGAGGTAAGAAGCGAGGCCACGGGCACGTTCGCAATAAAACGATACTGCGTAAGGTCGGAGTGGCCGGAACTTTTTGTTGCAACTTCTTTTTTCGAACACTCGCCGAGAGGAGGCAAAGGAAATTTTCTCCGGCATTTGGCGGGAATAGGGTTATCGGACAAATTATGAAACACCGTTTCGATTTTGATTCATTTATAAATTGTTTTCGTTACTAGAATACGCTACAGCGTACTTTGATTTTACTTAATTAAATTAGAACCAGGTTATTTTTATTAATTTGATCTAATTAGTGAATAACGCTATAGTGCCAATTATTTCATAAGGTAGGTATATTAATAGATGGATATGAAAGTTCTGAATAATCACACATTTAAATACTACAGCTATATTTATGCATTGTGCAGGTAGGTAACAAGAGAATATAATTCTTTAACTTTTTTGTTATCTATATGAATGAGTCGGACATTTGTCTACGATGATTCATTTAGGTCTAGTAATTTAGAATGTAGACTTTGCGAGCGAATAACCACGGATAAAGAAAAAAGTAATTAGATTCATATTAAGAATTCAGTTCATTCCGCAGTCATTCTTTCGAAGTTCTAAGATTAAAAAAGTAAAACAACCGGCAAAAGAAGTAGGCGAGACATACAGCCTGTTTGAAGGAGGATAAATGATGTTCGAGACTTTGAATTGTGTCTAGTTTGTCTGCATTCGATCGAATTATGCTCAAATGGATAAAAAGTAGTTCGGACCACTTGTTATCTTATGATTAACAGAGCGCTAATTGCAGACAGGTGAAAGGTGCAGAGAAAGGTAGCTTTTTTGCGAGCCGAAAATAGATATTGTTATATTTTACCAATAACATTTTTCAAGTGCCTTTTTAAAGAATTTTGCTTCGAACTCTCTGGATGTTGGATTATATTTGGCTGTATGTATAGTTTACATATCCGAAATATTGCATATTGGTTATTGACTCGGCAGCGCGGGCAAGGCCCTAAAACAAGCATTATAGCCGACGCACACCACTGCAATATCGTAAACACACCGCCCCACCCCGTCCGATTCGGCGTTTTTATATTTTTGCACATTTAAAAAAAGTTCGCGGCAGACAAAGATGGACTGATGACGAGATTCGCGGCTGTATATGGTAGAACAATACCGAGTAAGCGGGACAGAGTCTCTTCTGTCACGGACGTTGCAAAATAAAAATGTGCAGTGTTCTTTTTTTAAATGTGATGGTTTTTTTGCGTTAGTCTGCGTTCGCAATTAGTGGTGTGCGGTTGTCGCGCGTATTGGGCATTAGGAATCTATGCAAATGAATGTAGGTACAATAGCCTAGGGATTAGGTCTAATGGGAATCCTAAAAGGTTTTATTGGTCTTTGAGAGACACTTAACACAGATAGGGTCTGAGCTAGAAGGCTCCATTGAAATATATTACGGGGACGTAAAATAAACCTAATAAAACTCGCAAACAAAACTTGTGAGCATTGTGAGGCGCCTTGCACTCTGTTTCTTAAAGAATTCCTTTCTCATTTTCGCGCAATCCCTTTAAAAGCACCAGTTATGGCGATTTCTTAAAGAGAATTTGAACAAAAGGCTGATGATAGAATGTTTCGAAATTGTTTTCAGCTGTACACTCAACATTTATGGGATTAAATAAAACTTCCTTAGTTGAAAAGGAAAATAAATACCGGTACTGTTTGCAAGTACCAGATCGTAAAAAAAAATTAAGATTCCATTTTTAAATATTAGGTAAACAACAAACTTTTTACAGGTGACAATCTCGAAATACCCGCAAATTAGCCAAACACCGATGCCCTAAAGGCGCATACACACGGGCGTAGTCGCGAAAAATTTAAATGCTCCCGGAAAAACTGACTTGTGCGAGTCCACCCACACATAGATCGTTCGGTGCATGCTTTACGCGAGGAAAAAACTGCTGCGTTATTGATTTTTCTGTACAGCCACGGGTCGGGGGGAGGGGCACGCCCGCGGCCTGAAAAACCGTCTGCTGAAAAAATCCGAGACGAAAAGGCACCCCTCCCTTTTTAATTGGTAACGTAGTGTCAATAGGGCTAATCTGGGGGTCGGTAATGGCCTCCTTTTGTCCCGAGGATGCATTTTTTAGTGACGCCAGATTTTCGTATCGCATGCCTGATGCGTTTGGAATGAACCTTAATTATGTTGAGGCAGCTAGAAAAGGTTAAATTCAATAGACGTACGTAGTTAAAAACTGTAATATAAAAATGTTCTTATTCCTTTACTGTACTGAAATCTAATGTTCATGAAGTATATATACTTACCTTCGTTTAAGTTGTTATTTATAGGTTAAATATCTTCATTAGAAAAAAAAATTGTTTTCCGAAATGAATAAAACTAATAAAAACTCTTTTTACGCAAGTTTGTAGAAACATGTTCAGCTATCCTGAAAGGGGTTATCATAATGCGCGTATTCCTTTTCTTTACTTATAGCAAACAGAAAACATTTAACACTTCAGTTATTCTAAAAGAAAATGCTCAAAGAAATTGCTTTGTCTCTTACCGCTTGAACGGTATCTACCTGATCCATACTATAGGTAATATAATGGTAATATCTGTAACTTGGTAGGTAAAGTATTAGAATTTTTAAACAGTTACTTAATTAACTGTCCCTTGCAACTCAGCATAAGTAGACTTGAAAAAATGATGATGATGTCCTCCACGACGTATCCGTCGACGGCGACACCTTGTCAGTTCCTGGCGTGTGCACGGATATGACTCGCGAAACCGAACTTGGTCTTAAACGTGCGACTACATAAGTTGCACTGTAAGTATTTAAGTATCTGTACTCTATTTTAAAATTATTCGTTTACTTGATGTTCTACTACCAGTGAACAGAATTTTACCAAAACCCATTTAGATGGCCACATATGTATAATTTTACATTCACATTATTTCGCATACTTTAATAAATTGTATAATGGATTTAAGATGAATTTAACAACTGAACTTTCCTTCCATTATCTCACTTTCGATTTGGAGCAGTTAAACCGACCAATCATGGTTTATGCGTTGCGCAGACGCACCCAATTAGCGAAGGGAAGCGTGACGTCACGTCCGTCCAATTGGAGCGGAGGTCAGGGTCTCGTCGGAGGGCCCATTAAATGTGTCTGGAGTGAAACTCATAGGATATCAGAAGGATTTGTAAATATTGCTAGGAAGAGTTGTAGAACTAGAAAGTTAATTTTCATTTACAGGAAAGTGCTTTTTTTGGGATAGAAGTAAGAAGAATGTATGAATAAGAATTTTCCGAAATTATTCCGAAGTTCCGGGAGGTGGGCACCTCCAGTGTTGACAACACAGTCCAAAATACAAACTGCGGTCACCAACCTGCCTGCCCAGCGTGGTGACTATGGGCAGATAACCCCCATGGCAGTCTTGTAGCGTGCCCTGGGGGAGGACTACGTCCAGCAGTGGACTGCAATAGGCTGATGATGACGATGATGATTTCGAAGTTTGCGTAGAGAAATTCTTGGCCACAAGTTCGGTTATAGACTATTTATGTACTCAATTGGTTACTCTAGAATTATTACATGTTTAGACTCTATATTGGCACAAATGGCATTTTTATATCTCAGCGATGCACACAAACAACAGCTAATGAAGCAGCGCGTACTTGGTCAGACGGCTTGAAGGATCTACGGAAATGGAGTAGCCAGAACTGGACGATCACGACGGACACCCTATGGCCACATTTAACATCACGGTGCTAGATGTAAAAAAGCACTGACAACTTGCTAGCTCAATGCCTGAAGGACGCCCTTGAGTTCCTTAGTCGACTCCTACGCCATGGACTACATGGATTACGATTTAGTTCTCTGGTATGCTGGAAGAAATCTCTTTCAGAGATAAGCATGCTTTAATAAGAATAAAAATGGACAGAAGGAGACGCAGCTGATGTATTCTAGTGAAGCCCCGCATCAGCACGGGATAGGTATAGCATGCAGTATGCAGTTTCAGACGACATTGACCGTGCATTACGCAATTGGCAATTGACTTTAATTCAACGACAGTTCAATGATCGCCACGTCAGCCTAACGAATAAGATGCATTCGCTGCAGCGATGAAGTCTTCTTGAAGTGGCGCTAGTGTACTTGTATATAACACTGTTTTTTTATGTATTTTATTTAGTACTATAAAACTTTTTAGGACTTTATTATTGAAACAGAGTGGTTTATCACACTGAATTTTATCCAGAAATTTAGTCCACTAATCGTGTTTCTGAAACTGCTAAAGGTAAAAAGAATATAATGACGAATTCGCTTATTAAATATCACTTTTTCTATGTTTTCTAATTGCTGAGAAAATTTAACGTAACTACGAGTAACACCAATTTCACCAAACCAAAAATTAGTAATTCGTCGTTTTCACACGTCTCTAGGGGCAGTGGTAACTTAATTAATTTAATAGTAGATTGTAAACAAGTCAAACATAGCACTCGATAAGCGACTAGACACAAAGTAGACACGATATTGAATCAGAGCTGGCAAGGGCCATAACTCATGACCCAAAGCAGTAAACTTTGAGGTGTGGCCCCAGTTATAGCGAGTACTGATGACTATATAGCTTAACAAATCTGTTTTTAAACGTCGATTTATTTCCAATGGTTGGATAACCTATCTGAAGGATATTTTTGATGCTGTTTACCTCTATAACTTGATCAAGATCAACTTTATCCCTTATATAGGCTATTAGATAATTGAAAAAATCGGGTCTAGTAAGGTAGACCATCTTTTTGATGAATGGAGAGATCTTTGTGGCACAATCACTTTTGCTGTTCTCACCCTGTTACATGTTTTTTTTTATCATTTTATATCGGTAATATTTATTTTCTATATGGTTTACGCATAAGAAGTCTACGACGATCGCTTTTATAGCACAATACGTAAAAACACATATCTTTCAAATTCAATTATTAATATACTCAACCTCAAATTGCAATACGAACTTCTTTTTTTTTTCATGAAATCCAGTACAAAAAGTCTATCCGTGTTATTACAAAAGAATTTTGACAGTTATCTAATTATATACACACATTTTTAAACTATGCTTACTTTAGAAACAGTTTTGTAATAACATCGACACATTTAAAAGTCGCTATCACTGGGGCTCTACCCTCTCTAGACAACTCCACGCGACCTTACGTGTAGACGGAAACAGACAAACTTCTGTTCTATATCGTGTTATACCAGACTTTTATATTAACAACCACAATAACTGCTATAACTATATAGGTATTAATACCTAGTGGCCGCCTGTGTCTTTGTCCGTGTGAACTTTACGGCCCAAGTATAATATGTTATTCTGTTGTATCATAACAGCTACATAACTGTTAAGTTATATCTAAACTAGAAGTCTTAATTCAGACAAGCTTTCACTTTTATTGGTAGTATAATACATAGTTTATTAATAGCAAAAGCTTTTTGTATTGTTCTTAAAAACCATACTCGGTTATTTTTTACTGAGTGACTTAAATGAGTTTTTCAATGGTTAAATAGTTTATGAAAAGCCGTAGCAGATGCTACGGGTCGTAGTTCGTAGACAAGTTTCTACGCGCGTCATTACTACTACAGCTAGTAGCTGTCGCCCGCGGTTTCGCTCGTGTTAGTGAACTAGACGATATTTTTATACGACTGCGCCAGAAGAAGATTAATGACTTTCGATTATCTATAGTAAACGCCCGCGACTCCGTCCTGCGTGGACTGCAGAAAAAACATAATGTCCAAATTATCCGGGATAAAAATATTTTTCCGGGATAAAAAGCTCTCGGGGTAGCTACTATGTTCGACACATAGTTTTAAACTATATCCACATTAAATTTCATCAAAATCGGTCCAGCGGTTTGGCCGTGAAAACATAACAGACAGACATTTTTGGCACTATATAAAAAATGGTATATAAAAAATTATAATAAAAAGGGGGTACAAAGTTCGCCAGGTTAGTTAATAATGATTAATTAAAGCTTGTATTGATTAACTGTAATGTAATGATTAAGCCGCGTGGTGCCGGCAGAGTAGAGTTTGTACCATCCCTGCCTGCCCGTGGGTATCGTACGAGGCGATTAAGGGTCTCCGGGAGGTGGGCAGCAGCGCCTCCCGTACTGATAACATAGTCCGAAAATCACATTGCGGTCACCAACCCGCCTGCCCAGCGTGGTGACTATGGACAAAACCCCCCTGTGGCAGTAGCCTTGTGGTGTGCCCTGGGGGAGGCCTACGTCCAGCAGTGGACTGCAATAGGCTGAAGAAGAAGAAGAAGAAAGCTTGTATAATCACCACAAGTATTTACTGTATCCATTCATACAATACTAACTGAGGCGAGTAATAGATGAAACATAAGGGCGTGTCCACCTCGCTAGCAAATAAGGGTGTTATAACACTGATGGTGTTTTAGAGGCAAAAAGTCTTTCTTTCAAAATTATAGAAAATATTTATTAAAAACGTCGATTTTGTGGGTGAGATTCCTGAGAAATATTGTCAAAAATTCCTCCATGCGTTGCGCAATCGGGTCATAAACAAATGCCAGCCATACTCGCAAAGTCTATCCCTCAGCAAACATTCAGATAAATTTAAATTTTTTAAAGTGAGAAACATCCAAACCCAACTTTGATAGATAATTTTAAAATACTGATTTAAAAATAAAATCGAGTTATTTAACAATTAAATTAGCATTTACCAATTTGTAACTCGGCTGAGCTATCTGATCTATTTGACCGAGTCTAATAAGGCATACAAAATCTAAACAAGGGTTAAGGGTGGTCTAGGAGGGTGGCTAGATGCGTGAACGAAGTACTAAAAGGAGATGTGACAGGCTATGTACACCTTAGACTACACATAAGAATAAATATATAAATAAAAAGAGCGCCAGTTTCGCTTCGTTCGTTGGCTTACAAATTGCTTCTCACCTATCTATCCTTAGGGATGTTATCTTAACAAATTTGCTATCTTTGTTACGATTACCATTAATATCCATGAAAATAAAGGAATCTACGGTATTTATATTAAGTTGTATCATATTATACACAATACTGCTATGCTGATGCGGGGTTTCACTAGGATAGGTACATCAGCTTCATCTCCTTCCGTTCATGCCGTAATGATGATGATCTCCGACCGTATTTCGCTCAAGGCGACCAATCTCTACATAGATTGGCCAGGTACGCAGGAGATATTATAGTGCACAAGTGTGTGCGCAAACACAGATGCACTCTCTATTCCCTCACACTCATAGTCCGATGGGACGGAAAGCCGACACGACCGGAGAGAGATCGGTCGCAGGACCAACGGTTTTACGTGCTTTCCGAGGCACGAGCTAAGTGACAAATTTGCAACATTAAAATCATGCCGTAATAGTCGACTAAGGAAATTGGGCAATCTATCAGGGGATAAACTAGCAACTTTTCAGTAAACATAATACATATAAGTCGTCACTATGCTAAACTTGGCAGTATACTTATTGTAATTATCTCAATTTCGATAATACAGTCGTGTCAACTCGTGTCTATATGTATATGGTATACATTACGGTATTTATTGATGTTATTTGTATAATCACGCGATTTTTAAGTTATCTGCCTTTATGTCCGTTATCTCGATGATGTGCGAAAGGTAGTTACGCCACCTCCTCCTCACATCTACTCCATGGACTAGACCTAAGCACAACATATGTTTGATGGACCCTTTCCTCGTCATGATTTGACCAATTTTCTGGGAATTAACTACGTTGTTTTGCAAATTGAGTTAGTGTTTTAGAGGTTTTTACATTGACTAACGTTTAAGTTATTTTAAACCACTTTATTACACACTATTGGAACAACTGAAACTCTGGTGATCTTATTTTAACCTAGTTTAAGCAAGTTATCCTTAGTAATTAAGGGAATTTTTCAAAGTGCCACTTTGTATTAAAAATTAGATTTCATATTAAGTCAATACGTGAATAATTTCAATTTTATTTATCTTGTTTCCAGAAAACGAAGTATTTGATTTTATAAACATTTAATTTTAAACTAACAATAGAGTTTCCTATAAGTTTGCCTATAAGTAATATTAAATAATTGAATTATGTAATAATTAAGTATAATTATACCATACATACAAATAGATACAGCTGTGTTTACAAAATTATTCGATATAAAATAAAAATATATTTTTGAATATTTTATAACCCAAAATAATAATTATAAACATATGCGAAAACGCGGAACCCTCAAATAAGGGATGGTAAGGAGGGTTGCATAATATAGAGGAGTATTGACCCGCTGCTCAAGGTCAGGGCTAAGTTCAAGGGCTGGGGTGTCCCTTACGCAACGGCCTACAGGTGGGGGCTGGTTTTAACATGTGCTAACTTAAATAAATCAATTATAAATGATGTTTAAACTGTGAATGTAATTTTGATTATGTTTATATAATTTTAAAAAAATATATATTTTTTTTTATTTAGGCAAAGCATTCCAATTAATTTCATATTTGAAGTTATAAAAATGTAACTGTATAGATTCTACGATTTCATCTTTTATTTTACCTAAAAACTCTTTTCTACAAAACTTTTTCAAAGTGTTTATTTTTTTTTTCAAAAAGACTAAGTAAAGGTAGGTAAAACCAACTGAACCAACTAAGTAAAACCAACCCAACTGTCTCCAGTAAACCATAATAATAAAGATGTATAAAGTTTTTACAAACTATTAAAAATAAAACAACACATCCGGCCATGCAACTTCCGGCATTTATTTTCAAAACAAACCCTTTCGCAAATCCGGTTGCACTGAGAAAAAAAAATACAACTATGTAAATAGTTATAAAAACCGCCTACTTAAGTACATATTTACCAATAGCAGCGATAAAACGGTTTCTCAATAAAACTCTTATCAATAGAAAAGGAGTGCATACACACTGTTTGTAAACTTTGGGCGTGTTGTAGACGCGCGGGAAACGCCGATAAGTGGACGTTAGCGATAAGGTGGACGCATGCTGGTTGAATGGCCGCAATCACGTTTTAAGGTGACATGAGATGGCGGGTTTTTCTTATGACAGACTTTTGCTCGCTGCTGGTTATTTCTTGCATCTACTACTACTACTATCGAGCGCTCTGCACCCACTGCTGGGTACTTATTAGGCTTAACCGGAATCGGCAATTATTGTCACTGTAACTCCTGTAAACCAGGGTCATCAGAGTCGACCAGAAAATGCAAATAAAGTATAGGAAATCCCGAAAAGACCTAACGAGCGAATATAAAGTATAAAATTTTTAAAATAATAGAATGTGCAGTATGAAGATATACACTTAATATTAAATTAAGCACTGACTATAGGCCTCTTCTACTTCTTCTTATACTCACTAGGTACAAATATTTCACAAGCTATCGGTTATTAGAAATAGGCTATTTGACTGATTTTTAAAATCTATTTTATATTATTTTGTGGAGGTTTAAAAACGCAGTAAAAGTAATATTTTTAAATTCTGGTACATATTTACTGAAGAATATCAAATTAAAAGTTTAATATTTAAACAGTGACGTCACCTGCCTGTATCTGTCACTTTGACACATGTCATCCACATACATTTAAATGTCAACAAAAAACAATGTTTACACGCAGGTGACGTCATAATAAGCCCGACCAATCAGGAGCGTTTTGTGTCACGTGACAAAAGTTTAAAAATATGCATTTTTATTTATGTATGTACGGATTTTTAATTAAATCAGTTATTATTTTCAAGTTCTGTTAGTAAATAATAATTTTTAAACGCATAGTATATACTGATTACAGTAATTGAACATTTATTTTTTGCATTGTCAAATAGCCTATTGGAACGAGTCACCATAATGTAGGTATACTGTAATGTTAGAACTTTTTATTTTTATAATAACTAGCAAGAGAAATCACCAAAAATCTTTTACATATTTTTTTGTTGTGCATGCAAAGCCGCGGGAAACAACTGGTGCAGTATTAATCTATCCAGACAGCAGTTTTCTGCTACAGTAGCAGTTATCGCAAGCACCGGACGTTAACAATAGTATTTACAAACACGCAGTGTGTGCGGGCACGTGCGTACACACCTTTATCTTTCTTGAACATGGAATTTGAACAAAATAAAGCTTAAATATTGAATTGTATCAGGCGTCACTATTCGGAAGTTCAAATCTCTATTGAGGGATCGCCCACCAATGGGTGTTGGCGAAACATATGTCGATTAAAATTTTAATTGGTTTTCGGATTAGCAGCTATGTATTTATGGTTGCATGCTAGGTGCTTGGATCTGGCTTCTCGTTGCGACTGTAGTGTCTTGTGTTCGTGATCATGAGTAGGCAGATCCGAGGGTCAGCGGAGGGTATAGGGCCCGGTGGTGGGCGATCCCTCAATAGAGAAAATAAAGCTTTCCATGCATGGAAGCTATCATAAAAACTGCGATTATCATCTTAAAATGTTTATAACATGTGAAACTGCTGTAAATCATCAAAATTATCGTCACAACATATTAAAATAAATCATCAAATTGATTATATAAAATTACTTAGCATCCATTAGGTCTAAAAAACGGGATTTTTTGTGCCAATCACCTAATCTAGGCATCATTTTGATCATTAGCAGTGGTCGACCGCAGTCATCGTGGACGTCTCGCCACTGACCACTGACTCATTTGTGCAAAAACCTGAGATCTTCGAAATGAACAGTAATAACAAACGACACAACGAACATTTGTTACATTTGAAATATTTTATGTAGTTGCATTAATATGTATAGGTTACGTTTAATTACGCGTTTTGACATGTCTCTGTTTAATACAGAAACTAAGGGCAGATTTTTGAATACGCATATACTCGTATTTCTAAATGATGAACTTTGATTGATTCTTCTCTAAAACTTTCTCTAAAACTTGATAAAGATTGAGACAGCATTTCTACTTCATCCTTCAATATACCTAGGTAAAATCGCATAAACTAATCTGACATAAATAGTAGTCAATGTCCTTTTATTAAGTAATCTTAACTTATACTAATATGAAGCTGAAATTTTGTCTGTTTGTCTGTGCACGCTAATTTCAGAAACGGCTGAACCGATTTCGATGCAGTTTTCAGGAATATATTGTGATAGGTCCCACTTAACATATAGGTTATTTTTTATCCCGGGAAAATGTTTTTAACTCGGATAATTTCGACATTTTATTTTTTCTGTAGTCCACGCACGGAGTCGCGGGCGTCCACTAGTATATAATATGCCGTTTTGCTTTTTAGGCACAAAAAATAGAGACCATAACATCTCTTTTTGGGTTTGCTTTTTTTGACATTTTTCCGGCTCGCGCTTGCAACTAACCCTTGTGCGTATTCATAATTACCTACCAACTTCGTTTACTTGTATCATAATGTAGGTACTATAGTTATTAAAGTATTTAAACTAATAATGTGATTAGTGATTTTTTCCCGCTACCATCTCAGAATGAATACTCGATTACTATTGATAAACGCATGCTACTTAAAATTTTTTTTTTTAATAAGCTAGCTGTACAACGATATTAGAATTAACAGTGCGCTATAAAGATTCCTGTCTCAGTTCAGGCGTCCTTCAACAATAGGCGGTAAAAAAAGAAAAAAATGTCCGACGACCGGAGCAAAGCGATTTTTTCTTTTTTCTTTCTTAGCACCTTACGCTGAGCGACAAGGGGGTAGGATAAACTTGGCGCGCAGAAAAAGTTGAAATTGTTATTTAGTATTATTTTCCGGGAAATATATAGCTACCTACTCTAAAGGACATTGGGCCTGGGGACATGGATCTACTGAAAATTTTCGATATATAAGTAGATACTATGGTTATTACTGAGATTAATGACATTTTTGCTTTTTTGTTTTTTATCTACAAAACTACATCTAATATTCATATCAGTGTTTTCTATACAAGGTGTTTTTTTGGTCGTCAACGTTCCCGAAAACTACGGAATCTCCTCATCATCACGATCATTTTTCTCCATGGAAGCATACCTGGGAAGTGTCTGGTTCCCAAGATGTTAGGATCCAAATTTGAGTAAATAGACTGCGTTTTTCTACATAAATGCACATTGACGCGCGTAGCAAATTTTTTCACGAGAAATAATTAATATCTGTCTATGAAAAATCTAGCATAAACTCTGGACACTATAAATTTCACCAGATCAAGAAATGTAAATTTAAAAAAAAATTACATCATTTCCCAGCATTTTTTTGGGCATAAACTTACTTTATTTGATGTATAGAGTACGTACCCTTCGTTAAGGGTGGCAACGAAAAAACATCCTGTATAAACTGAGAAGCAACGTAAAAATCATCAAAATTGTCCTTTGTACAACTTATTCTTAAAATGGCGACTGGTTTGAATCCCTCATTCCTTTAGTTGTAGTAGGTATAAGCCACCATTGTAGTCCATAAAACGTGACTTAACACATTTTACCCCACGGTAAGTGGACGCCCTGAGGTATGTGACCCGGCGCGGGTATGCCAGCGTGATTCTTTAATGACCTCTACGTGGGTGCAACAAAATGAATATATTTAGGTAGAGAATACAATACAAACCCAATCAAAGCAAGCACAATAAACAATATTTGAAGTTTTTAAGTAGATTGCGTTTCTTTATTAATTTTTTATCGAAATAACTTGATAATTATGCATAATGGTAATCTATACCTATAATGAAAATGTAACGGATTGCTGTCTGTATATGGAAGATATATGAGAAAAAATATTACAGGAGACTTTATCAACGCAGTAGTACCCAAAAGAATGATTTTTGAAATTTTTGTCTGTTTGTCTGTGCGTTTATGCACGCTAATCTCAGAAACGGCTGAACCGATTTCGAAGCAGTTTTCAGGAATATATTGTGACAGGTCCCACTTAACATATAGGCTACTTTTTATCCCGAGAAAATGTTTTTATTCGGGATAATTTCGATATTTTGTTTTTTTTTCTGTAGTCCACGCGGACGGAGTCGCGGGCGTCCACTAGTAATAAAATAAAAATATATAAAAATCAGGTAGAGATTGTTTCAGTCAACATACTATGTACCGACAAAATTATAGGTAAGTATAAAAACTTTCAGTTTCCTTGCTTATTGTTTAGATTTATTTTTATTTTCCATTGTTACATATCATTATTATAAGATTTGATTCTATTGGAAGTTCGTCTACTTATAAGTTTCATTTCTGACTCTTTCCAATAATATCTTTACATTCATACAAGTACTCGAATATAGCTGTATATTTTTTCTAAAATCTATACAAGATAGAAATAACAATAACACTAAAAATAACAACAAAAGTAAGTCTGTGCTTTCCCATAACAAGTACACTCGCGCACACAAGTCTTAGCACTAAATGCGCCGGCCTTGACCTTACCCGGGCATTAGCATAAACGCACGCCGCGATCCCAGGCCTGCCCAGTGTGAGAAGTGACGCGAAGAAAAGTGAAATGTGAAGTTTCTGGGATAGTTAGGAACATGTGGAGCTTAGTAGGAACTTTTGTGCTTATGCTGATTCGTTTTAACCTAGAGACGACTTTTGTTAAGTTTTTGGTCGTTCGTAATTAGTATTTTATATGAAGTCGCTGTAAATTAAATGTAAAAATTAGAACATTTTATTGCTTAGTCTTGTATAATTCGTAAAAACATTTTTATTATACTTATAATTAGGTAAATATGTTGCTCATGTTACTTGCAAATCAATAAAGGATATAATAAAATTAGGTACTTGTATCTATTATCCTTTTTACAGTTACATCATATTTATTTCATAATTTATAAACATAACTCTGATCAGATACTTTATTATATCAGATTTTAAAAGATATTAAAAAAAAACTATTACTAATATATTTGAATGTGGATTTACAAGAAATGTTTAGTGTCATATACTCGTAAAATATTTCCTATAATAAAAAGATACAATGATAAGTTAGTCTCTTCGATTATACCGGTCTACATCGCGTGCAGTACTAATAAAATCTTTAATGTATTATTTTATTATTTACGACGAGAAATATTACCTATTGAACTGCTTTTATGTAAGTATTCGAAATTATTATATTATTATCTATTACAGTTTTATGTTATTTGTCAAATTTGTTTGTTTCTTATTGAATCTTCTCTAACAACAAGTATCGTAATATACATACAGAAACATAGTAGGTACCTGAAAAATTTATACTGTGCTTCACCGTTAATATAAAAGCTATTTAGAACTTTTACCTACTTCCCGTTTATCAACTACTAATAAAATAATATTGTCTCAAAAAAAAAAATCATTTTTTCTTAAGCCGATTTAATTGTATAATAATATTTTCCCCCATTATATCAAATCTAAATAAACTCATGAAACAAATTATAAGTTCGAGAAACAATAGACAGGGTTGCTTAGTGAATTACTGACGGTCAAATGCATAGATAGCTATTATTTTACATCGTAAGTAAACTAGACATATATATCTAGTTAAAAGTA
Organism: Carposina sasakii; assembly: GCA_014607495.2. Lineage (NCBI taxonomy): Eukaryota > Metazoa > Arthropoda > Insecta > Lepidoptera > Carposinidae > Carposina > Carposina sasakii. The sequence goes on along the minus strand of CP053155.1, from coordinate 2,979,365 downwards.
TCTTCAGCCTAATTCAGATTTATCTCATTAGATCAGTGTCAGAAGCTTCCTAGATTTAGTAGTTTCTGCTGTGCATTTTCTACGAGTTATTTTAATTTAGAATTGTATTAATATTGTTTCTAACTTCTCAAATATTATAAAAAACATTGGAGACCCAAAAACGCAGCCTTAATTTCCAGATTAGTTTTTATGAAAATTTAAAAAGCCCGCTCTGAACCACCTGCAGCCCTCCAACCTGTAGTTGATGCATCCTATCCTATCGATGCATGTATTTCCTAAACAAATTTTAATATTGTTTTATTGGATTATCAATCATTGTTTATGTTTAACTGACCGTTTTTACTTCCATTGTATTTTTATAACCCTTATTTGCAGTTAACAAATTAAAGGAAAAAAAATAATTAGTAATTTACTTGTAATTTTTGCAGAGATAAAGATATATTAAGATCAATACTAATAATAAAAAAAGTCATTATCTGATAAGTACTGGCTAATTATATTTATCATTTGAATTATACTTGAGGTTTACAGTCTAAATAGTGGACGCCCGCGACTCCGTCCGCGTGGACTGCAGAAAAAATAAAATTTCGAAATTTTCCGGGATAATTTCGACATTCCTGCTTCTGACCGGAATCGATGGAGAAGAATCGTTCACTTGAAAAGCTCCAGTGACCACGATCCTCAGTAATGAGGGACCGACTAGAGAGAGATTCGGGATAAAAAGTAAGCCTATATGTTAAGTGGGACCTGTCATAATATATTCCTGAAAATTGCATCAAAATCGGGCCAGTCGTTTCTGAATTAGCGTGCACAAACATAGATCCGTTACAATTTTATTATATGTATAGATATAGAAGATATAGATAGATAAGTAACTATTAGACTTTAGAAGAGCTTTTAGGTTATTCACAAATTAAGTTAAGTTAGGTAAGTATATTTTCTATGTTTAAAGAACAGAAAGACCGTTTTGGTTGTTTTTGTATCATTGAATCAAATAAGTCGAATTAATTATGATTACTTATTAGGCACAGTTACAGAAAGAGTTAAATGTTCTTAAAATTTAAGCCCGTAATGAAATTAATTAAAATATTAGTTATTTATATATAAAAAATACAATTATATTTAATTATTTAGTACGTAATTATACTAATTATGAAATTAAATTATTACGAGAATTAGGTATTCATTTATTTTCCTTATAAAGTAAAAAAACTATTCCGACGGCAAAAATAATACAGGTGTGAAGTAATTGTTATCAAATATTCAACATAGGTCTATTACTGAAAAACATTGATTATTTAATATTTTTAAAATTAGTTTTTAAAGTTTTAATTTAAATAATTTGTACTGTGTTCTGAAAGAATATCAATATAAGTTTAAATAATCTTACCTGTATGACAGTAGTCTTCCAAATAATGCCGAGCAGCTCGCTGCACTATCGAGTAATACAGGCTCACAGAAGATGCAAGCGCCATCTTCTCTTCTCTCCTTTCTTTATCTTCTAAACTCTATCCGTCTGTCGCCTACAGTTTCATTTGATCTTTTGTACAGTTTTTCGTAAACATAAACAACTTAACATACAACTACTGAAACTTGAAGTTTGTTTGCGAAAAATAAATTAATTTGATAAAATCAAAAACAAAATCTAGACTGAACAAATATTTGCGGTGGTGATAAGAAAATTTGCCGAGATACAATTTTTGTTTGACGAAACGTGTTCACGATGTTCCATTTTAGGGTCCAAAGTCACAATTTGTTTTCGCGCCGCATAACGACCGCCCACCGAAAGTGTACGCGAAATGAAACACGTAAATGGAAAATAAGAGAAATGATTTTGATGCGGGCGGCGCGCGCCGCGGGCTGTGCGAGACTGGCTCAAGAGGAGGTTTTTTTTGCGTCCCGTCCGGCGAGGATGCGCCTGAAATATGTACCGGGTGATCCAATCTATTTTTTATAACTACTGTGCTATAATTTTTGTCAATTTTATGCACTTTTGTACTTGAATGTACTAACGGTTCACGTCTTACACAAAAAAAATTAGGTGTAGGTTATGGTCCACCTTTATGGTCAAAGTTAAATTCAATAATCTAGCAGGTTCAATGTCAGTGGAAGTTTTAACAATTAGGTATGAAAATTACACGAGTTTCTTATTGGAATCTAATGCGAATTTTTCGCAAAGCTCAGGCATGTTTGTTTAAGAAACGCGGGAAAATTTCCCGCCAAGGCTTTAAGCTCGAGACATGCGTACGTAACGTAACGTTTTGGTGTCACTTTTTGTACTATTTACTTGCTTTCTGCGTTTTGTTTTGTACTATTTGCTTTTTTTATAGTTTTGTTGTTCTATTTTTAAAGTTTTCGTTTTGCTCCTTTTGGATGACCTTTACGGTGTTGTGCCATATTTTATAAGACGCCGGTGTTTTTCTTTTCTTTTTTTAGTGATACATACTAGTTATTATTAGTTGGTTTTAAATGTTTTGGTAATAGGTCAAGTTCAAAAGGAGATAGTGGTCATAGAACAACATTATTTTAATTTCTCGGACGTTATTCTAATTTGAAGAGAGTTTGAATTATAAAATGTTAAATAATAATTATATTTAGGATTAAGTAATTATTATTTAGGAACGTATCTAGTAGTCTATACCGTTATAATCTTTTAGTCATTAGCAAGATTTATAATTATTAAAAGTTTTTTTTTATTACAAAGAGCTTTTTATGGTTAGATAAGGATGAGACTTCGATGATATCATATAAGCTTATCGGTTGCGTCAACTTAATCAGGAGCGACGCAATTATGACGAAACCCTTTAAAAACGATTCGCATAAAAAAAGTAAAAATAAAAACGAGAAAAATGTTCATCAACGCGACACGACACCCCTGCCACCCCGCGCCCCCGCCCCTGGCGACGGGCGGTACGAGCGGGACGGCGATAACCCCAACATGCAACTCTCTCGCTCTGTGCATCTCGCGCCATCTAGCCCCATACCGAAACTACCCGCGTCGCGCAACAACCATTCCAAACTCAAAACGTAGCAAGTTTGAATTATACTCAGATAATTTGCCTTGTAAGTTGGTGTTAAAGTTGCGTTTCGCGGGGCTAGGTTGGTAGCTGTAGCTGCACGAGGCTAAGTTTAGCTCGTGTACGTACGCGGTGCATCACGCACACAAATACAAGCTGTTGGCATGCTTGTTGCATTTGTGTGCACCAAAAGTTCGTATTGAAGTTTTCGGTGGAGTTTCTTTGTGTCAGTGATTTTTTTCGCGGCGTTCGCGCGTGTGTGCGCGGGTCAGTACGATTTTTTCAAGTTTTTCTCACACACACTGGTGAAGTGTTTATGAGGCGTGCATGTGTGCGGTAGGACGCTGGTTCTTTGTGCCGGGGGATTGTAAAAAATGTCGTATTGGATTCTAGCTGCGCTAATGAATGATAGATAGGAAACGCTCCTACATGCCCGCTCTCAAATCTGATGTGGGACTTTTTGCTCGATTTCAATTTTACGTGCCCGTCCGTACTTTTTGAATATCGTATTTGTAATTTGCTTTTCGAAATACACGCAAATACAGTTAACATAGTAGGCAGTGTAGGTTTGCGAAATGGATTTTACTATTTCGATATTTATAGATGTATGTATAGAAAAGACATCAACGCGTTATTTTTGTTTGTTTTTCTTTATAAGTAATTTAAAACTTTGAATTAGGTATAACATAAAACAACATTCATTATGTATCAAAATATTCTACTATTTTGATCTGCTTTTAAAACCCAAAACCTGAGTTCCAGTAATTTATGGGTATCAGAAAGAACGAAGAGCTTAGACTTGAAACAAAAATAAATGTAGATAACTCGAAAATGAGACAGGAAATAAAAAAAACTAGAAAATAGTTGTATACATACTAATTCAAAATAGAATTTATAAACATAGGTAGAGTGCTATTGCTGGGTTTCACTAGAATACATCAGCTGCATCTTCCTCCATGTATTTCGTAAGATTCGACTAAAGAATTCAGGGGCGTTCTCTCAGGCGTAGAGCAACTTGACTTACTCGACTTATACTCGTATTTCTGTGTCCCTTACCTGGGGCAGAGGGCCTCCACAGATGTCCACCATCCCGTTCGGTTTCCGTCATCCGGCCCCCTGATTATGTAAAACCAATAGCAAAGCCGAAGCAAAGCGATAGCGAAAATTGTACAATATTCGCCTTGAAATGTCAAAGTTCCTTTGAAATTCATTTTATGTAATACGAATTTGACAAGCAATCAGCGATTTTTGTACAATTTTCGCTATCGCTTTGCTTTTGCTAGTTAGGTTATGAGGGGGCCGTTCGGTTTCCGCCATCCCGTTCGGTGCTAGCAACTTGCCACTGAACTGTTACATCTAACCCCGCTATGCCAACATGTCTGAAGCATCTCCTTCGCCATCTAGCAGTTCTGGCTACCTCATTTTATTGGAATCGGTCTTAGGCTGTCTCTGTACATTGCTGCGCTAGTACACATCAGCCACCTTGCAGACCACTGCTGGACATAGATATCCCCCAGGGCACGCCACAAGGCTACTTTCATAGTTAGGTTAGTTTAGGATAGCTGGGCAGGCGGGTTGGTGACCGCAGTGTGATTTTCGGAGTATGTTGTCAGAAAGGGAGACGCTGTTGCCCACCTCTCGGATCCCTTAATCGCCTCTTAAGATACCCATGGGCTGAGATCAAATACCGGCCAGGGCAAAAGTATGTTTGTTATGAAATTACATCCTGTTATGAGGAGTTAGGAGCTGTTAGTCACTTGTTCACACAAGAACAGTATATACTCCTTGTCAAGTGAAGGTAGTTTCATGAGGAGTAGTATAGTAGGATCGCACAGCGAGCGATGGAGAGAGCTATGCTTGGGATCTCTCTGCGTGATTGAATCAGAAATGAGGAGATCCGCAGACGTACAAAGATCACCGACATAGCTCAACGGTCAAGCAAGCTGAAGTGGCAATGGGCAGGGCACATAGCTCGAAGAACTGATGGCCGATGGAGTCGGAAAGTTCTAGAGTGGATACCACGTATCGGCAAACGCAGCGTGGGAAGGCCACCCGCGAGGTGGACGGACGACCTGTCCAAGGTCGCGGGTGTCGTTTGGATGCAGGCTGCTTCCGACCGGTTGGAGTTGAGGCCTATGTCCAACAGTGGACTTCTCAGGGCTGTAAATGATGATGATGATGAGTATATGACTGGCGGCTAGGGTAACAGAACCGGGTGGCAGGGTAGAATAGCACCACCCCATGTCTGCCCGTGGGTATCGTAAGAGGATTTCCGGGAGGTGGGCAGCAGCGCCTTCCGTATTGACAATGTTGTCAACATAGTCCGAAAGTCACATGACTTGACAGTCTCCTTCCGGAAATCCTTAAGCGCCTTTTACAATACCCATTGGTCAGACATTGGTGACCCAATGGTGCTACTTTAATCTTCTAAGAGCCGATTTTTCCTTTGTCAAATAGCCTATCTTAGGGATAAAGGTGTTGTCTAGAGTAGCAGCCAGAGGCTATCATTGATTGATAGAGTAAGTGTATATGATGTTATTACAGCAGATGCGGGACTAATTGCACTTTTTGGGAGTCATGTTTTATAGAGCTAGACTAAAGTGGATATGACTTAGAAATATTGTTATTACTAAGTTCTATAGTAAGAGCATTTGGGGAGAGATGATTGATGATGTTATTATAGACCAACATTTTTGGAATAGCTACATATTAAGAAACATCAAAAAAGTCTATACTTAACTATAATTTCACGTTTCGTGAGATGAATCAGTCCATTATTCTTAAATCACAGTAGAATCTATAGGTATATCTAGTATGTATAACATTTTTAGTTTTCTAAATGCAAAGGTAGGTTGGTAATAAAAAAAAAACAGTAGGTAGTTAGATGAAGAAGATCAATGTATAGATGCTTGTTACAGTAGGAGCACAGAAGTACCAGCTACGAATCTTCTACGGTGGTATTTATAACAGATTACTAGTATGTATACAAAACGGAGGTTTTTAACTTGATATTGGCAAAACCAAAAGATAGAGTTTTAAGATTCTGTGTATGTTTGAATATTTTTTTTAAATCATACAGCGCCTAAATTATTAAATTTTGATATTATAGCTGTAATTGCAATTCTTTTAACATTTAGGTTTTTAAAGTCATGAATGAGAATCTTTTCACTTACATTTACCTATGACCTTACAACTAGAGGCAGATGTGCTCTATATTATTAACCCAGTAACGTGATTCATCTAATTTACCATTTTTTTGATAGCAACAAAGGTGTGTCCACACTAAGCAGTTGTAACATTGTATTGCTCGCGTTTTGATCTCACTGTTTACGTACATGTGGAGTACATTGAGGAAGTGTACAGGCGCTGATCAAAGTGGATTTACTCAGCTATTTATCTTTATATTCGACGATGTAAAAATATGTGAAGTTAAAAATAAAATACTTCAAGTTACCTATGTGGACAGTAATATTGTAGGGATCCAAAGAAAAAATGATATCTTGTTTTAAAAAAAAGAAAAGTGAAGAGTCGAGAATAAATTGTAGCACCACTATAGATTTGTAAACGACACAGAATTACAGAGTTCAGCATTTTTAACTTATTTTTTTAATGTGCCATACCATAGGGAACATTTCATCATACCAAAAACCAATTTCCTCAGCACCTGTGCACAATGCTACCGTGCTCTCCGTCCAGTTACTGACCTCTTTCGTTCGGTTTTTTCGTCTGTTTTTTGTCTCGTAATAACCTAGTGTTCGCTAGTTAATACGTCTGATGCATATCATTACCGAGAGTGGCCAATTTCAATATGGCCACCGTATTAGAGTGGCGGAAAATTTTTCGTGTGTACTTTCTTATTTACTTTTCCCTTTTTGTTGGCTTTTAGTTGTTCGCTAGTTTTGGTTAGATAATTTAAGTTTTGGTTAGATAATGTAGTGGTTTTGAATTAGATAGGTGATTGTAGTTTAGTGCATCATCTATCTGATATTAATACGTGGAGCGAGAACTTTGTACCAAAATTTTAAAGAATGCGCGAACAGATGAACGTTATAGAACTAAAACAGATGAGCGTACTTTAACAGTTATGGTTTATGTGAAGATGAAGTGTATAGAAAATGCACTCTATTTAAGTCATAAATTAATGAATAACCTTAGGTAATAAGTCAACATTTCGATGCTGCTACTTGTTCGTTTTAAATACGAGTAGCCTACGATGCTGCCTGATCGTTATGTTGTTCTTAGGTAGAGAATTTAAGACGCAATAAGTTATAACTAAACAATATAATAGCAGTTTTAGTATATGGCTTTGTTTTGATAAAACTAAGAATACCTAGAATCTCTGACCGTATTTTGGTCAAGGCGACCAAAAGGAGATATTATAGTGCACAAGTGTCTGCGCAAACACAGATGCGCTCTTTATTCCGCTACTCTCATAGTCCGATAGGACGGAAAGCCGACACGATCGGAGAGAGATCAGGCGCAGGACCAACGGTTTTACGTGCTTTCCGAGGCACGAGCTAAGTGACAATTTTGCAACATTAAAATCTGTACATGAAATAAATAAATTTATTAATATTACCAATATTACGAATCCATTGGTACAGGCCTGTGACTGTGAAGGTGCACGTCTTAACCACTGGGCTATCACCGCTTAACAATAAAAGAATAACATAGTATTAGGCTTTGTTTTCACTATCTAGACCTACACACTAATATGATAAAATAATAATACAGAAAGAAGCTTAAAGTCCACAGAATCGCTTCAGTAAGTCTAAAGTAGTGGCTATTGGTAGGTCGGGAGTCCGGGGTGAAACGGAAAGTGGACTGCAAGGACGACCGGTCTGAGAGCCTACCTCGGACTGCTCCTGGCCTAATGCGTGAGAGAAAGCGATTTTAATACGCTATTTACTACGCATCTTGCAAAAGCAAAGCGGTGGCATTACGATAGCAAATGTTGTACAATTATCGCTTTTAATTGATAAATTCTATTGTGTTGATGTTCCGTACCTAATACGTAGGTATTTTATAGACGAAAATTTGTTTTTTTTTGGTTTCGTATTGCTATTGCTTGATACATATACATATTAGTAGGTGGATCAGTTGTATTACGATGTTACTATGTTTGTCAAACTTTGTAAAATGTTGCTGAAATCATCAAATGAAATATCGCTGAAACATGTTTTTTTTAAGTACACTAATATTATTGTGCTAATATCTTTATAAATCTTCTGTTCGTGTGTTTGTAATTGAACTCCTTCTAACTAAACGGCTGAACTGATATTGATGAAATGTTTTGTGTGTGTTCAAGTGGGTTCCAGAATGGTTTAGATTCGCAATTCGGTCAACTAGAACAAGTTTTTCTGCAGTCTTCGCGGACGGAGTCCATAGTAAATAAGGACGTATGTACAGTAAAGTTAAGTGTAAACATTTACATAAGAATGTATTTCTTTTTATGTATTATGAATGTATTTTTATTTCAGGTTTATTTTCTGATATAGACTGTTGCAGTCCCGCTATAACCTCCTCCCTTGTACTCACAGACTGCTTGCGTGAGATTTGTGTCCGCACACGAGCTAGGGATGCGTTTCTGGACGTGCCCAGAATTAATGCGATAATTACCGCATTGGGAAATGTTTTTATGAAACTTCATGTTTTTCAGCATTATTCGCGACTTGAGTAGTTGTTTTGTGAGGGTTGTTATGACGTCACCAATTAAAATAATAAGAAACTCTACATTGGAAGTATATCATACTTAGTAATTAGTTAAGGTAAGTACCTAGTACGATTTAATAGACCTGCGAAAACCACATTACGCGAAAACTGATATGAAATTACCTATATATACCTATTATTTAGTCTCTCCTCCCCTCAGTGAAAAACGATATAGACGACAATTGTTATTTCAACAACTATATCTAACTAATAAAAAAGTACAACCCAGAAAATTGCCTTTTAATTTCACTGTTCTAACCTTATTTCTTTATAGTTCAAAAAATCTCTCTAAAAATGAATTTTAAAACTTCAAATCAGTTTTCTGTAATAGTCTGCTAAATATACCTGTTATCTTCTTTCAATCTTAATAGGACATTGGATTCTGCATTCAGCTCCTCAACTTCTGAAGTCTCATCCATCATCGTCAGACTTCAGACTGCATTAATGTACTGGGGCTTTAGACAAAGTAACGATCGAGCGAATCGACAGAGGTTCGTCAGAAACACGTTTAGTTCAATAGGAAGCCTTCATATCGCTATTGTAAACGATGTTACATTGTCTTAGCACCCTGGAGTGCAATTCAACTCTTTATTCTTTATTGTACATATAACATTTATCTTAGACAGTATATCGCATGGAGAAGAAATCTTCTCCATGGTATATCGTAAAAGAAATAGTACAAAAGCGAGCTTATCTCTATCTCTCTATATTATCTTATATCTTTTCCTTTTTTAAACACTAAAATAACTATGAAAACATGACTTCATCACCTGCTAGTTTGAATATTTGCACCTTTCCTTCATCCAACCATCCTTCATTTGCTTCGCCTCACCATCACCAGCTACACCAATTTTATCGTTACAAAACTGTAACAAAATTAAAACTGTAAAAGCTCTCTCCTTACTTAACCTGTTCAAAATTGATTATGATAATCTATATGATCAACAAAAAACCTTATAACGCATAATATATTCAAATGAACGAAACTACGTAACTAACCTAGCCCACTATGATAGCTATGGGGATACAAGTAACCGAGACTGTAATCTATCTACTTCAAGAGTTGAAGGGCGAAGTGCGGGGGATGGGGTGGTTTAAGGGAGAAGCGACAGCGGGAGAACTTAATAGAGCCTCTTTCTAAAACTTGAAAGAGAACTCTTGCTACATCTCCCGTGAGATGTATTAAAAAAATTCGTGCCTATGGCCAATTCGTACCGGCTTAATTTACCACGTAAGCACATATCATACTTGTATAATACCTACGCCACCCGGCAAGCGGAGTGTCTGAAAAGGCAGCGAATGGAAACATTTTACCCAGGGAAAAGACCAACTGCACCAGGAAGATGGTTATGTTTTTCAAGTGTATGTATGTATATTTTTTGGAACGCTCTATTATACAGGGTGTTTTTTCGTTGCCACCCTTAACGAAGGGTACGTACTCTATACATTAAATAAAGTAAGTTTATGCCAAAAAAATACCGGGAAACCATTTTTTTTATATTTTAATTACTTGATCGGGCGAAATTTGTAGTGTTCAGTGTTTATACTAGTTTTATCATGGACAGATAGTAATTATTTCTCGTGAAAAAATCTTACTACGCGCGTCTATGTATATTTATGCAGAAATACGCAGTCTATTTACTCAACTTTGGACCCTAATATCTTGGGAACAAGACACTTCCCAGGTATGCTTCCATGGAGAAAAATGATCGTGATTATGAGGAGATTCCGTAATTTTCGGGAACGTTGACGACCAAAAATCACCCTGTATAGTAAACGGCTTGTCGCATTTGAGCTTGAGAGGTATCATACATTTGCGTCAAATTTTTAACACAGTGTGGTTTTTTTTTTGTAATTTTCACAGACTAAAAGCAATCAGTCCTTTTCAAATCAACTTATTTAACCATTACCGGTCGCCCAGATTTCTCTCGCCATAGTGCCCGCTGCCGCTTATGCCATGTCCACACTGCACCGCATGATGCATGAGTCCGCGCCGCTCCTAATATATGATCGCGAGTTCGACGGTCACGCTCGTCTGAGATGTGCCTTATTAATAGTGATTCTTAGCGCAGCGCAGGGTTGAGCGATTTGTATTGTATGTTATACGTTTTGTTGTCCTGTGTGGTGTGTGCCTTCACTAGAATACATCAGCTGCATCTCTTCCCGTACATGTCGTAAGAGTCGACTAAGGAACTGGGCGGCTCAGACGATAAGTCGCTCGTTGCTCGCTGGTTTCCCCGTAACATTCTGACTACATGAACAGTAAACTGTAATATTACGAGTACTTTCACCGGGTAACGTTGTTCAGGGCTGTGTGTTGATTTTCAATCGTTTAGGACAAAATAATCTTTACACTTCCTTACTAATATTATAATGCGAATGTAACTCCGATTTTAATGAAATTTGGCGCAGAGATAGTTTAGGACGGACAAAGGCTACTTTTTATCCAGGGGAAATATTTTTAACCCGAAAATTTATTCGACATTTTAATTTTTCTGCAGTCCACGCGGACGGAGTCGCCGGCGACCACTTGGACGCTATAAATCATACACGAGCGAAGTCACGGGCGGCCGCTAGCCTAATCCAAACAAATAACGAATTCTGTTAGATTTACCTGCACTTTTCCGACCTTGTGGTGTCCAAGTCACCTTGTTCAAATATGGACATTTCTATAAAGAATTATGCTAATATTGTTTTTTTTAACAGATTTTTAATGCGATATTATTTTTTAATTGGGCTATAAAATTATCAAATGCTTAACTAGGATTGGGAATTGCTTAGAAGAGAACAATTTTCTTAAAATATAGGTAATCGATGTGAAACTTACTCTGTGTTTGCTGGACGAATTTTGAAACAGGAAGACAGCAAAGAAATGTTTAGGCTTAGTTTACATTTCTGTGAAATGTTGTAAGATTATGAAATTACGAGTTTTTTTGCGAATTAGGCTTAAAATGGCGCTTTTGCACATAATAAAAAAACTCTTTGCTTACTAAAGAGCTGGTCCTACATATGTCTTTTGCATTAACATGTGGGATAGGGCATTTGACGTCATAGCATTGGTGCGGTTAATTTAAAACTAAAAAAAAACCTTTTATTTCACCAAGTTCATGTCCTGTCCTCGCTATACTCGTACTAAACGTGGCTGGGGGATCTCCTTAGTGATCCTGCAGTTCTGGCTACCCCATTTCGGGAACACAGCCGTGTATACAGGGTGTTTGTGACAGCCAGGCAAATATTGATACCATGACTTCAGACCATGATTCTGAGGTGGAAAACACTGGAAAATTTCGCAGGAAAATTCCAAAATTTTCCGACATTTTCTTCATATTTTCAGGGAAAAAATAGTTTAGTTCGTTTAATTAGGCCTTAGATAATGATTTGAAATTAAAATTTTAACCAAAAATGATTTAAAAAAAAAAATTGCCCTCAAAAAAGTTCAAAAAGCTGATCAACCCTAATGGAAAGTCAATAGTGATCCAAAAAACAGCAATATGTCACACAATAACCAATAAGCCCATTTAATTAGTCACAGGATCGCCCGATACAATTGGCGCGGAGAACAAAGATTACTGATAATCAAAAATACATTTCCTGCGAGTAATAACACTGTCGTATAACTCAACACAATGGTACTTGTTCAGCATTTCAGTATTTGCCTGGCTGTCACCCACATCCTGTATACGTACTCGTATGTTTGTAAGTAACCCAATGTAATACTCGTATTAGGTGTGTTGGTGAGTTCGACTGATACCTTAAGGACCCAAAGTCAACTTGACCTACCTGCAGAGTGCACAACATCACATAGTTTGTTTGGATGATGGCGCTGGTTACTATGTGTATGGCTACATTATCTATGTCACTGCATACAAAATATGTTACGAGTTCCGAAATCAGGCACAGGAGTTATTCTATGAAACGGACTCTAGTACCCTGATATAATATTTTATATTGACGGCCGATTGGTGTAGTTGGTAGTGACCCTGCCTGCGACGCCATAGGTCCTGGGTTCGAATCCCGGTAGGTGCTAACATTGATATGATGAATATTAATGTTTGTTTCCGAGTCATGGATGTTTCTATACTTATCTATGTATTTATATACCGTTGCTTAGTACCTACGACACAAGACCTTAGGGATCTTAATGTGGGACTAGGTTAATGTGTTGTGAAGTGTGTGAAAAAAAAAAAAATATGTATAACAGACAAGGCTCTTGTGCTCAAAGCTTAGAATACCTATTTAGAATGACTATTTATTTATATAAATTGTTTGGTATTAGGATGACCAACAGCTATAAACATAACATAGTAATAGCAACAATATAGTGACATACAGCTAAATTAAGGTCTCCACAAGTATGCAACAAAGTAACCTTTTTCATTGCCATTTGTTATCGGTCCCTAGATCGTTGTATTTGTGACCAAAAAGTGGCGGTAGGCTCATCTTTACCACATGGGCTGTAGGATTGGTTAATTGTGGTTCATTTGAAAAATTGTGTCCCATTATATGCCTAAAATTTTAGGGTTTTAAATCAATTTCTAGTATAGACATATTAATTATGTATGTTCGCTTAATCGAATAAAGGTCTTTACAGGAACAAACATACAGGATAATATTACATATATGTATTTGAATAGTTCTGTCCGTCTGTTGATTTTTCCGATTAAGCGCAATGCAGATCGTCTGTCTGTTTGGACAGATTAGGGGTCCGCAGTCCAATATACAGGGTATAACAAAAGGGGTATGTTAAGCGAAAAGCTATGTAAATAGCCCTCTACAAGGAACCTATCCACAAAATTTCAGACCCGAAATCGCATTTTTATTTTTACAGTTTGTATGGAGAACTCCTACACATTTCAGAATTGTTCATTCAATCTTGAAAAATAAACATGTGATTTCGAGTCTCAAATTTTGGAAATAGGTTCTCTATAGTGGGCTATTTACATAGCCTTTCGCTTAACATACCCTTTCTGTTACACCCTGTATAGTTTGTAAAAGTTATGTAGTGAGATACAACTTTTTTACGATTAACACTGCATGTCAACTGTAGCATCAAAATTGTAGCATCATGCCAAGATCAACTGTAGCATCGTAGCGTTTACAGGTGTTTACAAATGTTGTAATGTCTCTAAGATAGGTTCTGGCTATTTCTTTGAAATACATATACATTCCTTGAATAGAAAAAAAATATGGCGATTAGTACAATGGTATTTTTATTTTTAAGTAGCTGTTGCTCGCGACTTGTCCGGTTGGACCACAAAATGTAGTCCAGTATATCGGCCCCTTTATTACCTATCTAGCAAAAGCAAAGCGATAGCGAAAATTTGTACAAAATTCGCTGATTGCTTGTCAAATTCGTATTACGTAAAATGAATTTCATAGGAATTTTGACAATATTGTACAATTTTCGCTATTAGGGGGCGGTTTAGCTTTAACATTTCGTATCATCGTTATTTTAATTTTGTTGCTTTACATATAATCTTGTAAAATTATTAATAAAGAAAATGGAAAAAATCTTCACCCGAGTGGGAATCGAACCCACGACCACTGCAAACCGTGCCAGCCGCTATAACCACTAAGCCACCGGGTCAATTACTCGGATGACGAATTTTACCATCTCTTTTCTAAATTACATATAATTATTAAATATAATCTTGTCTACGGAACCAACACAAAGTTTAATCAATTTCACAGCTTGTCATATTTTTTCGGCCAATCAAATTGGCTCTCACAAACAGAGTAAATGAACCTGAATTGAATCCGTGATGAGGATTCACCAATTCCTGATCGGATGTACTGGATATTTTCCATTTTGAAAAGCCTAGTCTACACTGAGACATTAATTCAGACATTAACAGGAATGTACCTTTGTTATATCATGTCCTTTTTGATAGAAATATATAGTCACATCATGTACTTACCTATATACTTCTTGGTACTGTAGACGTTACTTAATATACTTACATGTGTAAATTCAAAGATTGAAAACCTAACTTGAGAGGTGCTTAATCCCAGATAGTTGTCAACCTCAAAAAGTGAATCAAATCTTCTATTGTTTTCATACAAAAAATACATAGGTACATATACATATATACGGCTGTATCCTCAGAATGGAATGGCCAGTACTTCAGGATCATAAAGAAGATCCATAGATACGTTTATCATAGCCGGCACAAGCTGAGAGGTTGCTAGCTCATCGCCTGAGAGAACGCCCATGAGCTCGCGCAGCAGATGATGTACTCGTATTCTAGTGAAGCCACTAGCATACGAGTACGATAATCTTGACTTCTACAGGTGTTTTTTCATTGCCACCCTTAACGAAGGGTACGTACTCTATACATCAAATAAAGTAAGTTTATGCCAAAATAAATGCTGGGAAACGATGTAAATTTCTTAAATTCTTTGATCGGGCGAAATGTATAGTGTCTAGTGTTTATGCTAGTTTTTTCATAGACAGATATTAATTATTTCTTGTAAAAAATCTTGCTACTCGTACACACGCCAATATGCATTTATGCAGAAAAATGCAGTCTATTTACTCAACTTTGGACCCTAATATCTTGGGAACCAGACACTTCCCAGGTATGCTTCCATGGAGAAAAATGATCGTGATGATGGGGAGATTCCGTAGTTTCCGAGAACGTTGACGACCAAGAATCATTCTGTATAGCTATAGAATTAGCAATATGACATAGCATATAAGACAAGATTCTACTCGGTTTTCTTTTTTTAGTTTTTATCCTATGCATTTGTCATCTATGTACGCGCGTCTATGTGCATTTATGCAGAAATATGCAGTCTATTTACTCAACTTTGGACCCTAATATCTTGGGAACAAGACAGTTCCCAGGTATGCTTCCATGGTGAAAAATGATCGTGATTATGAGGAGATTCCGTAATTTTCGGGAATGTTGACGACCAAAAATCACCCTGTATAGTAAACGGCTTGTCGCATTTGAGCTTGAGAGGTATCATACATTTGCGTCAAATTTTTAACACAGTGTGGTTTTTTCTTTTTGTAATTTTCACAGAATATAAGCAATCAGTCCTTTTCAAATCAACTTATTTAACCATTACCGGTCGCCCAGATTTCTCTCGCCATAGTGCTCGCTACCGCTTATGCCATGTCCACACTGCACCGCATGATGCATGAGTCCGCGCCGCTCCTAATATATGATCGCGAGTTCGACCGTCACGCTCGTCTGAGATGTGCCTTATTAATAGTGATTCTTAGCGCAGCGCAGGGTTGAGCGATTTGTATTGTATGTTATACGTTTTGTTGTCCTGTGTGGTGTGGGCCTTCACTAGAATACATCAGCTGCATCTCTTCCCGTACATGTCGTAAGAGTCGACTAAGGAACTGGGCGGCTCAGACGATAAGTCGCTCGTTGCTCGCTGGTTTTAATAATAATAATAATAATTTATTTATTGGACAAAACACATAGGCATACATTTATGGGGTGCCTTGGTTTCCACACTAGGATTCCCTGTGTCGTGAAAACCAGGCTCTTCTATTGATTATACAATTTTCTGCATAAAACCAAGGTTCTCAGTAGAAGATAGTAAAATAAAATAATATTAAAACAATTAAAATTAATGATACATAGGTTATTAAATTGATACTGGATTATACAAAAAAAAACATGGAAGATTACAAACATTTTTAATACTAATTAGGTGAAATAACAAATAATTAAAGGTTTTGTGAGAAAGTGTGTGTTTGCGTGTATATGTGTGCGAGCGTGTGTATGCATTTCAACACTTCTAGGCGCCGCTGAAGCCTACGTAGAAGCATTAGCGAAATTCAGGCCACTGCCCAGTCATTGCATGCGTTGCAAAAGTTTTTCAGTGCTGGAGTAATCCATCGCCATCAGCCATGTCTTTAGGTTACTTTTACACGAGTGCCTGGACATTGACATGATCTTGAGCGACATTTCCGCCTTTGTGTATAGTAGTAGGGCACGATCAGATGGTGCACGTTTCGCAAACTGAGTATTTCTAATTGGTGCATGCCACATATTGTGACGTCTTTGTCTTGAGGTTTCACCAAGAGCCGAGGGTGCAACCGAATGAAATCGCAGAACCGTAGACAGAATGTACAATTGCCTTACTGTTAGAACTTTGCAATCTTTGTAGAGAGTTTCTGTAGAATACTGATAGGGTTTATTGAAAGCAACTTTTAAAATAGCACGTTGGGCGCGCTCAGCCGTGATTAAGTAAGTGCTGCAGGCTCCCCCCCAGGTGACTATGCAGTATGAGAGTATTGATTGGCATATCGCAGTATATACCATTATCAGAGTGTGCTCGTCTGCAGCAGCTTTCAGACGCTTAAAAATGTACAAAAGCTTTCTCACTCGTCCACTTATAACTCCTATTTGCTTTCCCCAATTTAGTCTATCATCCACATTTACACCTAGATATTTAATGTCTCGAACTTGTTCAAGTGCGGGACAGGCACTGCACATTCCGCGAGGCTCAAAACTACATGAATGCAATCTGACGCACAGGCGATGAGACGGCGCGGTCCGTTGTGATATACTAAATGCAAGGTATTTAGTTTTTCCCGTGTTCAGCGTAAGCAAGTTGTTCTGAAGCCAACAGGATACCCTGTGCAACCCGGTTTGTGTTACATTTACAGCTTCATCCCAAGAACTGGCATGAAAGACGAGTGCTGTGTCATCCGCAAACGCAAAGGTAGAGGCTTGTTTCAGTTCAAGTTCGCAGAGGTCGTTGATGTAAAGTAGGAAAAGAATCGGTCCAAGCACGCTGCCCTGCGGGACACCATATGAGATATCTGCAATCTCACTACTTGAATCCCCCACACGAACTCTCTGCGAGCGGTTTGTTAGATAAGACCGAAACCAGTCAAGTGCAATCCCCCGCACTCCTAGTAGCTCCATCTTTCTAAGGAGTATTGGTCGAGATACTGTGTCAAATGCTTTGGCCAGATCAAGGAAAACCCCAATGCATCGCTGTCCAGTATCAAGTTTCTGTGATATAAGGTCCACCAGACTGGCAACTGCGTCTTCAGTCGACTTGCCAGGCCTAAAACCGAACTGGTTATCAGCCAGTATTGATTCCTCTTCCAAAAAGCTCAGTAGTCTTCTACTTACCACTTTTTCTATAATTTTAGAGATCGATGTTAAGAGGGAGATAGGTCTATAGTTGGCTACATCATCTTGACTGCCAGATTTGTAAATGGGAATAACGTTGGCTATTTTTAAACAGTTTGGAACGATACCCGTGGACAGACTCAAGTTACATATATAGGCAAGTGGTTTAGAGAGACAGTATTTAGCTTTCCTCAAAAGATCGTTTCCAATGTTATCCCACCCTGGCGCAGACCGTTTTTTCGAGTTGAATATAATCTTTTGTATTTCTATCTCATTTGTTGGGTTTAAGAACAGAGAGTTTAGTGGCGAATTTTTGACACGTACAGCTTTAGCCAACTCAAGTTCGTCTTTGTTTGTGGCACGCAGGATAGTATTAGCTAAGTTATCACCAACTTTGGTAAAGTAGCCATTTGCATGATTTAGTGATTCGGCTGAGCTCTCACACACATCAAGCAGTTTGGCATTAGAGGTTTTTGAGCGGCTGATTTTACATACCTTTTTAATTACATTCCAGGTTTCTTTACTGTTTCCTTTGCTGTTTTGTATGAGGGTTCTATCATGTTCATTCTTAAGATTTTGTAGGATGTTATTGCAGATGTTCCTGTATTTCTTGTATGAATCCTTCATTTGGTGGTCATTTGGGTTTTTCCTGGAACTGGAGTGCAGTTTGTCTCTGTGTCTAATGCATTTCATAAGATTGCTGGTAACCCATGGACAACGGATCGCTTTGGAATTTCGAAGAATGTTTCTGGAGGTATGAAGTTCGACTTTTTGGCTTACACAGTTAATAAATTCATCAACGGCTAGTGTTACGTCAGTCCGATTATAAATAAATTCCCATTCTATCGATTCCAAGTCCTTTACTAAATCGGTGTAATTAATTGTGCTTATTGTTTTAGAAGTGTGTTTAGTTTGTGCGAGTGTGTTGCTGATGCCAATCAATACAGTATCATGATCAGTAATAGAAGATTTACAGACCACCACATTTGTAGGGAGGCCAGATTTGATAAGTGCATGGTCTATACAGTTCTCATCGTGAGTCGGAAAGGTGTGCCCAGGTACATAACCGTAGTGTGCAATGAGATCCAAATATTCAATCGTTCTTGCATCCTTAATATTTCCCGCAATGTTAATATTGAAATCTCCAGTTATTATCATCGTCTCACCATCTATCGATTTCATTAGGTTTTCAAGGGAATTTAAAAACACATCTAGGTAGTATTTACACGGGGATCTATAAATTGCAGCAATTGTGTACTTCTTACTAATCCTAATAAGTAAGCAGTTTGCATCACCAAAAGGTGGTTCCTCGATTTCCACCTGCAGTCCCTGTTTAGTGTAAACCACTATACCATCGTTTTGGTTTAAGTAGTTATTTGATTGATGGTAAGTATAGTTGTCTAGTGATATTGCAACAAAATTTTCATTGAGCCTACATTCAGTGAGAATGATAACATCCGGCAAAAATTCGAGTCGTGCTAAAAAAACGACAAGACTATCGAAGTTTTTGTTGATACTGCATATGTTTTGGTTTAGTATTACAAATTGGCTACTAACATTTCCTAATATTCGTTTACATTGTTCAACATTAGAAGTTTTAGCATTTGGTATTAGTTCTGTTGAGTCCAGCTCGTTGAGAATCATATGTCTATCCACTATTGATTGATATAAAGACTAGGACATGATTCATGTGAGCAATCTGGTCGGTAGCACGTCTTCCGCGTATAGAAAAATACTTGCAAATATGTAGGCACATCAATGACTCCTTAAAAATAATAATTATGAGTAGGTGTTGTTTGTCTAGTAAGATTTTACAGACACCCCATTTTTCAATGGAGCGAACATGCTGAAGCAAGAAAACTGATGAATATAATACTGTGCTTGTGGTTGATCTGTGAAAGTTGCAGGTGTGAGTGTTGAGAGTATTGAGTTTTATGTTAGGTTTGTATATAGTTATTAAAATGAGTTCGTTTGTGCTTTTTCTTTCGGTTATTAATGTTGGGCTATGATAGCTGTATCTACTATCCAATAAATATTTCACGTTAATGTTACATTTATAATACACTCTACAAGAAAAGACAATAACTTTTACATGCTTACAAAAAGATAACAGTCATGCTTTTTCCCTCAGTTCCTTAAGTTGGTTTTCACTTTTTACTAGGATGTACGGGTCACCAGGTTGTTTTCGTAAATATATGAAGCCATTTGATGTCCAACAGAAGGAATATCCCTCAGATTTAGCAAAGTCCCTCGCCACAAAATACAGCCGATTGGCCTTCGCTGTTAAGTGCTCTGAAATATAAATTTTTTGAGCTGGTCCATCCAAACTCAGGTGGTGCGAGTTCAAAGGTTCTTTTTGGGACTTATTGAAATTTTTTGCAGCTTCCAGTAATTTTGTCTTCTGTAGAGTATTTGTTAATTGGAGGACAATAGTTGAGTTGTCTTTATCGCTCCTCCTATTCACGCGGTACACGTCATGCAGGTCAGAAGGTTGAAGATTGAGGTTTAGTCCACTGGACAGGGCAGAAATTGAGTTATAAAGGTCCTCCAGTTTCTCCTTATGACGTTTCGGTACATTTCTTATTTCAATGCACGATCTTTTCAACGTCCTTTCCAAACTATCGCATTTGTCTTCTAACATTGTGATTTTCTCGGTTATTACCTTTCTATCCTGTTCTAATTTTATAATTTTGTCTTCAATGGAATCGAGTTTGCTAGATACCATAGTGATGGCTTTCTCGATTTCAAGATTGGTGTCTTGTGTCTTACTAGTCGTGTTATTAACGATTTTCAATTTTCCCTCAATTGCATCCAATCTGGAATTTTGTTGAGTTTGTAGGGCCTCAAACATTTCTCTTACTTCCATCCTGAAGGCAGTAAGATGATCATCGTCGTGATTGTCTTCTGCGAGTCTGCGTCTTTTATCTCTTCGTGTTAGGTGTTCGTTTTTCTTTGTATCTATGTCTGATGTTAACTTGGTTATTTCGGTATCTACTGATATATCTTTCTTCGGTGAGTTACGCACTGACTTTGCCATGATGCAGTGAGAAAAATTGGTAATTAAAAATAAAATAAAAATATTCTTCGTTCAGATGACGACACCAAGTATCGAACACCCGTCCCCAGATTAGGCAGCGCTTAAACCAAACCTGCTAATGGTGCAATAATCAGAAGTGCGAAATAAGGCAATATATGCAGATCTCACAGTGCTCGATGTCAAGTCAGGCAATCAACTGCGCTGGGTCCACACCACAACAACTTTTTCTCTTACAACCTTCAACTTCAAGATAAAAATGATTTGGTATTCCTTATAGTGTTATTTGGAAACAACAATATCACGACAATATTAGCACTTTATATATTCAAATTTCGTGTGTGTATGTACAAAGTTTAACTTGATAATTATTTGGCAAAGAAAAATCCAAGTGCACACTTTTTACCACTACTTAAAGTTAAAATTACGGAGCGATTTGGAAACACGTCCTTCTACTATTGACGGTGCGAGAAGAGAGTAACATTCTGACTACATGAACAGTAAACTGTAATATTACGAGTACTTTCACCGGGTAACGTTGGTGAGGGCTGTGTGTTGATTTTCAATCGTTTAGGACAAAATAATCTTTACACTTCCTTACTAATATTATAATGCGAATGTAACTCCGATTTTAATGAAATTTGGCGCAGAGATAGTTTACGACGGACCTAGGTTACCTTTTATCCCGGGGAAATATTTTTAATCCGAAAATTTATTCGACATTTTAATTTTTCTGCAGTCCACGCGGACGGAGTTGCAGGCGACCACTTGGAGGCTATAAATCATACACGAGCGAAGTCACGGGCGGCCGCTAGCCTAATCTAAACAAATAACGAATTCTGTTAGATTTACCTGCACTTTTCCGACCTTGTGGTGTCCAAGTCACCTTGTTCAAATATGGACATTTCTATAAAGAATTATGCTAATATTGTTTTTTTACAGATTTTTTATGCGATATTATTTTTTAATTGGGCTATAAAATTATCAAATGCTTCTAGGATTGGGAATTACTTAGAAGAGAACAATTTGGTTAAAATATAGGTAATCGATGTGAAACTTACTCTGTGTTTGCTGGACGAATTTTGATACAGGAAGACAGCAAAGAAATGTTTAGGCTTAGTTTACATTTCTGTGAAATGTTGTAAGATTATGAAATTACGAGCTTTTTGGCGAATTAGGCTTAAAATGGCGCTTTTGCACATAATAAAAAAACTCTTTGCTTACTAAAGAGCTGGTCCTACATATGTCTTTTGCATTAACATGTGGGATAAGGCATTTGACGTCATAGCATTGGTGCGGTTATAAAACTAAAAAAAAACCTTTTATTTCACCAAGTTCATGTCCTGTCCTCGCTATACTCGTACTAAACGTGGCTGGGGGATCTCCTTAGTGATCCTGCAGTTCTGGCTACCCCATTTCGGGAACACAGCCGTGTATACAGGGTGTTTGTGACAGCCAGGCAAATATTGATACCATGACTTCAGACCATGATTCTGAGGTGGAAAACACTGGAAAATTTCGCAGGAAAATTCCAAAATTTTCGCAGGAAAATTCCAAAATTTTCCGACATTTTCTTCATATTTTCAGGGAAAAAATAGTTTAGTTCGTTTAATTAGGCCTTAGATAATGATTTGAAATTAAAATTTTAACCAAAAATGATTTTCAAAAAAAAGTTGCCCTCAAAAAAGTTCAAAAAGCTGATCAACCCTAATGGAAAGTCAATAGTGATCCAAAAAACAGCAATATGTCACATAATAACCAATAAGCCCATTTAATTAGTCATATGATCGCCCGATACAATTGGCGCGGAGAGCAAATATTACTGATAATCAAATCAAAAATACATTTCCTGCGAGTAATAACACTGTCGTATAACTCAACACAATGGTACTTGTTCAGCATTTCAGTATTTGCCTGGCTGTCACTCACACCCTGTATACGTACTCGTATGTTTGTAAGTAACCCAATGTAATACTCGTATTAGGTGTGTTGGTGAGTTCGACTGATACCTTAAGGACCCAAAGTCAACTTGACCTACCTGCAGAGTGCACAACATCAAATAGTTTGTTTGGATGATGGCGCTGGTTACTATGTGTATGGCTACATTTCTATGTCACTGCATACAAAATATGTTACGAGTTCCGAAATCAGGCACAGGAGTTATTCTATGAAACGGACTCTAGTACCCTGATATAATATTTTATATTGACGGCCGATTGGTGTAGTTGGTAGTGACCCTGCCTGCGACGCCATAGGTCCTGGGTTCGAATCCCGGTAGGTGCTAACATTGATATGATGAATATTAATGTTTGTTTCCGAGTCATGGATGTTTCTATACTTATCTATGTATTTATATACCGTTGCTTAGTACCTACGACACAAGACCTTAGGGATCTTAATGTGGGACTAGGTTAATGTGTTGTGAAGTGTGTGAAAAAAAAAAAAATATGTATAACAGACAAGGCTCTTGTGCTCAAAGCTTAGAATACCTATTTAGAATGACTATTTATTTATATAAATTGTTTGGTATTAGGATGACCAACAGCTATAAACATAACATAGTAATAGCAACAATATAGTGACATACAGCTAAATTAAGGTCTCCACAAGTATGCAACAAAGTAACCTTTTTCATTGCCATTTGTTATCGGTCCCTAGATCGTTGTATTTGTGACCAAAAAGTGGCGGTAGGCTCATCTTTACCACATGGGCTGTAGGATTGGTTAATTGTGGTTCATTTGAAAAATTGTGTCCCATTATATGCCTAAAATTTTAGGGTTTTAAATCAATTTCTAGTATAGACATATTAATTATGTATGTTCGCTTAATCGAATAAAGGTCTTTACAGGAACAAACATACAGGATAATATTACATATATGTATTTGAATAGTTCTGTCCGTCTGTTGATTTTTCCGATTAAGCGCAATGCAGATCGTCTGTCTGTTTGGACAGATTAGGGGTCCGCAGTCCAATATACAGGGTATAACAAAAGGGGTATGTTAAGCGAAAAGCTATGTAAATAGCCCTCTACAAGGAACCTATCCACAAAATTTCAGACCCGAAATCGCATTTTTATTTTTACAGTTTGTATGGAGAACTCCTACACATTTCAGAATTGTTCATTCAATCTTGAAAAATAAACATGTGATTTCGAGTCTCAAATTTTGGAAATAGGTTCTCTATAGTGGGCTATTTACATAGCCTTTCGCTTAACATACCCTTTCTGTTACACCCTGTATAGTTTGTAAAAGTTATGTAGTGAGATACAACTTTTTTACGATTAACACTGCATGTCAACTGTAGCATCAAAATTGTAGCATCATGCCAAGATCAACTGTAGCATCGTAGCGTTTACAGGTGTTTACAAATGTTGTAATGTCTCTAAGATAGGTTCTGGCTATTTCTTTGAAATACATATACATTCCTTGAATAGAAAAAAAATATGGCGATTAGTACAATGGTATTTTTATTTTTAAGTAGCTGTTGCTCGCGACTTGTCCGGTTGGACCACAAAATGTAGTCCAGTATATCGGCCCCTTTATTACCTATCTAGCAAAAGCAAAGCGATAGCGAAAATTTGTACAAAATTCGCTGATTGCTTGTCAAATTCGTATTACGTAAAATGAATTTCATAGGAATTTTGACAATATTGTACAATTTTCGCTATTAGGGGGCGGTTTAGCTTTAACATTTCGTATCATCGTTATTTTAATTTTGTTGCTTTACATATAATCTTGTAAAATTATTAATAAAGAAAATGGAAAAAATCTTCACCCGAGTGGGAATCGAACCCACGACCACTGCAAACCGTGCCAGCCGCTATAACCACTAAGCCACCGGGTCAATTACTCGGATGACGAATTTTACCATCTCTTTTCTAAATTACATATAATTATTAAATATAATCTTGTCTACGGAACCAACACAAAGTTTAATCAATTTCACAGCTTGTCATATTTTTTCGGCCAATCAAATTGGCTCTCACAAACAGAGTAAATGAACCTGAATTGAATCCGTGATGAGGATTCACCAATTCCTGATCGGATGTACTGGATATTTTCCATTTTGAAAAGCCTAGTCTACACTGAGACATTAATTCAGACATTAACAGGAATGTACCTTTGTTATATCATGTCCTTTTTGATAGAAATATATAGTCACATCATGTACTTACCTATATACTTCTTGGTACTGTAGACGTTACTTAATATACTTACATGTGTAAATTCAAAGATTGAAAACCTAACTTGAGAGGTGCTTAATCCCAGATAGTTGTCAACCTCAAAAAGTGAATCAAATCTTCTATTGTTTTCATACAAAAAATACATAGGTACATATACATATATACGGCTGTATCCTCAGAATGGAATGGCCAGTACTTCAGGATCATAAAGAAGATCCATAGATACGTTTATCATAGCCGGCACAAGCTGAGAGGTTGCTAGCTCATCGCCTGAGAGAACGCCCATGAGCTCGCGCAGCAGATGATGTACTCGTATTCTAGTGGAGCCCCCCATTAGCACACGATAATCTTGACTTCTACAGGTGTTTTTTCATTGCCACCTTTAACGAAGGGTACGTACTCTATACATCAAATAAAGTACGTTTATGACAAAATAAATGCTGGGAAACGATGTAAATTTTTTAAATTACTTGATCGGGCGAAGTGTTTATGCTAGTTTTTTCATAGACAGATATTAATTATTTCTTGTAAAAAATCTTGCTACACAAGCCAATATGCATTTATGCAGAAAAATGCAGTCTATTTACTCAACTTTGGACCCTAATATCTTGGGAACCAGACACTTCCCAGGTATGCTTCCATGGAGAAAAATGATCGTGATGATGGGGAGATTCCGTAGTTTCCGGGAACGTTGACGACCAAGAATCATTCTGTATAGCTATAGAATTAGCAATATGACATAGCATATAAGACAAGATTCTACTCGGTTTTCTTTTAGTTTTTATCCTATGCATTTGTCATCCATTCTTTAAATCATAACTTTCAAAGTATTCACATTTTTAGGTTAAAATGCAATTTTTAAACGGTTTTTCAGTTTTCAGTTGAGATTAGAATTAGTACGGCGGTTCGGTTCAGTTTTTCAGGCTACAACTTCAGTGATTCGTCTTCGTAGGTTGCACGCGGCTTGCTGACATCATTACAATTGCGTGCTGGAAAATTTACTGCACTAATTCTTTGATATAAAATATACTGAGAACCTACTGTTCAGCTGTATCATATTATCACATTTATATTGTATTTAGGTAATGAATATAAAACTAAAAAAAAACTATTGCCGCCAGCAGCTTCACTTCTTGGATGGTAAACCTTTCATGAACCCACTTAAATATGATACAGAAACTTTAGAGCAATTTTAAAATTTTGGATTCTTACGAACTTAATTTATATTTTACGTATTATTAATAATAATAATAATAATCATTTATTTCATGTAATATAATTCAACACATATTTTTTATATTATTAACATTGACCCGGTGGCTCAGTGGTAAGAGCGCTGGCACGGAATGCAGAGGTCGTGGGTCCCACCCATGTGAGGAATTTTTTCCATTTCTTTATTAATAATTTTACGTATTTTTAAGATTATGAATGAGATACTTTAGTCATCTTCTATGCTGCTCTGGGAGTAAAAAAAAACGTATAATCTCTACTACAGCTGCTTCTCTTCCCGGGCATACTGTACAATTCAGTAGAGGGACAAGAGGGTCTCGGTGTTTTGTAGGCGATGGGCTGACTACCTGTCACTACTAACCGAACTTGTACATCTCAACTATACCCTCAAAATTGGTCAGAAGTAGCACCATGTGGTTCTATCGGCCCTTGGTGCTCTGCCTACCCCGTAAGGGATAAAGGTGTGATTATATGTGTGTATGTACTTTAGCCATCATGTAAAAGATCTGGTCAAGTTGTTTAGCTCTTCCCCTGAGACAAGACTAATTATTAGGCTGGTTATAGATATTTTTGCCTCCGCATATAATCATATATGACCCGGTAGCTCAGTGGTTAGAGCAGCTGGCACTGTTTGCAGTGGTCGTGGGTTCGATTCCCACTCGGGTGAAGAATTTTTTACATTTCTTTATTAATAATTTTATAATATTTTTATTAATAGAGTGTCAGATCATGTTACAAACATACATACATAAGCCAATTTGCAGTCCACTGCTGGACTTGGCCTCCTTTAGGGCACCTCACAAGGCTTGATCTCCCGGTTTCAGCCATCTAGTCACTACCAGCCGCCCTCTTTAAGTCATCGGTCCATCAGGCCGGAGGGCGTACAACGCTACGAGAAACTTCGAGAAACTGCTTACTCTACCATTCATCGGTTTTACGACAGACGTGACCAGCCCACTGCCATTTTAATTTGCTACAATTCGAGACTATGCCTATCATTTTGGTCCTCTGCTGGATAATCTTGTTTCGGACTTTGTCCATTAGCGAAATTCCTGAAATATGCACTTTTCCTATGGTGCAGTGTACCCGGCGTCACGGCGTCGTTAATTTATGGAAAGTCGCCCGAGGGCAAACTTCCCTCAGTTACTGCATGCCAAGAGTGTAGCAACGGAGGAGCTTTTATTGACGCTTTATTGATCTCAAGTGTTAACTCTTTGATACTTCTGTTTATAATTTGATTAGAATTATTAAAGTTTTCTTATGCTACATGTAATATGTACCTATATAATTTAAAAAGCATTTTGGCTTTTACTTAAGATTGGCTGGCTCACTTGCTGTATTATATATATCCTTCGTGATGTGTATATGTATGTATATAAGTATGTCTAATCTAGGTATCTACATACAGATGGTTATGTCAAATTATCCCCGCAGCACCAGCTCAAGTAGCATGACCTGCGAAACACGATATGATAAACCGATTAATCGACATTTAGCCTGTATAGTACGATAAATATTGCCGCCGCCATGTTGAATTTTGTCTAGAGACGATACGATATCCACGATGCGTGGTCATGCTAGGGATTCAGATGTATAAGATCAGTGATAGGTTTCTAGCTGACTTACGTCATATTATACTTGGAAGATACTGATGTATTCTAGTTTTTTTCTCATAATATACTCGAAAATGTCCTAAATAGCACATCATCATCATCATCATTTACAGCCCTGAAAAGTCCACTGTTGGACATAGGCCTCCCCCAACAACCTCCACTCCGACTGGTCAGAAGCAGCCTGCATCCAACCGACGCCCGCGACCTTGGCCAGGTCGTTCGTCCACCTCGCTGGCTAGAACATATTAGTTATAAATACCATTATGGTACTTAGTAGCAAGCATTTAGGTTAGTTCAGGTTTCTGTTAGCTTAGGATTTTTCCTAAATATACCAGTTTCCCCAATAATCATTGGACATATTTTTATAAAAATCAGGTGAGATTAAGGTCGAGCGCGTGATTCCATATTTATGAATTGTATAACACAAATCCATGTAATATTGGTAAGAATTAAATTCAACCTACAGACGTCCGGACAAGTGAATACATACATACATACATATATTGGGATGTTGCTTCTATTTTGTGATAATTATTAGTTCACCTTTGAAGTATCATGCATGGGGAAAATGTAGACGAGTGACAGCAGATTTTGCAAAGGTAACGACCCATTAGCCGATTGTGTAGTGTAGTTGGTTGGTAGTGACCCTACTACGACGCCATAGGTCCTGGGTTCGAATCCCGGTAGGTAACAAATATCGGTGTTTGTTTCCGAGTCACGGATATTTCTATACTTATCTATGTATTTATATAGCTTTGCCTTAGTACCCACGACACTAGACCTTAGGGAGTGAGGGATTATTAAACGTGTTGTAAAGTTAGGTACATAGTTAAATAAAAATAATTAATAATACAGCTGAGTAATTTAGGAATTTCTCCACACTATCTGGAGCTATCAGCTAAGCGCCTGCTTTTCTTGGTTCTTTTAAACACATGTCATAACAACATGTGTCATGTGGTCACATACGTCGACCTATCTCAATGTAGTCGTGTCAACCGGTTAGGTAATTATTGCATTAGGATCTGGAAACCAGTTAAGGTCGAGTTTGACAAGAGATGCGAGAGTTCCTTCGTTTTGGAAAGGGAGAAAAAAGAATAATTGCTATGGGTAATGTGGTTAAACATAATGTATCGTATGTTATTGCTTATTATACCAAATTGTATCTATCTTCTATGCTGCTCTGGGAGTGAAAAAAAAAAGTATACTACAGCTGCTTCTCTTCCCGGGCATACTGTACAAGTCAGTAGAGGGACAAGAGGGTCTTGGTGTTTTGTAGGTGATGGACTGACCACCTGTCACTATTAACCGAACATGTACATCTCAACTATAACCTCAAAATTGGTCAGAAGTGGCACCATGTGGTTCTATCGGACCTTGGTGCTTTGCCTACCCCGTAAGGGATAAATGCGTGATTATATGTATGTATGTATGTATATCTACTGGTTATTAACTGGTAGGCTGTACAAATACTATTTTCTGGTTAGAGATACCAGAAAATAGTATTTGTATAGAGTTAGAAGCATTCAAAGAGACTTTCCCCTTTAAATCTTGGAAAAATATGTGAGATATTACAACTGCGATCTCCTGACCGATATTACTATGATAAAGCCAGTTTAAAAGTCTGTTGTACCTACTTGTACTTCACACGTCCATGTAAGATATAAGTATTCATAAACGAAACGACGATTGATACAAAAACCCTGCCGGGTACTTTGGTTCATGGAGCAGAAACAAAAGGGAGCTATAGTATAGCTGCTCATCTAATATGCTAGAAAAGTGATCGTAAAATTCGTCATCCGAGTAATTGACCCGGTAGCTCAGTGGTAAGAACACTAACACGGAAAGCAGAGGTCGTGGGTTCGATTCCCACTCGGATGAAGAATTTTTTCCATTTCTTTATTAATAATTTTATAATAGATGGCTATTGTCTATGCTTTATCTTTGACTCCTCAAAGCTTTCGACTAAAGCTGTATACCTACGTGCAATCATGATCGTGATCATGGGTAATCATGACACTTTTAAGAATTTTTGTCTGTCTGAATGTTTGTTCACGCATCACACAAAAATACCACATAAAATTAAAAGCGGTTTTCAATATTTAATTGTAGGTACCTACATAGTAGTTGGTCTAAACTAAAAACTGGTTTATGTTTTATCAAAATATGATACTTAAAACCCGAACAACAGAAGTACCTGAGTAAATATGTTCTTTAATGTTAAAGTTGAAATATACACGGCCGTACAACAAACACCAAATCTTTGACAGTATGAAATTTCAAAGAAACCACATTGCGCCGACCCCATAACAAGTGGAATGGGAAGGGCAGGAAGAGTATGGCGAAACTAGTTAGCTTATTATCCTGTAGTCACGCGAGTTGCTGGGCAATAGCAAGTCTGATATAAATGAATACCCGTCTGATATAAGTTCGTTACCAGTCAATACTACCTACCTATTTAAATGTTAACATTTTTAGTGTATGTATAGAAAATGTTTGATATTGATAAACTTTATTATTATTAGTATGAATAGGTTTATTCCTCTTCAGACGTGAAAGTACACTCTATTTGCTACATTTATTTGTATGCACCCATCCAACCCACACATAGTGTTGTTTTCCGCAGCTCCCAACAACATTAGCTTCCTGCCCACTGTCCCACAAACCCGTATTCGCCACCACTATAAATACCAGGCAGGTATGACCACTCGCATTCCGCCTTCACTCTCGAGTAAGGGTAATGATAATGAACGCGTCAAGGACATCGAATGGTAGTAGCATTACTTTGCCGTGGGATTTCCGCAGTGTGTTTGACTGACCAATTGTAGATTGCGATCCACTATATACCTAGTTCCTTTAGACGATGGCGCTAGTTACTAAACGGACTTTAGTGACTTTTTTCAATCATAATTCTGAGATCGAATCAACAGAAGTTTGTCATCCTGATACTTGGTCCCATGAACGTTTAAAGAATAACAGACAGAGTGTTGTCAATACACAGAGTGAGACATTCATAGTAAGCCCGGTAACGATATTCCATAGAGTAGGGATGTGTAATGACGCGTTATCCACCGACACATACAAACCATAGTAAGCTCGGCACCTACTAGAAAATACGCACACATGCGCAACGCACCGCCATTTCGGTGCTTCAATCTGTGCATTGACAGCATTACGTCCGTTGTTCTTTATACGTTCACGCTTGCTCCGATAAAATTAATGCGAAATAATGCTACTTTGGGTGAAGGCCCTGAATAACTTATCTAAAACCATAATAACCATCACCTATACTAGATATTGCTCAAAGTCGAGCTTATAATTAAAAAAAAATCCTTAAGAACCTAGTACATTCCAACAAACTATTATTGAAAATGCTAAAAAAGCACTGACAATAAGTGTAGCCCAGTAAAAACAACTGGAGCTACTTTTCCAAGATTCATCTCAAATCAGGTTTGGAATGATATTCAGCGTAGTGGCAATCGCCTTGTTAATGAATGTGCAAAGGACACACAGAATGCCATTGACTTGCAGTGACCCCGTCGAACGCCAATGCAGGTTCATGATGCTGTTTCTTGGAGCAAGCTGGTAATGCTTATCTATTTTTGTTACTAAAGTTATGGAATCTTTCTAGTCTTTCTGTATTCTCTAGATAGGTCGTTAATTGAGCTAGCCTGCCTGTAACATCATTCGCGTGAATGTAAATTTGTACCTTTATGTTATTAAGTTATTATTATGTTATGTATAAGTAGTGGACGCCCGCGACTCCGTCCGCGTGGACTGCAGAAAAAACACAATATCGAAATTATCTGGGATAAAAATATTTTCCCGGAATAACAAGTAGCCTATGTGTTATTCTGATATGTAATCTATATTATTGTGAAGTTTCATCAAAATCCATTCAGTTGTTTTTGCGTGAAGAAGTAATCAAACATACACAATCACACACTCACAAACTTTTGCCTTTATAAAATTAGTTCTATCAGCACTAGATGGCGCGCGCGTAAAGTTAGATCGCGATATCGTTTGATTTAACTACTCGTGTATTTAGCAGCTAAAACAGAGAATCTTCCTAGTGACGCCCGCGATTAAAATCGCGTTATATTTTTGAGATTTCCCTGGCAGCCAGTAACGGTTGAGTGGGAATCCTTTATATTTATCTGGGAATATTATGAATCGAGATCGTATCGTTAAAACTTGATCTGATCGTATAAGTAAGATAATAATAAATTTATGGTGAAATATCTAAACAAACGTCTTCTTCCACATTTATACTATTTTATACTACTTAGTAGGTATCCCAAACTGATATTTTATACAGACAGGCTGCCTGTATAAATATAAAATTATACACGTATTATGCACGGCTCTAAAATATTATTTTATATTATTAATATTATAACAGATACAGAGGCAGCTCGGTAAAGAATCAGATACAATGTAGTTGCCGAGGGCCCAAGAAATAAGGTATAGGCATTTTAAAGTGATCACAAAGCTCATTGACTAAGGAGTTACTTTTTAAATTACTTTCCTATAAGTCTAATAAGGAAAACGAAGCCCTGACTCACAGCACTGTTATGCAGAAAAACACGTTTCGTAGGCATTCCAGCTTGAAGGCATGTATGTGAATGAGTCATATCTAGTAAATAATTTCTTGGTTAAAGTTTTTACAGGCACGAAATCCACGCACTGAACCGATTTTAATGAAATTTGGTACACAGGTAGGTACGATTTGTGTAGAGCCAGAGAAAGAACTAGGGTTTATATCCACGCAGACGGATTCGCGGGCGTCGACTAATGTTTCAAAAATATATTAGTAAATATTTGGCTTACTATTTACTTTTATGCTACTCTGAGCGTGAATAAAAAAACGTATAATACTACAGCTGCTTCTCTTCCCGGGCATACTGTACAAGTCAGTAGAGGGACAAGAGGGTCTTGGTGTTTTGTAGGCGATGGGCTGACCACCTGTTACTAATAACCGAACTTGTACATCTTAACTATACCCTCAAAATTGGTCAGAAGTGGCACCATGTGCTTCTATCGGCGCTTGGCGCTCTGCCTACCCCGTAAGGGATAAAAGCGTGATTATATGTATGTAAATGTATCTGGCTTGTTGGGAAGAAAAGTAGGTAATATTTGAATTTGTCAATTTTTCAACCTTTCTAATATGTATAGACCAATTTAACCTATAAACACCAAAAAATAGCTCAATAACATAAAGAACCATGCACACTAGCATAAATAATTATAATAATTCCCATCTCCGTGCATTCCACTCGACTAATCAATCTCGGGTGAACAGGAATAAATTATTATTATAAGGGCATTTTGGTTTTGAGTCGAGTGACTTGTACACCGGTCCAAACTGGTTTTGTTTCTTTTTGTCCGAGTTCACCCTCCTCATGAGACCTGATTGCTTCTTGAGGTTTACAACTAATAATAAATGGTAAAACAACTCTAGTTAAATAAATATAGAGTTGAAAATCTGTGGTCAAAGGTTTAAAAAGCAAGGATACATAAGGATATAACCTATTTCCAATCGATTTATATGTCTTTTGTCGATAAAGTAATGTATTTTTTTATTGTTTGTGTGAATAGGATTTTAATCGTAAGTTTGACCCGTTTTATCGGCTATTCGATTGAACAATTAAAATAGTTTAGTTAGTATTTGTAATAACTTGCCAAAATATAAGTAGAATTTAGAATAATTTTACAAGCACATAAAGTAATTTCTGATAATAAACCAATATGTTTAGTTATGTATGTATGTAATCTATTTTTCTTTTGACACACACCTTTTTTATTCACAAATGTTAAGTTACAGTCACTTTGTTCTCGTCATTACAAAAAAAAACTCAATTGCTTACCAAGGTGCCTAAATCCTCTAGCTCTGAAAACCCTATGTTCCTAAAAATATGTTTTTAAAAGAAATTAAAAAAAAACTTATTCTTTATTGTACACATAAATTTTTATCATAGACAGTAAGTTGTAAAAGAAATAGTACAAAGGCGAGCTTATTTCTAAAAGAGATTTCTTCCAGCAAACTTCAATGATTTGGTCAGGAATGCCTGTCAAAATGAATACGAGTATGCATTTGAAGAAATGATCTAAAAAGGCTCATAAAAAGAAATGTAAGAATATATATATATATATATATATATTTTTTATAATAATGACGAGATAATAAATGTGAAAATAATTTGCCCTAAAACTGTGTCACACGGTGTAAATGGAGCCTCACGACTTTGATATTCCGTTTGAACATGTGTCACTCCGGGAGCAAATTATACATTGCTTGCTATCTTTTAAGAGTTTGTACGAGTATTACTAATGTATTAGATTTAGCCCATTAATTTGTTTATTTGAAGCGGAAGACTTTTTTATTTCGTCTTCCCTTTCCTTGAAAATAACAGAATGATATTGAAACCTTAAGTTTTCTACTTACTTTTAGTGTGAATAAACCTGTGTATGCAAAAATAACATGATAATTCAACAATGTAAAATTATTTTCTTCTGAACTTTATCTTTCTTTGTATGAAGTATTAAAACAAGATGAGAAAGCAATGTACAGTAAACGAAGCAAACTCCACTTACCTTAAAAAGGATTTTTTTTTATTAAAAAACATAGCTACTGATGACAGAGCAGGGTCTAAGGGTGCTCATTAAAGGGTTGTCTATTTAGGGTGTAAATTACCGACATGTGTGAATTTTGAAATTATAATCACGAATACATCGATGCTTTGAGACTCCACTTACTTAATATCAAAACGGAAAAAATATATGTAGACTTACTTGTGATTAAAAACATTATGGTTTTCTTTATGGTCGAAGGAAAAATGTAAAGGCTATTTGGTATACAAGAGATATATATTTAGATTTTCTGCAAGTAGTTAGTTTTCTGCATCTACCCCTTCAATTTATATGTAGACGCAAAAATACACAAACTGTGCAAATTAATATTTCATTACACAATAAGACATGTTTAAGGTGTTAGGTCACTAGTCATTGAGGTTTGGTTCGGTTTTCTTGAAGTTCTGGTAGATTAAGCTCACCTTTCTACATTATCTATCTATGTTAACCTATTTCATGTGTTTTTGCCTTATGTTCTAAATTATCGATAAGCTAGCAACTTGTAACTGATCTTTAACAGCTATACTAAACGTGGCTGTGGGATCTCTTTTACGATCTTGCAGTGCTGCCTACTACATGTATAATGTATGTATGTATGTTGTTTATACTACCCAAAGTACAAACGAGATTTCTAAAATAGCAGCACTAACAGAGCAGAGATACTAGCATTGCATGAGCTTGCAGCACAAGATTGATGCGCTCGGGGGGAGGTGATGGACGACGCGACGCCATTACGTGTGCATAGCTGTGCTCCGTAGGCTTCTGCTGTGCTGGTATCTCGTTGTTCTAACTACCAGAAAATAGGCTGTATGTTATTTCTCTGTACATACGCAGATTGTGTTCTCAAAATGATTAGTAACAAGTTAGTAACAACTCTGTACTCAGATTTTACTATAATAATTTTAATATAATATAATTTCGGGAATGTTGTATCCTAATTCTTTTTAAGTTACTTACACGGTGTGTTGGTGGATTCTACTGACGCTGGAACCGAAGTCAACTTTACCTGCCTGTGATGCTGCTGAATGATGATGTCCTGTTAACCATAGAGTACCTATAATAGAATGACTAGACGCGTTACCAATATAACATTATTTATTGTCACGTCCACTTCCCCTAAGAATTTGGGCAGAATTAGTAAGTTTTCACACCTGTACACCTATCTTTCATGAATATTACGTAGTAAAAATGAGTCTACCGCCGTGTTTCGGGAAGTAATATAAATTTAGCACTCATTGGGGTAAGCGCGAATCTTTTTACGCGGCGTAACACCAGCGACTCGCTAGCAAAATCTATGTGATTTGACAGTTGGACAATACCGATACGGACTATCGAGAGGTTCGTGCTTACCCCTCTGTAATAAATACAATGGGAAGTAGAGACTTTTGACATGCTATGGTAAGAAACTCTATGAAATGCCATATCAGGAGTCCAGCGAAAACTCATATTCGAAATTCCTACAGGGTGTAATGTGATCTCAACTTTAATTGGCATCAGTGAGACAATGAGGCAGTGAGTTAGGAGAGCACTCACCGTGAGTAACAAGACAATACTAGGGTGCTAGCGGTAAGTGTCCATTGTTTTCTTGACATAGAAAAAAATAGGAATTTATATTTTTTCCAACACCTGCTACAGACACGCGTTCATTAGGGTTCCTTGCGATATCCGGAACCGTTGTGGTGTGACTCTGTCTGTCTGTTAGCTGATATTTTAGGTTATGTTATAATTATGTCGTTTTACTTTTTCGACGCCTATTTCAAAATATGTCAAGAACTTTGCAACCAAGATCTACAAAATTTTAATAGTAAATATTAGTGGAAATTTTCTATTATTTTTTTACGGCACATCATTACGGCAAACGTAATGATGATAAACGTTTCGTATTCATTGTTTCATTTACGAAAAATATTTCCCATACGCCAAATTAAAAGAAAAAGCTTCAATTACATTCCTGTTCGATAAATACAAAAAATATTTCGAAATTTCCAATAAATCAATAAGCTCTCACATGGGGGATACATAAAAATGGCCGCCGAAAAAGTGCGCGCAAAATCAACGCTCAACTTTATCCGTCAAAAAATAGTAACAGGAATAATTATCGTAAACATTGCATTAATCACATTCCGGGGGCTATCGGGAGCCTCCCCGGGGGTGGGGGAGGGGGGGGTGGCGGAAAAACGAATGCTGCGGGCTCTCTGCGAAAAAAGCTGAAACGTAAGAGTTGAACGTGGATGGGGGTTGGAGATGTGTCTGACGATAAGAATTTATTCAGTAATTATGGTAAGAGTGAGAAAATTTTGGCGTTATATGATATCAATACGTTCATGTGCCGTAGTTCGTGTAACTTTTGTGAAAATTAGGATACTTTTCAAGCCATTTTTTAATGACCACCCCCATAGTCGACAACTGCAAGTGTATGACCACATTTCACTTTTTGCTTCTTTAAGCACCGCTCAAAAGCAAAGATTTATTCCTCTTCCAACTTTACTAAAGTTAGATACTATAAATATTAATGAAACAATGGAATGTTTATCACAAACTAAAAGTAAGGTGAATCAACTAAAAAATCTGTTAAAAAAGACACTGCAAAGTGTTAAATTTTTTATTTCACTCCAATATACTATTATAGAATAAACTACATAATAATAAAATTGAAATAAGCCTGTAGCGGACTCACATCATCGCTACGTTCATCTTCGCAGCTTTCCATTCATTGTACATATTTTGGGCAAGCGAACCCGCGTGCTTGCTACGCCGTCTGTGTGTCGGCGCGCGCAAGTGCACAAGAGTACACATGCATTTTTGCCTAAGCTATTTTCTCTATTGAGGGATCGCCCACCACCGGGCCCTATACCCTCCGCTGACCCTCGGATCTGCCTACTCATGATCACGAACACAAGACACTACAGTCGCAACGAGAAGCCAGATCCAAGCACCTAGCATGCAACCATAAATACATAGCTGCTAATCCGAAAACCAATTAAAATTTTAATCGACATATGTTTCGCCAACACCCGTGGCATCATCAGGATTAGTTTTCCATGTTAGTTCTATCTACCGAACCAACTAACTCTTGTGTTCGTGATCATGAGTAGGCAGATCCGAGGGTCAGCGGAGGGTATAGGGCCCGGTGGTGGGCGATCCCTCAATAGAGATTTGAACTTCCGAATAGTGACGCCTGATACAATTCAATATTTAAGCTATTTTGTATTTTACTTTCCTGTACATAGTTCACAAATTCTCTCATTCTTTACAATACGTACATTTCTACATTTATTGGGACTTCTAATTTAACCATCCAACCTGCTAGGAGGCACGGCTATCCAAGTGGACCTGCCGACTATCCCTCCTACAAGCCCATAAATATATCTTCAGACAGATCCTCTAGAACATATCATCAACTATACCCAGCTAGTCCGGCACAGGCTACCTATATAGCCGTACAAAAAAACCGGCACTACCCCCTCCAGGGGTGACCTACCCCCGGCTGCATTCATTAATTGCTAATTTACAGATCGCGGGTCACTTGTATGCGGATGTCAGGCTGATGAATATATTTGATTGGTTCAATGATTGACTTAATTGATTTTTCGTTTTACGTGTTACCTACCTAGCTTAGCATTGTTTTTGTTAGGTTGGTCATGAAACATCTAAGTTCGAGGAAGTGATGATATAGCTGTGCCCTGTAACTCCATCCGCGTATACAAAACTTGGTAATAATAATTTTCTCGGGAGACAATTGGCTATCATATAAAAAGTATGTACCATATACACGGTGTAACAAAATTGTATGAACATCCCTGAGTTGTTTAGAAATTCTGCATACTATGTGGAAAAAACATATGGATTACGGTTTTCGAAAAACAAATGCATGAGTAAATAGCTGTATAAATTTGAAATTGGAATTCCTTACCAAAGAGGAGATATTTGAGATAAAAGTGGCCAGTACGACAAAACGCCAATTTCATATGTAAGGACATCAGCTGCATCTCCTTCCATGCATGTCGTAAGACTCAAGGGCGTTCACATAAGCGCGGATGATCTACCAAATTATCACTGATCTTTTACATCTGACTCCGGCTGTAGGATGTCATTCGTGATCCTGTATATCTTGCTATCCAATTTTCGGGAACATACACGTATGTATATTGCATTACGCGAAAGTTTGTGAGTATGGACGGCTGGAGCGATTTTAATACAATTTGGTACGGAGTTAGCTGACGCCCTGGATTAATACAAAGGCTACTTTTTATTACTATATTTTGTTTTTTCTGCAGTCCACGCGGACGAAGTCGCGGGCGTCCACTAGTAGTTGTAGGTACGTTATTGGTATTGAAAATGCAAGCCAG
This sequence comes from Carposina sasakii, assembly GCA_014607495.2. Classification (NCBI taxonomy): domain Eukaryota; kingdom Metazoa; phylum Arthropoda; class Insecta; order Lepidoptera; family Carposinidae; genus Carposina; species Carposina sasakii. The sequence goes on along the minus strand of CP053155.1, from coordinate 2,940,489 downwards.
ACAAAAAACGTGCAAACCCCTCTGTACTCTGTACCTCTCAAAATCGGGAGGAATTGATTGACGTTAATCCGAATCCTATTGAGTTATGAAAGCATTAGTTACATGTACAGGGTGTAACAGAAGGGGTATTTTAAGTAAGTAAGGCTGTAAATAAATAGAATGGCATGATCTGGGTAGGGTACAAATAAACTAGATATTATCTAGATCATGCCATTCTATTTATTTACAGCCTTACTTACTTAAAATACCCCTTCTGTTACACCCTGTATATGTAACTAATGTTTTCATAAGTAAGTTTTAAGTTAGTATTAATTAAAATTAGTGCCAAGTGAAACCGCACAGGTTTAATGGCACTATTAAACCATTTATGTAACTTTTTTATAGGAATAAAGAAAAAGAAAAAACAAGATTCGAACCCAGGACCTATGGCGTCGCAGGCAAGGTCACTACCCACTAGTAGACCAATCGGCCGTCAATTAATATTTCTCAGTAGTTTAGGAATATGTCTATTCTATATTATTTTATTTCGTATTTATTTATTTTTTTGTAAATTCACTGTAACGGGCCATTTCTTTCAGTTATGTATTTCGTGTAATTAATGCACGATGTCGGGATAGTAGGTCTACCGCCACTTTTCAGGATCAAATACTCATATAGCTAGGTACCAGTAACTTATTCTATTGTGAATTTGTTTATTGTACACTACCAATTTTTTTCGCCATTGATGTTTGTAACTCTTCTATAAGTATGGATAGTAACATTGATTGCCTTTTTTTAACACTGATTTAAATTTTTTGAGTATTAAGAAAGTGTTAAGGTTAAAATTTACCATAGCCATCACTGTACTGGTCTAAAACATCCTGATAAAATTATAGTACAAGCTATATAACAGCGTGGTACCGGCAGAGTAGAGTTTGTACTACCCCATGCCTGCCCTTGGGTATAATAATAATAAAATACTTTATTGTACACACAAAAAATTTTGGTACACGGGCAAACTTAATGCAATATAGCATTTTGTACCAGTTAACCCAATTACTGGAGAATAGCTCAGGGCCGTACAATAAAAATGAATAACATTAATAAAAAATTTAATAACTTAAGAACTACTTATACCGACAAAGACAAATCTCAATATGCACTACTTATCGTATCGTAGGGTTTCCGGGAGGTCTGGGCAGCAGCGTCTTTCGTACTGACAACATAGTCCGAAAATCACACTGCGGTCACCAACCCGCCTGCCCAGATCGGTGACTATGGGCAAAACTCCCCTGTGGCTGTAGCCTTGTGGCGTGCCCTGGGGGAGGCCTACGTCCGGCAGTGGACTGCAATAGGCTGAAGAAGAAGAAGATAGTACAAGCTATAGGCCAATAGTGTCTAGATTAGTCTGTTAATGATCTTTTACATTCATGCTAAACGTGACTATACCTTCGTGATCTTGCAGTTCTGTATATCTATGAAAAGTACCTACTTTGAAACACAGCCATATGTACACCTATAATATGTATTAGATACGAGTACCCACATACAGCCTGCAGGAGGGCTTTTATTGAGTCCTTATGCAAGCACACACGCCGCATAGCCTGACAGCAGATCGATAGCGTCTGATCGCCGCGTGCAACGAAACAAACGAAACACGAGAGCTGCGTCAAAATGGACGCGAGGCTGCCAGGGGTGCTGAGAATTGGTTACAGAAATAAAAAGATGCATATATAGGTAGATACAGTTTGTTCCGGAAATCAGGTAGCATACATATACAACACAGCTTCTGAGATCGGGTAGCCCGAACGGCACGATCATGAAGAAGATTGAAGAAGAAAAACATGACTGTGACGTTTAGCATATCTGGGACAGAATGATCAGGATAAGTTACTAGCTTTTCGCCTGAAAGAATGCCCATCTTACGACATGCATTGAAGGAGATGCGGCTGAAAATGCAGGACAGAAATAAAAAGGTTAATAGAAGTAAAGTAAATATAGTAAATGTTTTAGATAAGGAAATAAAAAATATGATTATCGTCGTCGTCATCAGCCTATTGCAGTCCACTGCTAGACGTAGGCCAGGGCACGCCACAAAGCTGTGCATGGGGCGTATTTGCCCATAGTCACCACGCAGGGTAGGCGGTTGGTGACCGTCCTCTACTACTAGAGAACTTATCATCTTAAGGATGACTCGGCAGACTACTTTAGATTCCATATTATGGACTCCAGTTCTGTACCGTAATATATAAAAAAATACACAATTAAAAACCTATTCCCACCACCCCCAATATAGAGGTGCAACCGTCACCAAACAGTCTGCCACAGGGGGTAGCTCCCTAAAAAAATTGCACCGCGAGGGGGTGGTGGGCCTTGGGGGGTCTGGGGGGCCTCAACTTTGACGCGGCGTTTCGGATGCCCCCCCCTGTTTACTCTTAATTGAGGTGCTGTTATAGCAATGGAATTTGGTTCTTATTCGCAATTTTGGGATAACTTTGAAAGTTCATAGTTTAAACTTGAACTGTTAAGTGTTGATGTCGCAACGAAAATCGCTTGCCGCTGTCTGTCCGTCCCTATGTATGCTTAGATCTTTCAAACGAGGGAACGGATTTTGATGCGGTTTTTTTTAATAGATAGAGAGATTCAAGAGGAAGGTTATAATGTACTAGGGACTCGCCCCGGCTTCGCACGAGAGTAATGTACTCTCACGCGGGCTAAGCCGTGGGCGACCGCTAGTGGGAAAGTAATTTTGTTTGTTACCTCTTCACGCTTTATTTCCTAAATTTATCTTCTTGAAATCATACATACATTATAGTTGGTAGTATGGAGAAGGACATAGGCTACATTCTGTAGTCCACGCGGATCAAATAAAAAATTTAAAATATAGTTATATGCAGTCTAGCACACCATTACATTGTTAAATTATTAATTATAATAAATATACATATGTACATAACTTCTGATAAAAACATAATTCTTTTAAACGGACTACGTGTGCTACGCCGTAGTCGAATCCTCGTAGACTCGTAGACTCGTAGCTCGCAGCAAACATTGTCAAGTGAATAGTAAAAGTGACTAAACAACAAAACAATGAATTTCTTAGCAATTGAAACTCAATCCGTCATGTAGGTACTGAAGTGCTATTTACGACTTAATACGTACGCGGCTAGGATATGTCTGTGTGTGTACGCATTGTAGGGTGACTATGATTTTGTTAAATTGGTCAAATAGTTTCGAAATTTAGAATGCTTTTGAAAATAGGGTGTTGTACATGGTTGCATATAAGGTTTATTTTGGGTTCATTTATGTCTATGTAAATATTTTAGTGTAATAAAATTAAATACATACTAATTTTTCTTCTTCAAAATAATTTCAAAATTAAAAATACATATAAGATATATAAGTTCGATCCCAGTCACTGGCCTGTACCACTGAATTTATTTCATGTACAGATTTTTTTAAATGGTTACTTAGCTTTACCCGAGCAAGGTTGGCGTCAGACAGGCAGCCGGTCTTAAAACCTTAGCATATGAGTTTCCGAAAGAAACTTTATTGCGCCGACCCCATTTATAATGGGATAAGGACAGGAAGATGACAGATTATTAGACAAAGCTATTTAAGAATATTGTCAAGTCAGATTATTTTCTAAAATAATATGTTTTAGTGGCTCTCTCCACATGGACTGTAGTAAAAAGGGCGCAATTGTAATTTTTCTGTGAATATAAGTTTAGCTATAGGATAAAAGTGCTACTAACTACTATTATGCAAATTAAGGTACCTTAGATATTTCATAGAGGCATATACATAGATAATTATTTGTCTGCATGAAATATCTAAGGTACCTTAATTTATATAATTTATTTATTTATTAAGATTAGGCACACCAACATTACATGTATTAAAAAGTAGAATAATGATTATACATTGTAGCACAATACTGATACATGCAACTATGACTGGCGCACACAAAACATGCATTAAAATCCTTACGGCCGCGCCGCCCAATAGTCCATCTCCATAATATAGGTAGTGGGTGTAAAAAGACAACGTTCGTATTCATTGTAACATCATGATTTTTCATTGTTGGTTCCATAGAAAAAAATTATCAGAACCTTATAAAAAATACGAGGTATAAAAAAAATCACGTTGTCTTTTTACACCCTGTATAGTCTCAGTTGTAACGGTGATCCTTAGGTATCGTAAATGGGGTCTAGTGTAGTATTCGTTGTAAAGTTTGTAAATATGTTTTGAAATTATATTTTTAGATATCTCTTACATACCCACTCGTTTGACCCTTAATGTAAAATTTATTACTAATTTTGTTATAAAATTATTAATAAAGAAAATGGAAAAATAATTTTGTGTCGATTATCCTATAATTTTCCATCCTCATGGTGTCTCTACCAGTATATCCGTCACTGGCACACTGCCAGCGACACATCATAAGCAATTCTGTATTAATATCGAAATCATGGACACCTTCGCGGCTCCTGCAATTATGGTACATATGAAAACGTCTGTCAACTATATGTTTGTGGATTAAAGTTATATTAAGGTCTAAGATGCGTCCTGGGCTGCCACGTAGCTTCACTAGAATACATCAGCTGCATCTTCTTTCGTGCATGACGTAAAACCGACTAAGAAACTCGGATATTTTCTCTAAGGCGATAAGCTAGCAACTTGTCACTGACTATTTGCATCTGTCCCCGTTACCTAAACGTGGCTGTTGGATCTCTTTCGTGATACTGACGTGGCATATGTATGTATCATATACAGGGTGATTTTTGGTCGTCAACGTTCCCGAAAACTACGGAATCTCCTCATCACCACGATCATTTTTCTCCATGGAAGCATACCTGGGAAGTGTCTGGTTTCAAAAATATTAGGGTCCAAAGTTGAGTAAATAGACTGCGTTTTTCTGCATAAATGCACATAGACGCGCGTAGCAGGATTTTTTCACGAAAAATAATTAATATCTGTCTATAAAAAAACTAACATAAACACTAGACACTATAAATTTCGCACGATCAAGGAATTAAAAAAAAAAAAAAAAAAAAAAAAAATCCCAGCATTTTTTTTTTGGCATAAACTTACTTTATTTCATGTATAGAATACGTACCCTTCATTAAAGGTGGCCACAAAAAAACATGTTGCAAACTAACGCTACCAGTTTCCATGTTATTTCCGTCTATAAGCTTGTAGGCAACCAATTCTGGCAATAAAAGTTGCTTAGCAGTTGCAGAGGCAACCGTAGCATGTAAGAATAGGTTAAGAGCTATCAACGCACTTACAAAACCATAGACGGCTAGCTCTCTCGTGTCTCTGGCTTGCCGCCAGAATACTGACGGATTTATAGTCTGTGCCGTGACGTACTGCGCTATTATAGGACACTTTTATTATTATTATACTAATGCGACTTAAGCGGATTTAAGTTATGGGGAAGATATTTATTTGTATTTGTGTGTGGTTGGGTAGAAGAAGTTTTCCCCGTCATTAAGTCCAACTGGTAGTAAATGCTTTCCCAGATTTCTTTTTACAAAGCGAGTTACGGAAACGGATTTTGATAAAATTTTGAACGTTGCCAATAATGTAATTTAAGAGATGGTCAAATTCGCCATCCGAGTTAATTGACCCGATAGCTCAGTTGGTTAGAGCGAAAGCACGGTTTGCGAGTGGTCGTGAGTTAAAATCTCACTCGGGCGAGGATTTTTTTTATTTTCTTATTAATATTTTATAAAATTTTGAATATTTATACAATAGTTGATACATAAGCAAAGTATAGTTTTATTCTGTAGATTAATCTCTAATAAAATTCTTAGTAGGAGCAATTTCTCAGTATCTATCTATCTCTAGCATTATCAGTAGACTTACCTGTTAATTTAATCAAGCCAAAAAAGATATTCACAAAAGGAGGAATATCTCAAAATTTAAAATAGTTCCAACGCATAATCTAAATTCGAAATACGAATCAAGGCTGCACACGCTTTTTATTCCTTGGCCAGTCCGATACAAAAAGGACGCTGCACGCACATAAATTCATCAGTCGAGCGCTGGCAGCCGGCCAAGACGCACCATCTTGCCAATATACCATTTACTTAACATGCAACTTAACTGCGAAATATAGAATATTTTCATGAAAACAGACTAGCTTTTTCATTGGACTCCGTCCGTTTTTTCGTGTTTTCCCAGAAATGAGACAAGAAGGATTGTGATATTTTTATCTAGTAATTTGCGCCCACGACGTAGTTAGCTTTACTTTTAGCTTAGGTGCGTTTCTTCAGATCCCGTGGGAATTTAGGAAGATCCTTTCTTAATGCTCTCCTACATTCGTCAAGGAACATTAATTCCAACTTTTAGCTTCCTACTCGTACGCCCAATAGTTTCATTCATTCCTTGTCTGTCAGCCACGCACATATAGTTACGGATACTATTCTATACTATAACATACTAATACTAGGATGTTTGTTAAGCGAAATGCTATAAAAATAGCCCACTTATAGTATAACCTACCAACAAAATTTATGACTCTAAATAACATATTTATTACATCACTAGTGGACGCTCGCGACTCCGTCCGCGTGGACTACAGAAAAAACAAAATGTCGAAATTATCCGGGATAAAAACATTTTCCCGGGATAAAAGTAGCCTATATGTTAACTGGGACCTGTCACAATATATTCTTGAAAACTGCATCGAAATCGGTTCAGCCGTTTCTGAGGTTAGCGTGCACAAACGCACAGACAAACTGACAAACAGACAAAAATTCCAAAAATCATCGTTTTGGGTACTATTGCGTTGATAAAGGTCTCCTATAATATTTTTTCTCATATATCTACCATGTACAGACAGCGATCCGTTACATTTTTATTATATGTATAGAAGATAGATAGCATTTCGTTTAACATACCCTTTTCATTACACCATGTATATTAAACAGCATACATAATATTGCAGCTTAATACTGTTGCTTACTTAACACTAACAACAGTAACAACCAAAAATATAAAAGAATCTTTTTTAATAACAATAAGCGCATCAAATTTTGTCTTGAAAATATTTCAAGATTCAATGAAGCAATTCAGTAAAACAAATACTGTCAACATAGGAATAGGTGTCAAAAATAATAAGTCCATGTTTCAAGACAACGTCGAACATTTTTAGCTTCTGTCTGAATGATGTTGGGGCTAGGAGGCGATGAAGTATTGGATTCGATAAAATAAGGCATTAATGATGAAGGTTTTTTCATTCAAGTACCTTATAAGAAATGAAGAAAGGAGCTAATTAAAATGCGAAGCTCAGAACCGATTGGCGGAGATCTGTGGAGGCCCTCTACCCCATCTGGGGGACACAAAAACATAAGAAGAAGAACCTAATAAGACTAAGTTTAAAGACGATTTTCATAGATGATACGTGAGGTATTTTGGTTAAAATAAGGTTTTAGGCGGTTGCCTTGTTTACAGACATAAAATGAGTGATTTGGATTTGATGCTATATTGTAAAACATATTTAAATTTGTGATGATCATAAATTTTGCCCATATAGTAGGATTTAAAATCTCATTTAAACAGCGTAATAACCAATTAGCAATCTTTCTGTTATTATACTTATTATACATAACGCAAACACTTCTAATATCTAAATATATCAAAAAAGAGCAGCATAACTATACCTACAATCTGTTTAAAAATAGAAGTGTAGCAGAACGAATCTTTGAATAAGGAACGCCTAAAAAGTCGTTTGGGAGTAACGGTTTTGTCTTGATGGCCAGTTTCTAGTTAAGTTTTTTTGTATAAGTACCTAACTAAAGTTATTTATGTACCGCTTATAATTTATTTTGATAGATGAAACACAACACAGTTTATTAGTGGGAATAATAGGTAATAGACAAGGCCATAAATATCGTCCGTTTGAGTTTATGGCTACCGTAAAATTGTTTATGAAGGTTACATACGGCAATATAACGTTAGACATTTTGATAAATTTTGGATAAAGAGATAAATTGAGGTGGACGGACGACCTGGCCAAGGTCGCGGGCGTCGGTTGGATGCAGGCTGCTTCCGACTGGTCGGAGTGGAGGTTGTTGGGGGAGGCCTATGTCCAACAGTGGACTTCTCAGGGCTGTAAATGATGATGATGATGAGATAAATTGAAGGTTTATTTTCTGATGCTGGGCTTTGCTAAAATACCTCAGCTGCATCTCCTTCCGCGCATGTTGTAAGAGTCAACTAGGGAACTCGGGAATTCTCTCAGGCGATGAGCTAGCAACCTGTCACTGAATAAGATCATTTGCATCCGACCCCATCATGCTTAACGTGACCTTGGATCTTCTTTGTCATCTTGCAGTTTTGCCTATACCATTTCGAGAACACAATCTTGTGTATATCTATGTATGTACGAGTATAATTGTAGTATAAATCTATACATATAATAAAAATGTAACGGATCGCTGTCTGTACATGGAAGATATACGAGAAAAAATATTTTAGGAGACCTTTATCAACGCAATAGAACCCAAAACTATGATTTTTTGATTTTTTGTCTGTTTGTCGGTTGGTCTGTGCGTTTGTGCACGCTAATCTCAGAAACGGCTGAACCGATTTCGATGCAGTTTTCAGGAATATATTGTGACAGGTCCCACTTAACATATAGGCTACTTTTTATCACGGGAAAATGTTTTTATCCCGGATAATTTCGACATTTTGTTTTTTCTGTAGTCCACGCGGACGGAGTCGCGGGCGTCCACTAGTAATAAATAAAACTTTATAATGGCACGTGTTGGATGCAACAACTCCGGATACGCGCAAGCGCCTGTGCAGCATCCGTTCGGGATTCAGCACGGTGAAATTGGCCAATCACAGCACAGGTTTCTGCGCAGTCGCCATTTGACCGGAAAATGATGATAAATCTTTGTCAGAGGATGCAGATGTAGGGTAAATAAAGGTTTATTAGATAACTACAGCCTGTGACTTCGTCTGTATAATCCTTTTAAAATTGTCTAAATAACTTTGTCCTTAAAAACAACCACGTGGAGATTTTATATTCTGTATATTTAGTTAGGTTTTAATTCAGAATGCGAATTTTAAATAAATTTAAAAAAAGTAATGGGCCTATTTCTCCAATGATCAATAGGCCTAGGTCTATTTGAAGCATTGATCTTGATCAACTGTTAAAAAAGAGATGCTTATTGAAAAATCTGCCCAAATCGAACTACATATCGCACCTTCGGTAGAACAAGGGCACAATTGCGTATTGCAATTTATGACAATTGTGCCCTTGTTCTATCACGTTTTAATATTTTGGTTCTTTAGTCAACTCGCCCTACTCGGAACTCGGACAATGGGATCAGTTAACCAAACGAATTTTTCTTAATACAACTCTTGATTTGGGCAAAAAAATCTATTGTTATTGAAATTCGGTGTACAGACGTGTTCAAAACTGTTAAGTATGAAACAACAGGGCTTCATGATATGAATATATTTAAAAACTAGACCATGACCATCACGCATTTGAAAGTAAAAAAAATCAACAACATAAAGGAAAAAAAACACATAATTCACTTATTATTATACAAAATTAGCATAAGTAATTTGTAGTTTTGAATTGCATAAAATAAATTAAAGTGTAATTTTTTCCAAACAATGACCTATAGCAATTTCACCGCTCAATAGTTGGCGTTTTTTCTCAATAATTATTACTGCCGACCATTAAAAATAAATATATGACGAAATTTAAAACTTTTTGTCGCGATTGTCCACATTAAAAATACAGATAGTAGAGCGAGTTGACCAATTCAAAAATTCGTTAGGTCGACTGATCTAACGAATATCTAACTGATCCCATGGGCCGTGTTCCCTTAGGGCGAGTTCACTAAAGAGCCATATTTTTACCTCCACTTTACAAATATATCCTTCTTTCTTTCTTTCTTTATTGTACACACACACACACATAAATAAAAAATAACACAATTAAAATAAATATTGTACAAAGGCGAGCTTATCTCTAATATTTTTTGTTATAAACCATAGTACCTTAATTATTTTAGCAACATTTGGTGACACTCATCTACTTATATATTTTACACAATTCTCGTAAAGAACCGCCAGCATTGTCGTTAATAACCCAAATAATTTACGGGCTGGTAGGATCATTTAGTAGATATTGAGGTTTTATGCAAAAGTAGTGTTATAACATTTAGCTAACTCACAAGCATGACATGTACGAGTAGGTACAGCTACGCTCCGAAATACCCTCGACTAGCGGCCGCCCGTGACTTCGTTTGCATAAACTAGAATTCCCATGATCTTAGCTGACGTCTATTTTCTTACCAAATTCATCCTCACTGAGTGTAGTCAATCAAAGATATCAACACGTAACGGAAGAGTTATATTATTTTAATCGCGCGACCCCTATTAATAGCTATGTTTGTCTAATGTACTTACTCGTACCTGTAGATAAGTTATACAGAATGATTTTTGGTCGTCAATGTTCCCGAAAACTACGGAATCTCCTCATAATCACGATCATTTTTCTCCATGGAAGCATACTTGGGAGGTGTCTGGTTTCCAAAATATTAGGGTCCAAAGTTGAATAAATAGGCTGCGTTTTTTTGCATAAATGCACATTGACGAGTGTAACAAGATTTTTTCACGAGAAATAATTAATATCTGTCTATGAAAAAACTAGCATAGACACTGGACACTATAAATTTCGCCCGATCAAGTTATTTTAAAAAAATCAAAAAAGGTTCCCAGATTTTTTTTTGTCATAAACTTACTTTCATTTTTTTAATGTAGAGTACCTACCGTTCGTTAAGGGTGGCAACGAAAAATCATTTTGTATAAGTGCTATGTTTTCTGATATTCTTTATTGTAGGTACACACAAACATTGGACAATATGGCGACTTCACATTGGTACACAGATAATGTATTTACAAAGGCGAGCATATCTTCTAAAGAGATTTCTTTAAGCAAACTTAAAACAACATGTGTACACAAATTACAATAAAATTAAAAATCCATTCGGTAGTGCGTAAAACAGTAACAAATATCAAACAAATATCACACCCATTCGCCTAGTTGCCAGTTTTCGTGTAGTTGGTTTTGGGTGTACTGTACATACGAGTATAACTGTGGGCAGATTTCGGTTGCTCGCCGTAATCGCGAATTAATGACTGAATATGTCTAGACACGTGTATGATGACTTACTTCTTGTATATCATTATGCCATCATAACTGTGACAAGGCAACGTAATTATAATGTTTGAGAAATGACATAAAACTTTTACTTACAATAGAAATAAAGAGCCGAATTTACCATTGGTCAGATAACCTATCTGCTGGATAAAGTTGATGTTGTCTCTATCATGATCAAGTTTTAGAGAAATGGGCCAATTCTCGAAAACTCTCGAGTTGGAACAAAGCCGAAACGCAACCGTTTTGTAGACGCTCAGAACAAAGCAATAATTAATTACTTTACGGTGACGTAATTAGACACATTTCAGCACGAGACAGATATTTGTTTTTATTATGTCATAGTCGCGACCGATGCGTGATTAAATATACCTTAATAATCAAGCGGTAAGTATATATTGCCTCGCACCGCGTTTCGTTAACAATTCGTTAGTGGTTGCGTTTCGGCTCAAATATTTTCAAGAAATGCCCCTGATAGACTATATTATGTATGACCATTGGAAAAATCAGCCCTTGGTTACCCAGATAACATTCGAAGCTGTATAAACGCTGTACTATAATTACAAGGGTAAAGAGAATTTATGTTTAGCATTAATTTTATGTGAAATACTGAAAGATATGGTCTAGCTACAATATGGTATTTATGCTAAGAAAACTAAGACGTGTTTTAGCGAATAACTGTTATATTTTCCTTATGATAATCAAAGCCTTAAACGTTTTGAAGTAAAATTGCTACACCATTTGGGGAAGACGGCCATATTTTGAACAATTTTAACCGTATTTTAATTCTGATGGTGGGATTTATTACATACACCGATCGAAGCCGCGGGCGATTGCTTGTTTAATCCGGATTGAACGCGAATCAAAATTATGATTAATCTAATTCTAACAGTAATCGAAACTAATACTGTAGTAGATACCTACCTACACATATATTCATAACATAAAATATAGTACATATATAGGTACAGGTGTTTTTTCGTTGCCACCCTTAACGAAGGGTACGTACTCATATATTCTCCATGGTACTCTATACATCAAATAAAGTAAGTTTATGCCAAAAAAAATCTGGGAAAAGATGTCAATTTAAAAAAAGCCGACAAGTGCGAGTTGAACTCGCGTGAAGAGGGTTCCGTACGATGTTACCTATCATGTTTTTTTAAATCTGACAAAAAGTTGGTACGCACAATATTGAGTGATTTACCATGTTATTTTAATATCATGGACTTCTTATAGGTTTTCCTATAATCTATAAGGAGAAAACTAATTTCTGTATTTTTTTCAAAATTTTAGGTTCAGTAGTTTCGGAGATAAGGGGGGGGAATGGTCAATTTTCGTCTATTTTCTTGAATAACTTGGAAACTATTTATTTTAAAATTACAAAAAAATACATTTAAGATCTTCTCAACAAGACCTTTCATTTGATATGCCACACGATGCAGTTTTCAGATATTTTTTTTAAATTTTCCCCTTCCCCCCCAAAAATGACCCCCCATATACAGATTTCATCTGCTCACGTCACACCTCTGTATTTGGGTCACAGGAATTGATATGTGTACCAAATTTCAACTTAATCGGTCTAATAGATTCGGAGATAATTGACTGTAAGCGACGGACGGACAGACACACGAGTGATCCTATAAGGGTTCCGTTTTTGTATTCAGACGTACGGAACCCTAAAAAATAAAAATAATTACTTTATCGGGCGAAATTTATAGTGTCCAGTGTTTATGGTGAGGTATTTTATTATTTCTCGTGAAAAAATCTTGCTACACGCGTCAATGTGTATTTTTGCAGAAAAACGCAGTCTATTAACTCAACTTTGGACCCTAATATTGGAAATAATATTTATATATAATATTTTGGAAACCAGACACTTGCCAGGTATGCTTCCATCAGTGACGTGTTTATAGGTAGACGCGGGGTTTCATAATGAAATCTTTATAAAAAGTGGTACCAGTAAATCTATATGAACGTAATAACTGCATTAGATTAGATTTTAAAACTTGAATCTTATGTAGTTACCATAAGACTCGACTTTGCTTGTATCAATTTATGACAATAGATGCCCAGCTATACAATTGAGCAGCTAATTGTCGTCATTTTTTGAGCGCTTACACTGAATCTAGTTATAATTCATCTAAGGCTTCTATGGAGAAAAGAGTTGAGATATATAGTACATATACAGATAACAGTAATTACCTACATGTCTTTTTATACTTATAACAAAACTGTAACTGATCGCTGTTTGTTCACGCTAATCTCAGAAACTGCTTACCCGATTTGAATGCAGTTTTCGTCAATATACCTATTGTGATCGGCACTTAATATTTAGTGTTTCTGTTTGTTTTATTATGTATTTGCGGCGAATAGGCTCCGAAACTAATACGCGGAGTTGCGGGCATCCAACAGCTTTTATAAAGGGTTTCGATCATGGTACATATTTTTAAAAAAGTTGCACGTTTTTTCATTGCCCAAAGGATTTTTCCATGAGATTTTTACAACTCGACTGATTGAGATCGCATTTATGTTTCTTTTTAATAATTTATTTATATCTATCTAGTGTACTTTTACATCATAAAATCTGTAAATAGTGCGAGGACAATAACTCGGGCTAAAGCCAAGGACGTTCGGTTCTTGTGATTGTTAATTATTTCCTGCACTGTAAAGTGTACGTTTATTGGCTTGTAAAACGCACTTTTAATGGTTAATACATCAATCTTATTATACACAGGCATATAATGAACAAATACAACACGTTCATAGATATCAGCCTTTTGCAGTCCACTGCTGGACGTGTCTACTGCCATGGGGAAATTTTTACCCATAGTCTTTATCATAAGTCTGTTGCAGTCCACTGCTAGAGCTGGGCCTCCCCCAGGACTCAATCTCCCGTTTTCGCTATCCAGTCACTACCAGCCGCCCTCTTCAAGTCATCGGTCCATCTGGCCGAAGGGCGCCCAACATCGCATAGTTAACACAAATATACCTAAATCTAAGTTCTATGAAAATTCCTTGAATTCCTCAATTCAGGTATGTAAAAAATTTAGGCTTATAACTATGTTTATAGGGGTATGCCCAATGTTCATCGCGAATAAGAAGAAATCCCAGATTTAGATTAATCTATAAATAGCATAGAAATTTCACTATAATTTATTGTAATAAATAAGTTACATACATGTAAATAAATTGAAGTTTTATTGAAGAAGGATCCTAAACTATAGGATATTGGAATACAAAGTAGAAAGCTCGTCGTCTACATCCGGTAAGATGGACTCCACCGGAAGTGACGGTTGGCAGCCCTGGACATGCCAGCGTAAGTGGAAAGCGCCATTAAAAAAATAGGAATGGGCACATAAATGTGTGAAGTCAATCATTTACATAACTAGCGAGCCGCCCCGGCTACGCACGGGTGCAGTGCTGATCCTATACATATAATCCTTCCTCGTGAATCAATCTATCTATTAAAAAAAAATCCATTCCCTAGTTTGAAAGATCTAAGCATACATAGGGACGGACAGATATGTAATCTTTGTGATGCACAAAGGAAAACTTAAGGGCAATCGCGCTAAATGACACGTTTTTACCTTTCAAGAAAACGTTAATCGATTTAAAATTGTTTAGTTGGACATGGTGTGCTTTCAGATTGGTTCCATATTCCGCCTATCAGGATCTGATGCCATCATCAGATCATCAATCCTGGAAAAATTTAGGGCAATCCCCTAAAGTTATAGGCACATGTAGTCTATTTGTTTACTGTTATTGAGCGCCTTGGTCAGTTATATATAAAACATAAGATTAAATGATACGAGTAGAATACTTGTAGAATCAAGGGGTATCCTCAATCAGTAATCTGTTTTTAGATTTTTACTGAGGATTGTAGTCACAATATAATAAAAACGAGGGTCTGATGATGGAGCCGAAGAGAAGCGGATTGTGAAACTTTTTAGCAACCCGAACCATTCGAATGTGGTTTCATTTGTAATGGTTTCGCGAAACTTACAATTCATCATAGTATTTGTACAATTGAATAATGTTCTAAAAGTGCTCTATGTATGGAGCCCGATGGGTTAGTGATACTCTTTAGTCCTAAGTTGCTCTTTGTTTAACAATATTACAATTTACATAGCGTACAAACAGTTTACAGTGCGGTTTTGTGAAGACGGAACCAAGTGGTCCGGCAGACTGACAAAGTTGCAAACGTCCAACATTTATGGGAGACCTAATAGAAAAAATTCAATATATGTAATTTTTCAAAAACAAAAATCTCTACTGTAAATAGTGGTCTATATATTCTTTGGATCTCTCTTCGACATTCAAGAAGAACCTTATTGTGATATCTCTTGATGGCAACAAATGAGGGAGGTGACTAAAATGGACTCTCCACTTTCTTTTCCGCCATTTTTAATTCGACTACCGATTTTAATTCGCCGACCTATCTGTCAATCTTCCATCAATATTTTTCAGTTACAAACAAGCCAATATCAACTTTAAATTAGCCGGATATAGGTCCAATATAACTTTGATTTTTACATTTGAAACTAAACAGTCGTAACAGCTAAATAATTACACGTAAGTGTAAACTTTATGTTATTGTTTTACAGTTGCATTTTCCTTGTAGATGATAAGTAGAGTGTTGGTATACTCTAGGTAAGTGCGGCAAATGCTTCTGTTAATAGAATTTTAATGAAGTAATGTCAGGTCGGTTCTGCATGTCATGCCCATCTCCTTACGTGCTCTAACGCGCATGCGCCAGACATTGTACGGTCAGCACCGAAACAGCTGAAAATGTTACGAAAATTTCATTATTTTTATTGATAACTTCGTATGGACTACTAATTTTACTTACTTAGTAAATGTAAGCTGATGTTAACTGCGAAAGCTTGTGATTGTCTTATAGATAAAAATGTTTATACCCACTATGTTACTTATAGCTGTAAATTACGTTAAAATAAATAATGTTTGGTCGGGTTTGATTTGATTCTTTTGTTTGGTCTAATAAAATAAGGAGAATACAGATTAAAAGAAGAACCAATTTACAGAAAAATCGCTGTAACGCAATTGACTACATAGGTATGCTCCAACAAAATTAAAATATACTTTTTTAAAAGAAAATATATTATTAATACGATAACATCAGGAAATCTACTCATTTTTTAAATGCAAACGATACAAAACGTAAACAATACAAAACTAGTTTAACATAAACATTTAACCATCATTAATTTCGAACTACTTAGTTTGCTCGGAGAAGCATATTTTAGAGATAATCTCGAATATGTTCATATTCCTTTAACATGTACATTAAACATACATATATGTGAATTAGTTTCACAAAAATAACAAATAAGGAAAACATTACCCTCATTGCTTGCTGACGCTACCTAAAAAATGTGAGTGGGCAACTATATTTGCCGAATCCATTCCATCAAAGAAGATATAATTACTATCGTACAGTTATAGATGGAGATAGTGGAAATAAAGTAACTGCACCAAATCAGTTTAACAACTATATTGTGGCGAGAGCAAAGATAACTTCACGGAGGCGAGATATATTCATTTTTCTATGGCATAGCTACGGACATACGGACTATATGTATAGGCTAACCGACTACATTGGGCGGTCCAACGGCCTCAGCGGAAGATCAGCGCAATTTAAATATTGCATATTTTTTTTAAATAAATAAAATATGCTGAGCTGGGACCATTTTGCAACATCTGTATATTACTAAAGCTAATATTTAGTTAGTTTTTATTACTTTGTTATTTTAACTTGACTGTATTATTATGTGTACATAACTAATGTTGCAAATAAATAAATATTTTTTTTATTTGATTGACATAGGTTCTACTATTTAGCGCTACCATACGATATTTTCGAAAATAATTTAGGAAATTACTTTATCATAGAATGTGCTAAGGTATATACAGGATGATTTTTGGTCGTCAACGTTTCCGAAAACTACGGAATCTCCTCATCATCACGATCATTTTTCTCCATGGAAGCATACCTGGGAAGTGTCTGGTTTCCAAAATATTAGGGTCCAAAGTTGAGTAAATAGACTGCGTTTTTCTGCATAAATGCACATAGACGCGCGTAGCAGGATTTTTTCACGAAAAATAATTAATATCTGTCTATAAAAAAACTAACATAAACACTAGATACTATAAATTTCGCACGATCAAGGAATTTAAAATTTTTTTTCAAAAAAAAATTTTTTTTCCCAGCATTTTTTTTGGCATAAACTTACTTTATTTCATGTATAGAATACGTTCCCTTCCTTAAAGGTGGCCACAAAAAAACACCCTGTATAGGTAGATGGATAAATAACATTAAAAGATATGTTTTAAAGAAATAAATATATGAGCAGTTGCCGGGCCGTTTATTATAGATAATTTTTTTAATAATATTTCACAATTAATTTGACGATAATTAATTTTATAATTTTTATAGACATTAGGCAGAATTGGAAGAATTAAACAACCATTATTCATTGATGAAAGAGTTTCACTTCTGTATTTCGTGTTGTGAAGAGAGCACTTTTATAAAAGTTTCAAAAGCTGTAGTTGTTTGATTAAACACTAACGGTGTTAGAAAACCGCGTTTGTGTTAAATCTTAGACTGTTTAAAAATGTCATAATTTGTCAACAAAATGTAATTATTCATAAAATTTAGGTAATATTTAGCTTAAAAAATTTTTAAATTGTTTCGTAATAAAATAACACGGTTACTTTTTTGGTCAAACATGGGATGGGACCTCCCTCGGATAACTTTCAAGATAAAAATACCACAACAACTCCGTTAACGTTATTCCTCCGTGTTCCAATCCATTCGACTAAGGGCTTTGCAATCAAAATGTACATTAATAAGTAATGTTACAAAATATTAAACGTACCCGTGCCCTACATAGTTTTTTCTGGTAAGAACTTTTCTCTTCGTTATATCCTGAAGATACCTCACCGACGGCCTTACTACTTGCATATACAGAGTGTTTTTTCGTCGCCACCCTTAACGAAGGGTACATACTCTATACATCAAATAAAGTAAGTTTATGCCAAAAAAAATGCTGGGACACGATGTACATTTTTTTGATTTTTTTTTTATTACTTGATCGGGCGAAATTTATAGTGTTCAGTGTTGATGCTAGTTTTTCATAGACATAATTATATAATTAATTATTTCTCGTGAAAAAATCTTGCTACACGGGTCAATGTGCATTTATGCAGAAAAACGCAGTCTATTTACTCAACTTTGAACCCTAATATTTTGGAAACCAGACACTTCCCATGTATGCTTCCATGGAGATAAATGATCGTGATGATGAGGAGATTCCGTAGTTTTCGGGAACGTTGACGACCAAAAATCACTCTGTATGTATTTACGAATAGGTGCATACAGAAACATAGACACACGGCTTTGTTTCCTTCCAAACATGGTGTAGTCAGTACAGACATGCCATATCGCGTAGGAGATCCTGCAGCCACGTTTAGCATAGCGTAAATCGCTAGATGTAAGTACCTACGAATATTAGTAATTTTTTCCTTGCGCTTTAGGTAGGTACTAGTGCTTTTTATGAAATTGAGGGTCGATTTATACAGAGTGTAACATAAAGGGTATGTTAAGCGAAAAGCTATGTAAATATTTTATATTAAATATAATATTATTTGAGACTCTAAATCACATTCTTACTTTTCAAGGTTGTATGAAAATTCCTGAGATATTTTATAATACTCCATACTATCGGGAAAAATAAACATGCGATTTCGGGTCTCCAATTTTGTGGATAGGTTCTCTACAGTTACATAGCTTTTCGCTTAACATACCCTTTATGTTACACCCTGTATATCGATCGAATATTTATAGTAAAATCGTGTTATTACAAAAACCCTAAACATTGTCTTAGTTAAATGCTTACTTCTTTATGTGTTGTACTAGTTGTTGCCAGCGACTCCGTCCGCGCGGACTGCAGAAAAAACAAAATGTCGAAATTATCCGGGATAAAAAGTATCCTATGTCTTAATACAGGATGTCAGCTAACTCCAAACCAAATTTTATTGAAATCGCTCTAGTCGTTTAGACGTGAAGAAGAAACAAACATACATACTCACAATTTTGACTTTTTAATATTAGTGTGATTATTCTATCTGAAGAATACAGTTTATGCTATCTCTATCTTGATAAAATTTTAGAGAAAGACAGCATCAACTTTATCTTTCAGATAGACTAATCTGACCACTAAAAATATCGGACCTAAAATAACTAAATAACCTAGTGAAACCATGAACGAGCTAGGTAACCGCATATTACCGTTTAGTCTAGACCAAAACGTTTATCGCTAAAAAACTTAGTCCTAAAAATTCGAATCGCTGACCACATAGCTAAGAGAAAACTACCTAATTTGGTAATTTACAAATTTTGACACTTATGACACAGTCTAACTAAAATCTTGTAATTAAGTACAGTAGTAAAACTGCTATAGCTCTGAATTTGACTAGTTACGTTAATTATTTCTAGAAAACCTTGTTAGTTTACCCAGGAATTATTATTATTATTATGTTTTATTGTACACAGTAAAGTTTTCACAAATAAAGTTTATGACAAAGAAAATGTACAAAGGCGTGCAGAAAATGTACCAATAAACGAAATAATTAAATAAAAGAAAAGACATAAACCTAAAATACCTAAATAGACTACATAAACATAAATACCTAAATAAAACACAAACATAGATAAATAGCATACATACTAAAGGATAAAAATAACATCAAATGTAAGTATATTGGTATACAATTATTATTATGCTTTATTTGCATTTTTCTGGTCGCCTCTTTTGATTCACAGTACAGGAGTAACAGTGTCGTGAATATAATCCCGGTTACTCCTAGAAAGATTAGAAAAATGATTGTAAACCGTTCAAACAGAGATAAATCAAGGTTATATTTACGCAGATATCTTCAATGTATCCCCTTTTGCTTGTAAGTAAAAAAATATATACATTCATTGCATTACTCATGGCACTCTCTCAAGCGATACGCTAGCAACTTGTCATTGATCATTTACATTTATCCCCGCTAGGCTAAACGGGATAAATTATATCGCTGCTTTGTTTCGATAGTGACATAATCGAAAAACACACTTTTTTTCAGGAGAGTGATTTAAAAAAGGCCAGACGAGGAAAATTCAACCAGTCAGATAGTGTCACAGGTGTCGTCAGTTTTGCGAATAGAATTATGACTCTTACCATATTGAACAGGCTATTTTGCGTTGATTGATGTTAATAACTCAATTTCGACACGTTTGTGTCACTATTGAAACAAAGCAGCGATATGATCCTGCAGTTTTATTAATACATATGTATGTTTGTTATTTACATATGTATATTACCTATTATTAATTCTGGCAACTTTTTTAAAGAGCTTAATTGCATTATGAATGTACATATAAGAAAATTTGCAGATGCGCACAAGACTTTAAATATTTTTTTCAGAAAAGTTCTTTCTGATGATGGCCAGTAAAGGTGTGAGCGATAGGAGGTTTTCTAAGGTTCTCTAATTGGTTGATAGCTCAATCAAGGTCTGTTGTAAATATGAGTTCTGGACCCATTCGCCACGTAAATTTCGTCTCTCATACCATAGATGATACCATAAGTGAGTAGCAGTGCCTCCGTATTGACAACATAGTCCGAAAATTAGACTGCGGTCACCAACCCACCTGCCCAGCGTGGTGACTATAGGCAAAACCGTACCTATGGGCGTAGCTATGTTGCGTGCCTTGGAGGAAGCCAACGTCCAGCAGTGGACTGCAATGACTGTATATGTACCATTGATGACCCTGATGACTGGATCAAACCAAAACTAGGGTGGGTAAAGTGCGTTTTATCAAATAAGTAGTTTCTTTGAATGATGGCATTAGATGTGTGACTAAATTATCTGTGTACCTGCTGCATGCATGGGTACTAAAAAAGTTAGTTTAGAAATTAGGCATACGAGTTATTTCATAAAACGGACTTTACGAGCTGCATCATCTGTCTCATTAAAAAATTAGAT
Organism: Carposina sasakii; assembly: GCA_014607495.2. NCBI lineage: Eukaryota > Metazoa > Arthropoda > Insecta > Lepidoptera > Carposinidae > Carposina > Carposina sasakii. The sequence goes on along the minus strand of CP053155.1, from coordinate 2,919,272 downwards.
TTACAAAAGCCCGGATGATGAGACCTCATACACACATCACTAAAATATACAAACTTAGAAATTAGAATCTAAAAAATATAACAAAACACTCACGGAAGTTAAAAACTAGTGATAAAATACTTCAATCAATCAGATCCGATTCTCCCATCGCCTCAATCGATTGATAACAATCGATAGATATTCCGAATACTGGAGCAGTAATCGATGCGTGGATCAGCAGAAATAGTCTGATTACCTGTTATAGAATGCACTCACTTATCGGTAGCTTTATTGTTAGGCTCGTTGCATATCTATCAAACTAAGCTTTACAAAGCTATCTTATGCATGTAGGATGAAAATTGTACTTAACAGACTAAAGCTATTTACAAATAAAAGACGGCCGCGAAAATTAGAGGGCTGGCCACACGTTGACCAAAATGGGCACCAGCCCTCAGGTCATTTAGGATAAATGTTGTAATAAATATTTGGTTGTCTCCATTGCTAGGTTTACAAATACCCATATTAGCTGCATGTACCTTTCAAAAATATCTTCTTCTTCTTCAGCCTATTGCAGTCCACTGCTGGACGTAGGCCTCCCCCAGGGCATGCCACAAGGCTACTGCCACAGGGGGTTTTGCCCATAGTCACCACGCTGGGCAGGCGGGTTGGTGACCGCAGTGTGATTTTCCTCCCGAAAACCCTTAATCGCCTCGTACGATACCCACGGGCAGGCAGGGGTGGTACAAACTCTAAACTGCCGGCACCACGCGGATATTCATAAATATAATATGTTCGTAAGTTTATTCCTTCCATCCATATTCTATCAAGCATGTTCCAACTGTAAGTCGATTGTAGGTCTATTCTACGGTAAAGTTTTATGGGTAAAGTTGATGTATTGCATGCCATTAGTTTTATTTTAACGCTTGGAACAACAGAAGAGAACGCCTCAATTTACAAGCATATGCAGAGTGTAACAAAAAACTAAAACACAAAAATTCAGACCTGATATCACATGTTTATTTTTCCAGGTAGTATAGAGAATCCTAAACAGCTCAGGGATGTTCATACAATATTAAAAAAATAATTAGTAGTGGGAACTTTTCGTAGCATTGTACCCTGTATACATATGTTATTCGCTCGTCATAATTTTACCCAACACGACATCCACGATATAATATTTTAATTCAACTCGAATAGCTTCTATAGTCCACTGCATCACAACCCTAGCCAAGTCACGCAACAGAAGCCTCGTGCAAACGTCAGGCCCAGATGTTAAGTGCCGTCAGTCACCACTGGTAGCAGGTCGCGGGTTCAAATCAACACGCCTGACTGACGCTTCTAGAAAGCTCTCATATTTTTCTTTGAAGGATGGTTTAAAAGGTTTCATAGAAAATTGATAGTTCCTTTATATTATTATGAACCTATGTATGTCAATTGGGCTCAGCCAGTACCGCGTAGGGCCCGGTGGTGGTCGAACACCATTTGCAAATTGAACTTCCTATACAAATCAATGTCTTGCAGTAAACATGGTCACATGCTGGGCAAAGAGATCGTTCTGACTTCTTCTGACTCTATCTTGAACTACTTTCTTCTTCTTTATCATCCGACAATGTCTACGTACCTACTTACATGGAAATAGATGCAGCTTATGTATTGTAGTAAATCCCCGCAGATATAAAAAAACATCGTGAAGTACCCAAATGCCAAAGACTGGTGCAACGCTCGGCCATCAGGTTCTTATACTAACTGTAACTTTAATTACTAAATTACTGAAATCTTTAAAAGCTTCTGTAATTACTTGATAATAATACTTTTAAAGATTTATTGGATAATGGAACCACTTATTGTTTTCACTTTAAACTAAGGCAGACATGGTGCATGATGGTGGCTTGATGTTATGTTCTCGTATACAGAAATGGGTGGATGCATCCACGACCTACTGGCGGAGTAGGTAGTAAGTGACCCTGCCTACCGCGCCATTGACCCTGGGTTCAATCCCGGAGGTGCAAATATTGATATGATAAAAATCGATGTTTGTTTTGTTTCGTCGGTAGATTAATGTGTTCCTTAACCTGTTAAATTAGTTATTTTAATCAAAATTAATTTTATTTTAATCCGAAATTTGTTTTTTACCTTGTGTACCGCCTCTCCGCCCGTGCGTACTCTACTTTAGAAATCACAGAAGAGAACAAAAAATGAGGAGTACAGAAAAAAAAAACAAATTACCTAGAGAAAAGATTGTACAGTCAGACGCGAGCCAAAAAACCAAGCGCCCCTGTGAAGACAAGTCAATTTACAATCGAATGGTTCCGTAGGCAGCTACAAGTAGGTACCTGAGTAATTATTGAAGCACATTTGCACTACTAATAGCTATCTGCTACAGAAGTGACGAAAGTAGAGAAGACCTGTGGGGTAAGCACGAAACTCTCTATAGCTAGCGTCAAACTGTCAAATCACATAGATTTTGCTAGCGAATCTCTTCTATCTAGCGTTACGCCGCGTAAAAATGTTCGTGCTTACCCCACGGGAGGACAATCGCGCAAAATGACAACGTTTCAGCCTTTCAACGGAACGTTTTTGGTTTGGTTTCATTTGACAACGTTTCACACGTTTGCAACGTCTCACTTTTGACTGTTTTGACGTAGCTAAAATTTAGCGCGATACGAAATGTGTATAACATAACGTTTTTGGTTGTGAATTAGCTTTGGTAAATACGTCAACCTTTTGCGCGATTGCCCTCCTGGAGGCCCTGAAGCGAATTAAAACGCGAAGCTCAAGACCGAGCGGGATGGCGTTTGGCGGAAAACTGTGGAGGCCCTCTGGCCCATCTAAGGGACATAGGAACATAAACCAAAGTACCCTAGCTACGATAATTATAAGAATATGTATTTATATTTTCATTCGCTAAACGTGCGTATGACAAACCTGAGACCGCTTTAAAAAAATAAGAATTCAATTTCCGTTCCCATGGGAATTTAAGGAAAATCTTTCTAAAGTGCGCCTCTACATTTCCGAAGGAATCTATAGGTGCAATATAAATCAAAATGACTAATTCTGGCTGAGCCTTCTCTGTCAGTCAATCATATCAGTCACTTTAGATGAAGCTGGATTCTCGAGGTAAATACGTCTTTGTAATAACAGTCACTAAAACATAATTTTTTTTACAACTCAACCCTAAAATTAAATAAAAGCCATGAAGTCGATTAAAAATCGATATCAAACTGAGCGGTCACTGAGATCGAGACGTGCATGACACCGCACGCGCGTTTATCGATGCGCGCGCGTCGCGAAATCGATTTCCAATCTAAGGCAAGCCGGAAAACCTGGTTTAAATTTCTAACTTATAGCTAAAAAGAGTATTTATAGACATTCTCCACGTGTATTTTTGGCTGTAAGAGGACTTTTCCGTGACAGAAAATGTTCCTGGCGAAAATAATAAATAAAGTCCACTGCTATATCTATACATATAGTTATAGGTAATATATTGTATCCTAGATTATAATACAGAACTGTGCTGATGTGGTCACTAGAATACATGAGCTGCATCTCCTTCCGTGCATGTCGTAAGAGTAAGGAACTCGCGCATTCTTTCGGGCGATAGCCGATAGACCAGCAACTTGTCACTGATCTTTTGGATCTGTGGGGTAAGCACGAACTTTTTATGCGGCGTAACGCTAGCGACTCGCTAAGAAAATCTATGTGATTTGACAGTTTGACGATAGCGTTACGGACTATAGAGAGGTTCGTGCTTACCCCTCTGTACCTACCGCTATGCGCAATGTGACTATGGGTTCTCTTTTATGGTTCTCTAGTTCTTGCCAACTTATTTCGGTTAAACAGCCGTTTGTATATGTATGTACCTATACAGGATGTTTTTTCGTTGCCACCCTTAACGAAAGGTACGTAATCTATAGGTAAGTACATCAAAAAAAGTAAGTAAGCCAAAAAATTAAGGGAAACGATGTAATAAAAAAAAATTACTTGATCAGGCGAAATTTATAGTGTCCAGTGTTTATGCTAGTTTTTTCATAGACAGATATTAATTATTTATCGAGAAAAAATCTTGCTACACGCATCAATGTGCATTTATGCAGATAAACGCAGTCTATTTACTCAACTTTGGACCCTAATATTTTGGAAACCAGACACTTCCCAGGTATGCTTCCATGGAGAAAAATGATCGTGATGATGAGGAGATTCCGTAGTTTTCGGGAACGTTGACGACCAAAAATCACCCTGTATAGCCTTATTTTGACTTGAGAGCAATAACTTAAACTAGTATCCTTATAGTAAGAAATAGAGAAAAACACGTGATGTTCATATAAAATACCCACACAAAAAAAGACATTTTCTAAAAAAAAAATTTTTTTTACATAAACTTAAACAACAATAAAGATAACAATATGGACTGAGCAAATGATCCGCAACGTCGCCAACTGTTATTTTAGGCCTCCGAAAACATTGGGTTCCAAAAACAGACCCCAGCAAAGAATAATACGGAAATAATACGGATCCGGAATACAGGCGAAATACTTTTATCTTATAACAATTCCTACAAATTATGAATGTGTGATGTTATTGCTTCATTATTAACTTGATGTTGTGCTCATAATTTTCTATTTATTCCATTAATTGTTACCTAATGGGTAAGAATGTATAAAAAATATTGATAAAGCTTTACAGTCACTATGGGTGCGCCCACCACCGGGCCCTACACCCTCCACTGACCCTCGGATCTGATAACTCATAACTGCGAAAACAGGCACTTGCACTAACTACAATCGCCACGAGAAACCAGACCCGAGCACCTAGCATGCAAGACAATACATTGCACTATTCCCAAATAAAAAACTAGAGAAATAATCTACATATGTTTCGCCAACAACCGTGGCATCCTCAGGATTATAGAAATTAGTAAATTAGTAAAACACTAATTATTATGAAACTCTAAAACCCCAACACATTACCTACACAGAATATCATGCTCAGCTTCATCCATAGAGGAATAAAATGTAATTGAGTGCTAATATCCTACTAACTGCCTTGACTCACCTTGAGACTTGTCGGTACCTTACAGTTCTACTCCTTGACCGTTAGATTGTATTACTGTACATTACAGTACATTAGTAATGTAGTACATTCCTGTACATAACAGTCATGCAATCTCAACTGTGAGGACATTGGCACACTATTATACCTTATTCCTCTATCACGGCGGCCGGTTCGTAAATTTTCACGAGATCTGACAACTCGTACGAGTAATTCAAATCACGGATAACTACAGTCGCCACGGGAAACCCAGATCGAGCATCCAGCAATGTAGTCGTAACAATATAGCAGTGTAGTACACAGCTGATACTCCGAAACTATAATATTTATGGTGAACCAATACATATCTATTTTTCACCATTACCTGTGGCATCTTTAGTATTCTATCCTACTAGAGCTGTTATTTAACTTTTTTAGTATACCCGGTTACCTACATACTATTTCCCTGCTGATCAGTGTACTAATGTTAGAACTTTAGTGACGTGTCACCGGTCTAACCACTCAGGCAGGGCTGTCAATTAAAAGAAATAAATATAATATAATATATGTAGGTATACTTTGTATGTGTGATAGTAAAAAGGTCACGAAGGAGATCCTGCAGCCATGTTTAGCATAGTTAGGCCAGATGTAAAAGTTAATTCTTACGTGGGGGTCTGAAACAAAGAAGGCAAAAATGTAAAGTCACGAATTTCAGCTCAGCAACTTTACCGCCAAACACAATTGGCAAGTGTATTATTCCTTTAATTTAATAGTTTTCCAGATAGATTAGTGGGATAAGCGACTCGCTAGCAAAATCTATGTGATTTGACAGTTGGACGATAGCATTACGGACTATCGAGAGGTTCGTGCAGAGCTACTCTATGCCCTATAAAAATTATGAAGTAACTATGTGAAAAATTGGCAATGTTCAGCTTAAGTAACATACCTCATTCTGAGTTCAGATCATACATTAGGAAGCAGCCATAATCACATCACAAAGTCTTTTACAAACAAACAAACCTTTTGAAAGAATTTATAATATTGTTAAATTTTTAATTATCTGCTACAAAATTGTAGAGCACATTATTAAATTATATAATATTTTTTCACACTCTCTACCCCTATCCCGGCGAGGGCGGACTGCTGTTTTTTCATTTACGAATATTTTCCTTGGCACAGAATATTTTTACAGGGTGTTTTTCCAGTTGTAAGATAAACTACACTCCGTCAAACGTTGCTATATATTTTTTCCATTTTTACCTTGAGCTGGCTGTGTTATTTTTCAAAATAGACACACTCTTTTTTATATCTATCTAGGATATATTATGAAGTTTAATATAATATTTTAAATCAAGTGATAACATCAACCAAGGTGGATGGATACCTACTTCACAACATAGTATCTTCACAAAAATATATCAGTTCCATCTCTTTCCGTGCATGCCGTAGGAGTCAACTAAAACGCTCGTGGTCGTTCTCACAGCACAACTTTTTATCCCGGGAAAATGTTTTTATCCCGGATAATTTCGACATTTTGTTTTTTCTGTAGCCCACGCGGACGGAGTCGCGGGCGTCCACTAATTTATAATACATCTAGGATATATCTCGGTTTTATATTATAAAATCATAATTTGGTTATTCCCAATGATGGTTGGCGTCCTGTACGCAGTCGGGCATAAAAAAATAACGTGTTAAATATGGTGCATTCCACAGTAATGGGATTTAAGATATCCTCTGAAATATTCAACTTTAAAACTAAATTTTAATATTGAGATGGAGGGGGAAACTATGATAGAAAACGCATTAAAATTAAATACCTATCGTCTAATAAATTCTACTTTCAATCCAAAACACCAACGTCATCATCACGCTGTAATTGAGCGTTTCACAAAAGCGCAATCAAGCCTCGATAATTGCTGCGGTGCTGCGCCCGCGCTGATGGTGCGTGACGTCACAGCGGCCATCTTCTTTTTGTTGGGATAACGGGCGAAACCTGACCATGGCGGCTGTCAACCGTGGTTAACGAGATCTTCGACTGATGGTGATCTGGCTATTGTTTTAGGTTTCGGCAAAAAGGTTTTATACTTAAGGTTCTTTTTGGTTTGAGTAAGAATACCTCTATCTAAGTATTCACAGGTAATTAGGCACAAGATGTTCAGGGCTCATTATCAGTTAACTTACCTCATTAATATCAGTTAGGTAGAGGGGTTTTTACAGAAATTAAAATTATTAATAAAATTGTCACGTGTAATGTAAGTATAAACCAAAATGTTTTGCTAATCTTCGGATAAATTAAAAAATATAACATTTTACCACAACTTTGTGCGTCTCCAGGGCACGCCACAAGACTGCCATGAGGGGTATTTGCCCATAGTCACCACGCTGGGCAGACGGGTTGGTGACCGGAGTACGTACCTATGAAAATCTATTATAAATCACTTTGTGGCTATCTACACATCTTTGTCCCAACTTTTACCCTATCTGCTAAATATAATGGCGTTTTCAGGCGTAAAATATAGGCACAGGGTACAGGTTAACAATATTCAGTAGTAGGTAAGTACATAAAATCACAATAACATAGTTAAGTTTAAAATACCAGTTGTTTATCTCCAGTATTGGTTACGCTGGATCACGGATGTGAGTAGAAAAAACTTATTCCTTATTATTATTAACGTAGACCCCTTGATCTGATCATGCGCAGAGCACAGGTGATGTGCGTACTGCACTCGTGAGGTATTGATACGTTTAATTTTAAATGTATTTTTGTGATCAACGAAGAAACAACTATTAGATACAATAGAATCAGCAGTACGTAGACAGTTTAAAAAAAAATGCTAAAATAATTTTTGACCAAATTAATCGTTATCTTAAAGTTATACAAATTGCATTCCTTGTTAATGAAATGTACCTAAGGAGAAAGAGTACCTAGTCGTTCTGAGATTTCTGCCTTTTGTTAGATAAAAGTAAAACAGGTATGCAGACACAATTTCAAAGCTTTATAATATTAGTTCAGTGAATGAGTCTAATTAATGAACTATCATCAAGTATTAAGACTAGCTAATCCCTGCGTCCGCTGTAAGATGGATAGAGCACCTGTTTGTGCCGCGGGCTCTCCCGAGACTGAATCGAGGCAGGACTACAGCGCCACCATCATGGAGTGGACAAAATCGAAATTAAAATTATGTTCTTAAAGTTACATTTATTTTTTATTTTATCATTTATTTATTTTCACTTATGCTATAGATTAGCTTTTATCTAAACCGGTTTTATAGACTAAAATTGACTCTGATCGGTCGGTTACATTTGAGGCACTGTATAAAAAAATATCTAAATATCTACATTTGACAACAAACTGTATGGAATATCTGTCAAAATTACACCATGTTTAACGTAAAATATGTCATCGTGCATAATCTATTGTAATAACACACGGTCTTAAGTTTAATCTACTTGCCAGACTTCTACAGATAGTATAATTGTATTTTTTCGTCCAGATTCAGTAAAATTGCGCCATTACCTACTCGCTTTTGCCCTTAGGTGCATGTGTGTTTTAGTGCATGTTCTATCCACAATAATATTTTTATGTTTCAATAAATCTGCAGAATACCATAAACAAAGGGGCATCAGACATAAAGAATTTTTTAACTCTCTAACATTGACACTTAAAATTTTAAAATATACAGGATGTCTTAAAGTTATAAGAACATAGTAGTATAGCTAAATTTTTATTTCTATTTCTCTAACGGCCGATTTTTTCAAAAGTCAGATAACGTATCAGGATAATAAAATTAATGCTGTCCTTCTCTAAAATTTGATCATGATAGAGACAGCATCAACGTTATTCTTCTGATAGGCTAGACATTTGGAAAAATCAGCCCTAGAGTAAAGAAAACTTGCCCTAGTGAGACACATAATGATTATTACATTTTAATAAATCAACATAAAATTACATAATTTGAATTACTGAAGTAAGCTTGTCTGGTAACTGCTACTAGCTTACTATATTGATATAGGTAGGTAATAATTTATTTTTATTGTTAAAAGTTTGGATAGCTAATATAATAATTTACCGTAAAGGTCACAAGCAACTTTTTTTGGCAATTTTTTATTTAGGAAGTCGACAAAACTTGTTACAAAATTATATATACCGTTAGTTATTATTAAGTTTTTAATAAAACTAGACTTAATCCACGTTTATTATTATGTGTTACGCTCTGTAGCTTCGTGATTTTATTTTAATTTCAAAGAACAAAATATAGATAATTAATAAAACTTAAACAGTGAATCTATCCTTCCTCATATTTTATTTTCAACACATATATCTGTGTGTATTTTATGTATAAAGTAAATAAATTACTTTCATACACACAACTTAAAGTAAAGAATTAAATCAACCTGTACCCATTCAACCCTTTCTTCGGACGCTTTTTATTTTATCCTTTTTCAAATCAATCCTTTTTCGTTTTTTACTGGCCATTAGCTTTTTTTACTCGTGTGGCTATCTTCGTTTTTTGTGAACGTCCCAAATTAATATAATGTTTTTTCGGAGATCGTATCGGAACAGGTTCTAACCTCCTTGGTCGGTGGGAAAGGTTTAATGAAAGTGATTCTGATGCCCGATAATTTACTATTCGACTTTCGTTTTCGATGTGTATAGGTAAATAGGTTACGATAGGCAAAAACAAGGACAAAAATAAGTATGTCTTTGCATCCTTATACACTCTATGGTGGAATGGCGATTTTTTTGTTTTCTCATGTCAATTTGCACACGATCTTCCTACACTTTTTTCCGTAGATTATTAAACTACTTAAAAATACTAAAATTAGATCCCGTATAGTCAAGGTCGAATATAATAATAACTTGCTTTAGAAAGGTGATTATTATTTTATGATGATCGTTTGACATTAAAATCATCTCTCTATTTGGAAACATGTGAGTATTATTAAAACTAATTTTTGATGATGTCATCCCTGGGAACTTGCCTTTATTAAAACAGATCTTATATACAGAATGATTTTTGGTTGTCAACGTTCCCGAAAATTACGGAATCTCTCATAACGATAATTTTTCTCCATGGAAGCATACCTGGGAAGTGTCTGGTTTCCAAAATATTTGGGTCCAAAGTTGAGTAAATAGACTGCGTTTTTCTGCATAAATGCATACATTGACGCGTGTAGCAAGATTTTTTCACGAGAAATAATTAATATCTGTCTATAAAAAAAAACTAGCATAAATACTTGACATTATAAATTTCGCCGATAAAGTAATTTAAAAAAAAAATCCACATAATTTACATCGTTTTCCAGCATTTATTGGCATAAACTTACTTTATTTGATGTATACAGTATGTACCTTTCGTAAAGGGTGGCAACGAAAAAACACCATGTTTTCTTTTCAATAAAGATAATACATTCAAGTACTTTTAATATATCAAAACAAACTTTCGTAGTATCCTACCATCTATGTACTAGGACGGACCCGTCTAGATCCCGATTATCGCTAATTAACAGACATGACGGACAAACAGACAGGTTTGTACAAATAAAATAAAACGAAATGTCCAGGCGAACCGGTCGCCCAGTGCATGCTTTGTACACATTAAACTAAATGAAATGCGCCAAGTGTGTGTTAATCGAAAAATTACAGGACACTGTAGAAGTATTACACAGGAATAGTATTTATAATTTTCTTATATAATATAATAAGGGATAGTCTTACCCGCTTATTGGGTTTTGATTCCTTGAAAATTTATATTGCTGTTTATGATTTTAAGTCATTTTTACCACATTGCCTAGTCCATCTATAAAGAAATAAAACTTCGTTAATGTATATTAAATTTAACTCAAGGAACCCTAAAACGGACTAAAATACTAGTAGATACAGTTTTAATTGTGTTACCAACTTTTTATGATAATGAGTAATGATAAAAGTAGTGTTTAATATGGAATTTATTGATTTATTAATATTTTTTTATCTGTTTGCTATCTGTTTGGTATTAAGTCTTATTTCATACACCTTTTTTATTACTTGGAAGTCAAAATTTATTTTAATTTCATGAGTCCATTGTATAAACTTTAGACTAAGGATAATAAACTAAACAAAGATTTATTGTTTTTTTCCCAAAAAATGCTAATCCTAACTCACTCAGCGTCTGCCAGACCTCACGGTCCAGGCTCCGTATCGGCAATCGAATCTCGCGTTTTTAATCCGAATAAACCCCTATCCGCGAATCTCGCCAAAATGCCAGACACAACGCATAAATCCTTATTTAAATATACCTTTTAGGAACAAAACTCGCTTGGGCATAAACAACTAGCCTAACACAATTAAAAACCCACCTTATAATCTAGACGCAAACCTCAGAATGGATCAAAACGGGTTGAGCAGCGTATAATCGTAAAAGGGTTTAAGGCGCTGCACTTGATGACTCGAAATGTATCAAGCTTCGTTATGTTAGGTTTGATATTTGTTTGGGTGAGTGTGGATGGTTTTTATAGCGATATAAATAAAGGAATATCGAAGTTGGCTGTGTCAACAACGCGTTGCATTCTTGTGCAGTGTACGACACACGTACACGGCCACGTGCGTGTGTGGGTGTACACAAATACATATTGGTAAATGTTGACCGGAGAACAGCGGCTGGGATGCACTGGACCGTAGAGGGAAAAAATTCTGACTGACTGAGCAGATTTTGATGAAATTTTAATTGTTTTTTCGTATCTGGAAATCTTGGAATAATTTAACCTACTACCAATATAATTCTTATTGGAAAATTGCTTTTTCGAATATGAAAATCTTATAATATTAACCATGGTACAATGTGAGTCTAATTATTATTGGAAATTAAAAAGAAAATTATTACAGCGGTATCTGTTTAGACAGCCGAAATAAAATATTTTATTAATGAAGAAGTTATTATGGTTCAGGTAGATCCCTATGCACGGTTTGGGAAAGCCTTAAATTGAATCTGAAATCATTATACAAGAGGATTTTTGGTGGTCAATTAATATCTGTCTATGAAAAAACTAGCATAAACACTGGAAACTATAAATTTCACCCGATCAAGTAATAATAAAAAAAAATATATCGTTTCCCAGCTTTTTTTGGCATAAAATTACTTTATTTGATGTTTAGAGTATGCACCCTTCGTTAAGGATGGCAACGAAAAACACCCTGTATACATTTTTTTGCTGAAGTTTGCTTTATAGAATCGTTTCCGTGACGAATTATGAACTAAAATTTTGAATCTTAGTTAAGTTTATACAGGAATATAACAAAAAGGGTATGTTTAGCGAAAAGCTATGTAAATAGCCCACTGTGAAGACCCTATTTCCAAAATTTGAGACTCGCAATCACATGTTTATTTTTCAAGATTGTATGAATATTCCTGAGTTGTTTAGAAATTCTACATACTATTTGGAAAAATTAACATGTGATTTCGAGTCTGAAATTTTGTGGGTAGGTTCCTTTAAGCTGGCTGTTTACATAGCTTTTCGCTTAACATACCTTTTTTGTTACACCCTGTATACATACATACATAAATACCATGCCTCATTTCCGGAGGGGTAGGCAGAAATCACGGATCTCCACTTGCTTATACCTGTCCTCACACCTCTTTCGCTTCATCTACTTTCATGATATTTTTCATGCACGCTCGTAGGTTTACGGTGACTGACCTTTCTCTAGAATTATATTTTAATAAATAAAATATAATGAAAGTGTGTCATCTCCTATGCACCTCTGTGCCCCCTGACCTTGGGGCAGTTCTCGCGAATCGGGGGAGCAGCGCCGGTGCCCGAAGAATACAGCGCTTTCTGGAATTACAGCACGATGTTACTGGACCAGACCCATTATTCCATTAGTTTATGGAATTAAATGCATTAGTAGGCCAACTAAGTTCTACTAATTTATGGTAGAATTAGTGGCTATGTATATTTGCATGCTAGGTGCTTGGATCTGGCTTCTCGTTGCGACTGTAGTGGTTTGTGTTCGTGACCATGAGTCGGCAGATCCGAGGGTCAGCGGAGGGTATAGGGCCCGGTGGTGGGCTTATCCTTGAAGGAAATATGGTAGAATTAGTACCGAGGCCAATTTCATTTATATTATTACTAGTGGACGACCGCGACTCCATCCGCGTGGACTACAGAAAAAATAAAGTGTCGAAATTATCCGGGATAAAAATATTTTTCGGGATAATGAGTTGGAGCTTATGTGTTATTCTGATATGTAAGCTATATTATTTTGAAGATTCATCAACATCCATTCAGTAGTTTTTGCGTAAAAGAGCAACAAACATCCTTATATACATACCTACATTCTCACAATATTTCGCGTTTACAATATTAGTAGGATGTATTTCATTAGAAATGTATACCTCTGTAGGTAGTCTAATCCGTAGGTGTGGACTGAAAAATATTGAAAGACCTCCCTTTGCGAGGAAACTTTTAACACTTGCTTACGATTCCGTTGTATTAAAGATAACTTTTAGTAGGTACCTTAGTCTAGCTACCTAGTAATTATTTAATGTTGCCCTGGAATCATCGAAACGATTCGATTGAGAAGATAAGCTTTCCTAAAAGATAACGAACCTGAGTAACGTGCTGGGTGATATTAATTATCACTTGTTTTAATATAGCATTTCATAATTTTATTTGCACAAAGAGGATAATAATTTACTACGCACAAATAACATTACTCCCAGATATTTTCCTAGATTGTATAATTATGTACTTAAGTAGCAAATTTTACTAGAAGAACTATAAAATACAACTATATTGCTATATTAATAGGAAATGGAGAGTTCTCGAAGATGCATGGAGAATTTGCATAAAATCATTTTAGATAATTTTTTTGAAATAAATCATACCTAGACTGAGAAGGCTCAGTGTTGATTAAATGACAAGTTTAAACATGTATGCTTAGATATTTCAAACTAGGGATCGGGTTTTGATGCGATTTTTTTAAATAGATAGAGTGATTCACGAGGAAGGTTTACGTGTATAGTATCAGCACTGCACCCGTGCGAAGCCGGGGCGGGTCGCTAGTATAATATAAGTGCACATCGCCGTGTTCCCAGAATGGGGCAGCCAGAATAGGAGGATCATACGGATGACCAATACCACATTGACAAGACTGTTTAATACGTTCATCTTAAAGACTAAATTAAACCCAGGTATATTACGTAAATACTACATATACTATGTTTATATTAGCAGCTTACAAAAATAAAATAGGAAAGAAAACGCTAAGCCGGCCCACCTTACTAACCTACCTACCGATGACAAAAGTAAAAGAAACTTTCTCACTTTTTACCTTTTTCTTCGTCTGTGCCGTGTCTCTCTCTACAACTCTTTTTATTTTTAGCTTTCATTCATACCTTTTTGTATCATAAAAAAATACAAATCGATTTCTACGTGTGATATTTTTTAAAGTTTTTCTAGTTTTTTTTTTTGTTTTCGATTATTTGTCTTATAAGATCCGGAAGAAAGCTAAAGAATTCAATTTTTAAGCTTTTATTTTTGAAATTTGATAGTGCTTAGATCAAATTACCTACAGACCGTAATCTGAGGTGTTTGGATCATATTTCTAGATATTACCAAATCAAACCTCGATGACCCCAAAAAAAGAGAACCAAAAATTAGTCCCAAATTAGTGTTGAATTAACACAAAAACAAAAACTTGTAAAATAGTAGAACCAATAAATATTATAAAGTAAAAATCGTAGCCCAGCATCCTCGGTCCAAGCCCTTCGAATTTAACCGGTTCCCGTCTCGCATCTCTATCTAACAAACCTACAAAACACATACTCATCCCGCTCTGCCCTTCGGCGTTTTTTTCATCTCACTCTCACCCGTTCTTTAACTACCACTTTCCCTTTTTAAAGGACGAAGACACTACGTTTTTGCGTCCTTGTCGCGTCCTATATACTTCGATATTTACATCCTTGTCGCCGGAGCAAAGATTTGGCCTTGAGACTGGTCGGTTATTTTTACTTTTTACCAAGAAAGATGACTAAATGCGTTAAGAAGACGGTGGCTATGTTCGAGTATATTTTATCGTTGTATTTTGCGCATGCGACTGTATGCGCAGGATTGGATAAACAGCCACTTTGGACATTAATCTTTGTGGTCTATTTTTGACGACGGTCATTTGTTTATGTACTTACAAAGCTTTTGATCAACGTTTGTAAATCTTATAACTTGCTGAAATGGCTCATAATTATATTTCTTAGGACATCAATGAAAAAATATATTGTTTTAGGAGTGGTTTGCTTTTAGCTTTAGTATTGATGTGCCTAACTTAGCCATAATCGAGCCTTAAAGAAAATTAATTAATATTCATGAAGTATAGCATAGTTTTTATTTACGCAATGTTTAAAGGCTCGAATCTTAGTTGACCTTAAGGTAGAGACAGTAATTAACTCTTTTCGAAAGAGGTCGTTTAAGGTACATTAGGTACCTATCAGAAAATCAAAGGGCCATCCTCATCACAGACCCACCAAGGAGATAAGGAATCCCGTCAGGATCTAAGTTCCCAAGTATTTTGTTATTGAAATGAATTAAGTTATGGAATGTGACATGGTAGGTAACCTCAGATCAGAAAGAAAAGAAAGAACGCCATTTTCGCCTTGATTGGATTCGAGTGCTCCACGATGCTCTATAATTCAGGGAAGCGAAAACTGTGAAAATTATTTTATCTGATAATTCTATTTTAATTCCCTAGCATGTTCCCAGTAAAAGAAATTGAAATTCCCAATTTGAATATAACAATGAAATAAATCTTAATTATATCTCAGACATATTAAAAATACAAAAAAGCACTTAAAATACGACATAAATAGTTCAGTATGTAATAAAGTAACAATAATTTAAAATAAACTGTTTTAACTGTTAACGCCATCTAGTGATGTCAATTTGAATGATTTCAACCACTGACTACGACTACGAACGTGTATGGCTACGAACGAATTCTTTTGGATGTAGATATTCCATAATTTATGCATTATTTTTATAATAAGAGTTGTATTAAATATTATAATATTGATAGATAGGTACATACCTATTTTGTTTTAAATACTTATTTGATTTATAATACTTATAACGTATCTTCTATAGGTATTTCCAAGTTTCTGCTGAATTTAGTCTCTCTACATTAGGGGTTTAAAATTTCTTTGTAAATAATACCTATCGTCGATTAACTGAGAAAGAAAATCAGATTTGGGTTTTCTAGCTTCGTAACGTTCTAACGTTCAACCGTCAAGACTTTTCATAAAAATGACAATACAATATTATATTTGACCTAAACGTGATGATTGTACCAATACCGGTTAACAAGTCACCATGCATAGCTATCATATTACATCATCAGAGCCAAAGGAAGCCATTAAAAAAGGTAAACAGGCGAAAGAAAGCGAAAAACAAGAGTTAAAATTACGCGGACTTCGGTCAACGCACTTGCAATTACGAACATCCCATCATACCAGCCCCGACCTTGCGACGAAAAACCAAAAAGATCATCTCCTGACCTACATACAGCCCATGCGATAAAATAACAAAATAATAAGACTAAATAACTATAAAAAAGCTGATTCGAAAATAAAAATAAATAATCATGAGATTACGGTTACTTGTAGCGGCCAAGTTTTTCATTCACGCTCGGGCAGAATAGTTCTCTTTTTAAACGCGGGTACGTGCCGTCGCGTTCCTTTTCTTTTATTTCCGCCATCTTTGTTTTTTAATCATTTCTCGAATATGGCTGCGTTCGTTTTTGTCGTTTTCCCAGTTTCGTCCCATTCATGTTTTGAGGTTTTGTTTTTAAATAATTACGGTGTCGAGTACGAGTATGCGAGATGGGGTTTTTTGTTGACTTCCGTTTCTTCCGGTTCCTGTGTCGCGCCTTTTCTTTAGACTTACGCAAATTATGACAGAAATACGCTGTCCTATTGTCTGCGAAAGCATCCTGGGTTGGAAGCCAACCTTTATACTTAAAAAAACCCTAATTCGACAAAGTTACGTCCTTATAATATTTTTTTTCCTGTAACATGAAAATTCACCAATTCAAATCCAAACCATACTCAGCCATGCTTAATATTTCAGATCGCTGGCATCGACCCCCTGCCTGACCGCAATGGAAAGTGTTCTGTCGCCGGCAGTAAGCGGCAGCCTCGTCTTTTTCTGTTGCTTGCGAGAGTTGCGAGTGTCTTTTTCTCTCCTCCAATTTTACACTTGTCGCGTTCGCGTGGCGCTCTCTTGTTGTTGGACTGATGAGAATTGGTTAATATTTGCAACCCGATTGAAGTCTGCAATTCACCTATCTCCTGCATGTTATTGGATTTTATTGAACGTTATAGTAATTACCTGCATAGGTAGGTAAATATAGGTAATATTAGGAGGAAATAGAAACAGATTAACTATACAATAATTTAAGTAAGTATAAATATTTATGAGGGTCTGTGATTACTGTGCGTGTGTGTATGTGTACTCTTCAATAAAAAGTCGTGATTTTATATGTACGAGTATATCTATGTAGGTATGAATATTAAATTGTAAGTACCTACTAGAAATACATATAGTGCAATAATCTGTTAAACGTGGCTGTAGGATCTTCGCGATCTAGCATTTCTGGCTACCCTATTTCGGGACCACAGCTGTGTGTATATATTTATTATTTTTATAATTTTTTTACATACATACATAAAAATTCTAACACAGAGATATGACTTACAAGATTTTCATAGAATGTTTGAGCGTAATAAAAATACAAACCAACGAGGTCATAATTTAAAACTTAGCACAGGCATCTCACATAGCAATCCCCGCAAAAACTTTATTACCAACAGGGTAGTGAACCCTTGGAAAATACTACCAGAAGAAGTGGTTTTGGCACCAAGTGTCAATAATTTCAAAAACAATATAACATAGAAAAACCTAAGAAGAGAACATTCAGATACAGGCAAAATCAGTTGCCTCAACTGCCTGCCTGTTTACATATATAATATATAATAATAATAATACATGGATACATAATCCATGTACGTATGTAAAAAAATTAGTTACCAATTTAAACCGTCACCACAATAACCGGCTAAACTTATCTTTTTAGCCTCTAAGAATGGCCGACAAAAAGCAGCGTGTAATAACAATCTGATTTGTTCACCGTTAGATGGCGCGCGATCCGCATTGTCCAGTTCGAGTCCCGGCTGCGGCAAACAGATCAGATACGTGGCCAATTATAACGTCAATACAAACCACTTTTTGGTACATCGATTGTAAGGGAATTGATTTTGCGTTTTCTTTGTTGGGATGGTATTGCAAGTTGGGTATTTAGGCTTAAAATTATGTTCTAAGTTAAAATAACAATCTTCCTCTTACTTAACCACTAAAGACTAAAGTTAAAAGACTAAAAAGTTATGTGCTCCAAACCCGCGCGAAACGTCTCTATTCTCCGATATTTAAGGCGATCGCGGTATTATTTCCTCCTCATGATGGGCCAACACGAGAAATGTATTGTACTATATAATGTATTGAAGCCGCAACACCACCAACTATGTCATTTCAACACCTGGAAAAGTTTTGTAAAGATGTCACTTAACAATTGTTACAGAAGTAGTTGACAAAAGCTCTCTCTGATTTTGTTTTTTTTTTTACAAAAATTCAATCATTTTATTCGACATGAAAGTACCTACTCATTAACAACTTATTTGTCATTTTTAACCGACTTCAAAAAGAGAGGTTATCAATTCGTCTGTATGTTTTTTTTTTTTTTTTTTTTTTTTTTTTTTTTTTTTTTTTTTTTTTTTTTTTTTTTTTATGTGTGTTACCTCAGAACTCCGTCATTTATGAACCGATTTCAATTTTTTTTTATAGTTGGTCATGGTATACTTCCAGGTTGGTCCCATATTCACCATATCAGGATCTGATGATGGGATCTTGGAGAAATCGAGGGCAATCCTCGAATATTGTAGGCACATGTAGTCTGTTTTTATACTTTTACTGAGCGTTTTGATCACCTACATATAAAACATAACATCTGATGATGGAATCTCTAAGGAATCTAGGGATATCCTCAAATATAAAAGGCACGAGTAGTCCGTTTTTAGATTTTTATAGAGAATTTTGGTCAGCTACACATAATATAAAGGAAACGAGGGTCTGATGATGGAGCCGCCGAAAAACAGATAGGGGAACTTTTTAGTAACAAAATCCCCCTATGGCAGGGGGGGGCCTACGTCCAGTAATGGACTGCAATAGGCTTATGAAGATGAAGATAATTGTGTTAAGTCATTAAATTATATGTTGCGTTAAGCCGTGTCCGAAGTAAGATGGTTATAGAGGAAGAGGTAGACATGAGAATAACGAGATGACGGATAATAGGGATGAATGAAAAAAGAGTACCTACAAATTGCACCGACCCCAAATGATTGGGAACAGGGCAGGAAGAAGGAGTGTAATTATATGTTGCTTAAATAAGTGTGTACATGGCTGTTGTGCTGCCAAATCTCTTATATTCCTCCGAGGCGCGGTGCATGTACCGTCGCCACATACGCACTCTGGATCGATTCCACCTCAAGTGCCTCCGATCCATCATGAGAATCAGATGGTCCAACCGAGTGCGTAATACCGAAGTATTGCGAAGAGCCAATGTAAGTGCCATTGAGGCCTACTTAATGCGTCGGCAGCTTCGGTAGTGCGGTCATGTGTCTCGTATGGCGGAGGAGAGATTGGCTAAGAGCATCTTCTTTTCTGAACTAGCACAACGACCAGAGTGGCGCAGGACGGTGATAAAGCAAGTACACGAGTTCGAGGAGCAGCGTCAAGCTGACCTTGACGCTAAACGTGGTGAACTAAAGACTCGTCCTCCTGCTGCCATTATCTATAATACAATAATGGCGCACTAACCTGTCCTCTGTGTGCGCGGGCGTTCAGGGCGAAGATTGGCTATGTAAATGTAAGCCATCTCCGAGCGCATGAACGCCAACTTAGTAATATCTAGGAGTAGAAGTGGTCGCCATGACCGAAATTGGTCGGAGGTCATCATTATCATCATATTGTCAGACGTAAAGTTTCGAAGCCTAGTCCTTTTTCTCTTTTGTCATGTGGCTTATTTTATATAAAAATTATATAAATAAACTTCGTACACGGCTTAACGCAATATATATTTGCCCTTTAGTTAAATTTTACTTTAGTAAGCTCGAGTTTTGGGAGGAAGTCGGTTTTTCGTTTTAAAAAAATTATTTAATGTCACTTTCTACGTTCGTTCGTTTGTCTCTAAAATCATCTCATAATCATCAGTTTTCGTTTTTCGACCCGCCCCTTGATTACGTAGAAGCAATAGTAAAGCCGAAGCAACCAGCGATTTTTGTACAATTTTCGCTATCGCTTTGCTTTTGCTAGTTAGGTAATAAGGGCGCCGGAATCACCTATTTCTACCCCGAATGGTTGATATCAAGCATGCACTTTGTTAATCCATGGTTAATCCCTTGCGTAGTAGCACTCCTTACAAATATCTAACAATAAAGCAATTAAATTTAAAATACTGCAACAAATTAATTAGAAAAATTAGATCCCTTACATGAAAACAAAATAGCGGTTAGATCCTAATCAGAGATTAACCTGATTAATTATGAGGCGTGAAATCGATTTTATTTCGATACTCTTAAAGCATGAAATCGCGTGAGACTAGTTTCCGAGTAGGTAGTGCTGTAATAGTTATCCCAACAGTGGGAATGTGGACATAGGTATTTACAAAATTTACTTATTATAAATATTTATATTATTTATTATTATTATAATTTTTATTTATTATAAATATAATAGTATTATAAAAAATCTAGGATGACACGTTGGGCGCCCCATTTATACAGGATGTTTTTTCGTTGCCACCTTTAAGGCGGTGTGATCAGACAAAAGAGGCATTTTAGAATCGATTTTTTAAATACTTGTCCGATTACCACAGCTCTAATTTTTTTATATGTTATTATTTAAATCTTTATCTAGTTTGTGGCCAACGTGGAAACTCAATTACTTAAAAAATTCTCGATAGAATTTCGATTTGAAAATTACCTTTTTTACGATTTTATAAGCGAAATATCTTGAAAACTACTGTGAATATCAACACGAAACCTGCATAGTTGTATAGCGCTTTATCAGATCTAGTTTATGGCCAAAGTACATTTTTTGTAAATTTTGTAGATAATTAACAATTAATAAAAAACACATCTACAACTACGCTGTGTTCTAATCCTTGCACTGGCCAGTCTCGCTCGGAACATTCAGTACCGCCGTGACCACTGTCAACGCCGGTTCTGTGCTTGTTTTTACGCGCGCAAATACATAATATAAAATACTATATTTATTTAGTAAGTAGACTTGGGAAATCGTAGTGTAACAAATGTTAAAAAAGAGAGACCTTACGTAAAAAAGACTTACGTAGAAAACGTTAAATACCTACCTACATAGATACTTTATAGTATGTTTTAGATTGTACTAGCGCCCGCCCACGGCTTTGCCCGCGTGAGAGTGCATTACTCCCGTGCGAAGCCGAGGCGGGTCCCTAGTTACGAGTACATTATAAACCTTTCTTGTGAATCACTCTATCTATTAAAAAAACCTCTCGTACGTACTCTATACATCAAATAAAGTAAGGTTATGAACTTATGACAAAAAAAATGCTGGGAAACAATGTAAATACAAAAAAAAATGTTACTTGATCGGGCGAAATTTATAGTGTCCAGTGTTTATGCTAGTTTTTTCATAGACAGATATTAATTATTTCGCATGAAAAAATCTTGCTACATGCGTCAGTGTGCATTTATGCAGAAAAACGAAGTCTATTTACTCAACTTTGGACCCTAATATTTTGGAAACCAGACACTTCCCAGGTATGCTTCCATGGAGAAAAATGATCGTGATGATGAGGAAATTCCGTAGTTTTCGGGAAAGTTGACGACCAATAATCATTCTGGCTGGATAGGCTACTCTAGATTTAACTATACCGGACTACTAGCCAGTGCCGATTTTAGAACTATCAGCACCCCAGGCAGTCATCCCACTGTGCCCACGCCACTACTAGCGCCATCTATTCGCCACACTTAGAACTAAACATAAGCATAAATCAACCTCTATTCTTGTCTCTATGTAAGGTAGAGTGGCTGTTTTACTTAAATTCTGTCCATTCTACAGGGTGTAACAGAAAGGGTATGTTAAGCGAAAAGTTATGTAAATAGCCTACTATAGAGAACCTATTTCCAAAATTTGAGACTCGAAATCACATGTTTATTTTTCTAGATTGTATGAAAATTTCTGAGTTGTTTAGGAATTCTCCATACTATCTGGAAAAATAAACATGTCATTTCGAGTCTGCAATTTTATGGATAGGTTCCTTTTAATGGGCTATTTACATAGCTTTTCGCTTAACATGCCCCTTTTGTTACACCCGTATATGATAGTTTGGGCAATAAAAATCAATTACTCAAGCAGGAGACGTATAATTTGAAGCTACTTACAATGACGATTACCTGTACATCCGTCCATCTGTCCAAATGCGCTTATCGCGTGTGAAACTACTGAATAGTGTCATCAAGGAAGTATTAAATAGAGATGGCTTACAACGTTTATATGCAGAATGTAACTAAAGGGCAATCTCTCAGGCAATAAGCTAGCAACTTGTCTCTGAACATTAACACCTGTCTAACCTTCACTATGGGTGCGCCCACCACCGGGCCCTACACCCTCCACTGATGGGTGGTGGGCGCACCATATTGAATGTTTGAACTTCCGCATTGTAACGCCTAATACAATTTCATTTATAAACCTGTCTAACCCTTTTTGCTACACCTTGTATAAATAAATTGTGTTTAAGAACTTAGTGCGGGTGATGAGAGAAAGATTGATGAAACCAACAATGTTCCATTCCTTATTGAGCATACAAACATGGACAATATAGGTCTCTAGGTCCTGGGTTCGAATCCCGGTCGGTGCAAACATTGATGTGATGAATATCGATTGTTATCGATGTTTGTTTCCGAGTCATGGATGTTTCTATACTTATCTATGTATTTATATACCGTTGCTTAGTACCCACGACACAAGACCTTAGGGATCTTAGTGTGGGACTAGGTAGGTCAATGTGTTGTGAAGTGTGTGAATATTTATTTATTTATTTATTATCTCCTAAAGATATTTCTTCTAGCAAACATAAAACACGAACGGTTCTCTATTTTGTCCCATAAATTTTTTATTCCATAATCTAACTATCTCATAATGTTTCGTGACATAATCATCATGTGTCCGAATGGTAAGCCCTAACTTAATGACTTAAAATATCACTAAATATAAATATCACAATCTATAATATTCACAAGGCATAAAATGCTTTTCTATAATAGTTTTAAGTCACCTAACCTAACCTAACCTAACCTAACCTAACCTTCCCATAACAACTTTTTTGTTTTAATCAACTATGCAACATTCACGCAAGCACGTAGTATGCAAGCAAGTATGCAGGATGCAAGCAAACATGCAGCATGCAAGCAAGCATGCAGTATACAAGCAAACATGCAGCAGGCATGGTTTCTGTCGCGGCTCCGGAGCTGCGGGACTCCATAGCAGACTTTATAGCCAGATAAATTAAGACATCTAATCATTATAGCACCCGATCTTATGACACAAAAGTATTAGAAGTAAGGACGATTAGTATACGCGAACATTATGGAAAGTGATGATTATAGCAAACTTGTTAGGGATTATGATTTTCGTACGATCGATATTCGGAGAAGAAAGGGACTACCCACACAAACTCACACAAAGTATTTTATGCATTAACCTAGTTGTAATTTTTCTATCAGCCTTAAAAGAGGCACTAGCCTGTGATTGGCTCACGCTACGCTGTATTGATTACCACATCTCCTTTTCGTCCATCCTTCGTGACTAAAACAAACGTGCCACACATCTTTACTTTTACTTTAACCGGCACAATTCGGAACTAAAATTTTGTGTGTGTAATTTTATTAACACGCACAGACACTAGCGCTTGTGTTGTTATGATGTTATTTGATTTCTAAATAAGTTAGATAAAAACTAATGAGCGATAATCAGTTATAAGGAGAGCATCTTTAATAGGTAGGTATCTACTAAACCGACTAAAGAACGGTCTTATCACAATTTGACTCTCAAGAATTTTCACCCAAGAAAAAATTAACTACTACGAAGAAAGTAAATTACTTACGGGAACTATATTTTCTGTCACCAAAATTTATATTTGTCATCAAGTTGTATCACCAAATAATTAGATCTATCGCCACGAAATATTTTCGTTCTCAGATAAAAAAAAGTGTTCCCAGGTATGAATCACCAAATTAATGTTAATATATGTGTAAAATAAAAGATGGATCACCAAAGAAATTGTAGTGCATTGATTGAATATAAACGTCGTTCTCACAATAATAGTTTTGTACTTAAATTAAAATTAAAGGTTTGTCCTCAAAATGATAGATCTGTCACCAAATACTTGCAAATTTAGCAAATTGCTAATGGTTACCTGTTTGGGCGGATCCGAATCTGGCAATTAAATTAGAAGAATGAGGCGGCGGCGACGGCCGCCGCCGATTTCTTCGATGTTAGGTTACATGTTTAAGTCCAAGACGATTTCTAGCGACAAAAATATGATTTATTGGTGATCACTTTTAATTAATTTGCTTCAATACTTATTAGGACAAACCTATTAAAATACATTCAAAAATATTAATTTGGTACTAGACCTTATATCTCCATGATTTTAGATGATTTTTCGTGGAACTGATTTTATATTGTTTGGTGACTAGATTTTGGTGACAATATTATTTTGGGGGCAAACTCTATTATATTATTATATATATATTAAGGAAACAGAAAACGACTTCAATTGGTGACAGCTTAAACCATACCCATTACTTACTAATGGTCATACGGTAGACATTATTGGACATAATGTTAATATATAATATACTATCCAGAAATGTTTAACAAAGTTTGAAAAGTAAACAATATTATGATTTTAAGTCCCAAATATGGACAATAGACTGGGCAAGTTCTAGTATATGTGCTACTTTACTTCTACAGCATATTGCTTAATATACCCCTTCTGGTACACTCTGTATAGGTTTTTAAAAATATCCAAAGTATTTTAAGATTATTGATATTTTAATGGTCACACATACAGGGTGTTTTTGGTACGTACTCTATACATCAAATAAAGTAAGTTTATGCCAAAAAAATGCTGGAAAAACGCAGTCTATTTACTCAACTTAGGACCCTAATATCTTGGGAACCCGACACTTCCCAGGTATGCTTCCATGGAGAAAAATGATCGTGATGATGAGAAGATTCCGTAGTTTTCGGAAGCCTTGATGACCAAAAATCACCCTGTATAGAAATATTTTATCCTACGACAAGATTCTTAGAATGTCTGTAGGTCAAATGCTTAATCGTAAAAACTTAAGGTCAAAATGACCCTAAAGCTCAGATTGTTGACAAAAAATCTGCTAAAAATAATTTGTTACATCAGGCTCATAATCATGACTAGCGACCGTCCACGACTTCGTCCGCGTGAAAGGGTATTAGTCGGGCGGATCTCTAGTTGTACCTACCTTCCTCTTGATTTACTCTATCTATTAAAAAAACCGCATCGAAATCCGTTGCGTAGTCTTAAAGATCTAAGTATAGGTACATAGGGACAGACAGACATCGGGACGAGTTTATCTATCTATCTTCTATATCTATTCTATCTATTTATTTTTATTTTTATTATTATTGTATCTCTGTTTGGACTACAGAGTCCCGGTCCTTTGAGAGGCGTGCATTGGACCGTGGCCAAGATGTAGAGGCCCTTTTGAAAGAACTTTAATATGGTGTGGGATACACATGGCGGGTACCATCGCCGACCGCACAATATGATACATCCGGCGATGGTCCCCGCCATGTGCAAGACTATTGGAGTGCAGATCTATGTCATGCGATGGAAACAAAGGTCATGGGCTATGAGGCTGAATGTTGGGTGGGGCTGGGTAACTGGGCTATTGAAGGAGACTAACGGACGCCTGCCATTACAACCAAGTCTCATAATTGTTTGGTGGCAGGCGGTGACTCGCCGACTCATGTCATGGGCCCCCTGAAACGGCCGCACGCATGGAACGACAAAGGGGGCAACATTTGGTGAGCGGCTAGGGTGGAGGGGTGCCCCTGGACTTTAAACCGAAGCCAACTCGCCACTTACGGAAGGGGCACGTCCACCCTCGAGCTGTCATAGCTCTTGCGACTCCACTCTGCCCGGCCGGCGAAGGGAAGACAGAGGTGGGGGAACTGTTCCTCGTCAGACCTCACTCCGGCGCCGGAGATGAGGAACAGTGTCTTCCCCGGGAGTACTTCAGGTCCGTGGGAACGCTACCTCCCAACAGCTCGCCACAAGCTGCCCTGCGGGCTTATTATTATTATTATTATACATATAATAAAATTGCAAAAGATCGATGTTTGTGCACGCTAATCTCAGAAACGACTGGATCGATTTCGATGTAGTTTTCAGGAATATATTGCTTAGGCTTACTTTATATCTCAGGAAAACATTTTATACTGGATAATTTCGACATTTAATTTTTTCTGCAGTCCACGCGAACGGAGTCGGACCTGTCGCAATACATATAGGTATATTCCTGATAACTGCATCGAAATCGGTTCAGCCGTTTCTGAGATTAGCGTGCACAAACGCACAGACAAACAGACAAAAATCATTCTTTTGGGTACTATTGCGTTGATAAAGGTCTCCTATAATATTTTTCTCATATATCTTCCATGTACAGACAGCGATCCGTTACACTATTATTATATTATATTATATTATATTATAGCGGTGACAGCCCAATGGTTAAGACGTGCACCTTCCAAGCGGGAGGCATAAGTTCGATCCCAGTCACGGGCCTGTACCAATGAATTTATTTCATGTACAGATTTTAATGTTGTAAAAATTGTCACTCAGCACGTGCCTGCGCCTGATCTCTCTCCGGTCGTGCCGGCTTTCCGTCCCATCGGACTATGAGAGTAACGGAATAGGGAGTGCACCTGTATTTACGCACATACTTGTGCACTATAATATCTCCTGCGTACCTGGCCTGGTCGTCTTGGCCGAAATACTGTCGGAGATCATCATCATATTATAATGTATATAGCAGATATGGACCGATCTATCTACACTAATATTATAAAGAGGAAAACTTTGTTTGTTTGGTTGTAATGAATAGGCTCAAAAACTACTGGACCGATTTTAAAAATTCTTTCACCGTTAGAATCCTTATAGGACCTGGATGAACATAGGCTATAAGAATTTCCCGATATTCCCACGGGAAGGCGACAAACGGGAATTCTATATTTTTTACGAAAACCACTATACATATGAAGCTGAAATCGGGCATATATGTTCATTGGGGAGAGCAAGGGAGGACTAAAAACGGATTTCCCGAAATTCCCACGGGAAGGGGACAAACGGGAATTCATAATTTTTACGAAAACCGCTATACATATTAAGCTGAAATTGGTCATAGATGTTCATTAGGGACTGCAAGTAAGCACTAAGGACGAATTTCCCGAAATTCCCACGGGAAGGGGGCCAACGGGAATTAATTATTTTTTATGAAAACGGTTACACGTATGAATCTTAAGTTGGGCATATTTGTTTATTTGGGACCCCGAGGAAGCACTAGGAACGGATTTCTCGAAACTCCCACGGGAAGGGGACAAACGGGAATTCATTTTTTTACGACAAGCGCGATACATATGAATTCGAAATTAGACCTGTACGTTCATTAGGGACTGCGAGGGAGCGCTAAGAACGAATTTCCCGAAATTCCCACGGGAAGGGGACTAACGGGAATTCAATTTTTTTACAAAAACCGCTGTACATGTGAAGCTAAAATCGGAGACTGCGGGGAAGCACTAAGAATTGATTTCCCGAAATTCCCACGGGAAGGGACTGTCTGTGCGTTTGTGCACGCTAATCTCAGGAACGGCTTAACCGATTTCGGTGCAGTTTTCAGGAATATATTGTGACAGGTCCCACTTAACATATAGGCTACTTTTTATCCCGGGAAAATGTTTTTATCCCGGATAATTTCGACATTTTTTTTTCTGTAGTCCACGCGGACGGAGTCGCGGGCGTCCACTAGTATATAATAAGGCGATGAGCTAGCAACTTGTCACTGACCATTATTATCTGACCCCGCTATACTAAACGTGGCTGTATGGATCTCCTTCGCAATCCTGCAGCTCTGGATATAGCTGGGACAATATTTATGTGTAACGCTTCGTCTACCAAGCATTACACATAAATATTTTCCCTTCTGAATTCCTTATTCGACTTTTGCGACGTTTACAGATGGAGATGCAGCTGATATATTCTAGTACGAGTGAAACCCCGCATCAGCACAGGTATTAAATATGATAGCTAAGTATGTAAGTACCTGAGGGGTAAGCACGAACCTCTCGATAGTCCGTAACGCTGTCATCAACTGTCAAATCATATTTGATCGAAGGTCAAATCACATAGATTTTGCTAGCGAGTCGCTAGCGTTACGCCGCGTAAAAAGGTTCGTGCTTACCCCACTGTATAAACATTATGTTTTACTAATTTCACAGGACGCCCACGACTTCGTTCGCGTAAATCCCTATCCGTATATGAAACAACTTCAGTGGTAGGTACAGGCTGGCCTTTGACTGGCATCGAACCTACTGCATCTCTTCTTATCACAAACTCAGGCTCACTCCCTGCCCCGGCCTAATAAATTTTTATCAACACGAATTCGGTTTAGACGACCGCCGCTGCAGTTTTATCTACATCTGTAGTTGCTTTCTAAACCCAATTTCTGTATTGTCGCTGTACAATTTAATTTCTTATCTTGTCCGCCATTATTAGACCCGTTATTTAATTTTCAAACGATGTGACTTTACGGCGTGACCAATCGTACAGTTTGGTGTCAAGTTTTTGTTAAAATACTCACAGAAAATACCTTTTTACCTGTAAGTAGGTAAAAGTAGGTACCAACTATAAAATAGGAGGTGCAGACTGAAGTAAAGTAAGCAAGGGTATCAGATACTGCCAAGTGCCTATTTGGTAGGTACATACCTAACCTACGTATTTACCTAGCTAGCTTGCCTACATAAATACCTATCAACTGGATAGATATACCTTGAAGTAGAGTCGTGGTACGAAATTTCTCCTGTACCTATGTAATTCATGTGTATATTTTTAATTTGTGTGCAATAAAGAATAAGAACGTGGTAGATACTGTACTGTATCTACCAACTAATGTTACTATATCTACTCTGCATTCGATCGAGCCTTAAGTCGTATAGAGCATTTTCTTCTAGTTGAGTCTGAATCCAAAATAAGTGGGGTTGGTAGCAGGTACGTAGCATAAAGCAATGGTTTTAGAACCCCACCAGTCAATCAACATCATCTGCATTTAGATTTACATATTTTGGAACTGGTAGCGCCATCTAGTTGAATGAAATAACATTATTATTACCGGTTGCACAGTTGACATCACCGGTAGGTGGCGCTCTTTTCTTCAATCCGAACATAACTGCAGATTGCGAAATCGTTCAGAAATTTTTATATTTTTCAGTTATTTAAGCAAATACATATTCTTATTTTCATTGACTTAGTAAGTAATAATACAAATTATAGTATTTTAAAATGATGGATGTTCTCATTATATTGTGTCGAAATTGCATCACTTAAACGTACTTATAACAAAAAGATAATAATAATAATAATATTCACACATTTCACAACACATTAACTTAGTCCCACATTAAGATCCCTAAGGTCTTGTGTCGTGGGTACTAAGCAACGGTATATAAATACATGGATAAGTATAGAAACATCCATGACTCGGAAACAAACATTAATATTCATCATATCAATGTTTGCACCTACCGGGATTCGAACCCAGGACCTATAATAATCAGGAAGATAATAATCAGCATGCTAGTCGTTCGTAAACCACGAACCTAATTAGCTTTTTTTTCTTTCATGCGTGAAGTTATCGGCAAAACGATTTGTTCGCGGACAGTGTTTCGCAATAAAATTCATAAATTTTATATAAAATTGCAAAGTAAACATGTTGTCCAGCTTGAGGTCTGGAGTACAGGGCCTGGTACGTTTTTATACTAGCTTAGCATTTAGATAACCCTTTGTTTTGATAAATAAATAAGGTTATATAACATCGAATTGACAGTCAGATCTTCTACCAACTGGATTTTCACATCAAAATATTGCGTATTTTCAGTGGCGTGCATCGTCAAGAGCCCTTCAGACCTCGTCTACCTTGCAACATGACAGTTTATTTGTGCACCGAGATACTCCAGAAGACAATGCGTCAACCCCTTTCGAATTCTCACCCGAAAATAAGAAGGTTGGTGTCACCTTCATTTGTTTTATCATTTTGCGATGTTCTGCTTTTGTTTCTATTTATTTTCAACTAGTTCTCTTTCAGACAAAAGCTATCAAAATTTTTATTGAGGTGCAGTTATGCTAAACTCGCCTGTATTTACTAATGGAACACTAAGGTTTATCTGTCTAGGTTAAGTTTACTCTTCAATTTTAACTTATATTTGAGTATTTATGTACTAAATTGTTTCTAAAATACATCATAGTATCCAATCAACAGCTGTCCATACAGTGCTAAATATGTAACCCTGTTTTTACTTAATTTGGGTTTGAGGAAGTGAGTACCTAAATAAATAATGAAATATCTTATTAGACATATTTCTTATGATGTATTATTAACCACCAGAAAAGTATAAAGTAAATAAGTAGTCCTGAGTTGCATTTAGACAGAAATTATTTTGTAAGTACTCAATGTAGATAGTGTAAAGTAAAATTTTATTGTAGAAATCTATGTAATATTGTAGCTCCCATGCCCATCTCCTTAAGCATAGATAAGTGTTATTTTCTTCTATGACACTAAGATGGTATAAGTAATTATTGTATATATAATTACATATAATAATTTTCAGAGAATAGATGCACTCCTTAATATATACCCTGAAGGTCACAAACGTGGAGCCATGATCCCACTGTTGGACTTGGCTCAGAGACAGAATGGAGGATGGCTGCCCATCTCAGCGATGCACAAAGTAGCTGAACTGCTTGACTTGCCTCGTATGAGGGTTTATGAAGTAGCTACATTCTATACTATGTTCATTAGGTAAGTGAAATGAAAACAATAAATAGTCTTGTGTGGAATATCTTTATTGGAAAGTGATATATTATTTACTAAGTATAGGGTCTCCAGCTCTCTGGTCATATTGCTAGAGTGGGATAATCAGGGAACAGGGCATGAAAAAGAGGAAGAGGGGTTAGTTAGTTAGTTTGACCTGGCGTTTTCCGCACTTAGCCTCTATAAGTGAGGCCATTGTACTGTACATATTTTTACATTACCTGTCTACTCCAACCAAACCAGATTTTCCCAGAAGGTCAGCAGCCTCGGCTTGTGTATTCCATGATCACGTGCTGTAGTGTTGAGGAAGAGGGGTATAGGGTGAAGTAATATTACATTCAATTGATATTATGACTTCTTTTTTTTTTTGTAACATATGATTTTGCTATTATATTTGTTAAAAGTTATTGAAATGTTTTCACCAATAGCAGTTAGACTTAATTACATCACATGCGAAATAAAGGACTATCCTGTAGGGCTATTACCATGAAGAAGTGGAGGTGGGACTATGAACTGATTTGTGTGGCAATCGTGAGGCCATGACGTCATGATAGGGGCGGAGCTTCAGCGCCAGTGTAACGCAGTAGCTGTAACCACACACATGTGCTCCAAAATGTAACCATATTAAAACTACAAAGACACTAGCGCTTTTATCAGGGTACTTTTTTACTAAAACAAAGTATAATATTACCATCTAGTGATGAGTAATTGCACTAGTAATACAATCTTGAACCATATTGATAATGAGCAAATAGTTTGACTAGTCACTACAAGGTGGTTTCTATGTAAATGGGCAGGGCTACAGTGTTCAATGCTCCCCTCATCCCATACTTCACCCCCGCTCCGCGTAGTAGCGGCTAAGTATATTTTTGTATGAAAATATACTTAGCCACTACTCCTCTTTTATTTGTTCTCCATGGCTATTACCTAATTTACAGTAGCACAGCCTTAGCAAAGCGTCAGCGAAAATTGAGAGTGTAAGTGCTGAAAGCAAGGCGTCCTCCGACACACCGCACACTCATACACTCTTAATTTACAATGTTGCATTGCTTTGGCGTTGTTACTGCATGTTCCGTAATAATAGTCCTGCCAACTGAAGGAAATGTTATGATAATTTTATAAACATATAAACAGAAATGACAAAATTTTCAGGAGACCAATAGGAAAATACCACTTGCAAGTGTGCACAACAACACCATGCTGGCTGCGGGGAGCTGATGAGGTGTTGAAGACTATCGTAGAGGCCACTGGCTGTGAGGTGGGAGGGAACAGCAAGTGTGGCAAGTTCTCTGTTTCTGAGGTAAGATTTGTTCTGAGAATAACATAATGGGTTAATTATGTTACATGTTAAGTGAAATGTTATGAAGATACCTATGAAGATTCTAAAAATTTGAGACTAGAAATCATATCCTAAATAGCCTTTCACCCCTCTATATGTTTACAATATGATGTACTACCATATTTGATAGGGGTTTTTATGTGTGTATTTGGTTTCCAATGCTTTCAATGAACTTGTTTAGTTGTTAACTATTTATGTAATGTAGTGCTGTGAAATAACCTTTTTTCTAATCTAAGTAATTATCTTTTAATATTTCAGGTTGAATGCCTAGGCGCCTGTGTAAATGCTCCCATGGTTCAAGTGAATGATGATTATTATGTAAGTAAATATTAATAGATAAATGATTAATCTAGTACATTTAGAAACATATCAATCTTATAAAATTATTAATAAAGAAATGGAAAAAATTCCTCACCCGGGTGGGAATATCAATCTGTTAAAGGCTGCCTTTCCACCAGAGGTGTATTATGCTACGCCAAGTTAAGGACCAGCCTTAACCTTTACATTATTTTGAAATTAATTCGAATATGAGAAGCCAACGATAGGTTGTAATTCGTGATTAATAATTGTTATTTTCCTTTTTAGGAGGACCTCACTTTAGAAGACACAAGAGAAATAATCGAAAAGCTAAAGAAAGACGAAAAACCCAAACAAGGACCAAGGTAATATTAATCGTAACTTTGGTTCACATTAGAGATGGACCGACTAGTTCGTAGTTGGCGACTATGCGGGAAAAAAGATGATTATAAATCGACGGATAAGAAATGGAATAAAACTGGTAAATTGCGAGTTAAACTAGACGAGTTAAACTATGCTAGGAATTCTTCCTGTAAATCCTGTAATTTATAATTGCAGAATAAAGTTATATTCTGTAATTTTTCAACATTTTTGGCTCAGTAGTTTTGGAGATAAGAGAGTGGGAGGAGGGGATGGTCAATCTTCGTCTTCTCTACATATTATAAAACAAAGTCTCTTTCTGCTGTCTGTCCCTATGTTGCTTAGATCGTGACTCAAGAGGAAGGGTGCAATCGCGCGGACGATGTCCGTAAACTATATTCTGTATTTTTTTTAAATGTAGGCTCAGTAGTTTCGCATTTCAGTTCGTTGGGAGGGGGAATGGTCAATCTGCGTGTTCTTTCTTGAATAAAATCAAAACTATAATATGTTACAAAAATATATTTGACAACGATAAATGAAAGGGCATATTACGAACGACATGCACGGAAGGAGTTGTAGTTGATGTATTCTAGTAAAACTCTGCATCATAAATAAATCATCATCTTCCTGTCCTTATCGGCGCAATAACGGTTTCTTTCGAAACTCGTATTGCCCAAGATTTGGCATTTGTTTTACGACCGGCTTCCAGCCAGACGGCAACCCTGCTCGGTATCTATTCTATCTATATCTATCTTCTATCTATATCTTCTATACGTCTATCTTATATACATATAATAAAAATGTAACGGATCACTGTCTGTACATGGAAGATATATGAGAAAAAATATTATAGTTATCAACGCAATAGGACCCAAAACGATGATTTTTGGAATTTTTGTCTGTTTGTCTGTGCGTTTGTGCACGCTAATCTCAGAAACGGCTGAACCGATTTCGATGCAATTTTCAGG
The DNA here is from genome assembly GCA_014607495.2 of Carposina sasakii. NCBI lineage: Eukaryota > Metazoa > Arthropoda > Insecta > Lepidoptera > Carposinidae > Carposina > Carposina sasakii. The sequence continues at coordinate 2,885,055 of CP053155.1, read as the reverse complement.
AATATATTGTGACAGGTCCCACTTAACATATAGGCTACTTTTTATCCCGGATAATTACTACATTTGGTTTTTTCTGTAGTCCACGCGGACGGAGTCGCGGGCGTCCACTAGTAATCAACAAATTCAGTGATACAGGCCCGTCGTGACTGGATCGAAATCACGCCTTCCTACTGAAATAGGCGCACGTCTTAAGGGGTCATCCATAAATTACGTCACACGAATTTCATGATTTTTAGCCCCTCCCTCCCTCCTTGTCACAGATAGTCACATTTGTGAGACCCCCCCCTAGTGTGATGTCACATTTAGCTTTTTTGCAAATTTTTATTTAGAGATTATTGAATAAAAATATGACTCACGAAATTTAGGACCACTCCCACCCCCTTGTCACACAATGTCACAGTTTGACGACCCCCTCCCTCCCCCTTAACCATTGACGTAATATATGGATGGCCCCTAACCATTGGGCTATCACCGCATCATAAATATATAATTTCCAGAAGTGGCAGATTCGCAGCGGAGCCCCTTGGCGGACTGACATCCCTGACGGAAGAACCCACCGGACCCGGGTACGGTCTCCAGGACGCGCTCAAATCATAACTCCTTGTTTGTCATCTTATACCTAGGAAATTATTTAAATAAATCATGTTAATTATTAGCTAGTTGTTTGGCTTAGATTGGTTTATTTTTTGTTCCTTTTTGTGATTACTTCATTTGAAAGTTTCTTCTCCTTCCTTCTTGATTTTCAGGTAATAACTCTGCGTAATGACTATTGAATCTTGTTACTTATAGTTCAGAACTACGGTTCAGAATAACATTTTTTAATTCAGTTTACCAGAACGAGATGGCAGTAGCGGGCGTCAGCGTTATTATGGACGATTCCGGCATTCACACTTAAACGTAAAATTAGTCCTACCTGTCCTTTTCTCTCTCAGCCATTTATGTTAAGAACGGAGAGAGATAGACCTGACTAAGATTAGGTTTAAGTGTGACTGCCAGAATCGACTCTATATATTATAATAATAAAATATCGTAAATTTGTTAAATATTGTTAAGTATATTAAAGATGGGCGCGTTCATTTAATTTTCCTGTTCCCAAAAAAGGATAAAAAATATTTTTCTAGCTGTGCAGTGTGTTATTACTTTGGTACCTTCAAAGGATTGTTGTACTGAGTACCTATTATAATCGTCTTTGGTACCTATCTAGCCTACTCACTATACTTAGGTACTTAGGCTATTTGGGAATTCGGCCCTCGTATAAGGTATTTAGCAAAATCAATGCGATAGCAAAGATTTTGACACTTCTCTGATCGCTTATGAAATTCATATCAGGTTACAGCAAGATTAATCACAATGAAATTGTACAATTTTCGATGCCGTATTGCCACTGCTTTGCCTTTGCAAGATACGATTAGCTAATGTCCGATTCTCCGTATAGTTCCGCGATGGATGATGGCGCTAGTTACTATGTGTGTGACTACTTTTTCTAATTCACTGCATACAAAAAATGTTAGTTCAGACATAGGAATTTTTCTACAAAATGGACTATACTTTTAGAGCGTGGAATAAGTTTAATTTCAATTCATCCGATGATCCTGTCTCGTCATAATCCATCGAAATAACTATCGAATTAAAATGGAGATAAGAATGTAGGTAGATATGAAGAAAGTACGAAATGGAGATGCAAATTTGCGATTATCAATGTAGGATACACACAATATGAACCAATCATTGGCTAATATTTTGCCTCTGCCCATATCTTAGAGGAATAATTATTCCCTACTAGAACGTAGAGACTTATTTTCATGAACAAAATACTGTAGCACCTCCACATTATCCCTCCTTCATCATGATTATACAGTGATTTACTTGAATAACCCGCTTGATTGAGCATATATCTACGTGGGTATTATCTATTCTGTATATACCTAGAATAAATTCAATGTGAATTCAATATTGATAAAGAAAAAATACAAATTTATTGCGAACGTGAAAAATAACGTCAACTAATAAGTTAAGGAAGTAAATTCGTATCGTAATGAGGTTACTAGCGCCACCATTGATGGCTTATCACAAAATTAATACAATTTATGTTGATAAAGCAATTCAGTATGTAATAGCTATTACATAGCGAAGGTTTTATTGGCGTAAACTGACATAGAAATCTCGTGTGTAAATGTGTGTCGTGTGTATTGTAGGACAAAGTTGAAAAACCTTTGATGATGTGGATGGTGTTAATGGTGTTGAGTGATGTTTCGAAGAACTTTTTTTAGCAACGTTAATCATGAGTATACAAAAGTACAGCTGTGGGATACTGAAGGTCCAAGTTCTAAAAATAAACGGGTAGGTACCCAAATAATAAATAATAGAACATAGTTTGATTTTGTTTGTTGGCAGGAAGCTCCAAATCCTAAAATAATTTATGACTCATAGTATGGTACACCGGCCTCACACACATGTTCACTGCTAAATTTATGTGAAAAGGGGTGATAATAAGGAGGCGGAGCTGCGGAGAAAGTTGAACGTCAAATCTTGAGGCTATCTCCTTTACCGTACTCTTTTGGGTTTGGTCGGATACGTTATACGTATCCGAACTATCCAATCGATAACATACAATTTATCATTCATTTCATTCGTCAGTTCGGTCTTTTATGGTTCGGTCATTAGTTGTCACTGTCAAAAAGTCGTTCATTTCATTCAGTATTTATTCTGTTCTTGTCGAATGGTGTCGTTTTCTCGGTAATTTCGCGAAAATGTCTCTCATCAAGGCCTAAAATCTGCCGCATTGTATAATAATGAAAAGTAGCCCTTCACGTAAATATGACAGTTTTACCAACGACCAGCAAGGAAAGGATACAGACAAGTATTCACTAGACAGTCAGGACACCGCCAGTCTGGTAAGTCTCATAAAATTATTGATTTTGTTTTGTATACTTTACGATGTTATTGATTATACCAGCAAGTTAGGAATGTTTCTTCACCCGTCTTTATTAGCGCAGGAGTAGTTTCAATTAATTCCAACAGTTATCACTGTTGGTATTAACATTTATCATAGGTACTACGTTGACAGTCTACTTAGCCTAACTCCGACCTAGATCTTTCTAATTGAGCATAATTACAGCTTGCTATCGCTGAAGTCTTCAGCGAAGTATGAAGTATTATTGTTCGATGTTTATCTTGTAACTAATTTGTCAAAGTGCCAACATGTGGCCTTGTTTTTTTGGAATTAGAAATACTTTTACATTTACTCACTTTCACTAGAATTTCCCCATGCAAGTCTAGCATTAGCCACCTCACTATGTTCTAAGTTTAAATGATTGCTTACATGAAGATGTTACAGCATGAAGAAACAAAATTCATGTAGGTACTGAAGAAAATTATGGAATAACAAGCATTTCTATTTTAAGAAATCTTTTGTGTGTCTGACTGAAAATGTATTCATATCCTACCAGAAGGTAATAACAGTCAGTTCTTTAACCTTAGAGGAACAAAGCTGGTTAATTGTGTAGGTAATTTCTTTAAATGAATTTTTCTAGTTACCTACGGTAGTCACTTTATGTAAATTAGGGGAAGATCTCTGCTTTTCTATCATTATATATTTGACATTCACATAACTGCATAATAAATTAAAAGAATCCTATGTTCATCAGGGATAATTTACAACTTTTACAGTGAAATAAATAATTTTTAAATAGGTCCAGAACTTTCAGAGCATATTCAATGCAAACAAAGGAAGAAACAACCAAATATTTCTCTTTACACGAAAATAGACTGGTTGGCTATGGACTTAATGTAATATTCTATACATGTATGAATAGGTAGGTACAAACACCATCTCACTAATGGAATGTAACAATATAAATAATCTATGAATAGAATTCCATTTATTGGTCTGCTGAACATTGTGTTGTTTGAAAGTGAATGTGTTCCAGTACTTTCTGTTAAATAACTTACATTATTATCATGAATATATCATATATCTCATGAATTTATATGTACCTATGTATAAAATTAAATTACTGCATACATAATTCTATTTGGTAGCTAGTGTTGTGGGACTTAATAGGTTAACCAGTGAAAAGTGGGTGTGATAATGGCATACTTCTACGCAACCTGTTTTGGGGAAAAATTTGTGACTAGATAAAGTTTGTATGTATGATTTATCCTGTTTTTAAGATGCATCATAAGTAATATTACATTCAACCAATGTTTATTGCTATTTATGTAGGTAAGCATAATTTTTTTGGAGTGTGATGGGTTTGACATACACATAATTCAAGGTTATAGGTTATAGGTATACTCAGTTTAAATTTATTTTAAAATGTTTAACTATTACTAATATAAAACTAGTGGCCGCGTATGACTTTGTATGGGTACACCTTACGATTCTTGTTTGCTTACTGGTTCACTTAGAAATCTTTACTTAGTGGGTAAGTATAGGGGATACTCCACATGGAATGTATACAATTGTATATGTAAACGGTCTCCCAGAGAGAGTGCACTTTTTTATTTTAAAATAAAAACACATATTTAACGAGAGAGCTGTGATGGATGGATGGATGGATGTTTGTTACTCTTTCACATAAAAACGGATGGAGCGATTTTTAAAATTTTGGTATGGAATTAACCCACACCTTGGATTAACACATAGGCTACTTTTTATCCCGGAAAAATATTTTTATCCTGGATAATTTTGACATTTTGTTTTTTCTGCAGTCCATGCGGACGAAGTCCCGGGCGTCCACTAATAATAATAACAAGCCCTTTTATCCTGGTTTACGAGGTTACATGAGTTTTTAACAAATATAATTACAATATATCCCGTAACTCAGTGTGCCTTTTGGCATAGGCCTCCTCCAACTCTTTCCATTGACTTCTGTCACGGGCCACCCTTCTCCAGTGATGTCCCACAGTGAGCTTCAGATCGTCTTCCCATCTGGTCTGTTGCCGACCTATGTTTCGTTTCCCATCTCTGGGGTACCAATCAGTGACAGTTTTGCTCCATTTGTCTTGGGGACCACGAATCATGTGGCCCGTCCATCTCCACTTCAACTGGTCTACTCTAGTAGTTATGTCTACAATTTTAGTTTTTTCTCGGATTGTGCTGTTTCTGACTTTGTCCAGCCTTCTTATTCCTAACATGCTCCTCTCCATGGCTCTTTGGCATCTTTCGAGCTTCTGTCTGTGATGTTTGTTGAGTGCCCAGGTTTCGCAGCCATAGGTGATGACTGGGAGTATGCATGTGTCAGACTTTTCTTTTTATTTGCATGTTTAGTTCTTTGGACTTCACAATTTCCTTTAAAGACCAGTACTTTTTCCATCCATTTGCTATTCTTCTGTTTATTTCCTTTGTAGTTTGGTCAATATGGGAGATTACTTGTCCTAAATAGATGTATTCTGGCACGTACTCCAGTGGTTGGTTATCAATATTTATAACTAGTGGTTCAGTGTTTGTGAGTAATTTCGTTTTGTTCAAATTCATGTAAAGTCCCACTTTAGTACTTTCTTCCGGGCGTCCACTAGTATGAAATAAAATATCTGTCAAATGAACCCCATGATCTGATGAGACCTCTCTGATGACTTTTACTGGGACACCCTTTATATGTATAGTGATGATGAAAAGAAAGTACATTAACTAAGTACTAAAACATTTTACATCCATTCATAACAATGGTTTAAAAAGAACATTGTCAGCTATACACGAGAGCTTGGTGTTATATTGGTGTTACATTGGTGTTTTTTTGTTTTCCCCATAGCATTCGACTCCGGAGGAGGGTGGAGCGCGGCGCGGGGCGGGCGAAGTCGGCGCCGGCGCAGGCGACATGTGGATCAGCGCCGTGGAAAGCTCACTGCTGACATGGGAGGAGGTTGGTTTTAGTTGTCCATGACGATATTTATTTATAATTATACACACGGCTATGTTCCCGAAATGGCAGAGCTGGAACTTATCTGGATCGTAAATGAGATCCCACGCTTAGGGACAGAATTTAAGTAATGATGGCAAGTTGCCCAAAGCAATGTCCGAGTTTCTTAGTCGGCTTTTACGATATGCACGGAAAGAGATGCAGCTGACAACGAGCGTCAATGCGAACTGCGAAGCGATTTTACATTGTCTAATGTGTATGGTCCACGTCATGATTAGGATGATGTATGGTTTGATAATAATAATAAGCATGCATACTGTGCTAGATATCCTATTCTGAAATAAAATAATCACATGGCTGACTCCAGCATACCTCATCAAATTGACGTTGTTAGTATATGATGTGACAGCTGATCGTGACGTCAACAAGTGTCGCATGTTAACCCTGGTACAGTCTATAAGTCTACACTTAATGTAAATTGGTACAATTTTAAAACACACTGCTGCGTAGGAAAAGCTCGCAGTCGGAAAGTTAAAAATGGCTCTTTCTAAATATAAGCTTTATTGAGTCTGGATCTGTATTGTTACTGAATATTGATTGGTGTGGAATACCTAAATACCGAACAGTGGTTATAACATTGGCTGTTGAGAGAAATCTGTTAGATGGGCTCTATATTTTATTAGAGGGAGAGTAGAGTGCGGTGGGGTCTCCCTCGTGAGTCATGATTTGATTTGAAGATACAGCTAATGTATTTTAGTGAAGACCCGCATAGCAAGTAATTTATCTGTAGTGAAAAAATAAAAAAAGATAATACTACAGCTGCTTCTCTTCCCGGGCATACTGTACAAGTCAGTAGAGGGACAAGAGGGTCTTGGTGTTTTCTGTCACTACTAACCGAACTTGTACATCTCAACTATACCCTCAAAATAAGTCACAAGTCGCACCATGTGGTTCTATAAGCCCTTGGTGCTCTGCCTACCCCGTAAGGGATAAAGGCGTGATTATATGTATGTATGTATGTAAGTAAACATTACCTACTCGAACGATGAACCGTAGGTATGACGCATATAATCGATAGGTCAATGCAATCGTGACCCCAGTAGCTATCTGGAATCTTGCCTTGCTCTTGAATATGTACTTTCTTACTAAACATCGGTATATGATCACCTTACGGCTGTAGCCAACATTAATGAGGGGGTGGGGGGAGGAGGGCTGAGGTTATCATCATGAAATCTCAAAACTCTTGAAGCAGTATCATATCAATATTTAATTGTATCAGGCGTTACTATTCGGAAGTTCAAATTTCCATCGAGGGATGCTTTGCAATACATTGGCTTTAGTTGTTAGTTAGTTACTTTAGTAGTTAGAACTAACCTGAAAACCTAATCCTGAAGATGCCACGGGTTTTGGCGAAACATATGTCGATAACCATTTTTAATTGACTTTCGGATTAGCAGCTATGTACTTATGGTTGCATGCTAGGTGCTTGGATCTGGCTTCTCATTGCCACTGTAGTGGCTTGTGTTCGTGACCATGAGTCGGCAGATCCGATGGTCAGCGGAGGGTGTAGGTTCTAAGTAGTAGGTACTACGCCTGTGTACCTTTCCAAATATTGTCACTTACTTCGATTCTCTAACTACTTTGCTTTATAGTTTCCATTTTCCATCCATCCTCTCCTCATATACAAAATTCCCTATCATCTTACTGCATACATACACACATACATGTAGACACGGCTGTGTTCCCTAACTGGGGTAGCCAAAACTGCCGGACATTAAGGGAAATCCCACTGTCACGTGTAGCATATTATTTATGTATCTATACCATTTTTTACGCTCGTAAAAGACAAATTAATTCTCTTCAGTCTAATGGATGGAAATTCACGAAAAACACGCCTGTAACGAATCAATTTAGTCGATGAAAAACATTTCAATGTTTCACAAATCCAATTTGTTATGGTGGCAAATAAGGTGAGACTGTAAATTCTGTAATGTAACGCGATATATGCGTAGACAGTAACGACACTTTTGACGGGTGACAAGAGATTGTAGCACTACTCCATTATAGTTATTTATTTCGCATGGAACTGATGAAGAGTAGATTCCCTAACAACGATTGTTGGTTGGTTGGTTAATAAATGGTGCGATCACAGGCAGCTACAGTTGTTATCGAAATTATCCGGGATAAAAATATTTTCCCGGGATATAAAGTAGCCTATGTGTTAGTCCAGGGTGTCAGCTAACTCCATACCAAATTTTATTGAAATCACTCCAGCCGTTTTTACGTGAAAGAGTAACAAATCCATCCACCCATCCATACTTTCGCGTTTATAATATTAGTAGGATTAATTTCACATGATCAGCTGCCGATATGAAACTTTCGACGTCCATGCGTATCATCATCACCAGCAATGTTAGCTTGGAGGTGGGCAGCAGCGCCTCCCGTGTTGACAACATAGTACAAAATACAAACTGCGGTCACCAACCCGCCTGCGCAGCGTGGTGACTATGGGCAAATACCCTCCATGGCAGTCTTGTGGCGTGCCCTGGGGGAGGCCTACGTCCAGCAGTGGACTGCAATAGGCTGATGATGATGATGAATGTTAGCTTGACTGACAGACTCCCGTGTATGTGACTTTACCAACCGGATACGCAGTTTTAAAGTAGGCAACAACTGGTCTTTATTTTTATAAACATACAATTATACCGTGAAGATGTTTTCTTTGTCATGGCATTTGTCTGCTATGTTGATTAATCTGTGAGAAATCGTGTACTTGACTGACCGGTTGGTTGTGTCAGCGACCCTGCTACGGGTCGTGGGTTCGATATACGCCTAGGACAAAAATGTAACCGTTTCGTATACTTGAATTGTAGAATAAAATAGACCTCCCCCCTAGCATGACCACGCATCGTGGATATTGTATCGTAAGATATCGTATCGTCTATATACGAAATTCAACATGGCGGCTATATTTATCGTAATTTTACAGGCTAAATGTCGATAAATCGGTTTATCATATCATGTTTGCAGGCCATGCTACTTGTGTAACGAGTCAAGTCAACATCTATAATTATGTCTACGGCAAAACCGCCGCGGTTTTTAACCACCTGATTTTTGTGAGTAAAGGCAACCAATGAAAGCGGCCGCACTGACGATTTTGCTCAGCCATACTAAAAAAGTCAGGCGGTTAAAAACCGCGGCGGTTTTTGCGTAGTGCGGCCTTAGCCTTATATGATACATATCCTTCTTCTTTCTACCCTACTCTCATTCACTTGGGCTTGGCGCATATACATTTCTTCTACTCATGATATAAGTTTCTTACCTATCGGAGATCGTTATTACCCGACTGCGCCAAAAGGAGTGTATATATATATTTGTATGTAACTATATTTCTTTGGCACGCTCTAGAGCAGGCCTGTCCAACATACGGCCCTCGGGTCACAATGCGGCCCGCATAAGCCCTTCATCCGGCCCGCGACGACATCCATGGATATTCGTTCAGTAAAAATGGTCCAAAATTCGTTAATCATCTAACCAAATACTTGACTGCAAGAGCGGTCCGTGTATGTTGATCACTAGGCACGAGTAACTGCTCGAGCAGTAGCGTGTATTACATTTTAATAGTGCTACTTTAAATCGTTGCTGTTGGGAATTTCTTTTGGCCCGCTACGGTTACAAAAGTAGTAAACTTGGCCCCTCACAAAATTATGTTGTGCAACCCTGCTCTAGAGCTTAAACGGCTTGTCGCATTTAAGCTTGAGAGACATCATTATATTTATCTTAGTCGTGAGAGTGACACTGAGTCAACATTTTTATGCAGTCGGGGTTTTTTTTAAATTTATTTAAGTCACAGGGATCGAGTAAACAGTTTAGCCCTGTGCGGCTGGACATTATTATTTATTCTGATGTCACACAAAAACCAGCTGCCACATTCTACTAAGAACGACAATATAACACAGGAATGCTGTCGGCTTGCGACTTGTCTTGAGGCATAGTGTCTGTGTTTTCTCGGAATACCGCATCTGAGTCTATACAGGCTAACACAAAATGTTAAACGAAAAGCTATGTAAATAGCTCACTATTGAAAATCAATTTCCAAAATTTGAGACTCGAAATCACATGATTATTTTTCCAGATTGTATGAACATTCCTGAGCTGTTAAGGAATTCTCCATACTATCCGGAAAAATAAACATGTGATTTTGAGTCTGTCGATTTTGTCGATAAGTTCCTTTTAGTGGGCTGTTTACATAGCTTTTCGCTTAACATACCCCTTTTGTTACACCCTGTATAATTTAACAAAGGGTTAGCATCCGTTAAGCAATGGAAATCTGGCCAAAGCTATGATCTATCTACATACATATATACGGCTATGTTCCCGAAATAGGGTAGCTTAAACTGCAGAACCATAAAGGAGATAGCCACGCTTGCCACGTCTAGCGGGGACTGATGTATGAGTAAGTGATCAAGTAAATAGCTTGTCGCCTATAATCTGTCTATAAGTCATTAATATAACTCGGGAGCAAGTGCACTATGATAATTTGATTATTCTACCGATGCAGTCGATAAGTCCTTCCATTTAATAAAGTTATACACTTAAATTCACTTAATTATTCAAAATGGCGTCTAACCACCTCTTTCATGAATAACTTATAGAACGGTGTATCTTGTTGAATAGTTCTCGAACTACATTGGAACTACGGAACTAAATAGGTACTAAGTAGGTAGTATTATAAAGGTTTTAAGCATGCGCTCTAGGTTACCTGGAATACGGACGTATTGATATGTCCTGGGTTTATTAAAATAGGTCGTCAGAGCGATGCGGTGCGAAGCTTTCAATCCTTTCATTAAATTTTCAACAAGCGACCCGTCCCGGCTTCGCACGGGTATAATGCTGATACTATACATATAAACCTTCCTCTTGAATCACTCTATCTATTTAAAAAATACCGCATCAAAATCCGTTGCGTAGTTTAAGTTAAGCATACATAGGTACAGACAGGGGAAGCAACTTTTGTTTTATACTATGCTATGATAATTATGTACATGTAATGTATTTCAGTATGTAAAAAATAACTTCACTTAAAAAAAAAAAATTAAAAAAAAACAAGCTTTTATTTGCTAATAAAATGAACTGAGTTAACTAAACGAGCCCAAACTCGATGGGGTTGCGTTGTTTAATTACGGAGTTCCTATATGCCACCTTCCAGCTCCATCATCAGATCAGCTCCATGTCATAATAATATTGAATTGTCATCCGATTTATACATGCATGCATCATTTAAGCTCAATCGGAAACCGGGAAGTGGATCAAATTTAACTTGTAGGATTTGGTTACAGACAACGGGACAGGTGAAACTAAATAAAAGCTTATAATATTATGTAAAGCCCAGTTATTTGATCAGGGTGCTTAGACAACATTGTTTCGCATTGAAGTTCGTTGTCGTAAAATTCGAAACAATATACCTGCCTGACGTCAACTCTGGTCGGGTATTGCTTGTGCTAACTTGTACACAGTGAAAACAATACGGGTGAGTGTACATAGCGGTGATAGCCCAGTGGTTAAGACGTGCACCATCCAAGCGGGAAGCGTAAGTTCGATCCCAGTCACGGGCCTGTACCAATGAATTTATTTCATGAACAGATTTTAAAATTGCAAAATTGTCACTTAGCTCGTGCCTCGGAAAGCACGTAAAACCGTTGGTCCTGCGCCTGATCTCTCTGCGGTCGTGTCGTCTTTTCGTCCCATCGTACTATGAGAGTGAGGGAATAGAGAGTGCGTCTGTGTTTGCGCGCACACTTGTGCACTATAATATCTCCTGCGTACCTGGCCAATCTCCGTAGATTGGTCGCCATGGCCGAAATACGGTCGGAGAACATCATCATTATAGACATAGACTTCATAATTAGTAAAGTTTCATTGAAATCTATTTGGTAGTTTTTGCGTGAATAAGACTCAAACATGTTCACAAACTATCACGTTTATTATGTTTAGTAGGAAGTTTGGTTTATTTATATTATGTAGCTTTGTTTGTTCATAGTCTATTGCACTGGCAGTGAGCTCACAAACGAAACATTGACCTGCGAAATCGATTAATTAAACAACCTATCATCAGCACCCGTATGATGAATTTGGTGAGAGCGAGATGTCTCACTTTTAAACGTCAAATTCACAGAGCTATTAATAACTACATAAACTAAGCGTATGTACTTTGCATGTAAAAAATAGACTAGACACTCGTTCTCGAGCCAGGACTGAATGAATTAGGGCTGATATATGTGGATTGCAATCCCTTTTTACACACCAACTTGCCTTGTCTAGTTATTACTTAGCTCTGTGGATTTGACGATTAAAAGTGAGAAATCTCGCTCTCACCAAATTCATCATACCGGTGCAGGTGTGCTAATGCGGGACTTCAAATACCTACAATCGCAAACCGGAGAAACAGCAGAGATAAATTTAAAAAATTGGCTGAAAAAGTCTGCCTGAAGACAATACTTTTTTTTATAGCGGCCGCCCACGACTTTGTCCATGTGAAAGGGCATCACACCCATGCAAAGCAGGGGCGGATGTCTAGTCCTCAAATAAAAACTTAGTAATGATTAATACGAAAAACAAATATATCACCAGGTGGCCGAGCGTCTGAACATAGACGTGCGTCGCGGCCTGTCGTGGCGCGAGGCGAACGACCGCATGAACTTCGTGGGCCCCAACGAGTTCCACGTCAAAGAGGAGGAGCCTCTGTGGAGGAAGTACATCGAGCAGTTCCAGAACCCGCTGATACTGCTGCTGCTTGGTGAGTCGATTGTGGGGATGGGGCGCGCCAGTCGCGTGGACTTCAGAAAAAATAAAATGTCGATATTATCCGAGATAAAAACATTTTCCCGGGATAAAATGTATTATAGATACATTATAAGATTGTCGCATGTAATCTTTTGCTGCAAATAATAAAGCCCTGCAGATTTTCATGAAACTTAATTAAATACATTAAACAGTATTAAAGCTGGAAATACACTAGCGCCAAAGGTAGAGGTCTTTGTAACGTAAACGAATGGCAGCAGAGTCACTGTTTATATATTTACCTAAGTAAATAACACCACAGTCACGCACAGTTTACATAGCATTTATGATATTTACTTTTATCTTCGGTATGTTTGTGGTTTTCTATGAGTGCTATGTGCACCTTCCAAGCGGAAGGCGTAAGTTCGATCCCAGTCACGGGCCTGTACAAATGAATTTATTTTATGTACAGATTTTAATGTTGCAAAATTCTCACTTAGCTCGTGCCTCGGAAAGCACGTAAAACCGTTGGTCCTGCGCCTGATCTCTCTCCGGTCGTGTCGGCTTTCCGTCCCATCGGACTATGAGAGTAACGGAATAGAGAGTGCATCTGTGTTTGCGCACACACTTGTGCACTATAATATCTCCTGCGTACCTGGCCAATCTCCGTAGAGATTGGTCGCTTTGGCCGAAATACGGTCGTAGATCATCATCATCATCATGTTATATGTGGGTAGGGAGACGGTCCAGTTGCCGGCTATCTAAAGTTTTATTAAAGTACTAGTGGACGCACGCGACTCCGTCCACTTGGACTGATTAAAAACCAAAGTGTCGAAAAAAAATATTTGGGATAAAAATAATGTTCCGGAATAATGAATTGTAGCCTATGTATTATTCTGATATGTACGCTATATTATTGTGAAGTTTCATCAAAATAAATTCAGTAGTTTTTGCGTGAGAGAGCAACAAACATCCTTATATCATACATGCTCAAAAACTTTCGTTTTTATAACATTAGTAGGATTGTTTATATTTGTATTAGTGAAAAAGTATAATTAATTATGCTCATTTATATGTATAAATGTGTATGTGTGGGCTCAAATCAGGGAGACCTTTGCCCAGCAGTGGGACACGGTTTAGGCTATAAAAATTGTTTGATTGCACCGAAAAATCAACAACATTTCCAATCGTGGAAATAATAGTAATAAGTGAGACCGCAGGGCAGCTTGTGACAAGCTGTTGGGAGGTAGCGTTCCCACAGACCTGAATTGCTCCCGGGGGAAGACCCTGTTCCTTATCTCCGGCGTCGGAGTGAGGTCTGACGAGGAACGGTTCCTCCACCTCTGTCTTGCCTTCGCCGGCTGGTTAGGGTGAAAGTATTCTATATAATGGCAAATAAATAAATTCTATTCTATTCACCATCAACAACCCGTCATCATATCCATACACATTCGGTGACCGTAACGTAATCAATAAATCAGTTATTGGGAACCGTTGGAAACATGTGTAATTGTAATTAATTGCCTAGTATCGTAGGTAATTACTCGTAATGCCTATTTAGATTGACACGAAAGCATTTTTCCGTTGGATTTGTTACCGGTGTGGCTGGATTATGGCACTTGTGTGCGAAAAGCGGCTCACCGCTTACCACGTGGATCTAACGGGCTGTGATGAAAAGAGGGTGTGTGATTAGCTCACTTCTGCACAGCCTCTTTGGGGATAATGGGCGGGTGTACTACTTGGGGTTTTACTGGAATATATCTGGTGTATTTCCTTCCGTGCACGTCGTAAGAGTCAACTGAGGAAATCAGGGGCAGGCATAGGTACTCAGGCGATGAGCTAGCTACTTGTCACAGCTCTTGTTTGGCCCTTGTATAGGTATATATTACAATCATTGTTGAAACTTCGATATCGCGTTCCAGGATTTATATTGGTTATGTTTGCGTCCGATAGAGTGCTCCGTATGTGTTGTAGTGACCCGTTATTAGGTGATTTACCATGCAATTAATACAACGCCCCGTCATTTTTCAATTTCACGTTGTATGGCATCGGTTGTAAGTGAATTGATTTATGTTGACTAGTTGTTTGTGCTGGTGATTTTTCCGATAATTTATAGCTGGAGTACTCATAGGTAGTTAAATCATTGGTTACGGTTATTGCCAGTTAGGCTGGTACATCTAAGTGTTAAATTCTAAAAGTGTTTGTAGTATTTAAATGTTAAAACTTTCATCTAGGCCTATATTCAGTAGTGAACTTCGCATGGCAGAAAATTATGAAAAATGATGAGCTATATTGCAGGCTAGGTGCTGGTTATTAACCGACTGTGGAGGATGTTTTCTCATCACGATTTTGTCTTCTTATAACAGATTCTTTCTAACAGATATTCCCTACAAGCTAATTTAAACTATTTCTCTTCAGTGGCTTTACTTCAGTGGCTGGTTCTAGTTTTACTATAGACGGATTTTCTCAAGAGGATAAAGTATTTTTATACTTTAAATTGGTTCATATATTTGTATATGCCGACTGCTCCACACCTTATTGCATCCATGGCTCTTTGATTCATTGCGACATAAACAATGATCTGATTGATTTTATTTACCGGTGTGAGTTTTAAATATTTGCTGAAAGGAAATAAATAATAGGTGGGTATTTGTTGACTTTGTTTATTGAAATTCATGTTGATGGATGCGTTATCGGTGATGTAATTTTCTCAAGGTATTATTGAATGAGATAACCCGGAAAAAGATACATGAATCTATCACGTTGATCGGAAAATCTGTAATTTTTTATGACCTCTACGTGTTTTCGAAATAACTTGCGGACGCCCGTGACTTCCTCCACGTGAATTGTTATTCTATATTATTCTGATTCTCCTATACACCGACGCAAGTTTCATCAATATCCCTTCAGTAGAGTTTGCATGAAAGAGTAACAAATATCGCGCGGGCCAAATATCACCTTTAATATAGTACGATATTCTCATGTAAAATGAAGTTTGTAGGTAAAGTTTACATTTTATCGTGGGCTTTCTATTTGACCATCAAATCTTGATAGGCCACTACGAAAGCCATCATGGCGTTGTAGCCACCATTTAAATCGTAAGTATATGGTGTGCTTACTTTACAGTAATTTACCAATATGTTGAACATTTTGTACATCTGTATTAGGACTATTGTTTGGTTATTTAGCATAGCCTTGAATTTATTAATAGTCCATTCATTTAATACCATTATGTTGATTTATTAATTTACGTAATAATAAGTAAGTTTAGTGTTCATGATTCGATCTATTCCGGTCCGATCCCTTAACTAATCCCTTTTTACTTTAAATCCACAACAAATTCCAGTCTGATACCAAAACAATTTTTAGATTCCGGTATCGCGTAGTTCTTTTTTAATGTGCAAGGTCAGAAAATAAAATAGGAAATAAAAGAATGAAAATTCTGTTTTATTGAAGAACGACAAAGTTTAGAAAAATTAAGTAAGAATTAGTGAAATAGTCTCGATCTCTTTAGTCAAAATCAACAATCATTCGAAAAACAATATTGTATGTGTCTACTGTTTTACTTGCTAACAGTACAAAAAATCGTTGAGAAGACACATGGGATCAGAACGGAATACAAAATAAATGAAATATTCATCTGATCCCGCGACGGTATCGGATAGGAATAAAATTAGAAAATGACATAAAACGGATCCTTTGCGGGATCACTTGTTAGGATCGGAACGGAATAGATCCATGATTCAGCCCCCACCAAAAATTGACCTAAGTATATTCAGACTATACATACGGTGTGTGAAAGATGTGGTATGTTAAGCAGAATGCTATGAAGACAACTAGTATTTATCTGTCCACACTAGAAAATGGAAATTCAATACTTACCCTCATTAACATACTCAAAACTGTGACCCAAAATTATTTATTTGACATGAAATCATTAGCTCCTAACATCTTGGTTGGTACACGAATGCAATTACACCTACTCGTTCGTACAACTACATCATCTCGTGAAATAGCGTAACTCACATAGCACTTTGCTTGCCGGCATCATCATACAATAGATAAATAGAGATTTATTCTAGTTTACATTTGCTAGATTACATAACAATTTACGCTAGACTCCGTGTCATAGAATAATTCCTATGCCTGATTAGGGAACTAACATTAATTGTATGCAGAGACACAGCAAATGAGTCATACACATAGTAACTAGCGCCGTCATCCAAAGGAACTACATGGTGGAAACGTACTCTACACACGATTATATTGTAGGTGTCGCTACAATCTATACAGAATAAGAACAATAAATAGAGATGACTAGGTGTCTATTCAAGTTTCAGGTTGGTCCACCCCGGTTCGAATAGTGTTAGTAACCATAAATTGCTGTGCACTCATAATAATTTAATTGCTTGACGGATAATTTGTGTGTCTGTTTATACATACGGCCTTGGATGTGATGATAATTTCATGATTTCATCACAGGTTTAGTATTACACGGCATTATGAGTATAGGTAGGTAGGTAACTATTAGTGAGCGAGTTATAAATGGGATTGCATTATCGGTTTTTCCGCTAAAGGCTCAATTTACACCGCCGCGGAATGGAACGGAATGGAAGTTTTTGTACATCGCATAATGAACTTTACGTCAAATGTATAACAAAAAAACTAACTACGAGCCTAAAAAAAAGTCGCGCGTCTTCCGCGGAAACCTCGCGCATTCTCGAGAACTCTCCGATGATTCGACGTAACGGAATTTGGAAATTGACGCTGATGATATAAAGTTCATTATGCTATATACGATTTCGTTGCAAAAATTCGCTTCCGTTCCATTCCGCGGCGGTGTAAATTGAGCCAAAGAAGAGATTTGTGTGGTTTAAACGATATAGCACGTTATGTTTGCTTAGGCAATTTTGCCTTAGTTTTATGATTGGTCTTGACACCTTAGGTAAAATAATGTACCTAGTGAGTAAGTAAAGAACGTCTACTCGCATACCCAAGTAAGTAGAAGGCGGGTTTCGTGCTATGTCTATGAGCTATTTAAGCTAAAAGAGCGATGTCAAGTCTTTGCTAACAACACAGATCCTACACAACGCCATAGATGCTGGGCTAGAATCCCGGTTGGTGCAAACATTAAAATTTGATATGATGAATATTGATGTTTGTTTCCGAGTCATGGATGTTTCTATACTTATCTATGTATTTATATATGTTAAGTTATTGTGAACGCAACCATTTTCTTGTTTGAGTTGTAGCAACATTGATATGTTGGCAACATTGTAGCGTTTTTTTTTCTGTTCTGAGACGCCATTATACTTTTTGCAAACTAAAATCTTTTCTTTATTTAATTATTAAAGCAATCACAAATTCTTCAATATACCGTTGCTTAGTACCCACGACTCAAGACCTTATCGATCTTAATGTGGTACTAAGTTGATGTGTTTTGAATATTTATTTATTACTAGTGGACGCCCGCGACTCCGTCCGCGTGGACTACAGAAAAAACAAAATGTCGAAATTATCCGGGATAAAAACATTTTCCCGGGATAAAAAGTAGCCTATATGTTAAGTGGGACCTGTCACAATATATTCCTGAAAACTGCATCGAAATCGATTCAGCCGTTTCTGAGATTAGCGTGCACAAACGCACAGACAAACCGATATATAGACAAAAATTCCAAATATCATTCTTTTGGGTACTATTGCGTTGATAATGGTCTCCTATAATATTTTTTCTCATACCTATATCTTCCCGTGTATAGACAGCGATCCATTTCATTTTTATTATATGTATATAGATTTACTGATAATGAATCGTCGTTTCCAGGGTCCGCACTAGTGAGCCTGTGCATGCGGCAGTTCGACGACGCGATTTCGATCACGGTGGCCATCATCATCGTGGTGACGGTGGCTTTCGTGCAGGAGTACCGCTCGGAGAAGTCCCTCGAGGAACTGAATAAGCTCGTGCCTCCGTCATGCAACTGGTGAGTTTGTTGAAAATGATTATTAATTTATAAAATTATTAATAAAGAAAATGGAAAAATCTCTTCACCCGAGTGGGAATCGAACCCACGACCACTGCAAACCGTGCCAGCCACTATAACCACTAAGCCATCGGGTCAATTACTCGGATGACGAATTTTACTATCTCTTTTCTAAATTACATATTGGCAACGTTATTCTTTATCCCGATAGCTATACACTAGCCAAATCTCGGCAAACAAAGCTGAATCCCTCAGCACAATGTTTAAATTATTAGTTTGTTTAAAACATGGTCTTCTTTAGTCTATTGCAGTCCAGTGCTGCCACAGTAGGCCTCCAGGGCACGCCACAAGGTTACTGCCATAGAGGGGTTTGGTCATTGTTACACCGCTGGGCTGGCGGCGGTGACTGCAGTCTGATTTTTGGACTATGTTGTTTCCACGGGAGGCGCTGCCGCCCGCCTCCCGGAAACCTTTAATCGCCTCGTACGATACCCACGGGCAGGCAGGGGTGGTACAAACTCTACTTTGCCGGCACCACGCGGCAAGATATGGTACAATAAAATTATATGACATTATTAGATCAGATATATGTTTCGCCAAAAAAATGTAGTATGCCAATATTTTAATTGATTCATCAAATGGTTTGTGCTTCATGAATGGATGAAGCTGTGGTTCCCATGGCGGAGATCTGTGGACGCCCTCTGCCCCATCTATACCTCATTTTATTTAGAATTAGAAAGAATCTGAAAGAACGAAATCAGGTTTTTTATTAGGCACAGTTTTGTTTATTATTATCATCAATAGTCCCTAAAGAGTTTTCTACTCAATTCAATTGGTACCTACTCATTTGAAGTTTGCACTATAAATAACTTAAAGTAGCTGATTTCGCAAACACAAAACTGAACTTTTTAGTAGGATACATCAATATGGAAAAACGTCAAACTTCACTCATATCTTAAACGTATGAGTGTTCTAATGTTTACAAACAATGCTTCTTCGAAAATAAGATTTTCCATCTTCAAAAAGAAAACGGGATATAGGGGAACTTAACTTAAGTCAAGTTCCCATAGCCGTGTTGCGACGGCAGACCTAGGCCAGACCCTGGTCCTATGGCAGGCAGAATGGATACATACATTTATTGTCATTGATGCGTTATTCTATGGATTCTATCTAGACTAGTTTTCTCTAACATAACAGTTATTTACCAATTGTTGAGTGTGATTGACGTTGGACTCATCGATTCATATAGAATATATATATATACATATAATCACGCCTTTATCCCTTATGGGGTAGGCAGAGCACCAAGGGCCGATGGAACCACATGGTGCCACATGGTTAAAAGGGAATATAATTATTCATGATATGGTGGTTAGTCATTCTTCTCAACAAAAGGGTGAGATATTATTTCATATCTAACTTTAACACAACTTTTTGCTCCACAGCCTTCGCGAAGGTGCCTTAGAGCACTTCCTAGCGCGCAACCTCGTACCAGGCGACATAATATACCTGAACGTCGGCGACCGAGTGCCCGCAGATCTACGCCTGTACGAGTCCGTTGACTTGGCGATAGATGAGTCCTCGTTCACCGGCGAAACGGAACCAGCAGTGAAAAGCGTGATGCCCAATACCGCCGCGGGTGGACGCGTTAATAAGGATAACATTGCGTTTATGGGCACTCTAGTCAGATGTGGCAGTGCAAAGGTGAGTTTTATTTATTTTACCGAGTAAAAAAGCAACAAACTCTTTACCCGAGGCTTCAGTGAAATACATCAGCCGCATCTCCTTCCGTGCATGTCGTAAGAGTCGATAAGGAACTCGAGCATTCTCTCAGGCGATAAACTAACCACATGGCACTGATAATTTTCATCAGTCCCCGGCTGTGGATCTCCTTTATGATTTAGGAAACACAGCCATATATATACGTATGTCATCATCATCTTCCTGCCCTTATGCCGTTATTTACGGGGTTGGTGCAATATGGTTTCATTCGAAACTCATATTGCCAAGGATTTGTTTTACGGCCGCCTACCTGCAAAGATCACTGACATAGCTCAACGGTCCAGCAAGCTGAAGTGGCAATGGGCAGGGCATATAGCTCGAAGAACTGATGGCCAAGGTCGCGGACGTCGGTTGGATGCAGGCTGCTTCCGACCGGTCGGTATGGAGGTTGTTGGAGGAGGCCTATGCCCAGCAGTGGACTTCCCAGGGCTGAAATGATGATGAAGATGACCTGCCTGACGCCAACCCTTCTCGGGTATAGCTAAGTGACAATTTTAGTTTATTAAAACACATCCGTACAGTCCCGTGACTGGGATCGAACACACGCCTTCCGACTGAAAGGTGCACTTCTTTACCATTAGGCTGTCTGTCTTCAGCCTATTGCAGTCCACTGCTGGACGTAGGTCTCCCCCAGGGCACGCCACAAGGCTACTGCAACAGGGGGGTTTGCCCATAGTCACCACGCTGGGCAGGCGGGTTGGTGACCGCAGTGTGATTTTCGGACTATGTAGTTAGTACGGGAGGCGCTGCTGCCCACCTCCCGGAAACCCTTAATCGCCTCGTACGATACCCACGGGCAGGCATGCCGGCACCACGCGGCTATCACCGCTATATACAGATAGATAGATAAATTCTTTATTACACTATAAAAACTTTATACAAACGCGAACGTAATGCCACATCGTATTCTCTCTCTTCCAGTTAAGCACTATTGCTGGAAATAAGGTAATGTTATTTTTTTTAAAGTAAATTGTTTCTCTCCTCAGGGTATAGTAGTAAGCACGGGCGAGCGTTCGGAATTCGGCGACATTTTCCGAATGATGCAGGCCGAGGAAGCTCCGAAAACCCCTCTACAGAAGAGTATGGATAGCCTTGGCACACAACTCTCTATGTACTCTCTCGGAATTATTGGCCTTATAATGGCGGCTGGATGGCTTCAAGGGAATGCTTTGCAGGATATGTTCACTATTGGCGTTAGTTTGGCTGTTGCTGCTATACCGGAAGGTAGGTTAATCATCATCATCATCTTCTCTATCATCATCATCACCTTCTTCATTATCATCACATGTTATGATGTATCTATTCTGTAAAGTAACATGTACTGACTGATTCAACAACGCCGAGGCAAAACTATTGAAGCTAAAAACCGTTGTATTTGGACCGTATACCAGTCCACTAAGAAGGTATTTATCTAAATTTCAATGGAAACGGGAAATAACAAGGATTTCTTAGGTTCATGTTGACCAAGTTGTTGGCGGCCGCATGGTAACCTACATAACTGCTAAGTTTCATCAAAATGTTGTGTGTAAGATTAACAAACATTTTCTTTTCTTTTATTTAGATTTATTTGTTTAAAGCTATTTATATGGTGTGTGAAAAGCGGTGATAGCCTAGTGGTTAAGACGTGCACCTTCCAAGCGGGAGGCGTAAGTTCGATCCAGTCACGGGCCTGTACCAATGAATTTATTTCATGTACAGATTGTAATGTTCTAAAATTGTCACTTAGCTCGTGCCTCGGAAAGCAAGTAAAACCGTTGGTCCTGCGCCTGATCTCTCTCCGGTCGTGTCGGCTTTCCGTCCCATCGGACTATGAGAGTAACGGAATAGAGAGTGCATCTGTGTTTGCGCGCACACTTGTGCACTATAATATCTCCTGCGTACCTGGCCAATCTCCGTAGAGATTGGTCGCCTTGGCCGAAATACGGTCGGAGATCATCATCATCATCATATGGTCTTGTGTATTCTGCGCTGTTGCTGGGCTTTACTAGAATACATCCTTTCGCGTATTTCGTAAGAGTTGACTAAGGATCATAGCTAGGGCGGGGCGTTCTCTCGAGTTATGATCTAGCCACTTGTCTCTGATCTTGTTAAACGTGACAGTTGCATCTTTTCGTGATTCTGCACTGTTTTTGTTGGCTAGTGTGTGTGTGTGTGTATAATGTTTTGTTTGTCCTCAGGACTACCAATCGTAGTGACGGTGACGCTTGCGCTGTGTGTGTATAATGTTTTGTTTGTCCTCAGGACTACCAATCGTAGTGACGGTGACGCTTGCGCTGTGTGTGTATAATGTTGTGTTTGTCCTCAGGACTACCAATCGTAGTGACGGTGACGCTTGCACTGGGCGTAATGCGTATGGCGAAGCGTAACGCGATCGTTAAGAAACTGCCTACTGTCGAGACGCTAGGC
This sequence comes from Carposina sasakii, assembly GCA_014607495.2. Taxonomy (NCBI): domain Eukaryota; kingdom Metazoa; phylum Arthropoda; class Insecta; order Lepidoptera; family Carposinidae; genus Carposina; species Carposina sasakii. The sequence goes on along the minus strand of CP053155.1, from coordinate 2,862,245 downwards.
TGTGTCAACGTTATATGCAGCGATAAGACTGGTGAGATTCCTACACTGATTTATATATGAGTGATATTGCTAGGGAATATTCCTGCACGTAATTTTGTTTGTGGTGCGGGACTGAGTTCACTTTTTATTTGATTTGTCTTGTCGGGCCCGAAAAGAATAAACACTACAGTTTTCAGATAATTTTTTACAGTGTTTATTATTTTATTTTATTTTATTTATTTATAAGGCTTGCCAACAACATAAATATCACACATTATCAAAAAACATTATTTGAGCAAATATTCTGATATATATGTCACTTATAGGCTAGCACAACATTCCTAAATTAATTCAATAATACAATAAATCATTTCAATACAAACAAAGAAAACATGCTTAACAAATCAAATTATAATTAAATTAAAATACTACATCAAATAAATCAAATTAAGCTCAATCAAATAAAACTAAAACTATTATAAACACTGTAGATTATTACGCCTGTTAAATAACAAAAAGGAAAATGAATAAATGAATGACATAACAAAGAGGCGTTCTATTTTCACTTCCATTCTTTATACTGTAAAAATGAACGCACCCTAGAATAAGGCTTTTTTAAACATCTATTTATTACTACGAAGTTCCTTGCAGGCTTGGAGGAGAAATTTTGCTGCGCGACCGAACTGAAAAAAATGTGATAGTAAAACGTAAGAAAAAGTGCGTGGAATAAAATAAATGAACGTGCGCAGGCGCGACAGTCGTATACACAAGCGAGTAGTGTATAATACCTTTCTCATTCTCCCTCTTTCTTTTCGTTCTCTCATCCCTTCTCTCTCTATTACTACTCCACCCCGCCAATGCATAGTATATACTCATGAATTCATGGACAAGCACGTGGCGAATACTCAATTATAGATACATTTTACTCGTGAGTAGCCAGTAAATTTTATGTTGTCAAACAAAAATAAAGAGACATATTTTGTTATTTTAGTTGATAATTTGAATTACGATTTTTTTTTATTTTACGTAATTTATAATTTCCTAAAATACTGAATTTCCTAACTACTTTCCTGTACTTAAATAAAAACTAATCAGCAAAAATTAAGAGAAAAATCAAGAAAACCTACATAAAATTGAGCACGATTTTTCTTTTGCCAATTGTGTCGATTCTACATTAGCCGAAGGAACTTCGTTCCTACCTGGTGTCCCACGACACCACACAAATTTTTAGTTTGAAAACAAATACAATTAAGTAATTTCATTTAAAATAGAATGTGAGATTAAATTAACGAAACCATATTCCTTAGAATATAACTTATAACCATATTACTTACTGTTCTTCGTTTCATGTTGCTTCTACCTGTCTACTTACTTCTTTTGATCTGTATTTCTACCCTATTTCTATTGTCCTTTTCTATGTTACTTCTGTCCGTGTATGTGTAATTTTCAAATAAAAATCTATTCTATTCTATTCTTAGGTACCCTAACAAAGAACGAGATGACAGTAACGACAATATCGACATCTGGCGGCCATATTGCCGAAGTGACGGGCACGGGCTACAGTCCTAACGGAGAGATCCAGCTCAGAGCTTACAAGGGGCGCGACAGAGATGTCGCCAGGAGCGCGGTTACAAGCATGCTCGAGGTTTGTCTAGTGAAACTAGTAGTTAGTATTGTGTACATTTATAATGTCTGCTACATTTTTTCCGGTCACGGTGGCCAATCCCAACGGATATTAACACATCCAGTCGCGTCTACTACGTATTTGCAGCATCTTGGTTTTCTAAACGTGCTGGCAACGCTTATTTCCGTCCTGGCAGTAGGTGTTGAACTAATGTCGCTATGCTTGAAAAACTGTCGGCAGCGAATGTGTTAACCACTGGAGATACTATAGTGCGAAAAAACAGGGGCATACTCTATTTCCTCATTCTGATAGTCCGGTGTGATAGAAATGTTTTTCGACCAGAGAGAGATAAGGCCTTCGACCAGAGAGAGTTAAGATTCGTTATATGGTGCCCAAAAAATTGGGCTAGGCTCAATATAGATATATGTATATATATTATTTTATAAAGTTATCATACCTACATAAAGTATCAAAACCTTTTAACTCACACTTAACTGAACGGTTGACATGACGTACGACTTATATTGGTATTGTTGGCCTGCGAATATGTACGGTCTCAATAACGTACATTTTCTGCGATCGGCAGTTTTAGTTTTGTATTAAAATATATAGCAGTGGGATAACAGTAGCGTAGCAAGTATGTACAATATAAGAATCAAGTTTTGTCTCATCATCGTCATTTACAGCCCTGAGAAGTCCACTGTTGGACATAGGCCTGTGCCCAAACGTACGTACGACAGGTCTCCATCTTTAAAACCTTGCAAAAACCGTTCTGCTCTCTTTTCTGACTATATTTCATGGGCGTTAGCTATCAACAAACCATCAATAAAATTGACAATAGGTTCGATTCTGACCATAACACTTAAACGTAAACCTAATCTTAGTCAGGTCTATCTCTCTCCGTTCTTAACATAAATGGCTGCGAGAGAAAAGGACAGGTAGGACTAATTTTACGTTCAGATTTAAGTGTAAAGGTCAGCATCGACCTTAATGGATGGTTATTTATCCCCTTCCAATGTCTCGCAGGTGGGCGTCCTCTGCAACAACGCAGAGATCCGCGACGGCGCGTTGTTCGGACAGCCCACAGAGGGCGCTCTGCTCGCGTGCGCCATGAAGCATGGTGCACATCACGTCAGACACGACTACGTGCGCGTTAACGAGATACCTTTCAGGTTAACTTTACAGAATACTTACTACTTAGTGGACGCCCGCGACTCCGTCCGCGTGGACTGCAGAAAAAACAAAATGTCGAAATAATACGGGAAAAAAATATTTTCCCGGGGTAATAGATGTAGCCTATGTGTTATTCTGATATGTAAGCTATAATTATTGTGAAGTTTCATCAAAATCCATTCAGTACTTTTTGCGTAGAAGAGCAACAAACAACCTTACATACATCCTCACAAACTTTTATAATATTATTAGGACTACATTACCTTTCCACTGGAGATGTGCTAAGCTATTTCTTATTACATATTATAATTTGCACACTTCTGCCCTACCTCTTTGGTAGGTGATGGACGTGACTATGTGTATGTGCTATGCTATGTTACTACGGATGCGTATGATATCCACCCTTTCGAACGATAATGACATACCATAATGACCATTCCTAGTTCGGCCACTTCCCGTAATGACTACTTTCGCAGATTAAGCACGTCCCACGTCGTCCACTTCCCGAAACGAACACTTCACAATAAGTCCATATTCTATAAAGACCACTTAATAAAAACTACCGTTGTTGTTAGCTTTTATTTCTTCCAGTAAATATAATTATAGTTCCATTAATGTTCCGTTTAGTTTTAATTGCGCGTGAATTTTCACCGTTTTTTTATTAGAGTCCAAATAGTTAAATTTCAAGTTTTCACCTTGGTTAAAATATCATTTTCTTCCACAGTTCCGAAACCAAGATGATGGTAGTGAAATGCGCGCCGAAATTCGCCGACAGCAAACTGAAAGAGGAGGTGTTCGTTAAGGGCGCCATCGAGAAGGTTCTACCGTTGTGTACTCAGTACATTGACAGCGCGGGCAACTTCGCGCCTATCACTAAGGAGAAAATCAACGACTTTATGACCGAGGCGTATAATATTGGACGTATGGGTGAGTTGGTTTGGTTGTTTGTAGTTTATATGATATGTTTAATGTTGCTAATACATAGGTAGGTATACAGGGTGTAACAAAAGGAGTATGCAAATCAAAATTATACAGCTAACAACAAATGAAATTAAGGACATCAACAAGTAAACTATATTTCCACCGAACGACTGGCGCGGTATCGTACAAAAATATATTTTACGATGTTCAAATGGAAATAAGTGCTAAATATAGTGTATTATCAAGTCAATAAAAGCAGCTTGAAGGCGGGTGCGTGTGTCGGCATTAATCAACGTGTCGCGACATACCAACGTATCTGGCCGGCAATATAGACTTTAAACACTATACAAGATTAATTTTCGTTTGAAGATCGTAAGTTCCCTTTCTGTCAGATGCCGTGTCGGTTGTTTAATGGAATACGTACCCTTAACAAACGACCGTTGTGTTCGTTTTCCCTAGGTCTACGAGTGCTGGCCCTATGCCGGGGCCCCACACTCGAGTCCCTCAGTTACACCGGAGCGGTGGGCGTGGTGGACCCCCCGCGACCCACCGTGAGAGCCGCTGTCAACACACTGCGGCAAGCCAGCGTGGCTGTCAAGATGCTACACCGGAGCTGTATGTACGTGGGCGTCACCACTGGCTGGAGCCCACGCGACCCACTGGCTGTATCTACATCACCACGTGTATCTACGTCACTAGTATCTACATCACCCGCTGTCACCACTGGCTACTGGCTGTATGGTAACCAGCTGTATGTGGCTGTATGTCATCAGACTGGCTGTACGTCACCACTGGCTGAATCCGGGGTCACGCTGGCTGTATGTACGTCCCACCGTATCTACGTCACTACTGGCTGTATGTACGTCACCACTGGCTGTATCTACGTCACTACTGGCTGTATGTACATCACCACTGGCTGTATGTACATCACCACTGGCTGTATGTACATCACCACTGGCTGTATCTACGTCACTACTGGCTGTATGTACGTCACCACTGGCCGTAGGTACGTCACCCTGCGACAAGCCAGCGTGGCAAGATGGGACCGGAGAATGCCATGCCAACATGCTGTACTGTGGTTGACTTAAGTTCCTGTATCCCCTACATAAGACAGCCGATTGGTTGCTGCCCGCCGCACCATTGGCCCTGGGTTCGAATCTTGGGTGCAAACATTGATATGACGAAAATCAATGTTTGTTTCCGTGTCATAGATGTTTCTATACTTATTTATGCGTCACCTACCGGTTTAACACATTCGCTGCCGGCAGATTTCTAAGGGTGCCGACATTACACCAACGACTAGCTCTATAAATAAGCGTTAGCGGCATCTCTAGAAAGCCTAGAAGACGCAGAATGTGTTAACTAAGATTTTAGACCTAAACACATGCAGAAAATTTCACATTGCATTTCAAAATCGCTCTCCGTCTTAGTTTTAGTGAGACTAAGTGGAAATCATTATAATGTTGATAGATATATTAGAGCATCGTCGTTGTCGTCAGCCTATTGCAGTACACTGCTGGACGTAGGCCTCCTCCAAAGCACACCACATAACTCGATCTCCCGTTTTCACCATTCAGTCACTACCAGCCGCCCTCTTCAAGTCATCGGTCCATCTGGCCGGAGGGCGTTCAACGTTACGCTTGCCGAGGCGAGATTAGAGCATAAGACGACGTAACTACAAAGTATAAATAAAATTCTTTCTTCTATGCTGCTCTGGGAGTGAAAAAAAAAAGTATAATACGACAGCTGCTTCTCTTCCCGGGCATACTGTACAAGTCAGTAGAGAGACAAGAGGGTCTTGGTGTCTTGTAGGCTATGGGCTGACCACCTGTCACTACTAACTGAACTTGTACATCTCAACTATACCCTCAAAATTGGTCAGAAGTGGCACCATGTGGTTCTATCGACCCTTGGTGCTCTGCCTATCCCGTAAGGGATAAAGGCGTGATTATATGTATGTATGTAAATAAAATTTGTTGTTTCAGCTCAAATGGTTGGATTGGACGTGCTTCATTCCCAGTCGTTATCGGGAGAGCAGCTAGATACCATGACAGACGAGGAGCTTGACCAGAGTTATTGACAGCGTAAGTGCTTTATCAAAATAATTTTCTATCAAGATATAATGGAAAGGACAGTTCGTAACACTGTCATATCTCATAGATTTTGCTTGCGAGTTAAAAGGTTCTTGCTTACCCTAACGGAAAATGAATAAATGTATAAAATTAGCGGCCATCCATGATTTCCATGACCCTTTCATGGAAATCATTTATTCATTACTATTTAAAAAATTGCACCAAAATCCGTTGCGTTGTTTCAAAGATCTGAGCATACATAGGGACAGACAGACAACAGGCAGCGATTTCTTAAATATATTGTTGGTATACAGGTCAGTGTATTCTACCGCGTGACTCCGAAGCATAAGCTGGCGATTGTTAAGTCACTGCAGAGGCTTGGCAATGTCGTCGGAATGACAGGTTAGTGGCAATCCGATATCACCTTAGAGAACGCTTTTCTTAGTCGACTAAAAAATCACGCCTCTTCCCCGAAGGGAAGGAAAGTGAAGCGCTTCCGGCCCCACTGGGCCACTAGTCGTTGTTTGGCCCATTGTATATATTCCAATTATTGTGAGAAACTTCGATATCGTGTTTCTAGGATTTTGCATTCGATTGTGGTTCTCTCCTGCATCCGATAGATGGCTCCGCTACACAAGAGATCATGGATCTCCATTTGCTACGATCCTGACACACCTCTTTCGCTTCATCTACTTTCATGATATTCTTCATGCACGCTCGTCGGTTTAGGGTACTCTTGACCTGACCTTTCTTCTAGAATTTCAACCAATTTGATCGGTGAAAGTCCGGCGAAGTGTTCCCCTTCCGCCCATTAACAGATAAATTAATATGGCAAATTTTAAATACCAAGTAACTTTAGTGTTCCTATTTTTTTAGGTGACGGCGTAAACGATGGTGTGGCGCTGAAGAGAGCGGATATAGGCATTGCAATGGGCAAAGAACGGGACGGATGTATGCAAGGAAGCGGCCGATATGATACTTGTGGACGACGACTTTGCTACTATTATGTGAGTGTAACGATTATCATGCTACTTCTACGCTACTGTCTATTTGATTTGATGTCTATGTAATATAAGTCAGTAAATTACTACTAAATAGTGAATAATAATATTAATTGTAATATTATACTAAATAGTGAATATTTTAATTGTGATTTTTTCTTTTAGTTAGGTATGTACATTTTTTTTAAACTCTTCTACTTAAACAAATTAATGTTATAAAATTATTAATAAAGAAATGGAAAAAATTCTTCACCCGAGTAGGAGTCGAACCCACGACCTCTGCATACCGTGCTAGTGCTCTAACCACTGAGCTACCGGGCAAATTACTCGGATGACGAATTTTACCATCTCTTTTCTAAATTACATATTGGCAACGTTATTTTTCATTAAATTAATGTTAGCTTTTAAATTGTAATTTGATATAATCCGTTAGGATATGGTTGATCGTTTCATCTTTAAACATTGTGCTGAGGGATTCAGTTTTGTTTGCCGAGATTTGCCTAGTGTATAGCTATCGGGATGAAGAATAACGTTACCAATTGCCAATATGTAATTTAGAAAAGAGATGGTAAAATTCGTCATCCGAGTAATTGACCCGGCAGCTCAGTGGTTAGAGCGGCTGGCACGGTTTGCAGTGGTCGTGGGTTCGATTCTCACTCGGGTGAAGAATTTTTCTATTTCTTTATTAATAATTTTGTTGTAATTTCTGTCCAATGAAACATGAAAAATCCTTTTCCGTGAGACGCATTAGATAATAAGGGGCCAGTTCTCAATTCTGCCCTCAATTGTTATAACTTTCTTACATGCATACATACGTCATTATTTTCTGTGCTGTTTTATTACTAAACCGCGTCTAAAGTGAAACACTGATAATTAAATGTCAAGAGTTCAAGTCTCACACGAGTAATTTTTTAAAATTTTTAAATATTCGTAATAAAATTAATGATGTGTTAAAATTAGTTTTTTTTTTTAAATAATAAACACGATATATTTCCCACCAGTGCGGCGATAGAAGAAGGCAAGTGCATATTCTACAACATCCGCAACTTCGTGCGCTTCCAGCTATCGACATCGATCGCCGCGCTGTCGCTCATCGCTCTCGCTAACCTCATGGCCATCCCGAATCCGCTGAACGCCATGCAGATATTGTGGATCAATATCATTATGGACGGTTGGTATTTTTTTATTTATACAGGATGATTTTTGGTCGTCAACGTTCCCGAAAACTACGGAATCTCCTCATCATCACGATCATTTTTCTCCATGGAAGCATACCTGGGAAGTGTCTGGTTTCCAAAATATTAGGGTCCAAAGTTGAGTAAATAGACTGCATTTTTCTGCATAAATGCACATAGACGCGCGTAGCAGGATTTTTTCACGAAAAATAATTCATATCTGTCTATAAAAAAACTAATATAAACACTAGACACTATAAATTTCGCACGATCAAGGAATATAATTTTTTTTCCCAGCATTTTTTTTGGCATAAACTTACTTTATTTCATGTATACAATACGTACCCTTCGTTATAGGTGGCCACAAAAAAACACCCTGTATATCATATCATACTGGTTTATGGTTTAGGGTAGCAGTTTTGTTGAAGTGTAATTCTACTAATATTATAAACGCGAAAGTTTGTGAGGATGTAAGTATCATGTAAGGATGTTTGTTGCTCTTTCACGCAAAAACGACTAACAGCCAATTTCTATAACTGATCTTGAGAGATTTTTTTGCATATCTCAGATTTAATCTTCAATTGTTTTCATACAAAATTTCAAATTAGGAATAAATAAATCGGAAATTCTTTTTAAACCCACGTATTGAAATTGGTCATAAATTTTTTGGTTTTTGGTTCAAGGATTTTGATTCAACTTCACAATATCAGCTTACATATCAGAATAACACATAGGCTACTTTTTATAAATAGGCAAAATATTATTATCCATGGATGGTAATTTCGTAATGATTGATTTGGCCATGCGGACAAAGTCGCGGGCGTCTACTGGTTAACTACATGCAATAGTTGGAGTTACATCCAGCACTTAGTTTGAGTTCTGATGTATTATATTGATCATAAATTAGTTATTTAATTTAAGGCGGACCGATTTTCCAAACGTCAGAAAACGTACATTCAGAAAATAAAGTTGACTGTCTCTCTCTACTTGGATAGAGACAGCTTCATCTTAAAATTCAACCTACTTTTTCTACTTCTCGTTGTCCGATTGAGCTTCAGATTTTAGGCTATTTAACGTTTGAGGAAAAATCATTTTTCTTGAAGTGATAAAAAATTCGTAGCGGAGTCTTTAATAAATTAGTACATTGTAAATGATGATGGAAATAAAAAACTATAATAATATGCTTATGGTGATATGACGATATTGTTGACGGTGACAACGGTGACTGCTATGGTCATGAATTATGATGATCATGATAATGATTTCCACAGGTCCTCCCGCACAATCCCTAGTTATTACTCGTAGAATTCGCGGCCGGTCGACAACAAGAAAGACAGGTACACGAGGTAGCGGCCGTGCGCGGGAGCGGCCGTCAATATGCGCACCACGTCAAACTGACACCTCGCGGCGGATTATATCTCGAACTCTACTGGTTAATGTGCTGCTATCTGCTGCCATCATTATTGCTGGCACGCTGTGGGTGTTTAATCGGGAGGTGAGTGGAGAATAATGTATCTCTCCGACCGTATTTCGGCCAATGCGACCAATCTCTACGGAGATTAGCCAGGTACGCAGGAGATATAGTGCACAAGTGTGTGCGCAAACACAGATGCACTCTCTATTCCGTCACTCTCATAGTCCGATGGGACGGAAAGCCGACACGACCGGAGAGAGATCAGGCGCAGGACCAAAAAAACAGTTTTACGTGCTTTCCGAGGCACGAGCTAAGTGACAATTTTACAACATTAAAATGAAATACATAAATAAATTCATTGGTACAGGCCCGTGACTGGGATCGAACTTACGCCTTCCGCTTGGATGGCGCACGTCTGAACCACTGGGCTATCACAGCTATTAATATAACACACAGAAGAATATCGAATGAGGAAGATGAAACTGATGATGCTGATGGGAGGGGTTTCATACATCAGCTGCATCTCCTTTCGTGCACGTTGTAAGAGTCAACGAAGGGGAAATCAGGGGCGTCCTCTCAGGTGATGAGCTAGCAACATGTCACCGATCCTTTACTTCCGAGCCCGGTGTGCTTAACGTGGCTGTGGCATCTCTTATCCGATCCAGTGCCATAAATAGGGCGGTGTTACCGGTGCCCAGTTTTAGAACACAGGGCCTAGACTCTATGACGTAAGCGTAGACCTAGACGTAAGCAGGCAGGACGTAAATAGAAGTAAGCAGTTAAGCGTAGACACGTAGCACAGGGCGTAGAAAAGGCAATTTACTAGACGTAAGCGTGACGACGTGTAGACGTCGTAACGTTCCCAGTTTTAGAACACAGTTTAGCCTCGAGCTCATCGAATGAGTATGCGTAGACGTAAGCGTAGACGTAAACGTAGACGTAAGCGTAGACGTAAACGTAGACGTAAGCGTAGACGTAACCGTAGACGTTCATACGAGTATGCCACGAGTTGTCATTTATGTAACTGAATTGGCTCGAGGAGACCGGATGCGTAGACGTAAGAGCAAGCGGTTTGTCCTGTCTTAGACAGTTTAGCACCGGTAGCATGGCAAAAACGCGACGCGGATTTTTTTTATAAACCGCGCGCGTGTTTCCAGTCATCAAATGCGAGCATGGCAATGACAGAGATTCGGAAACCGCGCGCGACGCGTCTTTTGGACAACTCGTGGAAGTGGTGCTACCATTGCGAAAGTAAAATGAACTACGTTCAACACTGAATCGGTAATTGAATTGATATACAGTCACACGAAACGTCAAAATTAGCGATAAGACCCCGCGTGGATTTAAACGCCATGCTCGCAACCGCGGGTTATAGTATAGAGCGCCGCGCGACGCGGGTTTTAATGGCAGCTTGAAGTGTGAAATGTCATTTTGTCGCGAATTTTGACATTTAGGCGCCACAAAAACCGCGACATACATGAGTCGCGGACGGCATGCTACTGATGCTCTACATTACGCAGCGGTACGTGCACTGCAAGTCTAGGCATACGCATTATTACGCATCCGGTGTGCTCGAGGCTTTTAGCCGTATGAAGTAGCGTGTGTAGGAAGATAGGAAGATATTCTGTGTCATTAATTAACGTATATAAATAGGTGTATGATCGACAATTCTGTGTCAGTGGGCCTGCTTTCTTAATGAACGTTGGATTAATTGCAGATGTCTTTTTAAGTAATAATTTTATATTGACAACAAGATAACCCCGCGCGACACAACGTATCCATAATAATCACAATGTATAATCATCACACGTTCACATGTTTCGTACATTTATATTATTCGGCGCGCCAACACCAGCCAAAAAAAGGAAAACATTAAATAAAACAAACAAAATATTATAAATAATGTTTAACGCTTAAAGCTCTAATATAAGATTAGTATAATTTTATTTTCGTGTCTAATAATTGTAATAAATAAAAGGTCATGAGAGCAAACCAAGTCCGTGAAATTCTATTCCAAGTGTTAAATTATGCCAAATAATCTGCCTGCTTTCTAATAAGGGTAAATGTTTTTATTCGGTCATAAGCACATTATACCATTTTAGGGTCGACTAAAGAAGTTTCCGTAGTTATCCCAATTCGGAGATTAGCCCCCATTCGTCATATGTGTAAGTCTGTCCGTATGACGGATCCTTTATTCCGAAAGTGAACCGTTGAAACTTGTTGTGTGGACTGTATTCTGATTTTTATCAATTGTGTGACAAAAATAAAATGTCGAAATAAAAAAAAGATTTTTCGGCACAAAAATAGCCAGGCTTTAGTAGACTATATGGGTATCAAATTTCATCTAAATCGGTTTAGTAGTTTTGGCGTCAAAGGGCAACAACAAATAAACCAACAAACTTGCTTCGCATTTATAATATAGGTTGGGATTTGCAAGCAAGGGGGTTCACTTATAGCTTTCATCTTAAGGCGATAATAACCATTTTTAATTACGCGTTGACGAAATAAGCCCCGCCCCCTTACGTAACTTGCAGAAGCAAATCGATAGCAATCCGAAAGCAAAAATAGAAAATGTGTAATAGCGCGGGGCGAGGTGCGGTGTCTGGGAACACGTCTTGCGTTCGTCCCACGCGCACTCTTAATTTTCGCTATCGGTTTTTACTTCAATTTTTACTTCGGCTCTACTACTGCAGATTAGGTAACTTTACCGCAGATTACCTGCCGAGGACTGCGTAAAAATTTTGTGATCCATTGTCCGGTATACACTCCCAATTTTCGCTATCGCATTGCTGGCGCTCTGCTATTGCAAATTACGTAGTCAGGGGGCCGGTTCTTTGTCTTGAATTGTACGGTATAGTTAAGTGCATTCTGTGTGACAGATGTTCCTGCTGGCGGTGTCACTGAGCCTGGTGGGTCAGGGCCTGGTGGTGTACTTCCCGCCGCTGCAGCGCGTCTTCCAGACGGAGGCGCTCACTGCTCATGGTACGTCTATCATAACCTATCTGCGTACTGGGAACTACATAGGCAAATTATCTCCAGAGGAGTAAGCACGAACCTCTCGATAGTCCGTAACGCTATCGTCAAACTGTCAAATCACATAGATTTTGCTAGCGAGTCGCTAGCGTTACGCCGCGTAAAAAGGTTCGTGCTTACCCCACTAGTATAAGTTATAACCGGAGATAATAAGATTCACTGGATCATCGCTGTGCTAAGGCTTCATCGGCTGCATCTTGCATGAATGTCGTAAGAGTGCATCTTGCACTTGAATGTCGCCCTAAGAGTCGCCTACTCTATCAGGACACTACTCGAGGCCAGATTAGCATCTACATAGCTGGCGATGTTTCGCCAACAGCTAGCAGTTCTATCTAGTACTACTATTTTTTTATATCTGGCGCTAAACTACACGTGGCTGTTGTTCTGTCTGTAGTTCTGTTCTTCTGGCTACCGCATTTTAAGAACATAGTCATGTGTATTTACGCTAAAATTCATGTTTATGTACGCTAAAAGTCATGTCAAATTCCAAGAGTTATTTTTCCACTCTCTTGCTTATCATATTGTGTCTTAGTAATAACAAACAAACAAGTTTGTGAGAATGGGCATTGTTGGATAGTGTTCGCAAAAATTGGTCAACGTATCAGAAAAATAAAAATACAGTAGTTTTTAGTACCTATTAGTAGTTATCGATAGAGTATTATTAATACTGTAACAAAAAAAAAAATAGCTAATATTCATCATTCCAGATCTCATATTCCTAGTCTGCCTAACATCAAGCGTGTTCATTGTGAGCGAAATCAAGAAGTTCATCGAACGCGCATTAAAACGACGACGCAGCTTTGGCAAGTACCCGGCAAAGGCGCACGACGCGTTAGACTTCGTATGACAAGAAACCGAGAGGAAAGCGCAGTAAACCTCCCCCATATACTGCGAAAATAGTCACTGTAGTGCACGAAAGGACTAAACGAGCTGAGGTAAATAGGTATATTTTAGATCAGTAGCAGAGTTTTGTTCGAACAATGTCGCCAATCCAAGAAATATAACTGAATTTTGTTCCGACATGTCGCCAATAGGGATGTTTACTGTTGAATTTTAATGACATTTTATGCTTATCAGAATAAATCATCAAAATCATACCTATCTGTAAAATTACAATTTGATTAAGTGTCCAAATGGGGTAGTAAAAAGCCTTCAAAGTTAAGTGGACAAGTCCATTTTTTAAATGTGAAATTAATGGAAAATTACAACATGACATGACCACCTGCATCATTTACAGCAACTTTTGTTTAGTGACCATATTTATAAACGCAACATTTAATATAGCTGTCGAACAAAAGTTATTTTACGTGTATACAAGTTACTGAAAACGTGACGTCATAATGTGGTAGCCGTTTGTATGGAGCGTTTTTTGGCAAGTCTAAAATTGTGATTGTGAAGTCGTTATATCTCGGAAAGTTTTCACGCTAGCGAAGTTTTTCTTTCGCAAATGTATCTTTTATTTTATGATCTTTCGATATAAATACAAATAAAAAAACCGTAAACATCCTTATTCAAGAACGGATAAGCAAATAGTTATATGCCCTGTATTGATAGACATTTGGTCTACACACGTACCTAGATATCGACGCTGTAATTTGCTACTGCATATTTCAATGTAAAAAAGTGAATAGTAACACATGATACATGTAGTTTTTGTGCATATTGCAGTGTCACTGACCACGCCCCTTTTTTATGGCAGATGTGATAACATTTTTCACACCACAGTCTAATCTTCTGACGGCGACAAGTTTTAACAAATATTAAACCAGCTCGTTTTTGTCTTTCCTTCGTGCATCAGTGACGTTACCCCCCCGGACAGTGATACTACGTGAAATATCAGTGACAACCAGTTAATAGACAACGCCCAGTGTTGGTGTACTAAGTGACAGTTCTTTAATGGCAAATTACAGTAATGGTACGCTATGACGGTCGGCAAATTATGACCAAGAAGCTTATGGGCAAACGTGGAGCTCACGCTTTAAACATGTTTTACTTGTGCTGACTATGTAGAGACGATATAATATCACCCCTTATTTTGGTATTTTTTAGATTGAAGGTTGATTTTTCCAATATGCTATGTAAAGAATAAAGTTGATTCTGTCTCTATCTTGATCTTGTTTTAGAGAAAGACAGCATCATCTTTCAGATAGGCTATCTGACAATATAAACAGTTTGCCCTAAGCTAATTTACCAAAATTATGGGGTTATAGGTATTTGCATAAAAAAGATAATATGGACTCCATGCTTACATAAAAGCTTCTTGAATGTTATGGAAATAAATGATAGATTAAAAATTAAAAAAATTTAAGAGAATGTTGAATGTTAATCGTCATGACGTACCTTTACTATGAAGCCTGATACCAGTTTCTAATTTATTTTAAGATTAAGGAACTATAACAGCAGTATTTTTGTGCTAATTATTAAATATTAATTTCGTATTTATTTTTATTTTGTTAGGATTTTTTTACTTAGCGAAATTTTGTTGGTTGTATTAGGTGTTTAGTTTTATTTAGTTTTTAATATGAAATGGGGGTATTAAGTTTAACACAGTGACAGGTTTCACCAAAAAGCTATCTCAATTTATAATATAAATGGCATCTACCATATTGGCCATTATTTGTACACATATGGCAAGCATATGTTTAATAGAGATTTCTTCCAGTAAACCAGTCAGTTTTTCCAGTTTATTTATGTAAGTATATTTTTTTAATCATTTATATTTGATTTAATGATTATTTAGGAATCGTAATGTGTACCCTGTAATGTAATGCACCTATTTAACATGACATATATACATAGTTTCGAACATAAATGTTAAAAAGAACTTCCCATATGTTTGCATGAGTAAATATCATGGTTTTTCTACAAATTATTATGAAGATTTTCATAGATTAAACCTTGTTAGACGTTTCTTGTGTTTGCGAATATTTTCATACTAATTCAGTTGTTAGAAATATAATTTAGTGGAAAATATTTATGATAATTTGAATACTTCTTTGTCAACACAAAGTTTCATATTGTATCACCACACCATAATAATAATTTCCAATATAGTTCATTAATCTATATTTCCAATTACAATTGGGATATACCCAATCTTCTTTATGCTCTGTGTTATTTTGTCAACAAAATTGGATATTTTAGCTAGTCTTGGACATACTAGTTCACAACAGGGAGCGCTCAGTTTAGTTCGCCGATCCTAAACAAACTAGATCGTTCTTCTAGTTCGTCAGTTCATCAGTCGAACCTAGCTCGAATTAGACCCATCCGATTACATCATTCGCTCGTTTTAATACGGTTCCTGCAACATGCGACTATATTTATGGAATGCTTTTAACCTCGAAAATCTTCAAAAACTTCTTAATGAATGAATATTCATAAAAATATTGGTGTAATAAAATAACTCATTACCTATATTTTTTGCCTTTTATATGTTTAGCTGTCCCGTGCGTGACGATCTTAGTTCAGTCTACGTCAATCTCGTTCATTCGCCGCGAACTACGAAATGGGGAATGAAGGAACTAGTTCGTGTAGTTCACTTGTAGGAGCGCTCTTGACCTAGTTCGTTCACTAATTTTAGCCATATGCGAGCACATCAGTCCGGGAGCTATTATTATTATTGCAAAACGATAATTGACATTGTTGTTAAATGATTTAACTTCGACAGATATATTCCATAAATCAGTATTGCTGTCAAATGTTTTAAGCATATATCCAAATGATACTTCATTCTTTAGTTCTAGATTATTACTCCAATTAATAAATTATAATTTTGTGTCATTTTCAAGTTTAATGATAATAATAATAATATTGTCAAATTTGACAAAAAGTAAATATTAAGAATATTACATTTTAATCTTCTTTAGTATATTGAAAGGAATAGAATCTGGGGCCAGGCATCTTTTAGAACCATTTCATATATCAAGGAAGGGGACTATCACTGTTGATATTCGACCACTTTGCTCTGCCGACATATTTTCTATAGATACAGTTGTACATTTACTGTCAGTCACTCAGTAACAGAAGAGGTTGTAAAAAAATGGATATGTCAAGCGAAAAGCTATATAAATAGCCCACTGAAAAGAACCTATTCTCAAAATTTAAAACTAGAAATCACATGGTTATTTTTCAATTTTGTATGAATATTTCTAAGTTTTAGAATTTCTCCATACTATCTGGAAAAATCAATATCTAATATCTATATATTACTCTCTATAGGTCTATATTCATAAGGTTGAACGCACGTTGTTAGGTTAAATCCTCTTTGTCCTTTATGATTCCATTAAATATTCACTCCTAAAAAAGTGAATTAGTAGGTCCCACTATTGGGTACTTGATGATTAGATTAGAATTCTAGGATCACTTAAGATTTTCTACTTCTAGCTGTTTCTTTATACTTTAAACTTGGTGATATAAATCATGCTTTTAGCCAATAAATGTTAGAGGCATGTATATTAAGCCTGAATCACTAATTTTTAATTAATTAAACTGTGTTACATACATTTTAAATAGTAGGCATTAAGGTTGCGTTCATTTTTACAATGAAGACGTTATCTGTCAAATGTCTTTTTGTGAAAGAGCAAAAAGGCAAACAAAAGAACGAATGGCATCAATTTTATTGTCACATGATATGACAATAATATGTGATATTTCATCAAGTAAAATGCATTTACGTACCTCGAAAGAGAAAAAGAACGCATGATGGAACGAAGGAGCGTTCTTTTCTTCACTTTTATTCCTTTTTATTTGTTAAAATAAACGCAACCTAGGAAAAACTTTGTTAATCATTCACATGTTAGCACAAATATCATATCTACCTACTCATATCACAGTGAGCATATATAATCACAATAAAATCATTATTAATCTGTCATGTGGTCATTTATAGGCCGTGTCATTTTAAAATGACGGGGAACAAAACATATTTATGTAAATCTAGCTAGGTGTTAAGTTAACCCTCCTAGAAAGGTTACAATATGTAAGTATAGTTCAAATTGTACCTATCTAAAATGCATAGTCTTGTCAAAATCGTTGTTCAACCCGATACAATTAGAATTTCCATCAAACTAGATGTTTCTTTAAAATTAAAAAGCCCTAATTGTTACGATTGTATTCTAAACGTGTTGAAAACAGTAAAATGCTATAAAATATACCTACGTTTGTTTATTGAGTCATTAATCAATTTATTATATAAATTAAAATTTTATTATTTTAAATAGCGTCATCTTTATTTGTGGTAACTCTAATTTGTACGCCCTTAATGTCTACCCTGGCTTATTCTCAAATAGGGTGACTTTCTCACTATTACGTCATTAATTTAACTTTTATGCTCGGTATTAGTATAAATGAAAATTCTCGGATAAAAATATAACTAGAATTACGTTTTAAAACTATGAAAGTAGATGTTATTCGATGCATTTAGTATGAAAATTGTATTTGTATAAGCTCTGATACTTTGTCACTAATTTTCACTAAGGCATGAATTTGGTAGTAAACGTCGTTTAAAAACTTGACATCCATTTTCAAATTTGACACCGATTATGTCATATTTTAACTGTGAAGCGCAGCTCGAAATTTACTAATATTAAATTTTAATATTAAAACAGTTAAATAAATTATCTTTGTGAAAACTAAAGGCAAATATATCTACTTTAGATTTAGATCTTGATATTATGTAATTTTAATATAGTCACTGTTGTAGTTATATGATATTTTGTGTGGTTGGCTGTGATATGTCGCATGGACGTAAACCTTGTACCGTATGACAGGAATGTCAAGCCGTATGGCATGAATGTCAAGTCGTTTGACATAAATGTTGAGTTGTAAGTCAGAATGTTAATTGGTACGTCAGACGTCTTATGTAAAAAAATATGGATTATGAAAAGGTCGTTTCTAAAAGGGTTTAAAAGAAAGAAAAGTGAGTAATCATAGTTATAAATGTACGAATGTGAGGGTATTTAATTTTTTATATTCGTATTTAAACATTAACATTTGGAACTTTATCTCTCCTCATAATGTGGTCAAAAGGCCTAGCTAAAGAATATTTTCAAACCAGATTTTTTTGTATAATTTGGTGAGAATCTAAAAGGAATCGATGTTAAAGTCGAGAAGAGTTTAAAATCGCAAGAGAGTTGGAAAAGGTCATTGTAGTTTGATGCATCTTAAATAAAATGTATGTATTACACTTCTTATTTTTAAGAAGAGTAAGTTATATCTTTCTTTTCTCTATTTTCTCTATTTGAAATATTTCTTTTGAACTATTTCAGTCAACGAATTGTCTGCCCGTAATTTTTATGTCAAATCATGTCATTTCGTGTAGCAGAAATTGTTTTGTTCTTGGTATGAACTACAGTGGCCTATAGATATGAAAATATGGTCTAAGAATGGTGCTTAAAGTGTATATATTTCAATACTTATTAAAATGTTCACATTTTTCAACTTCTATGAGCTTATTTCATTGTTATTGCTTGCCATTAAATAGCACATGTATCTATTGATGTTGAATTATTTCATTTTGTGTCAAATCCTTGTTAAAATTTCAGCTTAATGGATTCAAAATAATGGAAATGCAATCTCAACAAAAACACTACAAAAAATTAAGCCTGCACAAGATTTTTTTTAAATGTTTGAATGTGATTCCGAGTCATATCTTTAAGAAATTCATGTTTATTATTGTATGTTAGAAACTAATTTTGCTAGTATACAAGGCGAACATGAAATGTTTCTTAAAATTTACTACCAGTTGCACCACAAGTTTCATGTTACAATTCGTAAAAAGTAACGTATAAAGTTTTGTAGTTGTTGTTCCACTAGCGTTACGATTTACTTTTACTTTATACTTACGGAGCTAAACCCTGCTTTTCGTAAAACGTATAAAGATCCATTGCAGATTGTTTTAATATAGTGTTTTATATTAATTTTACACTTTTAGATTTTTTTATTGATGCAACGCAATTAGAATTCGTTAGTGACGGAATAGAATTATACTCGTAAATGAACATTGATTTTGGTGCAACCGGCTGTTAGTCACAAATATTAATAGTAAGAAATATCGTCATTGAGTATAAGTTCAAAGTGAAATAATTTTATTATCCTCTAGAGCAGTGGTTCCCAAAGTCCAGGGGTCCAGGAGACTCGATGGGGGTCTACATTGGCGTGAAAAAATGGGGGTTCACAATTAATTTGTATGCGGTGTAGCCTGTAGGTCCACCAGGGGGTCCACCAGAACCAGATAACTTTTAAAAGGGGTCTATGAGAAATAAAGTTTGGGATTCCCTGCTCTAGAGTCTAGAATAACTGTGAAATGACGGTGTAACAACGCAACCATTGACAAAAACAATTACCTACATGTGACCCTACTTCCGTGTACGATTTCTGGACTAACATTTTGTGTATGCAGATACCTACACAGAAAATAAATATTATAAATATTTTTAAGAAATAAAAAAAAAATCACTCCAGTGCGACTCGAACCCACGACTTCACGCATTCCGTGCTGTGCTCTAACCAACTGAGCAACCGGGTCAATTAACTCGGACGACGAATTTGACCATCTCTTTTAAACTTTTATTCTTACATTACGTTTTTGGTACAGATAATATAGTCAAATACTTGAGAAACTTTCATGCCCGGTTTCTCGAAGCCATGTCAAAATTCTCGATAGAGTACATTTCACCGCATATATTATGGCGCTAGTTACTATGTAGTCTACATTGCCTGTGTTGCTGTATACAAAAATGTTAGTGGGGAAATCAGGCATAGGCATAGTTATTCTATGAAACGGACTCTACCAATGTGTCAAATCCATGGAAAATGGCAGTCAAAACATCAGTCAATAGTTGGTTAACTTTCGAGAAACGGCGGTCAGGTTCGTTGGAGTTGTCATGCCGTGTTTTTAAAGTTTTCTTACCTATACATTATAGTCGATTCCCGCAGTCACACTTAAATCTAAACGTAAAATTAGTCCTACCTGTCCTTTTCTCTCTCAGCCATTTATGTTAAGGACGGAGAGAGATAGACCTGACTAAAATTAGGTTTAGGTTTAAGTGTGACTGCCGGAATCGACCCTATTGTCTCTGTAGCTACTAAGGACATCTAAATTTATGTACCTAAGTAGAATGTTTATCAATTAAATACCTAAATGTAATTGTGAAATTATACATTGATCAAAATCGAACTGTGTTATTATTTAGTCCTAATATTGTTTCATACGTACTTTAGGGCCGATTTTTCTAAACGTCAGATAGCTTATCAGAAGAATAAAGTCGATGCTGTTTTCTCTAAAACTTGTTCATGATAGAGAGAGACAGCATCAACTTTATTCTTCAGATAGGCTATCTGACGTTTGGAAAAATCGGCCCTTATTAATGTATTTATTTAAACAATTTTATTATATATTATATATTTAGGTGGCTCAGTGGCAAGAGCGCTGGCACGGAATGCAGAGGTCGTGGGTTCGATTCCCACCCGGGTGAGGAATTTTTTCCATTTCTTTATTAATAATTTTATTATTACTTTCTCGCCAAAATATTCTTACATGAGCTGTACACTAAGTGAACATACTTACATATTTATGTTGTACTTATAGTGTCGTCATAATTAAATCACATACATAGGTACTTAATTAATTTGTATGTAGGTACCTAATCTCTACATATCGTAAACCACAAGGGTACTTAATATCAATATGTACAGACAGTTCAAAAGGTCAATTCGTACGATAAGTACGTATATATGTATAGCTTATAAAATCACAAGCAAAAAATTTGATAGAATTTTTAAGGGGTTATTTTTTCAATGTTTAGATAAGTCTACCTATTTTTATAAAACTGATTCTGTCTCTATCAATTTTTAGACAAATCTATTAGCCATCAGCCTATGGCAAAGAAACCATTCATTCATATTGAATCCACTGCTGAACGTAGGCCGGCCCCAGGGCACGCTACAAGGCAACTGCCATAGGTGGTGTTTTTGCCATAGTCACCACGCTGGGCAAGCGGGTTGGTAACCACAGTGTGATTTTCGGACTATTTTGTCAATACGAAGGCGCTGCTGCCCACCTCCCGGGAACCCTTAATCTTTTGGATTTGACTACCCCTTTTTGTCCATGTTACCTCCCGTATAGGGACAGTTCAAGTCCCTTAATCTTGGATTCCGCCAATGTCACTACCCCTTACCTTTGTTAAAATTCACATGTTATGCCACTCAGCCCCCGTATAGGCTATCTTTTTTGACAGTTCATAGTCATGATCACTTATTGAACTGGAAGTGACATGTATGTGTGTGTTGCCAAAATTTTTTTCAGTAAGGCATTATACCACTTCCAGTTGTTGAGTTTCAATTGAGTGATGATCACTATGAACTGTCAAAAAAGATAGCCAATAGGCCTGCTGAGCTTTACTCTACGCTTTTTTCCAGCTTACCAAATTGTATGTTTAAGAAATTATCTATGAAATATTCACATAAATGACTAGGGAGTTTACAAATTCCTAGCAATTTACATAGAAAAACTAACTAAAGCAGAATTTTATCATTCATTGGAAGATAAACTTGCGGGAATGTACCGTAAATGAAGACAAACCGGATAAAATAAAGATGTTTATAACTAAACAAAGACGCTGTTTCTTACAGTAACTTTAATTGAGCAGGATAATAATAAGCTAATGATACCAAGTTGAGAATGCAGTTGTATGATGTCGCCACTTTCAACGCTGGTTCGAAAATTTGTAAAGCAGTTTGAGAGTCCGTTTCATAGAATAACTCTCGTGCGTGATGTCGGAACTAATATTTTTTGTATGCAGTTACGCAGATAACGTAGTCGTACATAGAGAAACTAGCGCCATCGTTCAAAGGAACTAATTTGGTAAAACCCGCTCCAATAGTACCGTTAAGCATCTACTGGACGTTCTTTGTTGTCTCACACCGGTCAGTAACCAGAAATAATCGAAGTTGTTTTGCATTCAGTGTCATCATGAGAGCTGCGCAGGCGCCACGTTTGTTGCATACCGCTGTGATATGGCTTTCGATCAGTTTAGTTCGAAGTCAGTACCGGATACCTGATGTCAGTATACAGGCTTTAAAGCCCAAGGGGATACGGGTGTCTATACCAGGTAAGCTTATTTTTTATTTTAGGCTTTTTGTTATTTGTTCATTCATAAACCCAGAAAATCGTAATTTCCTCAGTTTAGGTAACTACTTCCTACATAGCTGTAAATTAGCGAGATCTTAATCGAGATCGAGATCTTAATGACCCCATTCAACAAAACCCATCAGAGCCTATTTACATACGTCGATCGTCATCAATCTTCTCCCGACACACAGTATGTCTATGCGCTTAAAAGTGAAGCGCGATAATGTTTGGTAGCATTAGGTACCTACCCCGTGAATAAATGTGCAGCTGCAAAGCCCTACAAGTTTTGCAAAGTTAGCACTTTTAGCACTTCATTCTCCATCTGATGCGATTAACTTTACGGACATTTTATAAAATAATTTCAGATCATGCAGACCTAGCCCTATTCACATTCCAAGGGAATATCAACAAGGATATCACTAATAAAGACGTGGGGTCCATTAGTGGGGAGGTATTCTCGGCCACCGATGGGCGATGGGTCTTCGAAGATCCCTCGGTTGGGCTGAAAGTGGGTGACGTTATCAACTACTATGTGTTCGCTTCGGTGAAGAGTTTGGGCTATCTGTCGGATAAACTTACTTTTAAAGTTACACGTAAGTTATATTTACTATTGTACCTATAGATAACAGCCTGTCCTGTGCTGATGCGGGGCTGCACTGGAATACATCAGCTATGCATCTCCTTCCGTGCATGTCGCTTACGCACCGATTAGGGAACTCGAGCATTCTCTCAGGCAATTACCTAGCAACTTGTTAATGATCATTTACATCTGTCCCATCTAAATGTGGCTGTGGGATTTCTTTTATGGTCTCGCATTTCGGGAACACAACCGTGTGTATATCTTTAAGTATGTTTGTTGTACCTACTTAACCCTTAAATGGACGATTTTTGTTTCACGTCCGAACACAGCTACAAAACTTAGTTTCGCGCCACTAGAAAAGTTTTCTTCAAAGTGACATTTGACATTAACTTATTTTCAATGCATAAAAATATTGGATAGTGCCAACATTTAAAAAAAGTACAAAATTCGTTCAGAAATAAGAACTAGTTGTCAAAATTAACAAAAAATTAAAAGAAGGTCAATTTTATCTGTGATGTTTAGTATGTTGTTTAAAAACAACATTGTCCATTTAAGGGTTAAGTAGCAAATGATACAACTAGTAAGGGATACCTAGGTACTAGAACTAGCAGATTTCATACTACAACATAGTACCTATTGTAAATGGTTAGGTATGGTAACCTAACTCAAAAAAGCTAAATGGACCAGGGTTGCCAACCGTCCTGTCTTCCCAGGACATGTCCTGCTTTTTGGGGTGTCCTGGATAATTTTTAAGCATCGTCCTGAGTTTTAAAGTCCTGACACATTCGCTGTCGGCACATTTTCGAAGAGTGCCGACATCGGGCAAATAAGCGTCAGCGGTACCTCTAGAAAACCTAAAAGAAGTAAAAACGTAGTCACCGGCACTGAATGAAAGACCTATGTTTTGAAATTCGCACGCCACTAACTCCCTCCAATCGTATTGTCACTGGGCTCGCACATGTATAGTCCTGGGTTTTAATCGAAATGTCCTGGTATTTCTTCCTTAAATCCTGGTTTTCAAAGTTTGAGATGGTAATCCTAAAATGGACCGTACTATAATTTATTTTTCGTCTGTGGTCCATATTTACTTTATCTGCCATTCGACAATATATTCTGTATACTTACCTACTAAGTTGACATACGTTGTTGTTATGATAATTCAAGTCAATAAGGAAAACACTATCAAAAACGCGTTTCTTTATTCATAGGAAATAATAATTTATTAATTCAATATCCACTAACCATTTTTCCTAAACCTACAGTTTTACCTATAAACATACCTACTAGTGGTTGACCGCAACTTGGGCCGCCAGAACTTGGCCATGTGTTATTCTGAAATATAAGCTATTTTACCTAGCAAGTTTCATCAAAAGCCGTTTAGTTGTTTTGCGTTAAAGTGTAACAAACATCCCACACACATACATCCTTCCGCACAAACTATCGCACTTATAATATTAGAAAGAAAGAATAACATAGTACCTAAGATAAGATGTCCTTCTAAACAACAGAGCTAGAAGACCGCAGCAGTCCTGCCGTAACGACTGCACCAGCAGCGGACTGCAGACCGACTGCGACTGTGGTGCGCGGGAGCAGAGCCTGCGCCGGCCAAGTCGTGTTTGAAGATCATTTCGATAGACTCAATGAGGATCTTTGGCAAATCGAGCAGTATATTCCTGCTGGGCCTGTAAGTAGACTTCTTCCATCAGGTTAGGCGCACTCGAAGCGTATTCAGTTCGATATTATGGGTGCTATATCTATTTTTTTTCTACAAATTGATTTCCGAAATCGGCCGCAGATAGCACTTTATGCAATGGTGTCTGCACATAGAAACATATACAGCTTGCAGTCAAGATTGGAGAGGTACCTTAACCTTTTAACCTGGTGGATATTAAACGCATCCATGGTGTTAAAGCTATAATTTTGTATCTCCCTCTTCTAATTCTCCTATCTCTTTTCCCGCCGTGGACGCTGGCCGCGTGTGTTTTCCCCCCGCCCTGCATCAGTCGTTGCTCAACGGTCGCCGTGTGACCCGTCTCGGCAGGTGAATTTTGTGTGTGACAAACTAACCTACCCAACCAGAGTGCCCTCCTCTTAAAAGTAGACTATAGTGAAGTGCAAACCTAAACCCTACGATAAATTCCGCGCGGAAGAAGAAAGAAGAAAAAACACACAGGTACCTCTCTGACCTATTTCTAGAATTTTCCTCTTGGCCTAGCCCTTTCTTAAACACATGGCAACGTAGCATAGATCTGGTGGAAAGGCAGCCTAGGGTCTAAGCCTGCTTCCGCTTAGATCTGATGTGATAGAAGAAACGCTTATGTACATTTAAAGTTAGGGACTTAGCTGGTTGCACTTGTTTTTTTTACCTACTGTAGGAAGCATCACCTACGTATTCTGAATAAAGCATGTAAGTAAAAAGAGTAATGATTGAGTATTATTGAATTTACTACCTTTCAGGAGTTCCCCTTTGTCTCCTACCAAAGGCCAGCGGTGAGGGCTGATGGGAATCTGGTCATAAACGCCATGCTGCAGCAGGACATGCCAGGGTTCACCAACGATTCCATTTATGACGGCACTCTAAACCTGTTTAGCGGGTAAGTGAGTCAAGGCAGATAGATGTGATGAGGAGTAACGTAGGTATTTTTATTGAAAAGATTTATTTATTTACTCAAAACATTACACAACCTTATTTCCGCAATAACAATTGATCAGGAGACATCGGGAATTCTAAAGTACATGCAGATGAAGTTGCGGACGGACGCTAGTTGATTCACTAGAAACGCAACATGGAGCCATCTTCTTGGAGTGCATTAACATTAATCCTTTCCAAAGTTGTTTGCATAATCATGCGATCTTCTGTGTAAAAAGTGATGGAAACGTGACAAGTTTTCTTTAACCATAATATTTTTGATTCCATTCTAAGACAAGACAATCCAGTATGTTGTGTTCTTCAGTTGTACAGCATCAGCGGACCTTTGTGTGAAGCACTCCTCGGGAGCCAGCATCCTCCCGCCCGTGGTAACCGGTCGCGTCACTAGCAAGGTCGCATTCACTTATGGAGTTATTAACATTAGAGCCAAATTCCCTAGTGGGGACTGGATATACCCAGGTGAGATCACTACATACTGTATGCGATAGGATTGATAGACATAAATATACGTATAGACGTAAATATACGTATATTAATTATATAGGTAAATGCGAAGAAAAGAATTTTCGTGAGCGCGCAAATGCGTTTGCCGTTAATCTTTCAAGTCCTTCCTACATTACTTCAGTGATAAGCTCAGTATGCTTATAAACTCACAGAAATGCAAAGCTCAGCTTATGCCGTTCGTTAGCTTAAATAAGAGATGGCTTCCAACTCACCAAACAAAATGTCTTCTCATTATTAGCATGATTTAGGGTATCCCTACCCTAAATCATGCTTTAGTTCCCACTCATTGAGAAGAAAGAATTACAAATAAGTATATCATCTTCATGCAGATCTATCACTGGAGCCATTTATGAGTAAATACGGCACGTTGAACTACGCGTCAGGACTCATCAGGATCGCAGCAGCCAAGGGGAACAGGAGGCTGCCTTAACCAGGAGGTCGGGGATGATGAGGTATTAGTGATGTCATGGATATACCTAAAGATTACCTTTGGAGAAATACAGTTAAATATTTAATTGTATCAGGCGTTACTATTCGGAATTTCAAATCTCTATTGAGGGATCGCCCACCACCGGACCCTATACCCTCCGCTGACCCGATCTGCCGACTCATGATCACGAACACAAGACACTACAGTCGCAACGAGAAGCCAGATCCAAGCACCTAGCATGCAACCATAAATAGATAGCTGCTAATCCGAAAACCAATTAAAATTTTAATCGACATATGTTTCGCCAACACCCGTGGCATCATCAGGATTAGTTTTCCATGTTAGTTATATCTACCGAACCAACTAATTAACAACTAAAACCAATGTATAAAACCAAAAATACAGTTACTTTTATTGTATTATGTATTAGAGACCCCCACACTGGCGTCTTCTGAGCGTCTTTTACAGAACGCTGTAATTATGCAGCGCAAACGTTGCGTCGTTTTATTATATGGCAAAAAACGCGGCACTGGCGTTGCGCCGACGCTATACTCACGTAGCGTAATTACAGCGTTCGTCTTCCACTCAGCGCCGACGTCGCGTCGACGCTGCATCGACGCCGTGCTGACGCTCGTCCGACGCCGACGTTCAAAAGACGCTCAGAAGACGCTAGTCTGGGAGGCTCCTAAATTAATGTGTGCACAGTACCTACTTACGTAGATATGTATTAAGTAAATCAAAGGATGCTAGGAACCTACCTTATATGTGGTATATCGACAGGTCCTATATGCTGCCCCCATTATGGACTTCAAGTGCCGGGATCAGCTGATGAAACGGAAGTCGGTGCAGACGCCGTGGTCTGACCAGTTTCACACATACAGCTTAAAGTGGACACCAAGTAAGCATGTAACTCCAATCAAATTAATTGGTGAACATAGTCAGCAACAAGTACGACAGGGTGTAACAAAAGGGGTAGGTTAAGCCAAATTCCATGAAAATAGCCTATTATAGAGAACTTATTGTACCTACTCGCTAGCTAGAAGTTTTTTATACGAGTTTAGAAGGACGCGAGCTATGGATAGCCGCTTCTCTACTATCGATGCACAGCTACTTTCTGGACATCATCATACATCTTCATACTTCTATACATATGTACCTACAGTTGATACGCATATAAAGTAAAATGTTTTTTAATTCCTGTTTAGGCAAATAAAATTAAATATGTTCGATTCTGAACATCACATTTTTTTTTCTATATTAAAATCATGCGATCAGTCAGGTATAAACAGATTTGATGTGCATAGCATGTTGTGTATAGGGGTCCACTTCCAGCGAAGTCCATCCCCTCCATTCTGTGGTCACTCCCGATCATAGGCGACTCTAGGTGTCAAATATGTCTCGTCTCTTCTTCAGACGAAGAGTGTTTTCGGGTATTGTAAGCCTCTCCGCAAGCTGATTTGGGTGCCTCCGTAATCTTGACTCATAGTTGTCACCACGGCGACTGATTACTTCTTTGACCATAGGAGTGTTAAGGAGCTCATGCAACTCCGCTGTTTTCATGAACCATGGGGCATTAGATATCTGCTGAAGGGACCATCACACTTAATAAATAAATAAACACAATAGATAAATCCCTTTCTGTCTCGGCCATTTACATTAGCAATGGAGATGGATAAACATGACTAATTTAATTAAGTGTGACATGACGGTCAGAATCGACCACATGATACCAATCTCCATGGTGTTCTCTTCCAGAATACCTATCATTCCTGGTAGACGGCACGGAGTGGTACCGCCTGTCTCCCCCGAACAGTCTTCTAGCGATGTTCCCGCGCCGCTGCGAGTTGTCATGGCCGCTGCTAGCTACCGGATCCAAGATGGCGCCTTTTGATGACCATGTATGCTCATTTACTTTAAACTTCCCCGGTAAAACCCTAAATTTATCGGGTTATGGGACAACTCGCCCACACAAAAACGAAAAAACTGTTGCGGGCCAAATGTGCTGTCTGCTTTTAAAAGTTGACATTTGACCCGGAGATCAATTTTTTCGTTTTTGTGTGGGCGAGTTGTCCCATAACCCAATTTATCAATGGATAAAAAAGTAGCCTATG
Source organism: Carposina sasakii (assembly GCA_014607495.2). Lineage (NCBI taxonomy): Eukaryota > Metazoa > Arthropoda > Insecta > Lepidoptera > Carposinidae > Carposina > Carposina sasakii. The sequence continues at coordinate 2,833,449 of CP053155.1, read as the reverse complement.
TTCTTTTGGAAGGAGAGGGCTATGCTCGGGATTTCTCTGCCTGATCGAATCAGAAATGAGGAGATCCGTAGACGTACAAGGGTCACCGACATAGCTCAACGGTTCAGCAAGCTAAAGTGGCAATGGGCAGGGCACATAGCTCGAAGAACTGATGGCCGATGAAGCCGAAAGGATACCACGTATCAGCAAGCGCAGCGTGGAAAGGCCACCCGCGAGATGGACGGACGATCTGACCAAGGTCGCGGGTACTGGCTGGATGCAGGCCGGTCGGAGTGGATGTTATGGGGGAAGCCTATGTTCAGCAGTGGAGTTCTCATGGCTGACTATGATGATGTTCTTTTGAGATCATGTGGATTTTAATTTTTCATATTGGTCCAGAAGTTTCAGAGCCTATTCGATACGCGCTACTCGTATCTAATCCTGGCGGATCTAACTAGATCGGGTTTTTGAAGTCCGCGTGTACTACAGACAAAACAAAATGTCAAAATTATCCAGGATAAAAATATTTTCCCGGGATAAATTGTAGCTTATATGTTATTCTGATATGTAAACTATATTATTGTGAAGTTCCATCAAAATATATTCAGAAGTTTTGCGTCAAAGAGCAACAAACATCCTTACATACAACCATCAACATTTTTTCCAGTTCCAGGTAGCATTAGGCCTATCAGTAGGTGGCATAACAGAGTTCAGTGACAGCAGCCACAAGCCCTGGACCAACTCGGGTCGTAAGGCAAGCTATACGTTCTGGCAGGAGCTACCCGAGTGGCTACCCACCTGGACACAGCCGGCGCTGGCGGTCGACAGCGTACAAGTCATCGCTTTAGATGGAACTGAATAAACCTGTGATATTTAATGTTGGCTTTTATTTCGAAAATGGTCTTATTATGAAATAGGTCTTATATGAAAAAATTGTCGAACCAGCAATGTACCATTTCTGCTTAATGATATAATAATAATCGCTAGATGAAAAGCCGGAAACAGCAATGTAAATCGATCTATATATACGATTTCAATACATTGCTGCTTCAGTACAAAAACACAATATTCACATCAAAACGTATATATTATTGTTGCATATAGTATTAGCATTGTTGTTCTATCAGCCTTTGATAACCTTTATTCGGTTAATAGTTACTGTACAATATTCCAAACAGATTTGGATATTGATCTACTATTTTGCTAGTCGCATAAAGGTAACTTGTCTGAATTTTACGACAAAACAAAACATATCTTCATGGAATTCGTATATTGCCTTTTGCCAAATGTGTCTTCTTAAATTTATTAAAGCAACACCATTCTCACAACACAAAGCACAAGTCTTCAGATCATGCAGCTTTCTATAGATAGTTTTAGTTAGTTAGTTATGCTTTATTGATACATAGTAAAGTTTTCACAAATAAAGTTTATGACAAAGAAAATGTACAAAGGCGTGCTTATCTCTAAGAGAGATTTCTTCCAGCAAACCAATCGTGAAAGAGAAATAATTTTAGTTAGTTTTAGTGAGGTTTTAAAGTGAAAATTGCCAGACAGTAGTTTTTATCTCTTAAAATTAAATTGTAATACCGAACTATAATTACCGCAACGTTTAATTTTCACAACCTTTTAGGGATATCTTCTATGTTCATGACTACTTCTTTCTATACAGGGTGTAACAGAAAGGGTATGTTAAGCGAAAAGCTATGTAAATAGCCCACTATAGAGAACCTATCTACAAAATTTGAGACCCGAAATCACATGTTTATTTTTCCCGATAGTATGGAGATTTTTTTAATATCTCAGGAATTTTCATACAATCTTGAAAAATAAAAATGTGATTTCAAGTCTCAAATTTTGGAAATAGGTTCTCTATAGTGGGCTATTTACATAGCTTTTCGCTTAACATACCCTTTTTATTACACCCTGTATATCTGAGTCGTTACACATATCGATTTGGAAATGAGTACGACTATGACCCTTAACATATTAATTATCTTGCTTCCTGGTATAAATATATTGATACTTCTTCGCAGAATCTACATCTGGTTTATATTCTGTAAATAAGAACAAAATAGCAATATATTTACGCAATGTTAAGAATAAGCATAGGTACGTAGTAATACATATACATATGATACGGCTATGTTCTCGAAATAGTGTTGCCAGAACTACAGGATCATAATGGAGATAACACAGCTACGTTTAGAATAGCGGGGACAGATGTCAGTGACAAGTTGCTAGCTTTAGACAAGTTGCGAAGCCGCCCGTGCCATGTCTGCGCCCGACGGCATTTATGTGTGGCCTGCGCCTTAGTCGACTCTTACGACATGAGCAGCAGAAAATGTTGCTGATGTATTCTAGTTGAGCTACTACGCTATGTGAATTTCTATAAAAGAAATATTAATAGGTACCTACTTAGACAACTTATATACTTTATGTTTACTTCACCATATAGAGAGACATATACAAATGAAGATTATGATCATCACTGTCTTTCTTCTAACCTTATTGAGTATAGCATGAAGATGATATGTAGTTTTAAATCAGCATACCTGTCTAAATAGCATAAACCCGAACATAATCCACTTGTAGAGCGCTAGTGTCCTCATACCAGGTTGGAAGCCAGTGCTCTCTGGCATTCCAGAAGTTGAGCATAGCTTTGGTTGCTCGATTCGTCCACGGTTTGTTAGCAGCGTCTGGGAAGTCGTGGACGCCGCCCACGTTGAGCCCGATTGATATGTAGAACTGAAAGAGGTGGTGGATTTTTATATCGGTGAATATTATGGAGACGGAACTTATTTGTCTCACACTTATTCTATGCTGCTCTGGGAGTGAAAAAAAAACGTATAACACTACAGCTGCTTCTCTTCCCGGGCATACTATACGAGTCAGTAGAGGGACAAGAGTGTCTTGGTGTTTTGTAGGCGATGGGCTGACCACCTGTCACTACTAACCGAATTTGTACATCTCAACGATACCCTCAAAATTGATCAGAAGTGGCACAATTTGGTTCTATTGGCCTTTGGTGCTCTGCCTACCCCGTAAGGGATAAAGGCGTGATTATATGTATGTATGTTATTTGGTATGCTGGAAAAATCGCAAATTGCAAATTCCTCTGTATTTACTGTTTTTGTTTACAATAAAGAATAAGAGATAAGAGTAATGTTATCGTCGTGAACTAATTGGTTCTATACCTACATAAATATAAACATACTATATGGCTGTATTCTCGAAATGGCCAGAATTGGAGGATCAAGGATCACACAGCTATGTTTCAGGGCCAGATGTAAATTATCAGTGACAAGTTGCTGGATTATTAAGTTTCTTAGCTACCTTGTTAGACAGTTTTCCACGACCACGTAAACTTGTATCAAACTCCGGAGTTAAGAACCTTGTCGAGCTTACCATTTCGTCAAAAGGGGCCATGACACTGCCCTTCAGCCATTGCGAGGCTGCTTGCACGGCGTTCTGACTGGCATCCTCTGAGAATCCAGATCCTGGTGTCACCTCGCCATACTGCTCGCCATCAACGAAGAGGGTGATGCTAGCTGATGGAAAATGATAGTTAGCAGAGGATCTCATCAACGAGGTGCAGATAAAAGTATTGTTAATAATCTAAGCTCAATTTATTTGTTTAATAGCCGATTTTTCCATACGTCAGATACCCTATTAGACACAAAACGCCTTAGCCTATTTCCTTGTTTGTTCTTCCAACTATATGTATGCAAAATGTCAAGAAAGCGTGAGGAGGTAACAAACGAACTTACTCTCACTTTTTATAATATTAGTTAGGATTAAGATGGCAAAGGTTCTATGGTTTATCCAAGGGTTATAGATACTTGAAAGCGTCTACCGTGGTGGTGCCACTCAGTGCCACTTTATACTCCTATCCCCAAATTAGGGTGGGTATATATAGCCTGGTGGAATTATCAATAGCGCTGGTTGGACTTCCCTTGCTATATTTACTTACTAGGTTTCCAAACTAGGGTGTAGTTGTGGAAATCCTTGTTCCAGTGGTCGTAACCAATTTTTTCCTTCAGATATTTGGATCTGAAAATAGAAAGCTGTTAATAATAACTGATCTGCCCAATTGTCCAAACAAACAAGTTCTACATATTTTATGACCGATGGACACAATTGGCAGCCTTTGATCCCATAGGTATTGGTTGCGAATGCCGGTAGGTGCAAATATTGAAATTATAAATATGGATGTTTATTTCACAGTCCTATTCTTATTCTTTACAAACAAAAAAGATCAGATTGATCGAAAAAAATATGTTAAAAGGCGTGCTTATATCTAAAAGATATAAGAGTCATGGGTGTTGCAAATCTGCCCTATTTACTTATTTACCATTGCTTAGTAGGTACCCACAACACAAAACCTTAGGGATCTTAACATGTGCGTAGGGTAACTAATAATATGTCATAAAGTGTGTGAATATATTCACGGTTCATTATTTACTATACCTATAAGGTTCAGTGTCACATAAGATGGGTCCGCCTTGCAGTTTTTTAGAGAACTCAATATTGCCATTCACGGCGGCAATCCGGAGTAGACCGGACGCGTAGTTCCGGACGCCGTACACGTTGTCTCGTGGCTCCAGTTGGATTTCTGTAGAAAGGATTGTGTCAGACTTAATAATTTTACGTTATGGAATTGAGGCAGATGATGACAATGCTTTAAACAGTCAGATATTGATGGAGATACATTTTGCCATTTGAAATAGGATATTACAAATATGTTCCATTTTCTGGATAGGTTTTATATAGTAAGCTTTTTTAGCATTACGTACCTCTTCGCATAATATTTGAAAGCTCTTAGTCGAGGAACAGGATGTTCATTGTTTGATTCAGAAATGTCACGTCAAGAGTACCCTGAACCGATGAGAGTGCATGAGGAATATTATGAAAGTAGATGAGGCGTAAGAGGTGTGTCAGGACCTTAGCAAATGGAGGTCCGGTGAACTCTGCTTAACCAGTAAAACCAGAGAAAGAGAAAGAGGCATGATTTTATGTATGTACGATTACTTCACGCACCTGGTACCAGCCAGTCTCCGAGAGGCATTTTGGCTCGAACCTCGATCCTCCCGTACTTGAAACTGAACTTGTTCTTTGTGGAAACCTTTGCCGTGATGATTGGAGGTAAAATCTGAGGACCTGAGGCTTCACGCTCGCAATCAGCCGTGCCAACCACGCCTGTGCATCTGGAGGTACATAATTGTACCTAAACTATACATTTTTATTTACATATTTAAGCAGGTATTACCTATGGTCGATTCTGACCGTCACACTTAGATCTGTCCTTCTCCATTGCTGCGACAGAAAGGGACAGGTAGAACTAATTTTAAGGTAGGGTAATTGTGACGGTCAGAATCGATCATACTATCTATGACGATCGTTTTGGCCTTGTATTAGAAGATTTTCTCACTCTGCAGAATATAAATTTACAATCTGCCGCCGTTCCAGTATATCACCCAGGTGTTAGATTAGAGAACTATCCCTAGCCGCTAGTCGAAGACTTATTTACGTTTAAACTGTAATTTTATTAGAACGCAGGACTTTTAACGGTGGCATCATAATAAGCTAATAGACATAATAGTAAATCGGTAGGTACTCTAAGAAGCAAGAGCGCGATTATACCTAGAGGTAAGATCCAGCTGAGTCATTACGAAGTCCTCTCCGTACTTGGACTCCAAGGTCTTCGGCCGGATCACTAGCCTGCCGTCACGGACGTGAAGGTTCTTGTCATTCAGGTACACGTTGAATGGAAAGTCCTGGTATAGGAAGGATAATATCACTTTTAATTAAAAAGAACAATAGAAAGAATTTAAAAGCAGGAAGATTTAAAAAAATGTCGTATGTATTACAATTTCATATTATTCACTATGGGTGCGCCCACCACCGGGCCCTACACCCTCCACTGACCCTGGGATCTGATAACTCATAACTGCGAAAAAAGGCACTTGCACTAACTACAATCGCCACGAGAAACCAGACCCGAGCACCTAGCATGCAAGACAATACATTGCACTATTCCGAAATAAAAAACTACATAAATAATCTACATATGTTTCGCCAACAACCGTGGCATCCTCAGAATCAGTGGCATTTCATGTTATGAATGATGTTTATGACTAGAGCGTTAATAGATAAATTTCAAAAATATCTCTTTCCCATAATAAAGAAGATCATTAGACGTTCATCTACCTAGTAATTAAAACCACCAATCTTCATTGCTTTTTAACAATAATCAAAATGTTTTTGTACTATTTAATTATATTTAAACTGCCAGAATGACCTCAATTGCTACATACCGGTTCACCAGGAAACTTGATTTCTGGACTCCACACCTTGCCCTTCTCGAGGGCTCCATTGAAGTTGTCTTCAAATAGGAGTTGGCCTCTGCATACGAAGCCGGGTACTGACACTTTGGACTCCGATATATCACAGGGTAGACCTCCAGGGTTAGTCGACGCTGGAGCTGGCTGGACGGCAAGGGTTGGTGGGGAGATGGCAGGGCTAGGAGGCACCGCTCCTGCTCCTGCATCTACCGGGTTACCAGCTTCGTCTACGTATCCTATTGATTCAAAGGTACACTGTTAGATTTCTATTTCCATAGATACAAGAACTTAGACATAATTATGACAGTTATATCATGTTTTGATGTACGATTGTTTCTATTGTTTTGACTGTCGACGCCATAGGTCCTGGGTTTGAATCCCGGTAGGTGCAAACATTGATATGATGAATATCGATGTTTGTTTCCGAGTCATGGATGTTTCTATGCTTATATGTATATATAATTTTATACCGTTGCTTAGTACCCACGAGGCATCTTAGTGTGAGACTAGGTTCTTTTTCCAATGCCTAGGTTTTAGTTGTAAAATAATCTTAAGAATCCAAGGTATATATTCTCACCTAGCCAGATGTAAAAGTTATAAGCTTAAGAAACACTTAAATCTTTCTTCGAAAAATATTTCTAAAGGTCAATCGCATTTTACAGGTTAACATTTTGAAGTTCTTTACCTACTTGTCAATCGACCAAACAAGTTTAAGTCATTCAATTCTTCGAATCGTTTTAAGTATAGCCAATATTTGCATAATGATATACAAATAATATTCATGCAAAACCTTAGTTAAATATTTAAAAAGATTTCCAGGTGTAGGTACTTTTGAGAAATTAATAAAAAAATAACCTTCGCTTTGTTTGGGTTGTTTAGTTTACCTTTGTGTATATTTGGCATCAACACAATATCAGTTTACGGCTGGACGAAAGTCTCCAAATACTTGAGGTGAAATTACAGTGGAAGATTATCAGAAGTTTTGCAACGAAGCATACAAGGTATGGATCGTAGCATCGTAGCGTTACACATGAACGTAGATCTTATTCTTATTATTTATTGTACACAAAACATTAAACTAACATAGATACATATAATCACGCCTTTATCCCTTACGGGGTGGCAGAGCACCAGGTTCAATAATTCTGTTGGCCAAACGTTCATAGGACAATCGACTGTTGGCGAACCGTTTCAGACTCAGGGCCGGAGTATAGAACCACATGGTGCCACTTCTGACCAATTTTGAGGGTATAGTTGATATGTACAAGTTCGGTTAGTAGTGACAGTATGGAAAATTGAAAGCCCATCGCCTACAAAACACCACTCCGTGAGACCCTCTTGTCCCTCTACTGACTTGTACAGTATGCCCGGGAACAGAAGCAGCTGTAGAATTATACTTTTTTTTCACTCCCAGAGCAGCATACAGAGAAATTTACAAAAATCTTAATAAAAATTTGTTTACCCAAAGACCTTGCATCGCGCTTTTGCTATTTCTACTTAAGGATGAGTAACCTTGAGGCTAAGTTCCTAAGCGGAATACTTAGGATTAATACTTTTGGCAATAGCCAACGCTTAAGTAAATACATACTTAAAGGCTTTTACAATGGTCAGATAGCCTATCTAAAGGATTATGATGATGCTGTCTTGATGAAGTTTTATAGAAAGACGCCATCAACATCATCCTTCAGATAGACTATCTGGAAAAATCTGCCCTTGATATACTTAGATAGAAATAAATAACAACCTATTACTGCCATCGAGGGTTCGCCCACCACCGGGCCCTACACCCTCCGCTGATCAGATCTGCCGACTCATGGTAACGAACACAAGGGTGTAGGTCGAACCCTCGATGGGAATTTGAACTTCCGAATAGTAACGCCTGATACAATTAAATATTTAACCTGTTACTGTCCATTCGCCGTTGTCTTGCCGATGACCCAAGCCGTTTCTGATGACGAAGGTCCAGAAGTATATCTTGTCTCCGATTTTGAGCTGAGCGTTCCTGTCCCTGAAGGTCCACCGGCCGTCTTTGACCTTGGTGATGTCTTGCGACCATTGCCCTGCTTCCAGACCTTCCATCTCCTCATTCAGCTTGCCGTGGAAGGCAAATAATGAGAAGCCATCATCTGCAGGCATTAAAAACTTGTTTATTATGGTTAAAACATTTGTTTTATTATTATACATACATACATATAATACGCCTTTATCCCTTATGTGGTAGGCCAAAGGCCGATCTAACCACATGGTGCCACTTCTGACCAATTTTGAGGGTTGAGAGTTCGGTTAGTAGTGACAGGTGGTCAGCCCATCGCCTATAAAACACCAAGACCCTCTTGTCCCTCTACTGACTTGTACAGTATGCCCGGGAAGAGAAGCAGCTGTAGTATTGTAAGTTTTTTTTCACTCCCAGAGCAGCATAGAAGAACTTTAAAATAATAATGTTTTATTATAATACATCAGATAAAATCTCCATGTTTTGTTTATTGATAATTAACATAGTTAGGTTGATAATAATATACCATATAAGAAGCTAAAATCTCATTAAAATTATTTCTTACATTGCTCTGTTAATGAAATATTATTAGGTATCCTCCGAGATTCTGCAGTTCTGGCCCCCAATTTCGAGACGAAACACAGCCGTGTGTATGTGTGTATGTAAAACAAGTTTAGATATATGGTGGAAAACAGAAGAAAAGGATTTTAAACTATTAATGAAAAGATTTTAGTCGACGCAAGATGTTTGTGGTTTCGAATTTATCGAGTTTAAATGGTTATTTTGGGTATTCTTACCAGGAATGAAAACACAAAATGCTATTCCTAAATATATAAATATGTTGCTGCCCACCTAGCCCATCTTTATACCTAATTATAATTATACCCAGTAAGTATTAGAATAGATAACAGGATTAAAATACAATTAATATAGGTATACAAGGTCATTCATAACAGGATTTTTTGCTTGTGGTCAAACACTGCTGAGAGGTATTCATGAATAACATTTATTACCAATAGGTAAGGACCAGGAAAATGAATCAGACATGATTACGTCAAAATTAACTCAATTTTCTTTCGCGGTAGCTTGAACGGTCGAGCGAGGCAGGCAGACAAACGACAAGCCTACGTGATCACGTCACGGTCGTCGCGTCTGCATTTTGAGCGAGAGAGAAATATAAAACGACAAAAACGTCGCGTCTGATAGGCGTCAGGCGCGCACCTATAATATCAGTTCAGTCAGGTCTCATTTGAAGGACTTAGGCAGGACAAAAAATGCTACTCTTACAAACTCTTTTTCAAATCCTGTATATGACTGTGAGGGTCATATACGCCCATCATCCCCCAAAGAGGTTGGATAGAAGTGGGCAAATTACACACCCACTCTTTACCAGTTAGTCTATATGTCCTGCGTGGTAAGGATTGAGCCTATCTCCGCTTTTCAGGCATACAAAAATCTAGTAACTAAATGGGGGTGTTTTTCATGGTTATCTACCGCGCAAAACGCTAGCTCGTTGTTTCACAAAAAAAAAACTTAATGTAAACCTGTGCAGCTGATGCGCGGCTTCTCTAGAATGTATCAGCTGCATCTCCTTCCATGCATGTCATAAGAATCGACTAAGGAACTCGGCAATTTACTCAGACTATAAGCTAGTAACTTTGTCATTGATAGTGATTATACTAAATGTTGGCCGCGTGGTGCCGGCAGAGTAGAATTCGTACCACCCCATGTCTGCCCGTGGGTATCGTACGAGGCGATTAAGGTTTTCCGGGAGGTGGGCAGCAGCGCTTCCCGTGTTGACAACATAGTCCAAAATACAAACTGCGGTCACCCAACCCGCCTGCCCAGCGTGGTGACTATGGGCAAATAACCCTCATGGCTGTCTTGTGGCGTGCCCTGGGGGAGGCCTACGTCCAGCAGTGGACTGCAATAGGCTGATGCTGATGATACTAAATGTAGCTGTAAAATCTCTTTCATGATCTTGCCATTCTAGCTACGTTGTTGCAGGATATGGCTGTGTATATGAGTAGGTACGTATACCTACATGTACGGGTAAATATTGTAAAAGATATAAATCAGATTTATATATCTGAAAGTGGGCCTTAATCAATTTTTTTCCTCATTTTGTTCTGTGGTCACTTTTGCTATAATGAACCAAAACATACCTGGTACAGACACGCGAAGTCCTTTTGGATAAATAGCTTCCAACTTAGCCGGAGGGACCTCATAACACACTGCACTATAAACACTGACTAACATAAACAGAACAATTGAGTGAAACATTTTAAATTACTATTCGCATTACCGTAGACGTACTTATTTATTTATATAATTATCTACTCTAATTACACCGTATCGAGAGGACCGGTTGATGTCATTCGCGGTCGCGAACTGAACTTGTGTAGATAAAACCGGTTAAGAGCAAGTTCACTAACATTAATTTGGTTCTGTAGACGACAAAATGCTAGTCCATGTAGTACGTACCCACTAACATTTATTGCTATAATATATTTCCAAATTCCTATAGGTAGTGGTAGGTAGGTAGTTGTGGTAGCAGACATTGGCAGACACCTACCAATGTCTTTATCTCTGTCTCTGTAAAGAAATTATACTTATAAAATTATTAATAAAGAAAATGGAAAAAATTCTTCACCCGAGTGGGAATCGAACACTGCAGATGGTAAAAGTCATCCGAGTAATTGACCTGGTGGCTTGGTTCTTTACTGGCACGGTTTTCTTTCGATTCCCACTCGGATGAGTATTTTCCGTTCTCTTTATTAATAATTTTATGACAAAATGCTAGTCTATATATGTACGTACCCACTAACATTTATTGCAATAATATATTTCCTGCAATAATAATAAATCCCTATAGGTACCTAGTAGGTAGTAGTAGTAGCAGACATTGGTAGGTACTACCTACCAATGTCTTTAATCTCTGTCTCTGAAAAAAAACTTTCACTGTGATAATTTATACTCCTTTCATCATCATCTTCCATTTATAGGTTTCTTTTATGCATTCATATTGCCAAGTATTTGGCGTTTGCTTACGCTCGGCCTGCCTGACGTCAACCGTCCTAATTTTTTAAAATGGGATTTTGAAAGGTTTTTCCTTAGAATACTCTATCAAACCGTTTTACTAAATAAACCTTTCAACTTGGTTTGGCGAATTATATTTAAAGATTTAAACCGTTACTTATTTTATGTAAATATAAATTGGAGTATGAATTGTAAAATTAGGCATGGAACCCTAACAAATCGAGTTCTTATGGTCCAACTAAAACAATAGCGGCGTCTAGGTTAAAGTTACCAACCATATTACATGTAATTAAAGAAGGAGGTTAGGTACATACAGTTGTTTTTGTTGTTAAATTAATCTTGAATAAATAACGTAGTACACTTGAGTATCTACTACAGTATGATAGCCGCCTACGACTGCCCGCGTAAACTTAAAATTCCCATTGTTTCCCGTCCTCGCGGGAACTTCGGGAAATCCTTTATTATTTGTTACTTACGTTTTATAAAGGACACAGCCTCCAAGTTTCAGGTTATTAGCCACCCTTCTATAGGTATATGGACTGTAGAAATACCCAAGAGATTTTTTTTCTGGGATAGAGCTAGTTGTACTACTTATTATAAGGTGCGTTGAAATCATTAAACTTCCCTTTTAGGCCGCCTGTCGACTATGATACTTTGCTAGAATATGATTGGTGAATATCAAACGCGTTCGTAGTAATTGTGCTAGAATGCAGCCTATCACTAGACTAGGCTGGTCATAATGAGTGATAATAACTTATTTTTTTTCTGATTAATATAAAAAATGTGTTCTTTGCTTACAAAATATAATGCGAACCTATATAAATATATATTTATTTGTTCGGTTTGATATGATATTTCCGGAACAGATCGCGGTTTATCATATATACGAGTAGTTAGTTATTAAGAAGTTTAGTGTACCTACTTATAAAAAATTATATAAGTAAATAATATTTTTTCGATGAGTTCTGACTAAAAGCTATCGCATATGATCGATGCGGTTTATCCCCAACTACTGTTAGATAAAAATACATTAATATTTTTGCGAATTGTTTTTCGATGAAAAGCTGTTGAATTTTACTGAAGAGTTCCGATCTAATTGAAATATTTTCGAGTCGATTTTGATTTCAATAAGTGGAGGTAGTGGTCGTGGATTTCAAAAAGAGTTGACCCATTTTTTGCATAGCATTTTTAAAATAAAATTAATGAATACCGACGCAGTAAACAGTACTGGCATGAAATATCTGTATTTAGGTAGACATCAGAAAAATATCAGTCAGTTTGTTTTCTTACGAGTATAACCTACTGAGCGTTAAATATTGCACATCGGGAAGAAATATACTTACTGCAATAATCTCCACTGGAGACTAATTTTGCAAATATTAGACGCTTGGTAAATTAAGGAAAATAAATATTGTACTTATCACATTGTAGATACTTCTTTCTTTTTTTTTACAAAGAATTTGGGTTTACCACGTTTTAAGCACAGTTATCTACGTAGAAACTATACGTAGAAAGTTGTCATCGAAGCATGTAAAACTGTCTGACTTCTTTAAAAGGAATTTGAATAACCTAGGTTATTGTTTGCTCGACCGTTTGTGGTAAGGCGTGAATAATGTCATTCTCTCAGGCGATGAGCTAGCAACTTGTCTATGATCTTTTATTTGTATATTTCCTAAGTCTATGTCTTTTTATGTGACCCCGGTGTGCTAAACGTGACTGCAGGATCTTATTCTTGATCGTGCAGTTCTGGCTACAACATTTTGGAGAACATAGCCGTGCGTGTGTATGAATATTATAAATCCTTAAGCTAGTGTCTTATTATTTAATTAAATCTAGGTATTTAATTGTATCAGGCGTCACTATTCGGAAGTTCAAATTTCCATTGAGGGCTTGCCCACCACCGGGCCCTACACGCTCCGCTGAGCCTCGGATCTGCCGACTCATGGTCACGAACACAAGTTACTACTGTCGCAACGAGAAGCCAGATCCAAGCATCTAGGTAATCTTGAACCTAAACATGCTAAACGTGACTGTGGGATTTCTTTCGTAATCCTGCAGTTCTGGCTACCCATTTTAGGTATACTTTTTTAAATACAGCGGTGATAGCCCAGTGGTTAAGACGTGCGCCTTCCAAGCGGGAGGCGTAAGTTCGATCCCAGCACACCAATGAATTTATTTCATGTACAGATTTTAATGTTGTAAAATTGTCACTTAGCTCGTGCCTCGGAAAGTACGTAAAACCGTTGGTCCTGCGCCTGATCTCTCTGAGAGGGAGGGAATAGAGAGTGCATCTGTGTTTGCGCACACACTTGTGCACTATAATATCTCCTGTGTACCTGGCTAATCTCCGTAGAGGTTGCCCGCCTTGGCCGAAATACGGTCGGAGATCTTATTATTATCTTTAATTTTAAATTACATATTAAATTACATATTAAATTACATTTAATATGTACCTAGATATGTATTGAACTTACACCAGCATAGTAGGTAGTATTCGTAGTCAATATTTTTGATATGGTAGTTTTCCATATTCTTAAATGATGGCTTAAAACGTCAATTTTATTTTCCCAGCAAATATTATATAATATTTGGTACAAGTAAGTAGCTACGTAAATAAAACACACAGCAAATCTTTATCTGTTTGTTTATTATTTTATCTAAACAAATGTATAGTTACCTAATTTTATCACAACCAAGTTGTTTCACAATCATTTGAGTCGTGCTTACAAGTAATACCTACCTAAAACTGGTGATAATAAATAACCGTCATGAAGTAAATTAGTTATAAACACATTGCTGTTTACAATCTCACGGTGTTACAAAGGCTTTTGTGCAATACTCCCCAATTCAAGTTTTTTCTTAGGCGCAATTTTATCAAATTTTACTTATTCTTTTCAAAATAAAATAAAATACTTTCAAAATAAAATGGTAGAATTGGGAATTTTCATCTTACAATTTTATTCATTTAATAGTAGCTATTAATAGCTAACCATGTAGTCAATACAGGGTGTTTTTTTGTGGCCACCTTTAACGAAGGGTACATATTCTATACATGAAATAAAGTAAGTTTATGCCAAAAAAAATGCTGGGAAAAAAAAATTTTTTTTTCAAAAAATATTTTAAATTCCTTGGTCGTGCAAAATTTATAGTGTCTAGTGTTTATGTTCGTTTTTTTATAGACAGATATTAATTATTTTTCGTGAAAAAATCCTGCTACGCGCGTCTATGTGCATTTATGCAGAAAAACGCAGTCTATTTACTCAACTTTGGACCCTAATATTTTGGAAACCAGACACTTCCCAGGTATGCTTCCATGGAGAAAAATGATCGTGATGATGAGGAGATTCCGTAGTTTTCGGGAACGTTGACGACCAAAAATCACCTTGTATATAAGAATTTCTAAAATGACTTACAAATAATTTAGTCCTAGAGTTGCTAAAAGCTGCAGAAAAACGTCTTTATGGAACAAATCAGTATTTCTGTAGGCAAGTCACGTATCCCCTAATTTGAACGGGTGAACAAAGTTAGAGCCTTTGGGCGGTATAAGTATCCTAGATATATCCCGCACGGACGTACCGTTCACGCGATTACGTGGGTAATGTAACTACATTTTTGTTACTTGGTCTATCAAATCCGATGATGAGGCAGGTATAAGTATGTTGAGGCAGGCTAAGCCCTATTTCAGAAACTCAGAATATCAAGGTCCATAGACTATGTAACATATCGTTTAGTATTAACATTTGTCTTCGTGATTATGTGAGTAAAGACTATAATCTTTATATATATAAATCTTCTGTTGGTGTGTTTGTAATTGAGCTCCTCCTAAACGGCTGGACCGATTTTGATGAAAGTTTTTGTGTGTATTCTAGTGGGTTCGAGAATAATTTAGATTTACAATTTGGTTAACTAGAACAATCTTTTCTGCAGTCCACGCGGACGGAGTCCGGCCCCCTGTTTACCTAATTTGCAAAAGCAAAGCCAAAGCAAAGCGATAGCGAAAATTGTACAATATTCGCCTTGAAATGTCAAAGTTCCTTTAAAATGCGTTTTACATAATACTAATTTGACAAGCAATCAGCGATTTTTGTACAATTTTCGCTATCGCTTTGCTTTTGCTAGTTAGGTAATAAGGGGGCCGGGCGTCCTCTAGTAATTAATATAATTATGAATATAACAAGTATGACTTTATCCTTCATTTATTTAATGAACAAATATTTAATGAAGACTTCAACCATCCCACATTGATGTTGGTTTCCCAAGCGAGAGTTGCAAAGATCACCACACTATGTAGCACAGCATAAATCTACATAGTTTGTTTCATAAAACATTGCCCTCTATTATATCTACTTGATAATAGAAGGAAATGTTTTATAAAACCTTGTATAATGTTACATAAGATACAATAGCTTATCTTTCAGAATACCAATCAAAATAACGATTAACCAAAGTATTTAATTACAAGACATAATTATTACACTACAGGTAGGGTCTTAAAACAAAATTTTACATTTTTATAGGTACTTAATCCTCTACTACTCGTATCAGTACTATCACAGAGCGTAAACTGCTACCGAGTCCACCTTTAGGTCAGCATCAAACCAGGTGTTATACCAGGAGTCCTTGTCGTTCCAGAAGGAGAGGGAAGCCTTGTTGTTGCGGTTCTTCCAGGGTTTGTCTGCGGCGTCAGCGAAGTCGTGGACACCACCCACTCGGATGCCCAGGGATATGTAGAACTGCAAAAGGATATCGCGGGGCTTCACTAGATACATCAGCTGAATACGTCCATTGCATGTTCTAAGATTCGACTAAAGAACTCAGAGTGTACTACTACTCCAACAACAAATACAAATCCAGTGGACTTGAACTGTTACAGCAGTCGTCCAGCAACTTACAAGCTGATCCAAAGGAGCCATGATACTCCCTTTCAGCCAGTTGGCAGCATGAGGCACGGCGTGCTGCCGTGCGCTGGAGTAAAAACCCTCACCGGCTTCCAGCGAGCCGTACTGTTCACCATCCACGTACATTAGAAGACCGTCTGAAGAAGAAAAAACATCGTGATCAGGTGAACTCAAACTTTTATTTTAGATCTTGTCAGGTATACCAATAGTTTATATCCACTTGCTTTAAAATTTGAATTTGTACATATCGTTATCACGATACAACTGTCGAATAACTAACTGCTAAACTTCTACTTTGTAAGGTACCTATAGAATAGAATAGAATAAGTTTTTAAGTTTAAGTTTCTAATGCTTTATTGTACACAGTAAAGTAACAAATAATGTTTATAATAAAGAAAACGTACAAAGGCGTGCTTATCTCTAAAAGAGATTTCTTCCAGAAAACCAATCGTGAAAGAGAAATTAACATAAGAGATAGGTATGTGTGCACACAAACAGACCAATAAACTAAATAATTAAATAAAAGAAAAGACATAAACCTAAAATAAATAAAAATACCTAAATAGACTACATAAACATAAATACCTAAATAAAACACATAAACATAAATAAGCATATATAAATAGCATACATACTAAAGGATAAAAATAACATCAAATGTAAGTATATTGGTATACAATTTTATTTGAGTATTACACACAGAGATATACAATAGCAACAATGAGACAAGACAAACAGGGTAGAAATGAAGACAGTGAAAAGCAGGTATGTACTAAATATATATAGTCTTCTATCTATAGCAATGCTGCGTGCCGCGTGGTGCCGGCAGAGAAGAATTCGTACCACCCCATGTCTGCCCGTGGGTATCGTACGAGGCGATGAAGGGTTTCCGGGAGGTGGGCAGCAGCGCCTCCCATGTTAACAACATACTCCAAAATACAAACGGCGGTCACAAACCCGCCTGCCCAGCGTGGTGACTATGGGCAAATACCCCCCATGGCAGTCTTGTGGCGTGCCCTGGGGGAGGCCTACGTCCAGCAGTGGACTGCAATAGGCTGATGATGATGATCTATAGCAATCCTATGATCAGGTTTAGAGACTAGACAAAGAGTAACCCAGTTTAGTTCATTGTACCTATATTTATACCCTTGCGTATATTTGGCACGGAAGGAGCAGAAATAAAAATAAACAGAAAGTCATGAAAGCCATCACCAGGCTCCAATCCTCAATTTATTGAACCTAACTTTGGTCAAGGAAAATAATTAATTCTGTCAGAAAAAGTATATTGATATATTGGGTATACATGTGTCATCATCATCAATCTCACCTGGTTTCCAAATCAGAGTGTAGTTGTGATAGTCCTTATTCCAATTATCGATACCAATCTTTTCTTTTAGGAGAGAGGTCCTGTAAGGTTCTGCATCAGAAAGGATAGGTCCTGCGTAGAGTTTCTTGGCAAAGGTGGGGTTTCCTTTGACGAAGGCAACCCTCATCAGGCCTGATTCGTACCGACGGGACCCGTAGAGCTCCTCTCGAGGTTCCAAGTTTATTTCTGTGAGAATAAGTTAAATTAAATTAAAGTAAATTAATGTATGTATTTAAATTACAAGCATTAGGCACGATGATGAATCTTACAAGAAGATTAGTATTTAGGTCGGTTAAAGAGTCTTCGGGCAAAAGTAATGTCGTCTAGATGTAATATCGGTCAAAAATTCTGGCAACTGTTTGTCGCACTTCCGTTATAATTTCTATAAACGCTGCTAAAGATTTTAGTTCAAACGAAACCGTTGCAAAAACACGATGCCAATTAATTCTTTACATAGATTTGCATGCAGCGGTCATGAACAGGAGCATCATCATCACAATGTCTGTAGTATGCTGAAATTAGTCTAATTACTGTGAAGTACCCACAGATTACTAGTACCTAAATATTGCTTTGGGCCGCCTTTCTTACAGTTCCTTTTCGGCTGTATTGCAGCTGGATACTTCAACGGTATATGGTAGCTGGTTATATGAATACATGGTAAGAAGATGATCTGAACATAGTCTCTAAGTAGAACTAACCTGGAAAAAGCCAGTTCCCTCCTGGCAGCTTAGCCCGAACCTCAACTCGTCCGAACTTGAAGTTGAACCTGTTCCTGGTAGTGACCTTCCCGGTCAGCACGGGAGGTAAGATCTGAGCGCCAGAAGCTTCCCGCTTGCATTCTGCTGAGCCTACGGTACCTGTGCACCTGTTAACAGATATATGGATATACAGGATGATTTTTGGTCTTCAACGTTCCGGAAAACTACGGAATCTCCTCATCATCACGATCATTTTTCTCCATGGAAGCGTACCTGGGAAGTGTCTGGTATCCTATATATTAGGGTCCAAAGTTGAGTAAATAGATTGCGTTTTTCTGCACAAATGCACATTGACGCATGTAGCAAAATTTTTTCACGAGAAATAATTAATATCTGTCTATGAAAAAACTAGCATAAACACTGGACGGTTCTCTATTTTGTCTCATAAATTTTTTATCCATAATCTAACGTGTCATAATAAAATATTTTGTGACATAATTATCATGTGTCCGAATGATAAGTAGCCCTAATTAATGTCCTATAATATCACTTGCCCGATAACCGAAATCCCTAAATATAACATGACCTAATTATTTTTGCTATAAATATCACAATCTATAATATTCATAAGACATAAAATGCTTTTCTATAATAGTTGTAAGTCCTAACGGACCTAACCTTCCAATAACAACTTTCTTGTTTTATTCAACTATGCAACATGCACGCAAACATAGTATGCAAGCAGGCATGCAGGATGCAAGCTAGCATGCAAGCAAGCATGCTGGATGCAAGCGAGTATGCAGCATGCAAGCAAGCATGCAACAGGCATGGTTTCTGTCACGGCTCCGGCGCTGCGGGACTCCGGCGGTCCCACGCGACCTTATCGTCGCAGATGAATGTTACGCTTACCACCGCACCTATAACTTTCAGGCCGGCTGCACCGGCCAGCCTTAGCCGCGGCAGTGAGCATTGCATTCATCTGCTCCTCAGCTCGCGGGCCGCCTCGCCCCTATACGCCTACGCGCTTTTACATTGCACTCTAGGGGTAGGGCAGACAAGACTGCGTGGAGTCGGGGTGAACTGAGTAGATTTAAGTGCGGTTTATTCATCCTTACACCTACACTATACAATATTTAGGACTTTATAGAAAGAAAAAATAGGACATATAATTATTATAGCACCCTATTTTATGGCACCAAAGTATTAGAATTAAAGACGATTAGGTAATATACAATTTCGTATACGCGAACATTATGGAAAGTGATGATTATAGCAAACTTATTAGGTATTATGATTTTCGGATGACCGATATTCGGAGAAGAAAGGGACTACCACACTGGACACTAGAAATTTCACCCAATCAAGTAATTTAAAAAAAAATCAAACAAATTTACATCGTTTCCCAGCATTTTTTTTGCATAAACTTACTTTATTTGATGTATAGAGTACGTACCCTTCGTTAAGGGTGGCAACGAAAAAACACCCTGTATATAGTGAGTTACCCTGTGCTGATGCGAGGTTTCAGTAGAATACATCAGTTGCCTGTCTCTTTCCGTGCATTTTGTTAGAGTTGACTAAGGAATTTGGCGTCCTCTTAGGCCAATAGCTAGCAATTTATCACAAATCTTTTACATCTGACCTAGCTAGCGTCATACCGTCGGGCCTTTTCTCATCGTCACGCGTTAGGCCTCTGGGCTCCAAGTTTGTATAGATATTATAATACATTATATCTAGACAAGTACATAATTCTTAAAATATATCTACTTATTTAAACATATAGTATAAGCGCAAGTTAAAATCATAACACGATAACCTAGAGCTGATCCTAAGGAATAGCAAACATTATACTATGGTTAATTTCATCTTCTCAATGCGTTTTGTGAGGTACTTTGCACTTATTTTCGACAATTATCGATCGAGACCATTATCGACTTTACCGAATCCTGTTGATAATACTTCCAGGGGATAAAGTTCACGCAGACAAAGTCGCATACAAATATTGATATGCTGACTTTAGACGAAAAGCTTCATCTCCATCCAGATTCTACGAGGTGGTAAAGGCTGCTTTTAGTGGTAAAAGAGACGAATTGCTCATTCGAGGAGTTCAAGTGATCATGATCCTCAGTAACGAGGGACTGACTAGAGAGACGATCAACATTTCAGTATTGGTTTGGCTGTCACTTACACCCTGTGTATACTTACGTATTTGTCAAATCCAGGGCTTCATTAACAAATCCCTCATGATATACTGCCTCCAGGAGTTGAGGAGATACCACCAGCCTACCGGAGTCCAGGCTCAGGGTCTTGTCCGCCACATATACGTTGAATGGGTAATCCTGGAATATCAACTATCTTAGTCACCTAGATACCATAAAGAGCTGGCTTTTAGAAAACTGCTATATCGTTGTCGTCAATGTAACAGTTTTACGAGCAAATTTTTTTTATACAGTCCACGCAGACGGAATCCACTATCTATGTTTCCATACCATAGTTTTTGCATTGCTACACAAGACCTTAGTGTGTGACTTGATTAATGTGTTATTAAGTGTGTAAATATTAATTTATAGGTTTAGTTGTAATATTAGAAATGCAAAGCAGGTCCACTCACAGGTTCATCAGGAAACCTGATTTCAGGCTCCCAATTCTTCAGATCCTTAATGCTATTCCCATCAAACTGCTCGTTGAAGATAAGAGCTCCTTTGCAGACGGAGTTTCTTCCCTGAACCACTGTGATAGAGGCTTGGCAGGTGGGCTGAGGAGTTGGCTGCGGCTGTGTTTGTGGCTGGTCAGGTTTGAGAACAGGTGGTGATGGTGTGACCACTGCAGTGCCGTCAGCGGGTGTGCCATCTTCATTGACGAACTCTGGAATGCACCGATAAGGAGATTTACAAGCGAGTTCTGAGGCTATATTGCAATTACTATTTATTTATTATTCTTTAAACATTCTAAAACTTCAAATTAGGTACAACGTCCCACAAAACTGCTTGCATTGTTGAGTAATTGAAAAATAATTGTGATATGTTTGAGTTAACAATTGATAATAAGGAGTAAGGACTCTTGCTACTGTCACAAACAAGAATCTACATATTCTAGTACTATTGTATATCAAAACGTAACGGTACTACCTCTTCAAGTAATGGTTCGTCATCATCATTTACAGCCCTGAGAAGTCCACTGTTGGACATAGGCCTCCCCTCACTCCGACCGGTCGGAAGCAGCCTGCATCAAACTGACGCCCGCGATCTTGGCCAGGTCGTCCGTCCACCTCACGGGTGGCCTCCCCACACTGCGTTTGCCGATAACTTACTAATGGTTACCTTGAGGAAAATCATCGAGCTTATCAGAAAGATGTATTTACCTGTTACAGTCCATTCTCCATTATCCTGCCGATAACCCAGACCATCCTTGATCACGTACGTCCAGAAGTAGATCTTGTCACCAAGCTTCAGTTTCGTGGTCTTGTCCCGGAAGGTCCATCGGGAGTCTTTCGCTTTGGTAATGTCGCGTGCCCACTCTCCTGCTTCCAACCCCTCCATTTCTTTGTTAAGGTTACCATGGAAGGCGAAGAGGGAGAAACCGTCATCTGAAATTAAAATGAAATTGAATCGGTGTTCCATTTATAAAGCTTTGGACTTGATCGAAATGAGTCCCTGGCGCATTAAGTACCCTCCAATTGTATCATTGCATATGCATAGCTGGTTTCCGCAAAAAACGGATTACTAACAGTAGGACAGATCGAATTTTTTAGCCCAATCTGTCACCCTAGGACAAAGTAAGGTGTCAGATCTGAGCAAACCATTGCATGGACCTCATAGCTGTTAGACTACTGGTTTGGTAATAATTTCAGATGCTACAGCTATAGGGGGCACAACTTAAATTAAACTAAAATTAAATTAAAGTTCTCCAACTCTACATAATTGGAGCAACCGATTGAACAAACGGGTACTACATACACACGGCTGCGTTCCCAAAGTGGGGTATAGTACACAGCTGCAGGATCGTAAAGGAGAACTCACAGGCACGTTTAGTATAGCGGGACAAATAAATGACCAGCACCGGTATGATGAATTTGGTGAGAGCGAGATGTCTCACTTTTAAACGTCAAATCCACGGAGCTAACTAATAACTAGACGAGGCAAGTGTTTCTACTTGGTGTGTAAAAAGGGATTGCAAACCACTTCTATCAGCCCTTATTCCTTCAGTTCTGGCTCGAGTTTTTAGTTTTTCGCAGTTTATCTAGTTATTAATAGCTCTGTGAAATTGACGTTTAAAAGTGAGACATCTCGCTCTCGCCAAATTCATCATACGGGTGCTGGTCCATACATAGTCGACTCTTACTACATTCACGCAAGAAGAAGTATATTTCGCAAGTAAGTATTCTACGGGTGAATAATCTTGTGATGAACCGTCAGTTTTTGTGGAATAACTTCACGCTTACTTAGGTTACGAGTATGAACAAAAAATGTAGCAGTAACAGTAATTTCACCAAAAAACTCGTAAATGCGGTTATCAACCTTCGTGACATCAAGCGTATCGGTTCCCATGGGCTACATTACTTTAGCTTTGTGTGAGTTTTCACTTCGAACTCGTTCGCGTTAACGTAAAGCAGCCAGCCAATCACATTAAGGCGTAATGACGTGATGTTATAAAATAATGAGAATAGCGACACTACGTAATTGGTAGAACTTTAACGCCATCGAGTTCGAAGTGAAAACTCACACTCAGCCCTCAGCTTCTGTCATTGAAGAGTAGTAAAGGGCTCTTTATGCTGAACCTGCAAATAAGCAACCTGAAATAGAATTAGACCTGGACCATTCTCTATTTTTATAATGTACAGATGTACCTATATGTTGTTGGCAGGCCATAGATAAATAAAAAGGTCGCGTGGCTGTGTCAGTTTTGTGTCTGTGCTGTTTTTTATCGCTAGCATGTTTCTCTTATTCCTATTATTCGTACGTGTGCTTTTTTACTAAAAAGGCTATTTTTCTAATGGTTGATCAACAGTTCGACTTCCAAATTTTGTGGATACCTAAGTTTTATAGCTTAACATACCCATTTTGATACATTCTGTATATCTACCAACGATGTTTCTCATCTGCCCGTGTAATATAAGGCCAATGCTCTTTTTCCGAGACTGTATTAGCTAGTGATTTTAGTTTAAAGAATCCAGAGACATGTTATTGATGCAATATGCGAAAACAAGTTATAATTTTTTAGAAAAAACACTTGGCCATTTATAAAGTTGTCTGCCCTCAGCCGAAGGTACAAATAAATTGAAAATGAACAGTTACATTAATGCAATTGTGGCTATTGTGTAGAGTTAATATCAGTCATTATAACTCTAATGATATGGTTAATTTAATGATCTTATTACGATAGACGTGCTGGCTTTTAAATTATATATATATATATTTTTGAAGTCCTATTAATTTGTCAATCTTTTTACAAACTGTAAAAACGTTGCATAGTTTACAAGAAGTTTTGAAATAGGTTGCATCCTTACGTTTCGTCAGAATATAAGGAAAGTAGGTACTTTAACACTTCAAGTGATGAAATCAAAACAATCTATTTTCCTTACATTTTTATTGGCTTTTGTAATCCTGATCTATTCAGATAGATAGATAGATAGGACGTTTCTTGTGAAATGCTCGGAAGGTGATCTCGCAGATGTGTTCTTGTCAAACCCTGCCTCAACACATGATATTTGGTATATAAAGTATCAATTTAGTAAAATTTACTACTGAACTCACAAAAATTTCCAATAATAATAATAAATCTATCCATATAGAATGCTATGTCCTGAATAACTGACTGATGGATCAACCCACAGCCTAAACCGCTATTATTTGTTTGTCTGGAGCAGGTATCAGAATTCTAAAGTTTACGTCCGTAGCGCCACGAGGCAGCCATTAGTCGGCTAATCTGAAATAAGTGAAAAATCTAAGTAAGTAATCATTTTCTCTGTCGAACATATGTAATCACGCCTTTATCCCTTACGGGGTAGGCAGAGCGCTAAGGACCGATAGAACCACATGGTGCCACTTCTGACCAATTTTGAGGGTATAGTTGAGATGTACAAATTCGGTTAGTAGTGACAGGTGGTCAGCCCATCGCCTACAAAACACCAAGACCCTCTTGTCCCTCTACTTGTACAGTATGTCCGGGAAGAGAAGCAGCTGTAGTATTATAGGTTTTTTTTTCACTCCCTGAACAGCATAGAAGTAATTAGCAGTAATTGGCAGTTTCGTAACGGTTCATTCTATTTTCCCCATTAACTTTATATCAAGTATTAACAGATGTTTCTGTTGGGCTGTCTGTCACAGGGTCGGTGGTCAGTCTTGATGAGGGTACACGATAAAAGGGGTCAAACATTATTTTGTTTCTGTAAATTATTTAGTACTTAGGTACCTACTATATGTATAAGGTCTTTTCAAAACTAGTGATTATTTTTGACACGAAACTAGGTAGCTAAAAAGAAACAACTTTCACTATGGGACCAACTCCAAAATAGTGAAAAAAAAATTCAACTGTTCCATACATTTTAGTGCAGTAATTATTCGAGACTAGTGGACGCCCGCGACTACGTCCGCGTGGACTACAGAAAAAACAAAATGTCGAAATTATCCAGGATAACATTTTCCCGGGATAAAAATTAGCGTGCACAAACGCACAGACAAAAATTCCAAAAATCATTATTTTGGGTACCTACTATTGCGTTAATAAAGGTCTCCTATAATATTTTTTCTCATATATCTTCCATGTATAGACAGCGATCCGTTACATTTTTATTATATGCATAGAAGATATAGATAGATTGTATGGAACAGCTAATTTCTGTGAAGTATTTTTGACAACAGTTTTCGCAACCGAGTAAAGGTGCACAGGCCATCTCCAAGTATGTACTTTATGTTATCGTATTCATCGGCAATCAGCCCCCCTAGCGTGACCACGCATCGTAGATATCGTATCGTACGATATCGTATCGTCTCTATACAAAATTAAACCTTGCGGCTATATTTATCGTATTTTGACAAGCTATATATCGATAAATCGGTTTATCATATCGTGTTTCGCAAGTCATGCTACTGCAACAGATGTATGACTATTTAAAAATTCTGTAACTGGTATACTTACAGTCAGGAGAGATATTTTAAAAATGTGATGAAATGAACTTGTTTAGTCGTTTATTGCTATTTCAATTAAGATTCAGTCCACGTCACTTCCTTCAATATACGTATTGTAGATTCAGTCGAATAGCTCAGACAATATATTTGACGTAGATGGGTCGAGTGGCGTGCCGTTAGGTGTGTCCGACATCTTCCAAAATCCGAAATAAAGAATGCGGCGTGTAGTAAACAAGCTTAATTAGGAATCACAAACACTTTCACTGTATCTACGTACAAGATTACTAGGATTCTAGCGGATAACGTAGAAACGTGGTAAGTACAAGACGGAGGCTGATTAGCACCCGTGCTTCGCTCCAGACGCAACAAAACGAACAGAATACCCTCCGGCTCAATTCAAACGACCCGGTGGTCGTTGTAAATCTACAGTGGCGCCCTCTCAGTACTCTGTCCTGTCTTTACCCAAGTGACAGCTGTCCTCCAGTCAGTGATAGCTGTCGACTTGACGTTTCTAACTTCAACGATTGAAAATAGATGGCGTTGGAGATCCGACTGTAGGATATGACATCTTGATCTCCGACACGGCCATTTTGACAACTCACGCGTCCTCGCGTGGGGTTTCTGGAAAGAAAGAGGATTTTGCAAAGTAACATGTATCACGCTCGGTCTTTCTGACCATTTTGACAGACTACCCGTCCTCGGGTAGAACCGATGAATCTGTGAACAAGATAACTCAAGGAAGTATCTGCGCTCGGCCATTCTGCCTTAACTTAAATTTAAAGACTTCTTATTACAATAGTTCATGAAATCACAAAAATCGCTCATCGACCGTCAAGTTCCCAAAATCTTTACGTAAAGACATAAAAAATAAAAGATAAGCAGACTCGCACATACGTTTAAATCAGTCAGACCTTTCCTTCGGTCAACATTACAGTAACAGTTAGTCATATAGCCAGTCCTTCGGCTATCTACTATGGAAACACAGTCCTTCGGTTTCCAACACACACATGTAGCACAGTCCATCGGCTACCTACTACGGAAACACGGTCCTTCGGTTTCCCACACACACACATGTAGCACTGTCCATCGGCTACAGCAGAAACTCGGTCCTTCGGTTCTGCCACAAATACATACTACTGTCTGTCAAGGGTTTGTCAAAGTCACAATTTAAAAAAAAACCGGTCAGTAACTTGTACATCGTATATGAAAATTCATTCATTTAGACTCTGAGGTCACATTAATTTCGATATCAAAATTACTAGGAACTTGATGGTCTGGCACCCTACGGACCCGATCGTGCGAATATTTGTAGGTTCGATTTGAAGACAAAGATTTTAGTCGGTATCTATCACCATCTAACAATTAAATTTTATACGGTCCTTAAAATTTAGGATCTAGTTTAACTTGATTACGTTTTTCATTCTTAATGAACACATCTAAGACACGTCGTAGACGTTCCAACCCCTGCTCTCCTGTAGAATACAATACCAGCAGGTCATCAATGTAAGAAACAATATAACTATGAGCTAATTCACCTAAAGCTTTTGCTATAGCCCGCTGATAAACTGAACTGGCGTTCTTTAAACCAAACGGCATGGCACACACAAGGTAAATAATTCCAAAACAAGGCTACAGTATACACAATCCATATAGAGTAACGTCAGTCAAGTAAGTCTAGTTGCCTCAATCTAGCAACTCTTGGAAACTTCCATCCAGCTTCCGTAAACCAGTCTAGTCACTTCCATCCAGTGACTCTTGAATACCTCTATCCGGTATCCGTAAACCACTCTCAATCAGTCAACTCAACATTAATTTGAACATGACGGTCCATCCCCGTCAAGTTCGCACAGATTATCATCACGGTCACATGTCAGCATGTCATTGGTAATGTCATTCGCAGGCATTCGCCTAAGTCTGTCATGTGCGTACTTATAGGTTCTATTGGAATTAAGGGCTTTAAGAACATAACGATTACCTTCAAGTACCTCCGATACCCTAAAAGGACCTCTATACTTCGGATCAATTAATCGAATTTCGAGTTCACCTGTAGTTACAAGAGTTTTTGGCAAACCTGTTGTAAAATAACTGGAATATTCACCTAAAATAGTTAAAAGATCTGACTTTTTACAAGAGGGTATATCTGTGTCAACATTACTAAAGTCGTTACTGATACTAGAATCGGTTAAAACGTCACAATTTAAAACTGTCAAATTATTTTGTTTTGAAATGCTAAAATTATTTGTTGACAAGTTAATAACGAAGCCTTGACTCAATATTTCACGACCTAGCATAATATCACTACGCATATACACATCGGGTAAAACATGTAATAAAAGTTCTAAACAATAATCATTAATTTCAACATTACACAGTATTTGCTGGGTGCTGAATACACTGGTTTGACCAATTCCCGTTAGAGAGACAGTTTTAGCAATTCTTTTACCATTGAAACTTGATGCAACGCTTTCTTTTATTAGTGAACACTCAGCACCCGATTCAAAATGAAAATCATAAAATCTACCTTGATTATTAAGAGCGCCGGTCGGTGGTAAAGCGGTAAGTGCAACTATCTTTCGTGGATTCAGACGAATTTGACCTCGGCGCACCTCGAAGCCTAGGTACTCTACTTTTTCTTTCAGGAATGAGCACTTTTTAGGATTTAACGAAAATCCCTTCCCAGAAAGAACTTCTAATACTACCTTTAGTCTATCGAAAGCTTCGTCGATGTTACTGGCCACAACTAGCACGTCATCCATGTATACTACAACGTACTTGTTCACGAGATCGCCTAGAGCATGTACGAGGCTATAGAAGTTTGTCCTATACCAGTCATAGAAACATTGTCATAAATTCGCTTACCACTAAATTTCAAAGCAATCGATTCTTTAACTAAGGAACACTCTGAACCTGAGTCGTAAGTAAATGGGAATGACTCACCAGAGTGACGCAGAGAACCCGAAGGCGCATTCACAATGCACACGTCTACTCGCTTTTCCTTAGCTGGACCAGTTCCAGTGCCGCCGCCGGTACCGTTGTTCCCCTCCTTGATTTTCCTCTTCGGGCAGTCGGATGCATAGTGGCCTTGTTCCCGGCAGTTGAAGCAGGTGATGCGATCGGTTCTCCCTGTAGGTTGGTTGGTCGAGTTATGGTCCCCGTGAAAGGACCTGTGTTTGGACCGGTCATCTTGCTTCTTCGAATTGGCTTTGTTGCGACATTGAAGAGATTTGTGGCCTAGTTGTCCACAATTAAAGCACTTGATGGTCACAGCAGATCCATTAGGTCGGTTTCTTTTTAGGTCGGGTCCATCACGATAAATACTTGATGAATAACTTCTCTTCAGGAACGAGACAGCCTTCAGTTCCTTTTGTAAATGGTTACGCGTCTTGATGTCAGTCGTTATAGCAATCCTCTGAACACGTGGCTCTTGTTTTGAAATATGAGCTAAGACAGTGGCTATTGCTATCTGTTCTGTAGTCAGTCCATTCCACCTTGCCATTAAGGATGTTATGAGGGTAGCGGCGTATGAGGCCAGGCACTCGTTATCTCTCGGTTTCTTGTCGTGCATACTGATGAGAAAGGAAGCAGCAGTTTCAGGACAGTCATACCTTGCTACGAAAAGCTCCTTGAAATCGGCCCACGTCATATTAGGAAACGATATTGAAGACAGCCAAGATGATGCTTCGCCCTTGAGTGCGTGGCTTAACGCGATCATCAGAGAAGATCCATGGCGATGTCGATCTGTGATACACATGTCCGCGGTCGTTATCCAAGCTCGGGCGTCGATGTCTCTTTTCTCTGGGTCGAAATCAGGAAGGCGAATAGAGTCCGAAGATGCAGGTAGTTTTATTGCTTGCACCAACGCCAGAAAATTTTGATTTTGTTGCTCGAAGAGAAGACGCCATTTTTCTTCGCTCGAGTCACTATTTGAAGCACGTGTTTCATGTGGGTGATCCGGGTTGCATCCCACGCCTGATGACGTAGATGGGTCGAGTGGCGTGCCGTTAGGTGTGTCCGACATCTTCCAAAATCCGAAATAAAGAATGCGGCGTGTAGTAAACAAGCTTAATTAGGAATCACAAACACTTTCACTGTATCTACGCACAAGATTACTAGGATTCTAGCGGATAACGTAGAAACGTGGTAAGTACAAGACGGAGGCTGATTAGCACCCGTGCTTCGCTCCAGACGCAACAAAACGAACAGAATACCCTCCGGCTCAATTCAAACGACCCGGTGGTCGTTGTAAATCTACAGTGGCGCCCTCTCAGTACTCTGTCCTGTCTTTACCCAAGTGACAGCTGTCCTCCAGTCAGTGATAGCTGTCGACTTGACGTTTCTAACTTCAACGATTGAAAATAGATGGCGTTGGAGATCCGACTGTAGGATATGACATCTTGATCTCCGACATATTGATATTATTGACTTAGAAGGCGCTTTAGAAACCGAGCTTCAAAATTACGATTGACTACGGCTACGATTAATTTTTAACTAAGAAAAATGAATAAAAAAGACTTTATATACAGGGTGTTTTTTTGTGGCCACCTTTAACGAAGGGTACGTATTCTATACATGAAATAAAGTAAGTTTATGCCAAAAAAAATGGTGGGAAATTTTTTTTTTTTTTTTTTTTAATTTTAAATTCCTTGATCGTGCGAAATTTATAGTGTCTAGTGTTTATGTTAGTTTTTTTATAGACAGATATTAATTATTTTTCGTGAAAAAATCCTGCTACGCGCGTCTATGTGCATTTATGCAGAAAAACGCAGTCTATTTACTCAACTTTGGACCCTAATATTTTGGAAACCAGACACTTCCCAGGTATGCTTCCATGGAGAAAAATGATCGTGATGATGAGGAGATTCCGTAGTTTTCGGGAACGTTGACGACCAAAAATCAGCCTGTATATACTTGTATTTATATACTTACTTAAGTATATTTGATAAACATAAGTATGAATAAAATACATTAATATATCGGAATTACCTTAATGACTTGGTTTTTCCAGCTCACTAACAGGAAAATAAACAAAATTTAGAAATATTTTATGTATCTAATATGACGTTAGGTGAACACAATCTTTAATTAAGGAGTTGATAGTAACTATGTATATTTACCTATAACAAAGGTCCAATACTTATTTCTCATTCACAATAAGCTGGAATCTCCCAACTTCAGTGATTTCGACCCAATAACAAATTTCCTAATTTGGTTTCAAACAAACAACCTCAAAAACTAAAAGAAAGTTTTGCAAGTGGATTACTCTAGTTGAATTCTCTATCCGTCTGTTCAAAAACTTGGCCTGCCATAAAACCGTATTATAAACTATATACAACCGAATTTATGTAAACTGAAGAATTACGTTACCTGTATTTGAAGTCAATTTATCCTAATAATTTAAATGCGCAGTGCAAACTCAGTGTTTGTTTTTAAAAATGGCTGCAACGATTATGACTAGATAGGTATTTGTACTTATTAAAAAATTATCTACTCGAAAGTACCCAAGTGTTACGAAAACATGTAGTTAATGTAACAAAATAATCTCAGAATTAGTCAATTAATAATGTATTTATTTACTTTAATAGTGGAAATTTTCGATAGGTCCAGTATAGGTAGTTTGCGCTGTACGCTGTACTACGTGCGTTGATATCGGTCAGTCTGCTTTTTATAATATACTAGGTGTTGCCCGCGACTTCGTCCGCGTAGTCTACAGCATTATGTAAGTATGGCCTATGTCCTTTGGCGTACTTTCAACTAATATGTAAATATATGAAATTTCGAAAATATTACTTAAGTAAACAAAGCGTAAAGAAGTAACAAACAAACAAACATTCGTATTTATTATATTACATGGGATTGGGATAGAATGATATCTATATTTACCTGGTATAGAAACCCTCAGGCCCCGTGGATAGATGGCTTCAAGTTTGGCAGGAGGGACCTGGTACTGCGGAGCTCGTGGCTGGGCATAGCAAGATGCCACTGTCAGTAAACAAATGAATCTCGTGGTCACCATGACGTGCGTTTCGTCTCACGGTCGCAGTCAAACTGAATAAGGTGTATCATATTTAGCTGTTTTCCTTGCTGCATTATCTGTAAGAGCATAAAGATTTAGATGTGGCTTTAAAATCATGCGAAAGTAGATATAGTTTTACTGGAAAAATTGATAATTGCACTAAAGACACTGTAGACATTATATTGTGTCAGCTTTTATAAAGTTAAGGTAAATGGAATCACGTCTACACTCTACAGCCTTTTGGAATGAAAAACTTTGTTTCTTCTCGTCCCTAAACTGCACATATTAATATCATCATGCCTAGTGGGTAATGTAAATTACGGTCTAGCTTTTATATTATTTACTATGTGCAGGGAGGTACTGGTTTATTTAAGCCATGAAGGCTAGAAGAAGTATATTATAAACCAGTATATTATATATTGCGACAATTGTAATTCATATGACATACATTAGTGTACTGCAAAATATAAAAATATTCTTTTAATAGATTAATACATATATGTAATGGAAATATTATATATATAATATAAAATAAAATAAAATAATATACATTATTTATTTTTTATCTGATATTTTAATGCACATTATGTTTGTTAAAGTTATCATAATATCTACATTTCAAGGCGCATTGGCGCAAGCTGTAATGCTTTGTAATATGGTTGTTGTTATAAATAAATAAATAATAAATAAATGTATATACAGGGTGATTTTTGGTCGTCAACGTTCCCGAAAACTACGGAATCTCCTCATCATCACGATCATTTTTCTCCATGGAAGCATACCTGGGAAGTGTCTGGTTTCCAAAATATTAGGGTCCAAAGTTGAGTAAATAGACTGCGTTTTTCTGCATAAATGCACATAGACGCGCGTAGCAGGATTTTTTCACGAAAAATAATTAATATCTGTCTATAAAAAAACTAACATAAACACTAGACACTATAAATTTCGCACGATCAAGGAATTTAAAATTTTTTTCAAAAAAAAAATTATTTTTTTCCCAGCATTTTTTTTGGCATAAACTTACTTTATTTCATGTATAGAATACGTACCCTTCGTTAAAGGTGGTCACAAAAAAACATCCTGTATATATATATACAGGATGATTTTTGGTCGTCAACGTTCCCGAAAACTACGGAATCTCCTCATCATCACGATCATTTTTCTCCATGGAAGCATACCTGGGAAGTATCTGGTTTCCAAAATATTAGGGTCCAAAGTTGAGTAAATAGACTGCGTTTTTCTGCATAAATGCACATAGACGCGCGTAGCAGGATTTTTTCACGAAAAATAATTAATATCTGTCTATAAAAAAACTAACATAAACACTATAAATTTCGCACGATCAAGGAATTTAAAAAAAAATTTCAAAAAAAAAATTTTTTTTCCCAGCATTTTTTTTGGCATAAACTTACTTTATTTCATGTATAGAATACGTACCCTTCGTTAAAGGTGGCCACAAAAAAAATCCTGTATATAGTATGTATATATCTATTATAATCGTGAGTCCATGAACGTATTAAAAGATAATGACCGCTGGTTCTACCGGTTAGCAAGTTCACCGGTCTCTGACGAGTTTTTTTTATACTTACCTTTTTGCCTATTTGTGGATTATAATGATAAAGTAAAACAGTACATACTTAAATCTCTATTCTCTCTCTCTCTATTCTTTATCTTTATTCTTTATGTGTTGCCCATGATTTCGTCCGTGTGGACTACCTTCTGCAAACTTTAAGGGTACTTACCTATGCAAAATTTTGAAAAGATTAGTTGAGTGAATATTAAATTAACAATAAAGTAATAGTGACCATCAAAAAATTGCCCTTCAAGGCGTAGTGTTCTCGTCATCTGCATGAACTTATCCCGTTATTCCCGGGAAATTTCGCAGAATACCGAGTGTAAAAAGCCTAAGTTACTCCTTATTACATCATCAAATTGCCTGTGGGAGTCAAAATCGGTTCAGTCGTTTTAGAGATTAGCCGGAACAAACAGACAAAAATAGTAAAAAAAATATTTTGGTATACTCGTATGTACTCACCCACCGTATATATCCATATTTATTTACCTAGTAAGTAGCGGTTATTTTAATATTTATCCTACTAATATTATAAAGTTGTAAGGTAAGGATGTTTGTTGCTCTTTCACGCAAAAACTACTAAATGGATTTTGATGAAATTTCGCAATAATATATCATATCATTACGCTTATATATAATTTGATTAACACATAGGCTACAATTCAATCACCCGGAAAATATTTTTTACCCAGACAATATCGACATTTTGTTTTTCTGCAGTCCACGCGGACGGAGTCGCGGGCTTCCACTAGTTATTTATATATAAGTGTCTTTATTAAGCTGAACGGACAAACACTATAACCAACTGTAGGTACATATGCGTATTTAACCCGGAAATTTGACCGGAAATTGTGGCCAGCAAATACAAGCAGAATACCAAAACCGATATCACTACTCGATTTATTTATCAGCTTGAGCATTATAGATCACAGGTTCATACGAGTCATTTTCTAATCCAAAATTAAGTTGACTATTGAAATATTTTATTTAACTCACACACACATCTTTAATGTACAATAAGATATAAAAACATAGAAGTATAAAAACATTCAGGACTCGGAAACGAACATTGATACTCGTATTCATCAGTATAATGTTTGCACCTACCGGGATTCCAACCCAGGACCTGCGTGGCAGGCAGGGTAACTATCAACTATACCAATCAGCCGTTTATATGTTGTAGAGATCATAATCGTAGCTTTCATACTATAGGAGCCCAACTCGAAAAAAATGAGTATTGGGAAAATGCGTTTAAGATGTAGCCGTGCCCAAATATTATAAAAACTCGAAATCACTAAATTTTCGATATGTGCCCCTATATTATGAAAGCTGCATTATGTAGAGATAGTTGTAATTTTTTATTGGACGTAACTGTGACGTCACTCTTTCTTAATAAAATAAAGATAGACTGGGCTAATTTTATTCCCATCGAAAACAAAAAAGCATTTTTACAGAAAATGAGAAAACATGATGAAACTTAATTTTAATATTTTTCGTTTTTCAAATGGGTTGATGACGTTATTATATGCAACGAAATTGATGACTAAAATCCGGGACTAATTAGGATTCACAAGGGAAATAAAAATAACAGTGCAGCTGTGATGGCAGTTATATCTACCTACTGACTTACAGTATTTTGGACTGAATGAAGGGTCTCACTTTGCTCTCTGGTATGCTGGAAGAAATCTCTTGTACGCCTTTGTATGCATTTCTTTTGTAAATTTCTCTGTATTTATTGTAATGTTTTGTGTACAATAAAGAATAAGGGAAGGGCTAATTGGCAAGCGATGCTAGGGCGCACCTCTATCTTGTATTACATAAATAATAAAGTACTAGGATACGAGTACTGTAATGCAATAAACATAAAACTCGGTGAAGTTTTTTGCCGTTCTTCATGTGCAGAACTGGCGGATTTTTAGCTTTAGTACTTAATGTTTTGACAAATTTATCAAATATATTTTATAAGGTTGTTGAAAAAATTGCATGCCAAATTTTTCGGCAAATATGTCTCTGTTCTAATACTCAAACGTTACAATAACTTTATCCGTAGGTACCTGCCACGTTTTGAGCGAATAAATAATCACTTTAATTTTTATCTATTACTTTTATCTATTAGTTTATTTATATCTGCCCCGCTTTACTAAACGCTGTGGTATCTCTTTTTATGATCATACCCGTTTCGAGAAAACAGTATGCATGTAAAAAGATTGCATGGAAAAAGAAAGTTTGTTATATGACTGGTTGCCTAATGAAAATTCCATTTATTGAGGAACAGCATAGGAAACTTTTTTTTATTAAAAAAATCTTTTTGTGGTCTACATGGATGAAGTCGCGTACGTCAGTAGTTCATAAATTAATTTATATTTTCCGCAAATCAACGTAAACATACCATTTTATAACTCTGGGAAACTGCTGGCAACACCGGAGGTTTTCTCACGAACTAATTACTAAACAAAACTAAATGATTTATTGTTCCAGTTCTAATTTATGACCATGAGTGATGATTTTGAGAAATGAATTTGAAAGTTTGAAAAAATTGCACCTTTTATTTGAAAGTTGTTTATTTGTGTAAAAACTTTTAATAAAGTACTTTCGCATTTTATATATGTATTAACTGTTTAATTCAATAAATGTGAAAAAAGATAAAAGATAGTAAAACTATTAGAAGTAGGAAGATACATCTTTTACAAATATGGATTATGGTCAGTAAAACATTTTGTAAAGTAAGTAGTTTAAACATGTTGTTCGTCATTAACTTATCGGACCAAAATGATAACTAATGGAGAGCGTGGACTGTGTAAATGAATGAAACGATGGAGTTTAGTGGCAAAATGTATTAAATCTTACAAAGTATAATATATGTACACAGACCAGATAATATACTTAGCCAGTACTGCTCTCTAGTTATTCTGTATACATCAGATTTTTTAACTATTTTTAAAAACAAATCCCGCCCAACATCCCACCCACCAAGCCCTCAAGCACTAGCTAGAACAAGACGCTAAAAAGTCATTCACAAACCACTCTTTATCCAGCAATTAGTGACGTTTAGCGCACACACTAATCTTGTGAAGCGATGCAACAAGTCCCGGCGGGGGCGGGCGGGCGGCCAGTACCGTCGCGACCATGGCCACGGACGGACGCACGAAGCGCTCCCAATCGATATGCGCGCCCGCCTCAGCCAGCATGGAGGCGTTAGCGGCGCCGCTGGAGACGACGCCGGCGCCACGCCGCCGCCCCGCCACCCGCTCCCAGTCAGCCAGGATCACCGGCGGCCGCTCCGTGCGACATCGCCGGCAGCAGCAGCAGCAGCAACTAGATCGGGAAACCAGAGCCCGTTACAACTCGGAACCGCGACTGGCCGAAGTGGAGACCCCGCCGCAAGTACGCCGTCAAGCTTCCGCTAGAAGACGCCCGCCACCAGGCCAGCATAGCCAGCCAAGGCGCTCTAACGCTTTCCTCGACGTGCCCCGAAACCCGCCGCCTGAGGAAGAGCCCGACGAGGACTCCTACCGACTCCGCACATTCAACACCACGCAGAAAGGAGGTCAGTGCTACATGTTCGTTCACCTCCGCGCTATTTTCAGTTGACGGTTGAAAGTTTGTGTTTTATTTTAAATGCGATTTCAAAAAGTTGGCAGTCGGCCTGCTCTCGTATGCGATGAGTTTTTTAGTGTTCCTGTATCGGAAGAGTCGGGATGGAGTGAAAAACCCAACGTAACCCAGTTAGGTACAGCGGTGGACGTTATCGCGTGATTCATGCGGCGACGCCGTTTACGAGGCGTATATCAACCGTGATATGGAACATTTGCGTATAATGTGGTATAAATAAACTCGAACAAAGTCGGGCAAACGTAAAAGTTTTCACGCGAAAGCACATCTGTAAAAGACATTCAATATGTTTGGCAGCTTGCATTCGCTGCTTTCATTCACGGAATCTACATATAAATTAATATGGCTGGCATATAAAATACTTGTAATTGATAGCTCTGATAAGATAATGATATTGAATTTGTATTTTCGGGGTTCTGTAACATAGGGCACCCGCTCTCGGCTTTATTACTCGTATTACGAACATGAAAACTTTCAAACAAGTTCGCAGAGAAAACTACAACTATTGAGATGTCCATTTCCATTTCCATACAACTACACGCTTATGTTATCCGTGGATGTTTAAATAAGCCAAAAGTGGTAAACGTATAAGCATGAAATACATTTACATAAATAACTTACCTAAAGCTTGAATTTGTAAATGAGCTAACTTTTACTAGAACATTGTATTAATTCAGGTTTCTTCTTGCAGTAAAAATTACGAAGTTACGAGCTTTCGAACGCAAAACATATCTACTAACATAAAATAAATAATGAAAATAATAGCTAAGTTACAGAGTGAATCGCTATTATTTTGTTTTTATAAAACCATCAGTTAATAGTGTTTTGATTATATATTTTCGTTTATTACCTACATACCGAACTTTTAATGGATATTTTTTCTCCACTTACTAGTCGAAACTTAATATTCAATATTCAGTAGCGAATATACATCGAAACACTTACGATGTCTATGAATTATGAATAAACTTTTATTGAAAGCTCTGAGTGAGTACACTTGGAACTTTCTATAAAAGTTTATTCTATAAATTCGTCTACGATTCATTAAGTTTTGCTTAAACCAAGTTGAACTTTCCGTCTCTTCGAAATTACATTGAAGCTGTTTCTTCTCAGACTTTATTAATGAAAACTATGTAATAATGTAATTTACTGAAACAAAAAGTTTATTTGTTGCTCTGTAAAGATAAATTTATTTTATGAATTTTACAACCATTTTACACAAGTTATTTTTATCAAAGATTTATGCACTTATGTACTAAGTAATTTATTAATCACTAACCTGTAAAGATAAACTACATTATAAGCTATTGCTTCAAAAATTATGAAATTGTTTCCTTTAAAATCCACGTTAATGTTTTACTGTAAAAAAGGCCAGTCACCATTTTGCATTTCTGGCAAAGACATAGGTCATGCAAACTGCCAACTTAGATGATATAATATTGTGATGTAAAACGTCTACGCGAGTAATTCAAATTAAATGAAGAGTACAATAGCTTCATTTACAACTATATGATATATTACCAGTATATTACAGAAGAGTAATTCAAAACAAACACACAATCTACCAGTTCCTTTCATGGATTAGGGACCACTATGAAAGACTAACCCCCACATTATTAAACTTATACTAGTCATCACAGTCATATATTTAAAAATAAATTTCAAGTGTAAGAAAAGAATGAACTTTCCTAATATTCAAAGAAATTATTACCACTATGAACGAGAATATGTACATGTTTGACGTCATAATTAAATTAATCAAAATTTCATATTTAGAACTTGGATTTATATCCGTTAATCCAATTGTCATTAAACATTCTTATTCTTTGTACACGGTAAAATGTTAACAAATTATAAACTTTCGGAAATATTTAAAATTTAAATGTCCCAAAGGTTACAACATAATTAAATTCAACAAACTTTTTTCAGCATTATCTCCTAGCTCACAAAAGCGATAGACAATATTATAGAAAGGTACATTATACACTGACTGGAGGCTTTGTGTTAAATGTCAGAATGTCGGCTTGTTCACCTTTCATGGGCAAGATGGGCACAATAGGGTAAACGGGGGAAAGAGGGGAAATTCAATTTCAAAAGTTATAACCCGTGTTACACATTGTATTGCCGAAGATTAGACCCCTTGAAACAATTAGTTTACTGATAAACTAAACTTAAGGTACTTGTGGTGGTTGGCTACGTGGTTGAAATTCTATTATTAATTAATTTAATATATGTATTTCTGTACATTTTGCATAACAAATCTAAAACCTTTCATTAAACAGCAAATATTATGTTCCCTTTCTACGTGCCAACTACCTTATATATTAGGTAAATTAATCTAAATGTATTTTCTATCATCATCATCATCATCATTTACAGCCCTGAGAAGTCCACTGTTGGATATAGGCCTCCCCCAACAACCTCCACTCCGACCGGTCGGAAGCAGCCTGTATCCAACCGACGCCTGCGACCTTGGCCAGGTCATCCGTCCAACTCGCGGGTGGCCTTCCCACGCTGCGCTTGCCGATACGTGGTATCCACTCTAGAACTTTCCGACTCCATCGGCCATCAGTTCTTCGAGCTATGTGCCCTGCCCATTGCCACTTCAGCTTGCTGGACCGTTGAGCTATGTCGGTGATCTTTGTACGTCTGCGGATCTCCTCATTTCTGATTCGATCACGCAATCGAGTGTCGCACTTCCGTTGTACAATCCAGAGAGATCCCAAGCATAGCTCTCTCCATCGCTCACTGTGCGATCCTGAGCTTCTTTATGAGGCACATTTTCTAGTATTTTCTATACAAACAATAATTAATTTATATACTTTTATTATACTATACAGTGCCTTTTGCATCCTCCCAAGCTCAGGCAGAGTCGCAGACGTTCCCTAGTTTAAATATCTGTATTGTAATTTATTGTTAAAACTCGGAGTTATTTGTCTAAAAGTGGCTCTCGGGGGATGTTTCCAGAAACTCTGACAACCCCGAAAGGGATTAATGGCAGATAGCTTTTACATAATTAATTTCCATCGCATTTTAAATGGTTTTTAAGAGCCTTATCGATACGCACCTTTATAACAACTATCGCTAAATAGATAGAAAAGCTTATAATACATACCACACAATTACATTTAGCCTCAAAAACTAGATAGTGCGCCAACCACAAATAAATGGGAACAGGACAGGAAAAAGAAGAGAACATTTCCAATTGGATTTGTTACCGGTCTCTATGTTCGTGTTCAAAAAGTGGCGGCTGACAGCTGTAATTTGCACTTGGTGTTTTCTGCCCAACGATTCAAGAAGTTTGTAACCATATGTATATACACAGAGAGCTTATAACGAGGCTCGTACATATTCCAGAAAAACATCATCCAATATCAATCCAAAATCTCATACTCGAGTGTCCGTAGTCCGTACTAACTGACCCTAAGATAAAGGTAAACACAATCGCATTAAGTTTATCTTATACCTAATTTGATTTTGTTTATCTTTGATATCTCTGGTCGAGCTTTCTCGCTAATATTATTACCTTATACAGAAAGCTTTGTCTCTTGAAATAAAAGGTGTAGATTCGATTTAAAATACACAATAGATCAATAGAGGCTGCAGTTGACAATCTGATAGGATCTTTACAGGATGGTGTGAGTGTGGCATTTGAGATTAAATATAAAACGACTGTTAGTTGTTTTGTAACATGTTTGTATAGAAGTACGAATAGCTATTTGCCATCAGCTACCCCAGCTAGTGTGTAGGAATCGTAGCAAATGAAGAGCCGTGATCTCTGCCTACCCCTCCGGAAAAGAGGCGTGATTTTTATGTATGTATAATCACGCCTTTATCCCTTATGGGGTAGGCAAAGCACCAAGGGCCGATAGAATCACATTGTGCCACTTCTGACCAATTTTGAGGGTTATTATATAGTTGAGATGTACAAGTTCGGTTAGTAATGACAGGTCAACCCATCGCCTACAAAACACTAAGACCCTCTTGTCCCTCTACTGACTTGTACAGTATGCCCGGGAAGAGAATCAGCTGTAGTATAGTTATACATCGTAGCATCACATCTCTGACCGAAAGACAGCGTTAATATATTTTCACAATAAAATTTGCTATTACGCTTTTTCTTACACTTTATTCTAAGCTTCTCCCCTATCTCTTCTTTTTTAATGCAATTCAGTCCCCCAAGCATGACCACGCATCTTGGATATCGTATCGTACGATATGATATTTTCTCTATACGAAATTCAACATGGCGGCTATATTTATCGTATTTGACAGGCTATATGTCGATAAATCGGTTTATCATATCGTGTTTCGCAGGTCATGCTACTTATGCAGAAAACTTTAATATACCTGGATAGATTGTTTGACTTGATTCACTTTTCTAAACGGAATAGTAGGAAAAAGTGAAATGGACGCTAAAATGGAAGCATTGTTTATTTAAAAAGGTAGAGTTGCCAAATAAAATTTTAGCCACTCTGCTTTTGTAAAAAAAGATTATTATTTATTAATATGAGAGAGAAATATAATGAAAGAATACAGGGCACTTTAAAATGTCTATTTTATTTTTTAATAAAATTTTAAATTTACCTACGAAATCAAAAAGTCTGCAATTTTTTTTTTAACAATTTTTTAAATTTTTTTTTAAATTTTTAAATTTATTTATAACAAATAACAACACGTACCTTCCCAATCTCTTATTAGATATTAGGACGCATTATGAAAAGGGTCCACAGCATATGTCTAGATAATTAACTTTTAGGGTTCGAACCCAAATATTTCGATATACAGGATGTTTTTTCGTTGCCGCCCTTAACGAAGGGTGCGTACTCTACTATACATCAAATAAAATAAGTTTATGTTTTAAAAAATGGGAAAAGATGTAAATTTTTTTGTTTTTTTTTATTTCTTAATCGGGCGAAATTTATAGTATCCAGTGTATATGCTAGTTTTTTCATAGACAGATATTAATTATTTCTCGTAAAAAAAACCTTGCTACACGCGTCAATGTGCATTTATGCAGAAAAACGCAGTCTATTTACTCAACTTTAGATCCTAATATTTTGGAAACCAGACACTTCCCAGGTATGCTTCCATGGAGAAAATGATCGTGACGATAAGGAGATTCCGTAGTTTTCGGGAACGTTGACGACCAAAAATCATCCTGTTTAACTTCCATAAAGTCACGAGTACCGTCTTTTATAATCTTTACAAAACTGAATTATAAGGCGCCTTCTATTACCGAGTTAAAAATAAAAGTTTGTTATGTTATTCTATTCAGAATGACTCGGAAAATTTCCCGGCTATATAGATTGTTATATGTACGTACGTATTCAATCATTACATTGCCCTGGGCTAATGCGAGGCATCACTTATATCAGCCAATCAAATAATATTATATGCATCTCTTTCCGTGCAAGTAAGAGTCGACTAAGGCACTCGGACATTCTCTTTGTGTTCGTGACCATGAGACGGCAGATCCGAGGGTCAGCGGAGGGTGTAGGGCCCGGTGGTGGGCGAGCCCTCAATGGAAATTCTCTTAGTAATTTGTCACTGATCATTTACATCTGCTCCCACTATGCCAAACGTACCTGCAGAATCTCTTTTATGATCTTGCAATTCTGGCTACAGGACAGGAACACAGCCGTGTGTTTATGTTAAAAGGAATAATGGTAATAAGTACCTAAAAACAGGGCTTACACTCACATGCATAATGAAATGGTGGTTCATCAAATTCGGGCCAACAATCCTTTTATCCCCTTCAAATACACGTTGTTTAGATTACCCCATTTTACGGACAGGCGGACCGGGAAATTTTTCGCATAATATGTAGAGAAAGATCTTTTCGAAAACATGTCCGCGATCAATGTTATAATAAAAAGGTATTTAATTTACACTTGCACCAAATATCAAAAGGAGAATGCGTGTTTTTGTATAGCATTTGGTCTATCAGCGGCTAAGAAGAAATTTATATATTTTTTAGTTTGTCGTGGCTTACAGTTACCTACTAATCTAAATACATTTTTATTTCATGGCATTTTGACTTGTTTTTGATGGAGGTAACTTTGACATAAGCCTTAGGTAAATATTGGAAATATATTACTTGTGTTCTTTATTGTGTACACAAACTTTGGACAATATAGTGACTTAAAATTGTTGCAAAAAGAATACATAGTAAATATTTAATATTAAAATAAATATCTATTTTAATATTCGGCAAAGAAAAGCTATTTATAAGTTGATCTGTTATTATTCGTATTGCCACAGCACAGCTAGCATGACAATGTAGAGATCATTCACATGTAGAATCTAGGTATTTAGATATTACCTTTCATGGCAGAGGCCACAATATGCTGTAGTTCTGTAGGTAGTTATTTCGAGATTTTGACATAGATACGTTTATCACATCACACTAGGTAATATTATAAAAGCGAAAGTTTGTGAGTGTGTATGTTTGTTACTTCTTCACGTCTAAACGGCTGGAGCGATTTTAATAAAATTTGGTATGGAGTTAGCTTACACCCTGGATTAACACATAGGCTACTTTTTATCCCGAGAAAATATTTTTATCCTGGATAATTTTGACATTCGGATAATTTCGGACGAAGTCGCAGGCAACGGCTAGTATAATATATCTTTCATAACAGTACACGCGAATACATATCTTTGAACGGGAAATAAAGCATCCGATATTGATTTAGAAATCAAACATTTAGAAATTCTGAAGTAATTAGTTAAAATT
Organism: Carposina sasakii; assembly: GCA_014607495.2. Lineage (NCBI taxonomy): Eukaryota > Metazoa > Arthropoda > Insecta > Lepidoptera > Carposinidae > Carposina > Carposina sasakii. The sequence continues at coordinate 2,790,074 of CP053155.1, read as the reverse complement.
AAATTTAATTAAATTCATCTTATGCTTGCGTGACTTTAATCAAATCATTTCACTTCACATGTCGTTTCGCATGAGCTGACATAATTACACAAGCGGTAATATTTGGTAGCCTTCTTCTGGTGATATTTTCTTTGAGTGGTTTTAGATAATATTTTAACTTATAGATGGCGTTACAGTCGAGTTCCATGCAGCAAGTAAAACTGCTGGACGGCCACTACTATATAAATATAAACTTATCCATTGATTTATTACTGCTTTTTAAACAAAATAATTATATTCCATTTGGAGTGACTGACATCAATGCATAGATTGCCCAAAATTCTAACTAGAGAGGGATTCAAATTCCTAAGTTTACGTAGATAAAGTCGTGAGCGACTGCTAGTGTTTTAAAAGCGTTAACCTAAGCGTTTTACTACCGCACATACAACCTTTGGTACTGTCATGCAAGTATAATACAATGTCTTCTTTTCAATACTTAATACTTAGGGGAGAGTTGGATATTACCGAGCCCCTAAGGACCTGGGTCCATAATTAGGAATACGTTTGATATTAAATTAAACAAAATGCAATAATTTGTAGAACATTTATTCAGGTACACATACCGTATGACAAAAAAAATTAAAAGTTGAAATAGAAATTAATTATTGTAAAATTACAAAGACCTTTAGAAGCGTGGTATTGTCAAACTGGTTCGATAATACCGTGCTTAGGTTTGATGAAATAGTACCCACATAAATGGGTAAGTAACCAAAATAATAATAATAAAAAATGAGTACAAATCAAAAATTTTTTATAACAAGTTAAGGAAACCCCAAATCCTGTTTGAAAAATTAGATCACTGCCTATATAAACTATGACGATATATGTAAGAAAATCTTGATTTTTTTATTATTATGTATTTTAATGAAATGTTCATATTTTCTAGATCCCATGACTTCTTCTTATTCCTTGGCACAGATTTATCCATCTAAACGAAAATAAAATTGAATTATACTATGTTGATTTGTTTGTATGTTTTTTTCATAGTTGATAATTTCGCGCCCCGGGGCGCGATATTGTGAAACTTGGTCATTTTAATTTTTAACTTCCAAATAATATTGAAAAGTTTAAAGTATGTAAAAACGTATAAGTAACATTAATTCTATATTGTATAAGTTTTAAAAATGTATGGTATCAAAGTATTATAATAACACAGTATCACTTACCTCTTATGAAAAGTATGTACGAAATTTTATAAGGAATGACGGAAAAAACTTCTGCAAGACATGCTGTCTCCATCGTCGTCCGGAAAGTACCGGCGATGCGCGGGGTAGGGTGTAGGCATGTCGAGCTTCGATGTTTATGCGTTGTATCGCAAAACTAGTGGATGGTTTTTGATATATGCTGATGCGCGGAATTATCAACCGCGCGGTAATATCCAACTCTTCCCTAATATTTTTTCTCTCAACATCATACATCTTATCTTACTAATATTAAAACGTGAAAGTTTGTGAGTATGGATGGATGGATGTTTATTACTCTTTCACGTAAAAACGTCTGAAGCGATTTTAATAAAATTTGGTATGGACACCCTGGATTAACACATAGGCTACTATTTATCCCGGAAAAATATTTTTATCCCGGATAATTTCGACATTTTGTTTTTTCTGTAGTCCACGCGGACGATTTCGCGTCCACTAGTAAATAAATAAATCTAGCTTTAAAACTAGCTTACAACTAAACTCAACATGCTTACTGACTGGCGGATAAGGAGTTTCTATTCTTTGAATGACATAGGCATCCGATAAGAAAGGATTTCCCGAAATTTCCACAGGACACAGACAAAGACGAGTGCATCCTCTAGCAGCCTATATTTTTATTAATGTCCTCGAAAACGTTAATTCGTCATGCGCTATTACAATAAGGACAACGGGTATCATGGATTTACCGAAATATTTTAAGCTTCGCGTTCATTTTTCAAATACTCGTATCCATTGAATTCTATTTTTATCTCGCATTGTGATGGGTTCTGTATAATGCTTTTTCAGTTTTTTTAGCTTGAACAGAGATAAATTGTTTATACCGATCTTTACTTGTTTATTTGCAATCTGGCCTCTTAGTTTATGCTTCTTTTTAATAATAATAATAAATTATTCTTTTTAAAATCGTTATGTATAAATAGCAGTAAATTTAGTCTATGTACTAGAAAGCGTTATTCACCTAGTACTTTGGCCAGAATTATGTGATTTCTCTTCGACATGTACCTTATCTTAAATTTAAAGCGGTAGGTAGTCTTGTTACACCTGATTAAAATCGTCTTGTACTTAGGCCCATGTTCATCAACGTTCGATTATTAAAGTGTGTTTATTGACGCTTTGTCATATGTATAATGTTGTTAATAAATATTTATTATGTGTTTAATGGTAATAATCTTATACATTAGTTGTCATAAGACATCTTTAAAATCTGCTAACCGAGCAATCACATCGAACGTTGATGAACACAGGCTATAGTATCTACACAAGTTTAAGCGGTTAAAAGTAGATGTTACCGCTCTTTGAACTTAATCCGCAGTATGTTTTGGAAAAGTAGATCCCATTACTCCTAAAATGTTTTCTGTGAGACAAGCACATATGGAACCTATAGAATGTCCGTAACGCTATCGTCAAACTTTCAAATCCAGAGGGGTAAGCACGAACCTCTCGATAGTCCGTAACGCTATCGTCCAACTGTCAAATAACATAGATTTTGCTAGCGAGTCGCTAGCGTTACGCCGCATAAAAAGTTTCGTGCTTACCTAATTTTGCTTAAACTTATGATTAATTTTGCTTGCGAGTCGATAGCATTATAATCTACTCTAGTGGACGCCCGAGACTAGTACTCGTAAATAAATAATGAAAACATCTTTTTTAGACTGTTTTGGTTTATATACAATACATTAATATAATCTAATAATTCAATTCATTTGTAGTAAGTTAGTACGAGAACAATTTTTCCTTATGTCAATGTTAGTATTGTTGTTATGAAGAAAAAAATACCCCAAAGAATATAGTCGTGCACGAGGATCTTAAAGTTACAACCTCACTCTAGCAGGGATACTAACTAGATGTCTTATAAGTTTAAGTGTAGTTTTAGAACTGCGGCGTCCCGCAGTAACGTCAGTATCCGCCATTACAGTTGGAAATTGGTTCTCGTAAATAAAACGTGTCCTTCTGGCCCAGCTGCCATAACGACCGGTAAAATTCTGTTAAATTAAATGTTTTTTTTTTATTCATAGCCACATAGTAGAAGTGTGCTTACTTTTACAGATCCACATAGTAAGCAGTGAGCCTGTCGCCGATTTAGGCACTAATACAACAATCTGGCTATACTCGTATTAAGCTTGTGAAAGTTTATACATACATACAGGGTGTAACAAAAGGGGTATGTTAAGGTTAAAAAAATAAGGGCAGGAGGATCATGATGATATGCTTGTAACTCTTTCACTGCAAAGAGACTTGACGAAAAAAGTTTAGATCTTTTAGAAAAAAATAAGTAAACTTTTATTTTCTTCAAAGTATTATGACCGGATTCGGCGGGAAAAGCTGGAAGGGAGCGGGTGTAAATTTCTTGTAAAAATCAAAATTTTCAGGTAAGCTGAGTAAAACTTTAGTCGGAATACTATCTCTTCATGGGCTCATGTAAGTTGTTTCTGCAGTTCATTTTGACTTTAACTAATTTTGCATTCGCTTTTGAGGATTTCCCGACGTTTCCATTCATCATCATTATCATACATCACCATAAATTCAGAAATCATTTACTAAAGACAATGGTTGTATGGGCTTAGTTCCCCTTGCCTTTCCTTCGGGATAAACTATTAAAAAAAAAAGTATTATGACCTAAACACGTGTAGTGCCTAGTACCTAGCAGTTAAAGTTGATACTTCACTTTTATAGCAGTAACTAAGGCAGTAACTATCTCCGGGACGTTAGTTACGTTTGTTTTAAACTTAGTTTAGTACCAGCTCTTACTATTCGAAACAATAATGGCTCTATCACGTGTAGTGCACTTTTGAAGAAGCGCTTTCCTTTATTTTCTGCAGTTTTAACAATATGGTTTTAGTAAACCTGCTTGCAATAAATGAAGATTTGTGTATGTGTATATGATTAAAATACATACATGGATAAAATATGTCTATTAAGATCAAGACATGAATTAGATGGTTTCTCTTCAAGAGTTTATGTTTGAGTGAAGACCGAAGTTCGCTGACGTCTTCTGTAGGGATGTGCGTCGCTTGTAGTGATGTCCTTTCATAAGAACTATTTCTCGATGAACGGTTCACGGCGTGAACAGTATGTTTTTCAGTTTTGTTTTTCTGTATTAGGTAAGTTTCCTACTAAATTACCAATGATTGCCAGTAAGTCATTTCTGGAGTTATAACAGAGAGGTAAGCACTAACCTTTACTCCATAATACATTTTATTGTCAACATTGACAATGTCTGTGCTCAAGGTTTCAGTAGAATACATCAGCTGTATCTTCATTTGTTCATGACGTAAAAGTCGACTAAGGAACTCGAGAATCTTCCAGGTTATAAGCTAGCAACTTGTTACTGATCCTTTGCATCTGTCTCCACTAAGCTAAACGTGGCTGTGGGATCTCGTTTATGATCCTGCAGTTCTCGCTACCCCATTTCGGGAACACAGCAGCGTTATGTATACAGGGTGATATTTGGTCGTCAACGTTCCCGAAAACTACGGAATCTCCTCATCATCACGATCATTTTTCTCTATGGAAGCATACCTGGGAAGTGTCTGGTTTCTAAAATATTAAGGTCCAAAGTTGAGTAAATAGACTGCGTTTTTGTGCATAAATGCACATTGACGCGTATAGCAAGATTTTTTCACGAGAAATAATTAATATCTGTCTATGAAAAACCTAGCATAAACACTGGACACTATAAATTGCGCACGATCAAGTAATTTAAAAAAAATCCACAAAAATTTACATCGTTTACCAGCATTTTTTTGGCATAAACTTACTTTATTTGATGTATAGAGTACGTACCCTTCGTTAATGGCGGCAACGAAAAAACACCCTGTATATATATGTAATTATGTAGCTTAATTCACTGTTATCTCTTATACTGGGCTTGGCTTTTCCACCAGAGCATAGAGGAATAAGATGTAGACATAGAGTGCTAATGTCATACTAACTGTTTCGACGCACCATTAGACTTTTCGGTGCCTCACAATTCCAGTCCTTGACACTTAGGCCCATAGTACACGGCGTATTTTAAACGCGCCGACGACGCGCAGATGACGCGCGTATACGCGCTTCAAACGCAATTCGAACGCAACCTAGTAACCTAAGGCCCATAGTACACGGCGTATTTTAAACGCGCCGACGACGCGCAGATAACGCGCGTATACGCGCTTCATACGAGATTTGAACGCAACCTCGTAACCTAAGCACACGTAGCGATCGTAAAACGCGCCTGTACTTAATTAATTTTGAATCTTACATCATCAATCTTATATCATCAATGCAAACGCAACAAGCAGCGTCTACGGCGCCGAAGACGCGCGTTCCTGAAACGCGCGTCGTCGGCGCGTTTAAAATACGCCGTGTACTATGGGCCTAAGCACACGGGGCGATCGTGAAACGCGCCTCTACTGCGCTTATACGCGCCTCTACTGCGCTTATACGCGCGGATACAGCGCGTAGCTTTTGCGTTTTGATCAGAGACTCATCTTCTTCAGTTGCACAATGGCCTCGGTTGAGACAACACTGCTTACGTTGGCTTTAGTACTTCTTTTAAAAAGAAAAAAATGTAAAAGAAAGCGAATCTATTGGATAGACCCATTTACGAGTGAAAAAAGATTGAGTGGTGGAATATTCGGGCAGTAGTGATTTCCATGTATCTGGACGATTGTTTATTTCTGTTATAAAGCGGTCGGTGTCGAAGGGTTCCATTTTAAAGTAAATACACGCGCAGCACACAATAAACTATTATTGCAACTGAGGCGCGGGCGGCGGCGCAGTGGTGGCGTGAGCGCCCCACCCCCTGCCCCTACTCTGCTCCTTTGTACGCGCGTTTGTATCGCTTCAAACGCGAGTATACGCGCTTCGTGCGCGCGCTTGTTTTATCAATCGCAAAACGCAACAAGCAGCGTCTACGGCGCCGAAGACGCGCGTTCCTGAAACGCGCGTCGTCGGCGCGTTTAAAATACGCCGTGTACTATGGGCCTTAGATTATACGTTACAATACATTAGTAATGTAGTACATTACTATACATTACACTAATAGAACTTACCAAATCCTTATTTGGTAAATTGATGAATGAATATGATTGGTGGATATCACACAATTCGGTAGTGACGTAGCAAAGCTCATCAATACAATGTAATACCCTGCTATCATTCACCAGGGTCGCACTCGGTCACCATTGTGCCATTACGGCACCAGGGCCAGACTTAATTAACACTACCAAATTATATTTATTATCGTCGAATGCCATTCGTTCTATTGTCATTTTATATTCGATTATAATATCGGATCAGATTTAAAAGTTAATTTTGAAATTCGATAAATAGGTTGTTTGATTGAAGATTTCAAGATAATGGAATATTTATTTTTTCTTTATGACAATGAAAAGGGGTAATGTTAAGGCGGTAATGCCAATCAAATAACATCGCCACAAAATAATTGTTCCTTTACAAAATATGTATCTACATATGTTAAGCGAAATGATATATTTGGAGGTGACGGTTGAGGTCACCAGTTTAGTGATGATGATGTTGGTCACTAGGTAGGTTGTGGCGGCGTGAAGGAAGCTTCAGCAGTAAATGAATATATTACCACAACACAGAAAGTCAGAAGGAGAAGAGTGAAAGTACACAAAGACAGAAGAAAGTTCACAGACACGAAAGTACATACACAACACATATATATATAAATAGGCCACCAGTGGCGTAGCGGCACTCGCGTATGTGGGTCGTCGCGGTACAGGGTGGCGTGGACTCTGTGTCTCAGTCCTAGGACGACTGGAGGTACCAGCGCATGGGCAGCGTGGTGTGGCGCGATCACGTTCGGCGTCGTCAGCAGTTTTGCTGATCTACGGATATCGCGCGGCTTTGCTTGTGCGTTAAATATAGTGTTGCGAATGTATGACTATGATGTGTGTAATGCTTGTCTTCTTGTAGGTGTACATATATATGAAATATAGTGTATCTGTTTAGTATTAATAAATATAAATACACATATAGATATATATAAATATGTATCAGGTCACCTACAGTACTCCCTTCCAGAGACCGAGTCTACGGGCGATAGTAATCTGGGAAGTGAACTCGCCTTCCCGATCGCGTTACCCGTACTGGTGGTGGATGGTCTGGTCGTGGTGGTCGGTCAGGAGGATCAGTACCGCCGCGTGGCGGTAGAGGTACGGCATTGTCAGTCAGTATATAGGCTGGTTTCAACCGATCTATACTGACTGTCACGTCCTTACCCCTGACGCGTATTTTAAAGTGCTTGGCACTTCGGCACAAAACTTCGTGTGGGCCTGTGTAGGCCGGTTGGAGAGAACCACGTAGCGCGTCTTCCCTAAGGAATACGTGGCTACATGTGGTGAGGTCCTTAAACACGAAGGTTTTGTGTTTCGAGTGGTGCTGGGTTGGGACCGGACGTATCTTCTCGGCAAAGGACTTGAGACGTGCTGAGAATTCGGTGATGTCGGTGGTGTAGCCTGTGAGGTTATGGCCGAAGAATTCGCCAGGTAGGCGGAGTGGCTCACCGTACACCAGTTCAGCCGAAGAAGTCTTCAAGTCCTCCTTGATGGAGGTTCGTATGCCGAGAAGAACGAGAGGTAACGTCTCGGTCCAGTTTGCGTCAGCATGGCAGGTAATGGCTGCCTTTAGTTGGCGGTGAAAACGCTCAACCAAGCCGTTGCACTGTGGGTGGTAAGCCGTTGTCCTTCGGTGATCGAAACCGATGGACTTGGACAGTTGCTGGAACAGCGCTGATTGGAACTGTCCTCCGCGGTCGGTAACGATCTCGGAAGGACATCCATAGCGCGACACCCAACAGGAAAGGAACGCTTTTGCTACCGTTTCGGCTGTAATATCGGTAAGTGGTACAGCTTCCGGCCATCGCGTGAAGCGATCGACGGCTGTAAGGCAGTACCGATATTCACCATCTGGCGGCAGAGGGCCGATCAGGTCTAGATGGACATGTTTGAATCGCGCCGAAGGTAAATCATGCGTACCTAAAGGTGACGCGACGTGCCTGTTTACCTTCGTGCGCTGGCAGGCCAAACATGCCTTAGCCCATTCACGGCAGTCCTTGCGCATCAGAGGCCACACAAAGCGTTCTGCAACGAGCTTGGATGTGGCGTTTGCGCCTGGGTGGCAAAGCGAATGCAGGCAGTTATATACCTGCTGACGCAGTTGTTGTGGGACGAAGGGCCTAAGAGTCGGCGTACTGACGTCGCAGTACAAAGCAGTACGACTTCCAGGAACCTTCGTCTTGATGAGGCGAAGAGAGGACTCACCCCGGAGACACGCTGTAAGGTCTGGATCTGTAGCTTGCATTTTGGCCATCACTTCAAGATCGACAGGCATCTGCAGTTCGTTCACGCGGGAGAGTGTGTCGGCCACGACGTTACTCTTACCCGAGATGTGGCGAATCTCGGTGGTGAACTGCGAGATGAAGTCCAGGTGTCTATACTGACGCGGCGAACAGTTACGTTTCCGTTCGTGGAAAGCGTAACAGAGCGGCTTGTGGTCAGTATAGACCGTGAAGTGAGTGGCCTCTAGCATGTGGCGGAAGTACCTTATGCTCTCGTAGATGGCAAGGAGCTCGCGATCGTACGGTGAGTACTTCGCTTGCGATGGGCTCAACTTGCGCGAGAAAAATGCTAAAGGCTGCCAAGATCCATCCTTAAGCTGCTGTAGGACTGCACCTATTGCCGTATCAGAGGCATCAGTGACAAGTCCTAACTTAGCTTGCGAGTCAGGGTGAGCCAATAGAGCAGCGTTGCTCAGGCTCTTCAAACAATCCCTAAAGGCTTGCAGCGAATTTCCCTCTATGTGGACGGGATGGGAAGCCTTGACCGATCCGGTCAGCAAGGCGTTCAGGGGAGCTTGAGTCTGGGCGGCGTTGGGTAAAAATCGGCGGTAAAAATTTACCATGCCCAGAAATCGCCTAAGCTCCCTGACTGTTTTCGGAATGGGAAATTCCGAAATAGCTCGAACCTTGCTTTCCAGAGGCTTGGTGCCACTTTCCGAAATGGCGTAACCTAGAAATGTTACCTCGGGAGCGCCGAAAACACACTTACCCGTATTGATGAGTACGCCATAGGTCTGCATACGTTTAAAAAGTTGTCGAAGGTGGTCTTCGTGCTCTCGAGCCGACTTGCTAAAAACTAAAAAGTCGTCGAGGTATGGGTAAACAAAATCTAGGCCACGCGTCATTTCGTCGACAAACCTCTGGAAAGTTTGACCAGCATTCCTAAGCCCGAACGTCATAAAGGGGAATTCGTACAAACCGAAAGGGGTGGTGATTGCGGTCTTCGGTATGTCCTCCTTAGCGACCGGTATCTGGTTGTAAGCCTTAACAAGGTCAATGACCGAAAAGTACTTACAACCAGACAGACTGTGCGAAAAGTCATGTATATGACGGATCGGGTATTTATCCGGGATAGTCCTGGCGTTGAGTAGGCGGTAGTCGCCACAAGGACGCCAACCATTGTCCTTTTTGGACGCGAGGTGGAGTGGGGATGCCCACGGACTATAGGACGGACGCGCTGTACCGTTCGATAACATGCATTCAATTTCCTGTTTCGCAATTTTTAATTTGTCGGGGGCGAGACGTCGGGGCGAGCATGATACTGGAGGGCCTGGTGAGGTAATAATATGGTGTGTAGTATTGTGCTTGACGATACCCGGAGTACCAGCAGGGCGTGTTATTTCCGGATATTCGGACAGAATCGCGTGATACACACTGTTACCTCCAGTCGGGACTATAATGCTGGACAGAGATAAACTGTTCTTACTAGCTAAAGAAGCTACGGTACTGACCTTGGTTAGGCTATCGGAGAGTTTGTGTTTGCTGACGTCGACGATAAGCCCATAATATGAAAGAAAATCTACGCCGATTATGGCTTTCGTGACGTCAGCAACCACGAAACGCCATGGGAAGTTACGGCGTAGGCCCAAGTTTAAATTTAAATTTACGTACCCGTAAGTATCGATAGCCGAACCATTGGCAGCACCGAGCTGATATGACGTTTTTGTACGACACTCGCGGATCGCGGACACTGGGAACACACACACATCACTTCCGGTGTCTATCAGGTATTCAGTTTGTGATGCACGATCCCTGATGAAGAGGCGACCGGTGGTGGAGCTGCGGACGTTCTGTGACGTCATCGCCGTGTGTCCGGCGAGTGAGCGCGGTGACGGCTGCACCTGTTCCGCGAAGTCCTGCGCCTCAGAAGAATCGGCGTGGGCGGGGGCGGCTGATGGTATCTGCCGCGCCTTGCGCGGTGATGATGGTCGGCTACGATGATCTCGTCGTAGATTTGTCATCGGTCTAGGTCGCTGTGCGCGCGTAGTAAGGTCACTCACTATCTTAGTGAGGGCCGAAATTTGACGCGTCAGCACTTCGACCTGTGATAATGGCGATGATGGTGCCGGTGCGACGGTGATGGGTTGACCGTCGAGATGTTGGTGAGTCGTCCAGGCATGTGTAGGAACGGCAGGTTTGCATTCCGCCATTTTGATGTGCGAATTCGTGCGCGTGGTGATGTTGAATGCCGGCGAGTCACTTTCACTTGACATGCTCTTTGCGGGGTCACCAGTTTGGAGGTGACGGTTGAGGTCACCAGTTTAGTGATGATGATGTTGGTCACTAGGTAGGTTGTGGCGGCGTGAAGGAAACTTCAGCTTCAGCAGTAAATGAATATATTACCACAACACAGAAAGTCAGAAGGAGAAGAGTGAAAGTACACAAAGACAGAAGAAAGTTCACAGACACGAAAGTACATACACAACACATATATATATAAATAGGCCACCAGTGGCGTAGCGGCACTCGCGTATGTGGGTCGTCGCGGTACAGGGTGGCGTGGACTCTGTGTCTCAGTCCTAGGACGACTGGAGGTACCAGCGCATGGGCAGCGTGGTGTGGCGCGATCACGTTCGGCGTCGTCAGCAGTTTTGCTGATCTACGGATATCGCGCGGCTTTGCTTGTGCGTTAAATATAGTGTTGCGAATGTATGACTATGATGTGTGTAATGCTTGTCTTCTTGTAGGTGTACATATATATGAAATATAGTGTATCTGTTTAGTATTAATAAATATAAATACACATATAGATATATATAAATATGTATCAGGTCACCTACAGTAAATTCCGAAATAGCTCGAAAAAATATATAAATATAAAAATAGATATAAAAATAGCCCAATTAAATATAGAGGAACTATCCACAAAATTTGACACTCGAAATCACATGTATATTTTTTCAGACCCTGTGAAGAGTTCCTAAACAAATCAGGAATGTTCTTACAAAGTTACAAAATTGCCATGTGATTTCAAGTCTCTGTGGATAGGTTCTGTAAACAGAGCTATATTTATAGCTTTTCGCTTAACATATGTATTATGTACCCTTTTGTTACATCCTTTATAAAAATGCGGTGTATTATATATGAGTATAGTATTGAAGTATTATTGTTTCATTCACGTATAGATGTAGGTATATATGAGCTTGTTAGTTTTGCAGCATCCATGGTGGTGCTATCTCATCAGTGATGTATAGTCTTGTGTAACCTTCTTTAAAGTAACTTGTGGATAGTATAGTGGACTGTGTACTTATTTATACTTTAAAAACAATACCTAACTATGTATTTTTGTATACAGTTGTTAACTGTCCCAAATAAATAAAAATAATAAAATAAGTTCTAATATACTTATTCCGCAATTTTGCAATATTTAACATCCTACTAATATTATAAACGCGAAAGTTTGTGAGTATGGATGGATGAATGGATGGATGAATGGATGGATGGATGTTTGTTCCTCTTTCACGTAAAAACGGCTGGAGCGATTTTGACAAAATTTGTATGGAGTTAGCTGATACCCTGGATTAACACATAGGCTACTTTTTATTCCGGGAAAATCTCTGCAGTCCACGCGGACGAAGTCGCGGGCATCGACTAGTAAATTTCATAAAAATGCCATCCATTAGTCTGTCCAACATCAAAATCCTATAAGTCCTCAGAGTCTTTTTAAATGAACTTTTCTAACTTTAAAAATAATGTATAACTGTTAAAGTTTGAAGCGTCGAAGACGTCGACCATCGTCGGTAATTTCAAATGTCTTATAACCGACCCTCGGCACGTGGGCAGAATACAAGGGGAGCCTTTACCCTTTTGTTACCATTAGTTTTTGGGGAATTGGGGAAAACCCTGACGTTTGCAATTCGAAAACTAAAGCTAGAAAACTATTCTAAGTACCTATTGTACGTGGACAAGGGGCAATGTATTTGTTACTCGACTGCGCGACGCAAAGGAGTGGTAATGTGTTGAACACATTTTTAGTTTTTTCGATTCGACTGACCGTTTAGGATCTACATCGATCTAAAGTTGCGCAACAACCATTCTCACATATAAGTTTTTAGATAGCAGCAAGACGAAAACTTCTTGCTGCCGAACATGTTGAGCATGTTTCTTGAAGCGTACCTATTAGTAGCTAGGTACTCATAACTAAAAAGTATAAAATAAAAATAAAAAACATAATTTAAAAATTCCAAAAACCCGACTGCTTAAAAAGAACCAAACTATGTACATAATAAAAAAAATTATAGAAAAAAACAAGCACTTAGATGTCCGGTGGTCTAGAATAATATTATTATGGAATTATATGAAGAAAATAAAATATTTTCTTATAATTTAAAATAACAACTGAACAGTCGGGATCCATTATCCGAGAGCCAAACTAATTTTATTTAATGGATCCTGGCTGTTCAGTTGTTATGTTAATATCCATAATAATATTATTCTAGACCACCGGACATCTAAGTGCTTGTTTTTTTCTTTTCAGTTTTTTTTTTATTATGTACATAGTTTGGTTCTTTTTTAAGCAGTCGGGTTTTTGGATTTTTTAAATTATGTTTTTTATTTATTTATTTTTATTTCAATTTAAGGCCCGTTGAATTATAGCTATTCATAAAGGAGATACTGCCGCGATCAGCATATCGAGGACAGACGTAGATGACCAGTGACTACTTCAGCGCCTGAGAGAATGCCCGAATTCCATAGTCGACTCTTACGACATGCACAGAAGGAGATGCATCTGATGTATGTTAATGAAACCCCATATCAGCACAGGGTAACTCACGTTTATTTATATTAAGATAGATGTTAAATCGTACTCGAAGTTCTGTATCCGATCATTGTATATAGTACAATTCTTTCTTCCCAATTTTCCTTAAAAAGGGGATAAAAAACGTAAGGACATTGTGCGTTGGTACTTTGTCCTACCTTCATTAATCTTGGATAATCAACGTCCTCTTTAGGAAACGGCGATTCCTTTTCACTCGATAAATTTAACGTCAAAACGATTCTAAGTTATCGGTTTGAAATTTACCTATTCTTGAGTGCTAGATAAAATAAAGTCTCTTTTTAAAAGCCTTTTGATAAATATCTTTCTATCCACTATCACAAACTGCTTAGGTTATTCCCCCCTTAACACATGTCTATTTGTTTTAGACAACATAACATTTCATTTTCATAAATACATACATATAGACCGTGTTTCCGAAATATGATAGCCAGAATTGCAGCATCATAAAAAGGAGATCACATAGTCACGTTTTGCATAGCGAGATAAGATGTAAATCAACCTATCCGTAGAACAAAGTTACATGTTCAAAATTCCAACTTTACAGGGGAGCAGTTTAAATAATGCATACATTTTGCTCCAACTTTTTTTATAATTGGTTTAGATAACTAATACTTTTGCCGACGTATCAGTACATTATTGTTTATTTTAATAAATATTTAATTGTATCAGGCGTCGCTGTTCGGAAATTCAAATTGTGAAATTTAGGGGGTCTTATAAGCACATGTGCCATTTTTCGAATTATTTCATTAGCAAACTGGGTCATATATACTCGTATGTACACATGTTAACTTTTCTTGGGAAACATGTTAGGTAATATGGGTGTCATTTGTACATGTAGCTTTGTTATATAAAAAGGTTTTTTGAAACTGGATCCTCATGTACGCCTTAGGATCTGGGATAAAAGGCACTAGAAGGTTTTTTTTTCAGTTTTTTTATTTACTCCGTCCGCGTGGACTGCAAAATAAACAAAATGTCGAAATTATCCGGGATAAAAACATTTTCTCAGGATAAAAAGTAGCCTTTATGTTAAGTGGGACCTGTCACAATATATTCCTGAAAACTGCATCGAAATTGGTTCAGCCGTTTCTGAGATTAGCGTGCACAAACGCACAGACAAACCGACAAACAGATAAAAATTCCAACAGCGATCCGTTACATTTTTATTATATGTATATAGAAGATAGATAATAGATATAGATTTATGTCAAATATGGAATAAACAGCGAATACAGAAATAACGCGCGCTCAGCCACGATTCCGCTCAACATGGCGACAAGTGACGATATAACCCGGTTTGTAACAAAGTACAAAGATCTTTGTGCTGTCGTATCTTTATTTGTCGGAGGAAAAAACAACATGGCACTTTGTTCGGCTAGTATCTTAGGAATGACATGACTTTTCAAAAATTATATTTTACTGGTAAAAAATATAGGCAAATGGTAGACACAAATATACAAAAAAGTGGTTTGGGTTCAAAGTTATATGTAACTATGTTCTGCGGATAGATTATCAATGACAAGTTGGTAGCAAGCAGTTTTATTAATCAAGTATCTTACTCGTGTCTCGGTGAAAACGAGGTATTAAATACATACATACATCTTAAGCTAGAATAACAAAATATGCCAGATTTTGACTATATTTTTGAGTGAGTGAATGAATTCGAAATAATGTAAAATCATGCTTTAATTATGATAATTATGAGTTCATTCCGATTGACCGGATTTAACTTTGGCACAGTAATTGCTGTGCATTAATTTAACACTCGACTATTTCAGTAATCGTCTGCCTGAGCCTGACTTCTAGAGACCTCTGAACTCCTTGTTGTGTGAAAATGTATTCTTAGTAAGTATTTTTGCCTTAAGGGAACTCGAGTGAGAGATGGAAGTCGGTTTTGTCTTCATTGATAATGCGAGTTATGTTTCCAGTGTGGTTGAATTTTGACTCGACGATTTATGACACGGGGGTCCCTCTCTCCTTACTCCTATTTGAATTTTAAGCCATAATCGAATTTAGACTACATAACACACACACACATAAATATATAATGCTGAATTGAGAAATCACCTTTTTTACGTCGATTAAATTCCAAAGGCTAAAATGTTAAAAGAACGAAAGAAAGGGACCGGAAAGTAAACCTGACTTTTCTTTTCTATTCACACGACATTTACTATTTTTATAGGCTGTGGATAACCACGAATTATGCCTATAAAGGCATAATTTTATTTCCTATTGTACCCATATCAATTTGGCAATAAAATTGTGTTGCCAGCTTATAAAATACATAAGCCACTATTGTGTCCACATTTTCCTGCTAACCCCAACTCCTTCAATCCACATACAATATATATCGAACGTTTTAAGTTTTCCTTTGACGTGTAATATTTTCTGGGGATTTATTCACCCTGTTTGGGAAAACATCTGATAAAGCTCACGGAGGGTTGACAAAGCTCTGCTGTATAAAGTGTAGGCTTACCAAGATATAATTTAATACGCACTCGTTGACTTTGATAACGACGGAATGGATTGCGGGATACGAGGAATAAGGAATAATCTACTTTTTATTACGGTCAATAGGTTAGTTCCGCTAAACTTTATAGTTTTACTAGCTGACCCGGCAAACGTTGTTTTGCCATGTAAAAGGGGTTGATCCTAGAGGGGTGAAAATTCATGGTTGTATGTATTTTTGTATGCTGTATCATAAAAAAAGGGGTGGACCACCCTTAACATTTAGGGGGATGAAAAATAGATGTTGTCCGATTCTCCACTAAACCGATATGCATGCTAAGATTTACGAAAATCGGTAGAGCCGTTTCGGAGGAGTTTAACTTCTAACACCGTGACACGAGAATTTTATATATTAGATGTATTTTCAAGGGGTTATAAAACTTAAGGCGATAGTTGGAAATAAAGAATTTCGAATAGAAACGTCTAATACAATTTAATGTATTATCTGGGCACACGAAAGTGCCCAACAAGACGAGCCAAAAACAAAGTAAAAGGCCACCAGATACGTTTTCTCAAAACATTTCGTCATTTATTTTTTTTGTACTTTTAGCGAATGTAATTTTCCTGAAAAATGTGTTAAATGAGCCTTAGATCATTAGTTAAGAGGTGTGAATGCGCTCGGCAACTTAAATATACTTGGTGCACGCTATCGGCTATTCAATTATGCCTTAAAGTCTGTCTTGAACTAACGTTGAAGGCGCCCTACAATCATTTATTTTCTTATCTTATCTTAGTAAGTACTAAAGAAAATTCTAAAAGTAAATGTAAATGTATTAGTTTGACAAAAAGTTATAAAAACTTTTCTACAATTTAGGGCGGTATCTAAAAGGCAAATATGAATTTCGCTGAATTCCACCCAGAGCACCACCGTCTTATGGCTTACCAATTAGAGTTCGGTCATACCACAACAGCGATTTTATTATAATACTATGATTGTTAAATGTTTAGGTAGTTTTGCCTTCCTATGTGCATTGAATTCGTAAACTGCTATGAGCTGTATGTAGGAAACCCCTTCGACGCTTGATTTGATTACAATAGAACATTGTTATATTTTTAGGTTGAGGGCACTACATTTTTCATAGTTTATAATTAAGTAAAATAAACATTAAACAACTAACAGTTTTATTTAATTTTATTGGAGTAGATTTCCAATTAAATATTCACCGACCAATGGGCTCGCTTCGCTCGCTCTTCTCGTGCTATGAAATAATGAATGAGAATGGAAAAAAAGTACATATTGCGCCAACCCCAAATAAATGGGAACAGGGCAGGAAGATGATGATGAGGACTGATATGGGATGTATAACAAAGAAGATCGAATACATCGATAATAATTTATTTATCTAAAAAATGATTTTTCAAATATTTAATTGTATCAGGCGTCACTATTCTAAAGTTCAAATTTCCATCGAGGGTCAGCGGAGGGTGTAGAGCCCGGTGGTGGGCGAACCCTATCTGAAGTCTATCTGAAGAATATAATAAAGTTGATGCTCTATCTTGGTTAAGAGAAACTGACCCTCATGGAAAAATAGGCCCAAAGAAAACGAAAATCTATGTGTGATAAATGACTGAGACTTGATAAAGTTACCTTTACCGCCATATATTTAGTTTTCCTTGCCTATATTATATGAATTATTAAAGGAAAATGCTGCGTAGGTATGGAAAACATCCTTATCATTCCAAATGAACTTAAATAAGTACCGACCGTAGGCAATCAGGTAAGGAAGTCGAATAAAATATACAAGTATGAGGGAACAAAATTAAAACTAGCGACTCTATTATATACTATATCAACTGTTGCCCGCGGCTCCACTCGGGAGATAACGCTTATTGCGTAGAAGGAGTATGAAAAATAGATAGCAGCCGATTCTCAGATATACTGAATATGCATATAAAATTTCATAAGAATCGGTCAAGCCATTACGGAAGAGTATGGTAACTAACACTGTGACATGAGAATTTCATATATACTACATATATTATTTTCGGTTATCTAGCTTTCTTCAGTGGTGAGTCAGTGACTGACAGATAATGCGCAGACTAAAATACTGAGCGTAGGAAGCTGTTTGGCATGTATGTTTTTTGGAATAGTTCTAAGGGTTTATTATGAATTTTCTACGAGAATGGTAATACCGTTATTCCTTTAGTAAATGCAGACGAATTTGTGGGCAAAATTAGTATTAAGTAAAATAGATATCCTGGCCGCGTGGTGCCGGCAGAGTAGAATTCGTACCATGTCTTCCCGTGGGTATCGTACGAGGCGATTAAGGGTTTCCATGAGGTGGGCAGCAGCGCCTCCCGTGTTGACAACATAGTCCAAAATACAAACTGCGGTCACCAACCCGCCTGCCCAGCGTGATGACTATGGGCAAATACCCCCCACGGCAGTCTTGTGGCGTGACCTGGGGCCTACGTCCAGCAGTGCAATAGGCTGATGATAAATAAATAAATAAATAAATATTCACACTACACAACACATTAACCTAGTCCCACATTAAGATCCCTAAGGTCTTGTGTCGTGGGTACTAAGCAACGGTATATAAATACATAGATAAGTATAGAAACATCCATGACTCGGAAACAAACATCGATATTCATCATATCAATGTTTGCACCTACCGGGATTCGAACCCGGGACCTATGGCGTCGCAGGCAGGGTCACTACCTACTAGACCAATCGGCCGTGATGTGATGTGATGATGAGATATCCTGAATATATAGTAAAGGATATAACTGACCCTATGAAGCAAAAGTGTATAAAAGCCGAGCGCCATGACAGTTCGGGTTCTGTTGCTTGCTAGCGTTTGTCGCGGGAATTTGTTTGTTGTTAAATTGATTTGTTTTGTTTTTTTTTTAAGTAAATAAGGGGGATTTCCACTAGAATAGGATATTATCAAATCCGCTGTGAGCGCTTCGTACAAGTATTTTTCATTGCTATAAAGGATAAATGCTGCGTTTGAAATCGGAGTTGGTTTTTATAACTTTGAACTTGGGTATTATTGGGTATCGAAAGTTTGAATCTAAATTATCGTTTAATTATACGTTTGCTGTACCTGTAAGTAACTATAGTTTTATGGAGCTGTGTTCTCCAAATAGGGTAAACAGAATTTCAAAATCCCACAGACACGTTTAGGATAGCAGTCAACTGAATTTGAATCTTTTTAATATTATTATCATTTATAAATTCTGTGTGTACAATAAAGAATAAGAATAAGAATAGATTTTGCTAGCGAGTCGCTAGCGTCACGCCGCGTAAAAAGGTTCGTGCTTACCCCACTGTCTAAAAATACTATGAAACAAAGGTAGACTAAATGGGTACCTATCCGAACCTACTCAATTGAAGCAATTTACTTCCGCGATTATGTACGCTACTGTGGTAGTCTGCAAATTCAAAGGAAAAGGCTTTGTATTTGTAGTTGTCTGAAGTATTTGCACATTTTGTACGAGTATTCTATAGTATCTACAACCTGCATATGGCAACCCTAGAGTCTGTTCCGTAGAATAATTCTACGCTTGATTTCGGAACTAACATATTTTGTATGCAGTAACAGAGATAACGTATAGGTACACATAGTAACTAGCGCCATCATACAAAGGATCTATTCGGTGAAGCGCACTCTAATTCAAGTCCAATTGCATTGAGTACAGCCTAAAGCAGTACCAAGATAATTCACTTCCTCACTCAGACATTCTCTGTTTATAATTAAGTTATCTTTGGAAGCGACAGGGATAGTCAGGAATTTTAATTAAATTATCCTCCCGAGTGACAGCGATAGTCAGGAATGAAAATTAAATGGCCAACTGTCATCTGCATTGATACAAGATGAAAGACAGAGTACTAGCAAGGTACCTACCAGTACCCATTTCTCTGTATCCTATGATATCATAAAGTCAAATTAAGTTTGAGGAAGATCGATGGAAGTACCCTTTCATACTCGTGATACAAAGGTAGGTAATAAATATAAGTTGTGTTGTGTACGTTTCACTAAGATGAGCTAACACACTAAGTAAACTCTGTAAGAGTGACTCAATTCGCTTTTTCAATACTTACAAAATTCTCTACACTAGTAATTCAAGTATTTTACTATTTACCTATATATGTTGAAGAATATCATTTGTATGAAATGGATAGTGGATTGATGGACCGATGATGGATTTAATTGTGAAAGCGAGACACTGCTATAAGCAGTACAAAGCGTTATATCTCTCTTTCACAACGGAAACAATTTCATTTTTTAAAAGTTTATGGTTAATCTAGTAGTCAGCAAAACCGACAAATAGTAACTACATTACAAAGGGCGGTAGGTTTATTGCACATAACAGTAAAAAAGAAAATAAACCTTAGTTTCCTGTCGTTAAATCATAAAACTAGCTTGGAAGTCGAAACACGCAAGCTGAAGGTAGTCGCAAATACATCGTCGCGCGTCGGCCTAATCTGGGGGACTATCAAAACATATTGACGGCTGATTGGTACGGTAGTGACGTAACCTGGTAGGTGCAAACATTGATATGATGTACCTATTGATGTTTGTTTCCGAGTCATGAATATTTCTATACCTACTTCTCCATATATTTATATACCGTTGCTTTAGTACCCACGACACAAAACCTCAGGCATCTTTATATGGGACTAAGTTAATGTTTTGTGAAGTGTGTGAATATATTTAAGAAAAACATAAATAAATTTATTTACGTTTTTTTTTCTATTTGTAAAATATTGTGAACAAATGTGATCTCTAGGTCAACTGGTAAAGCCGAGAGTCGACGGAAATGATGTACAAAACAGGATAAATAGTTAAAACTTTTTTATACCTAACTAATACTATAGGTATACCTCCTACACACAAGAGTAGACATTTGTAAATTACTGCAATAGTTTTTATACACAACCAAATCATATTTTCCTAAATGAACGTTAATTATACATCTGTGTAATAGAAATATTATCTGTGTGAAAACCCCAGGTGCGGATATTCAACACTAATAACCCTAAATAAGATATATTTTGCTGCCGAGACCGCCTGAAATAACGTGCATCTGCTCACAACATACCTATGGTTATATTATACATAGTAAATATTAACATACAAACATGCTGAGTGATTAAAATTTGTGATAGCCAGAACTGTAGGACTAGAACTGTAGCCACGATTATCATAGATATCATAGCTAGATGTAAAATATTAGTGACAAATTGCTAGTTTATCACCAAAATATCATTTGTTAAGTGCCTTAGTCGACTTTTAAGACATGCACATAAGGAGATGCAGCTGATGTGTTCTAGTGAAGTTCCGCATTACGAGTAGCATTGGATGCTTAGACCATGTAACATTGTTTGGCATCGACGTTCGTTGTCGCGACACTACTGCCAATGAAATCCATGACCTAACTTAACACACGCGGCTAAATTAAGGCTTCCTATTGGAGAAAACGTAGTGTCAATAACGAACCACTATCATCTAAGGCCCCTGTATTTATTAACATATTCATTTCTTTGATATTTTGTGCTATAAAATTGCTGAAATTTGCATTTAAGATACTTATTTTTCCGGGATAATAACGAAAATTGGATTAGTTTCACCCACGGAGAGAGGGGAAATCTCTTGTTTATTATAAAATCAATACCTAAATGATGACAGAACAGGATCCGGACAGGATAGAAAACTGAAAACTATAAAGCAGTGAGTAAGGTTTATCCCTAGGACTACATTTTAGTAAAATTACCTACATAGAGCGCACTGCGTTAATATCTCGATATTAATATTATCAAACATGAGGTTGCGTCGTTTAATTACGGAGTTCCTATGGCCACCTTCCAGCTCCATCATCAGATCAGCTCTATGTCATAATTATATTACATTGACATCCCATTTGTACATGCATGCACGGCTCGTACGGACGTACTTCCCGATAGTGGATCAAATTTAACTTGCAAGATTTGGTTACAGACAACGGGACAGGTAAAACTAAATAAAAGCTTGTAATAACCAGATTTACTGTTATTGAACCACTAACCGTGCGAAGTGTACCATGTTACATGGATAAGTCTCAATGTAAGCTGAGACTGAGGACTACATGGTCGAAACTTGGTAGGCAGATGTATTTCGTGAACCGCTATAGAATTTGATTTCAATTGTAATTCAATCTAAATATCCTTTATAACCAATTAATATCCGGAGGGATCTCTAAAATCAACTTATCAACAAAACAAGAGAGCCTCGAGTAAGAGACGCGAAATTTTGGATTTAAAGCAAACGATAAGAAACTTTGATCGGAAAATTTATTAAATTCCGCCCTTTCATATCTGAAGCTTCACGCAGGTGCGAATTTTTCATCGGAATTTCTGTTTTCCTCAAGCGAGTTTAGATATTGCTATTCATTTTTGTCATTATTCATTTTAAAAATAAAAATGATCAAAATGTTTTGACCTTGGCCTGACTAAATAAACACCAATATTTTTATGCCTCTTAAATTTACATTATATACATTTTGTTGGAGTCCGTGCCCGGCATATTTCTTACTACGCTTATTACAGTTTACTGCTGGACGTAGGCCTCCCTATATCAGGGAGTGCATTGCTATATGGGGGGGTCTTCGCCCATAGTCACCATGCTGAGCAGGCGGGTTGGTGACCGCAGCAGACTGCTGCTGGCCACCTTCTGGAAACCCTTAATCGCCTCTTACGATACCCACGGGCAGACATGGTGTTACGAATTCTACTCTGCCGGCATTTTTATATTTATATTGCGTCAACGAAATAATAAGAAAGTATCAGACACATGTATCTTATCACGTACCTACAAACCCAAAAAAAAAGTTCACGGCCACACACGTGATATTATATTATTGTTATGTCTATCAAATAAAATCTCCACGAGTCCTAAGCTACGGCATTAAGATGCTAAATCGTCTGATTTTGACAAGTAAGAAAACTCCACAGCGATTTTGCGTGGGAGTATAATTTCTGTCACGTGTTCAAATTATTGTAATTCTGATTTTGTGAATTTGTCACAAAATCTACGCTAAAAATAATACAGTGACAGACAGATTTACAAACGTAACACAGAGGCGTTTTTGTGATATAATAAAAAACTATAAAAAAATACTGTAATCCTTTTACGGAAAACATAACAAGAGTAGTCGTGTAAGCTAAATATAATAATATATAATTTGCATACATATACCTGGAATGGTATAAATTCCTTCATGTCTTTTGTTGCTTACGTCTACGCATACGCATCTGGTCTGCTCGAGCCTTTACCTAAGGCACGATCACAACCAATGCGTGGAAACGTTTTCTTGTTTGTAAGGTTTCGCAACGAAATTAGTGAATTGGGTTGTTTGTTCATTTAATTATGTAGCACTTGAATAAGTTTGTTTTACGTATAGCTAAAAGTCGGAGAAGCAAGTCGCCATTTCTGCAAGTTTAGGGTGCACCGCGGGCAGGTGACAGGCTGACTTTAGGTCCTTAAGGTATTTTCGAACCCACCAACAAATATAATAACAATATATATAACAAATAACAAATATAATATACACACAGAAACTGCTTCAACATAACAAAATAGGTACATTCAGAACAAATACATTTCCTTGATAAAAATACACACAACGTCCTCCTTGTATAAATATGGGAAACAGAAACACACAAATTGCAAAAGAAATAAACCACACATTCCGAAATGTTATTGAAATTTTGTTGTTATAAAACCAACATTAACTCAGAGGCATAGGTCTCAATATTCTGCAACTAGCACGCCTCTCATAATATTTCACGTAGTACCTACTTATAAAGGTAGAAATGATTTGTTAAGTAAATATAACATAGATGTATAAAAGGCGCATGGTGCCAGCAGAGTAGAGTTTGTGCCACCCCATGCGTGGGTATCGTACGATGATTAAGGGTTTCCGCGATGTAGGCAGCAGCACCTCCCGTGCTGACAACATAGTCCGAGAATCAGACTGCGGTCACCAACCCGCCTGCCCAGCGTGGTGACTATGGGCAAACCCCCCCTATGGCAGTAGCCTCGTGGCGTGCCCTGGGGGAGGCCTACGTCCAGCAGTGGCCTGCAATAGGCTGAAGACGACGAGAAGACGTATAAATAGGCGGACCACAGAGGAGCTAATGTACCTACTTATTTAAAAATTACCTGTGTATCACAAATAAACTATTTGAATTAGGTATATATACTAGCGGATGCCCACGACCTCGTCCGAACTTTAGAATTCCCGTTCTCGTGGGAATTTTAGAAAATCCTTACTTCAAAAACAGGACTTTCATACAGACTTCCAAAACCCGTTTTACCCCCTTGCTGTTCGTAAAACCGTTCTTAGCAGATGTTTACATCCTATAAGGAACCTTCCTGCCAAATTTCCAGTTTGTACCTAGGTGTTTTATAGTTTAAGACATTTCGTGATAAATCAGTGAGTAATATTTCGCTATTATACGTATAGCAGATTTCCTACTTTATGTGAAATGATAACACCTTATATTGGTGTACAGGTTAGTTAAAAGATTTCAAACAATTTTATAAGTACGTATTTCTGGCGCATGATTTAGGCAGCTGGTGCACGTGACCCTCGAAGGATCGTGCCAAAATATGCCTTTCATAACATAAAAGGGTAGAGAGACGTCATTTTACTAGGCTAATCTTATATATGAAATTGTAAAAGTGTTATATATTGATTGGTACATTTTAAAGTTTTTATGTACATGTTTATTATTTATACTTACGTTTATTGTTTATTTGAATACTATCATGATTTGAAAAATATTATAAGCTGTAGTTTCACACCTAGTCATGCAGGACTTAAGTTCACTGGTAAAAAGTGGGTATCAGATTTGCACACCTCTGCCTACCTTCTCTAGGGTAATAGGCGTGACTTTAAAGATGTGTTAAATAGGCAAGGAAGTGACTAACTATTGTCACATTACGATATAACGACTATGAACTTGAACGATGAAAGTAAAGTAATTCGAAATTGCACTCGAAAAACATTACCCTACTTCTGGTGCGTCGGGTAACAATTTATTTTCAAAATAATGTAACATTTATTTTAATATATGCTCGAGCACACCGGATGCGAATGCGTGCACGTAAACGTAGACGTACACGTACCTCTGTTGGTAACCGCACGTTTTGTTACATCTCTATTCCCTATCATAATCATGTCATAAAGCTCACATCAAACCTTAACAAAAAACATCACTGCTTTTTTGTCCAAAAACACCGAAGCAAGCATTAGGCTTTATTAAATAAAATATTACAAAGTCAGCTCTTATGATTACATATAGAGCTTTCCTGTTTATATAAAGGGCAGATCGAGGGAAAGGGTGAAAACCCATGATTCAGGAATTCGTTTATTTAAACATTAATACCGGTGGGATTCCTTATCGGTTGCTGAGGGCGCTATTCGTGTAATACTTTTTTAACTATTAAGGGCTTTATATGTAGAAGTCCATCATCATAACTGAGATAGGCATGTTAATAATAAAGCCCATGTACAGTGTAAAACCGGCAGTAAAAGCCGAGTAAATTAATATCTAAAAAAAAATATTTCAAAAAATTAATTTCCATCTTCGTATTAGTAAATTCGATGTGATATATATTTATATTTACGGGATAGATAGGTATGTTAATGAAATTGACAGATATGTTAATAAGATAAATAGGTATCATTTAGATAATTAATTCCGGTAGGTACAGAATAACATTTGAAAATGAAAAATATAGTCATCATGCTTATTCTAAACATCTACTCGTACCATCATGTTTTCACGGCTAGCAAAGTAATTCCTTCGCGAATGTTTCTATTATTATGTGATATTTTGATATAGGTAAATACGAAAAATAAAATATATCGTCTAGCTAGTCAATTTCAGTATTCACTTTAATGTCACACCCTGTGTAACAGACATCGATATGAAATGATGATGCTTTAATCTCACCGGATCGTATCCAAAACCTAAGTAACTAAATACCAAGCCGGATTAACAAACCCTTTGCTATTCTACCGAAAGTTGCTGACAACTCAAGTTTGGAATACCTAGAACTACGCAACTCGACTCGTGTTCAGAAAAAAGTCAAGCGGCTTGTTGATAACAAACATAGTTTTGTGTTAAGTAATGATAAATAAACTAAGCTTTTTTTTCGAATATGACAGTAAAGTTTTTTATGCCAGAAGTTTTATCTTTCCGCCATACTAAGAATGCAGGTATCTCCACTTGCCAATGTGTAAAAGCATGAAATTGAAAGAAATTCAAAACTCATTTCGAAAATACCTACTTTAAAAAACGTAAGTAGATATAATAAATAAGGAATATAATAAATTATTGATGACATTGATTTCATTTCGCTAAAGTGTAGGCAATTTTTTAAATTGCGACTTTTTAAAGTTTCGACTTTCAAAATCTTTACGATTTATGTAGGCTCACCTTTTAGCACGATTCATTTAAAATGAGTGTGTGTTATTTGCACACTTTTGCCCATCCTCTTAAGGTATAATGCTTTAAATCTTCTAATAGGAATGATTGTATGTTTATAAGATGATTTATATGGATTCAAATGCTCTCATAACTGTTTTTTATCTACATATATGTCTCTATTCTCCTGAGAAAATCGAAGTTAGTCTGAAGTGTCAAGTGATCACTTGAATCTCTCGGAACCGGTGAATACCGGATTGAACCGGCGTATACTGGAGCAAACTGGCCAAGTGTCACTTAAGACGATAGACAATGCCATAGCGTATTATTGTTTACTGTGCGGTGAAAAGGCTAACCTATATTGAATAGAGCGTAGGCGATGCATGATAATGTGGTGGCATTTATTTATAAAAGTAATATAAAATTATAGATACCATTATAATAAATAAATAAATCAGTTATTCTACATAGGTATAAAACATCATTATCAGCCTATTTCAGTCCACTGCTGGACGTAGGCCTCCCCGGGGCACGCTACAAGACTGCCATCGGGAAAATCGGCCCAAAGTATAATTCTTTCTCTGCGAGAATGGGCGTTTTTCCCCTAGACACGAACACGGCTTTTATAATAAATAAATAAATAAATAAATAAATAAATAAATATTCACACGCTTCACAACATATTGACCTAGTCCCACACTAAGATCCCTAAGGTCTTGTGTCGTGGGTACTAAGCAACGGTATATAAATACATAGATAAGTATATAAACATCCATGACTCGGAAACAAACATCGATATTCATCACATCAATGTTTGCACCTACCGGGATTCGAACCCAGGACCTATGGCGTCGCAGGCAGGGTCACTACCAACTATACCAATCGGCCGTCAATTATGGAAGCAATGGCTCGTTTTTCCACTAGATGACACGTGAATGAATGAATGAAATGAATGAAGCGAATGAAATGAATGAAATGAATGAATGAAAGCTTTATTTGAGACAGAAACATAACAAAGTATAAAATAAAACATTTACATTAGAGGAAGTATTCTGTCACAAATAACGTCCACGGCACGGCCCCCATAATAGATTACGAATTATCGTGGTCGTGTCGTTAGCGTATCATTAAGTGGAAAAACGTCCATTTTTTCCGTAATTTTTCTAGCTTATTTTATTCTGCTTGTTTTAATCCGAAAAGAGTATTAAGTATTTGAAACCATAGCGGAATCGAGCGGTGAAGGGTAGCTATTATTAATAAGGGGAGGAATATAAACCATAAAGTGAGTTGCGGTTGAGTTAGAGGGATTTAGGGTAATTTATTACCCGACTACGCAGCGTTTTATTGAGATTCTGCTATTGACGGAATTATACGTCGGTAAAATAGAGACGATAGACATTCAAATAGGGTTACCTTTGTAGGGCCATAGAGGAATAAGATGTAGACATAGAGTGCTAATGTCACACTAACAGTTTCGATGCACCATTAGTTAGTATGACATTAGCACTCTATGACATCTTATTCTTCTATGGTAGGGCTCACTGGCCTATTGTTATTCTAGATCGAGATGATGCGACAGATAATATGATTCAAAAAAAAAAAACATTTTAAAATTCAAAAGACGGTTTAACATAGGTACAAGATATACTGATCGGTGTCATTTTCTTGTACATTTAAGGGCAATAATTAAATTAAATTATTCACATGTTATTTTTGACCAGTAAAAACTTGAATAGTGTTTAAAAATGCCAATTTAGATAAATGCCAGTCAATTATAATAGCTTTAATTAAATTATAATAATATGCAACAGGTAAGAAATAAAAATGGTATCATGTACCTAAATGATCCTTTAAGCCTCATTTACAGGTATCATGAAAGTAGGCCTTCAGGGAGGCAATTCTTGAAATTTTTTGAGTCGAAACGAAACCACTAACGAACCGTTAACTAATCCCGGTGCGAAGCAATATACGAGTATACTTACCGATTGAGTAATAAGGTATATTTTTGCACGCATCGGTCGCGAGTATGACAGAATAAAAACAAATACCTGTCTCGTGCTGAAATGTGTCTAATTACGTCACTGTAAAGAAATTATTGCTTTGTTCTGAGCGGTTCAGTTTCGGCTTCTTCGTTCCAATTCGAGACTTTTCGAGAATTTCCCCCGGCGCGGCGGCTGATTCAGTTAATAGCTGTATGTAGCCAAAAAATATAATAATCGTAGCATGTGCTACGGACTACGAACTTACTACGACGGCACCGTATCTACTACGGACTACGAGTACTAACTTACTTGCCGTGCTCCTGCGCAAACTTTAACTTATCATATTAATCATATGTTAATCCCAACTTTGCAGTAAGAGCAAAATTTTACGAAAGTGGGCGAGTATATTAAATCCACGTCTAAACACCTATTAAAGAATCATAAATTTTCCCCATTTCAAATTAAATACTCAGATCAGAAGCAAACACAGCTTTCCGACTTTTAAGTGTATAACTAAAAAAACAAAATGAATATACAGGCTGTAACAAACAAAATGGGCATTTTAAGCAACTGCTACATAAAAGCCCACTATTAGAGAAGCTATCCACTGAATTTTAAATTCATAATAGTCCACGAGAACGTATAGAGTTATAATATCCACAACTTCATTGTCACGTAATAAACAATTAACCTAAACTTACAAAGTATAACATGAAAACTAAATCAGTACAACTGGCAACATAAGCTACTACACCATCAACACTAAAATTCAAACAACTCTTCGAGAATAGTATACTCAGTAACCATCACTGTTGTACCTCTAAATAGCTCGCCGTTTTGCAGCAAGTGTCCGTAATGTATACGATAATAGCCCTTGTTCCTGCACACTAGCTCTTTAATTATGTTGCACATAATTTATGTAAAGGCTCTAGCTTATATATACATAGCTGATAATCTTCATAATGGGCATTTTATAAATTTACTAAGATTATATCCAACTATGTGCCGTGTGGCGTCGGTAAAGTAAAATAGCATCGGCCACGTCTGCCCGTGGATATCGTAAGAGGCGATAGGGTTTCCGGGAGGTGGACAGCAGCGCTTCCCGTGGTGACATTAGCTTCAGGGATGATGTAAAGGGAAGCGCTTTCGGCCCCAACGGGCCACTAGTTTATGTTTGGCCCATGTATGTATACAGGGTGACCGGAAATTGGATACATTCCTTAAAGGGGGTTATAGTAGAGCTCATTTCCAATAGATTTTCTTACACAATTCGGGGTCGGAAATCATTAGTTTTTAAATTATGCATAATTTTGATTTTTTATTATAATCCCCCGAATTCATGCTTAAAATTGGGATTTTTTTTCCACTAAAACCACAATTACAGATAACATCAAAAGTTCATTGTAATTGTGGTTTTAGTGAAAAAAATCTCAATATTAAGCGTGAAATCGGTGGATTTTTTCAGTGAAATTATGCATAATTTTAAAACTAATAATTTCCGACCCCGAATTGTATCAGAAAATCTATTGGAAATGAGCTCTACTATAACCCCCTTCAAGGAATGTATCCAATTTCCGGTCACCCTGTATATTCTAATGTCGCAATCTAGGACTTGTATAGTTCTGTCTGCGTATATATAGGTATATAGATGGCTCCGCTACAGGCTGATGTAAGATGTGGCAATATTGATAATTATTTTATTCTTTGTTTCAGGTAAGATGAACTGAAATTCGAGTTGGTATAATAAAAACTCTTTCTTTTCATATCTTTCATACAAATTTTAATCGTATTGTTACAAAAGATTTTAAGCTAACCATTGCCTAAATTTGACAGATATTCCATACATTTTACTGTAAAATATCATATTAAAACATTGTTTATCTTTAGACGCGGTTTAATGATAATATCCCGAATGTTTACTTAATATATCCTTCTGTGCTTTGTTTCAATCTGTACCTATATGCAAAAAAATAACGGAAAACATTTTCCGCTAACAAAATTGTTTTTATATAGGCAATTTATTTGGCGTAAGTAAAATTGTCCTTGTTTTATTGGATACCAGCGGCCGCTCACGACAGCGCGTGAGGGAGTATTGCACCCGTGCGAAGTGGTTGCGGGTATCTAGTAATATCGACATATAAATCTTCCTCTTGAATTACTCTATCTATTTTAAAAAACCGTATAAAAGTCTGATACGTTGTTTTAAAGATCTAAGCATACATAAGGACAAACAGCAAAAAGTGACATTGTTTTATAATATGTAGGTATGCTAGTATAGATGGTATACTATATGGATAGAGTGTTGTCACTACACGGAGTGAAGCATAAGCTCGGTAACGTAGTAGGGATATGTATTGACGCGTTATCCACCCACACATACAAACCAGAGTAAGCTCGGCACCTACCAGAAAATCCGCACACATACTCGTACACAACTCGCCGCCATTACGGTGCTTTAACCTATGTAGTGGCAGCATTACGTCCGTTGTTCTTTATACGTTCATGATATGTGCTAACACATTTAGGTCGGTAACTATATTTGCAACTATGTCTAGATATCCAAACATCTAAACTACGGACCAAAACTAAGTTTTGACGCTAAACTAAAGTTATTGACGTCACTGACCGCCCCGGGATTAGATCAAAACTTTGGAACTACTCGTGCAGTATAATTCTATGTTGAACCGAAAATTTATGATGTATCTCGCTTACTCTTTTACAAAGTCACCTAAGTGTGAAAAAGCCAGCATTACCCATAACGGCTCAAAGTTATTGCTTTTTATAAGACTAAATTATGCGCAAGTGACACGACTATAGTTATTCTGGCTAAATGTTTTTGTGAGAACATTTAAAAAGACAATACATACATACATATAATCACGCCTTTATCCCTTACGGGGTAGGCAGAGCACCAAAGGCCGATAGAACCACATGATGCCACTTCTGACCAATTTTGAGGGTATAGTTGAGATGTACAAGTTCGGTTAGTAGTGACAGGTGGTCAGCCCATCGCCTACAAAACACCAAGACCCTCTTGTCCCTCTACTGACTTGTACAGTATGCCCGAGAAGAGAAGCAGCTGTAGTATTATACTTTTTTGTTTACTCCCAGAGCAGCATAGAAGAAAGACAATAGTTTTATCAATAGTACCTAAATCACATAACTAACTAGATATAGTACTTTTCACTATGGGGCCAAAAATAAACAAAAGTTCATACAAAAGTTCAATATCTTCTCCCCAAATGTACTCGTATAGAACGGAAAATTTTAGAGTTAACAACATAGAAGAAGTTTCGTAGTCCGTGAACTTATACGTGTACCATTTGAGGTTATGTATTTGACTTTCATTTAAATACTAGGGACAGCACAAGGTACAATGCTTATGATGATGATAATCTCCGACCGTATTTCGGCCAAGGCGGCCAATCTTTACGGAGGTCCAGGTATGCAAGAGGTATTATAGTGCACAAGTGTATGCGCAAACACAGATGCACTCTCTATTCCGTTACTCTCATAGCGGAAAGCCGACACGACCGGAGAGAGATCAGGCGCAGGACCAACGGTTTTACGTGCTTTCCGAGGCACGAGCTAAGTGAGAATTTTACAACATTAAAATCTGTACATGAAATAAATTCATTGGTAGAGGCCCGTGACTGAGATTGAACTTATGCCTCCCGCTTGGAAGGTGCACGTCTTAACCACTGGGCTATCACCGCTTCTTCCGGCCAGGCCCGGTTTGCAATCTCTAACGCGTAGCAAGATTTTTTCACGAGAAATAATTAATATCTGTCTATGAAAAAACTAGCATCAATACTGGACACTATAAATTTCGCCCGATCAAGTAGTAAATAAATTTTTTTTTAAATTTTTTACATAGTTTCCCAGCATTTTTTTTGGCATGAACTTACTTCATTTGATGAATAGAGTGCGTACCCTTCGTTAAGGGTGGCAACAAAAAACACCCTGTATAATCTCCTAAAACTTTTACTGAGCTAAGTAACCTTAATAATTTGGAAGTTACAAAAATCTGATATTATCTATAAAGATACGTCAACGGAACATATCTTTAGAATACCTATTTTTAGAAAACCTTTCATATTGTTTTAGAAAGCATTTCACTGTAACTTTAGCTTCGTCCCTTCCAACATAAATGTATAAATAGGTGTCTATAATTACCTGACATTCCCCCACGTTATCCTTTTACTCGCCCATACAAAATACGTCACAAGAATGACGTCGCAAAGTAATGACGTCACTGGTCCGCCAATGCTCGTGTCGTAGGCAGCTACGCGCCGTAGTATTGCTACGGGGGTGCTCCGCGTGTTTTTTATAAGAGTTGATGTTGCTACGAAGATTACAGAATATAATAAAATTTATCACAGCACATGGCTTTCAGAATAAGCCTTATCTCCTCTCCAAATCATCATAAACTATTAATTTTACCTACTTTATTAAATTACACAAAACTCCGTGAAACTTTCTTATAAAACTAGCTATAAACAACAATTACAAATGTACTTACTACTAAAGCTCTGACAGTACTAAACGGGTATAACCGAGCGCTAAGATAAACATATCCAGCTTAAACTGGATAAAACTGGTACGAGCCGGTTTAAACTAGTTTCGAAGTCGGAAACTTGGCGACCGCGGGCGCTGTTCGTGATACAGGTGTGATTAGGAACGTGACTAGTAACATTAGGAACGTGAAAACATTGTTTAAGAGGTATACGGAATATTGAAATTCCTATACAAATGCATTACATAGCTAAACAATATTTTATTCAAGCACTAGTGGACACCCGCGACTTCGTCCGCGTGGACTGCAGAAAAAACAAAATGTCGAAGTTATTCGGGATTAGCCTAAGTTTTAATCAGTGTCAGCTAACACCATACCACATTTTATTAAAATTGCTCCAGCCATTTTCACGTGAAAGAGTAACAAACATCCGTCCATCCATCCATCCATACTTACAAAGTATCGCGTTTATAACATTAGTACGATGTTTTGTCTTATACTAGCGGTCGCCTACGACTTCATCCGCGTAAGCTTAGAGTTTCCGTGCATTTAAATGTCTCACTTAATCTTTACATACAAAATTCATTGTTGAATGACCAACCGATAGATTAACGCATGGCCTACACTACTGATCGTAGAGACCTAAAACTAGGAGGGTGTACTGTCATACGATAAGAAGGTACTTTCCGAAATTAACGGTATCTACGTGACATCTGTTTGTATCATTAATATGTAATATTTCTGTTTATATAATAAAAACAACACGTCATAGTATGTGCTAATACGCAGATGAAAAAAATATCTACGAGTATGACTAATTCAATGACTGAGCACTTTTTGCTAACACGTTGACGTTAAAGTAAATAGCATGCTGAACTTCTTTTGTTACATTTTCAGTTATTGATTCTCCGATAGAAGTTATGGCATAAAGTAAGATGGAAACATGGAGACAAAAGGGAAACAAAGAGCCCTTAAAGCTTCTCTGGGCGATCGATTGCTAACAAGTCCATGTGCCATATTCTCCCACCTCACAAACCAGCAGTTTTCTGATATTTTAGCTAGTTTTAGTTGAACAGAGCCAACAAAAAATTTTGTATATATATATATATATATATATATAATGTGTTTTCAAAATTAGTGGTTTGCTTTTAACATGAAACTAGATAGGTAATAAGAAACAACTTTCACTATGGAACCAACTCCGAAATAGTGAAAAAAAAATAGCTGTACTAAACATTTAAGTACAGTAATTATTCAAGATTATATGGAAATGCTGATATTTTCTTGACAAATAAAATTCTATCAATTCATTACAAATGGACGAAATGCCGGCAAAGTGGAAGAGAAACAGAGGGGTGACGGACGGCCTTTTTAATTAAATGCCTAAACGGTTGGTTTTGTGTAGTCCAATTTACGTTCGCTTATAATAAAAATATCAAATTATTATTGACAAATTGCTTTGTTTAAGCTGCCTGTCCTCTAGAAACGTGATTTGCTACGTTACTTGCGTATGATATACACCAATCAAATTCATTGACATTATGGACCAATGAATAATGATGATGATGATCTCCGACCATATTTCGGTCAAAACGACCAATCTCTACGGAGATTGGCCAGGTACGCAGGAGATATTATAGTGCACAAGTGTGTGCGCAAACACAGATGCACTCTCTATTCCCTCACTCTCATAGTCCGATGGGACGGAAAGCTGACATGACCGGAGAGAGATCAGGCGCAGGACCAACGGTTTTACGTGTTTTCCGAGGCACGAGCTAAGTGACAATATTGCAACATTAAAATCTGTACATATGATGTGTAGATATCAAAAGCACAAAAAAATTAAAACGTAACAATGTTTTGAATAACCTCATTTATTTAATGAAAAAACCCAATGGTATAAAAAAAAATCACCCAGTGTTACTTTTATAACTAAGACGGATTTAATGATACCGCTCATATATAAATGCGACTAGCCGTTTAGACCCTAGTAGACCATGCCAAAGAAATAGTAGACCGTGCCAAAGAAATAGTATACCGTGCCAAAGAAATAGTAGACCATGCCAAAGAAATAGTAGACCGTGCCAAAGAAATAGTATACCGTGCCAAAGAAATAGTAGACCGTGCCAAAGAAATAGTAGACCGTGCCAAAGAAATATACATACATGCTCTTGAAAAACATAACCCTCCTTCTGGCGTAGTTGGTTAAAAAGGAAAACCAACTTCCGCCACAAGAAGCCATAACTAGACCCTAAAGAGTTTCACTATACCATCTAGCTCCCTCAGCAGAGCATTGTTATAATTAAATTATACAAATACAAGGATAAATTAATTGTAAGTATCCCGAAACCAAAACAAATGAACCTTCGAAAGGTTCGGGTCGCTAAAAAGTTTCACAATCCATTTCTCGTCCGCTCCATCTTCAGATCCTCGTTTCCATCATAATATGACCAAAGGTCAAAAACAGATTACTCGTGCCAATAATATTTGACCGTGGAATTGATAACGACTTTTTTTGTAATTCGATAAAAACATTGCAGAGTAATATTCTATAAGTACGTACTCGTATTCTGTGAAATCGTTTCCGCGTGCAAACACTTTAAAGGTCCAATTACTTAAAGTGATATAGCCTTTCTTTATCTCTTCGTTATCTACATTTTCATTTCATCGACTCGTTTATGCGATTACTCGTAGATTGCGTAACTATCGATTTGACACGTAATTATCGTAAATAAGCGCTGACAAGCCTTTGAGAAACCGGCAGCGATCAGTTTAATTCTAATAACAAATATATATTGTAGGCGTACTATTTCGGTAGTCAAAAAAAACATTATATAAATGAGTTATTCGTGTGAAATCCTGTGAGACCCTTTCATGTGAGTTAATAGAACTAATATAACATTGGTTAATCACAACTTATTAGATCGCGTGCAGGTTCTTTGAAGTGAATGAAACCGAAGCTCAGTGAATTTGAGGCAAGTGGAGAATTCGTTTGGAATGAAATATGAATCTATGTTTGAGAGGGTTGCAGCCAACCCCTAGGGTTGCAATCAACCCCTATGGGTAATTAATTTGTTATTTACCATAACATAATCAATTTTCTTTTAAGTACCTCCTACTATTACACGATAAGTGCATGCTTACATTTCTTTCAGAATATTTACATTATTTTTTTCTTCTGTAGATACCCATTTAATTTAGGCCAAATATCTTAATTTATTATTAAACAGCCACCCCGTACAGATGGGGTTCTCATGTTCATGGTCCAGTTGAGTCCGATTCCTACCCTTATCTATAAGTAAATTGTAGGGTATAAGAAACCGGTTCACTATCGCCTTGAAAACCGCAATAAGTTCCACAGCTTGGCCGTTCGCAATATGAATGTAGAAGCAAAACGCTTAGTACGAGTTTTCGGCACTTCAACTGTGAACCGGAGTCGCCTTGACGTTTCCCTGGTCGTCCGGTGGTAGAAGGGTGCTGGTGACGTTGATATCTCCTTAACCAATAGGAAATGTTCTATAACAAGACATCTTATTAAATCTCTCCTCACGCGGACGAAGTCGTGGGCGGCCGCTAGTATTTTAAAAATCGAGATTTGTAGCACAGAATGTAATCTCCGTGGTTTAAGTAGTTGAGACCATTTTGTGGAGCATTTCTTGAAGAATTCAAGAAGCTACTCAGCGTCGAAGAAAATTGGTTTACGAGTACAAGCTACATTTATTAAAAGTTTTTCTTCGAGAATGCTGCGTTTAAAGAACTCATTCTATCTTTCATTCGTTAGGGATAAACTGCAGATTGTTATTGCTCTCTTTCTGACCCTTTTGTTTTGTTTTGTATCATTCAATATGTTTAAATGTTTAATATCAGTTTAATAAATAAATACATCATAACTATTCACGCACTTTATCCACTATAATGAACCTGTATACAAATTTTGAGACTCGTTATCACTTTTTTCAAAATTATATGAAAATTCCTGAGTTTAGGAAGTCTTCAAATTTTGTGGATAAGATTTCTATAGTGGGCTATATTTATAGGTTTATCATTTCGCGTAACATACCCATTTTGTTACTGTATTGAATTATAAATATTATAAAGAAAATAAAAAAAAATCATTTATATATCATATATAAAAATTATTTATGGTTGCATGCTAGGTGCTTGATCGTTGCGACTGTAGTGTCTTGTGTTCGTGATCATGAGTCGGCAGATCCGAAGGTCAGCGGAGGGGAGGGTGTAGGGTCCGGTGGTGGGCGACCCCTCAATAGAGAAAAAAAATCACCCGAGTGAGATTTGAACTCACGACCTCTCGCAAACCGTGCTTTTGCTGTAACCAACTAAACTATCGGATCAATTAACTCTCATGGCGAATTTTACCATCTCTTTTACATTACGTTTTTGGCAACGTTATTTTTTCATCCCGATAGCTATATACTAGCCAAATCTCAGTAAACAAAGATGAATCCCTCAGCACAATTAAGTATTAATGATGAAACAATTAACCATATCCCAACGGATTGCATTAGGGAGAAATGTCTTATTTATTGCTGTATTGAATAAAGCATTAATTAAACATACTTTATTATAACTGACTATATGTTTGGTATTTATTTGAAATATGTAAATGCATACAATAATCTAGGTTTCGCGGTGAGCTTGGTGATACATTCCAGTGATTTTAGGCCAAACCGCAGCGCAGTGGCAGGTTCTGGAAATGCCAGTGACAGCGATATTAATGTTAAGCTGTTTATACATAGCAGTTATATAAATCTTTTATTGCCGATTTTTTCAAACGTCAGATAGTCTATCTAAGAAATAAAGTTAATGTTGTCTTTCTCTAAAACTTGATCATGACAGAGACAGCATCAACTTTATTCTTCAGATAGGCTATCTGACGTTTGGAAAAATCAGCCTTAGTCAAATTAATAAAAAAAAATCCTTAACAACTCAGGAATGTTCAGACAATCTTGATAAATAAAGATGCGATTACAAGTCTCATTTGTGAATATATACTCTATTAGCGGGCTATTTTGTTGCGTTTCGCTTAACATCCCTTTTGTTATACCCTGTATAGATAGTATCTTATTGTTAATACCATTTGCAATACAACATTTTGACGCTTACCTCCTCCCAATAAACTCTATACAATTGTAAATACTCCCCCCCCCCTGATTATGCCCAAAACACACAATTACAGAACCTTCATTAATGTTCAGTTCACACCTGAAATCATTCTGAAATCGTGCCCTACTCGTAGCATTCCCTTTCATTCCCGATCATTTGCGGATGAGCGATAACACCTGTCACCTCTCACCGTGTAGTAAATACAAGGATGAGTTACTATTATGTACATAAATACAAGGATGAGTTACTATTATGTACATAAATACATATAGTCACACCCATTATCCCCCAATTATGTTGGGCAGAAGTGTGCTTATTAAGTCTCACGTGGTACAAATAAAACCATCTAGCGACCCGTAACGAATCCAGTGGGATATGTTGCCGTGCCATTCTAAATAGGTATTAGTAGGTATCAGCATCAGAGCCTTGTCCATTAAATAGCAGGGTGCACCACGGGCAGGTGAGGTTGACTTTGGGTACTAGTCGAACCCACTTACACCCCGTTGTCAGGCAATCACACTTCTTCTTCTTCAGCCTATTGCAGTCCACTGCTGGACGTAGGCCTCTCCCAGGGCACACCACAAGGCTACTGCCACAGGGGGGCTTTGCCCATAGTCACCACGCTGGGCAGGCTGGTTGGTGACCGCAGTGTGATTTTCAGACTATGTTGTCAGTACGGGAGGCGCTGCTGCCCACCTCCCGGAAACCCTTAATCGCCTCGTACGATACCCACGGGTAGGCAGGGGTGGTACAAACTCTACTCTGCCGGCACCACGCGGCTATCACACTATTGTTGAACGTATTTACCAAAACTAAACCACAACCAAAATCTTTATACCTATCATGCAGATTTCGTATCGCGCTAAATTTTGACAACGTTTAAAGAGAGAAGTTGAAAATGCCTAAGAAATTGTTACAAGGCATTGTTTTCCGCCCACAATTTTCTACCCTAATTCGTCAACTGTATGTTACTCTATTTTCAATACTGCTTGTTCTGTGTGAACGTGCCTCGGCCGAGGCAAGCGGGCGAGTGACCGAGCGTCCGAGACATCGAGGGCCCACTCTGGCCGCTCGCGTATTTTGTTTATAACCTCGCTCTCATGCATAACAAGTACGTCCAGAATAACGAAGTTTTCTTATCGCAGCAAATGCCTCACTCCATCTGTGTAGACTCTAGACCTTGTGAGGAAAAGTAATAGCACCTCTATTGATATCTACTCCATCATTCTTACATAGGTATCAGTTTTAAACTTTATGAGAGTAGCGGTAGAGTTTATTTTATAATTAATAAGTAACCTCAAAGGATTAAAATTTGTTGCTCTGTGTTGGCGCCTCGGTGAATATTTTATAAGATGATTTTGGTATTTACAATGAATTACGAATTTGTATTTTAATGAAGTAAAATTCGTAAAGTCTTAATTTAACATGAGACAAGCCAAATATCTAAATTATATTTAAGTATACGTTGTTAAGTCTGGAGAGAAATTGTCGCAAAATACGTTATAAGTATTTGGTGTAGTATTGAGGGAAGTATCGATTTAATTTAAAAATATTTGGATTCTTTTGTATGAAAGACAAAGTTTATCTGTGCTACAACGTTATCTCCTGAAGAACTTCTCACGGGATTTATAAATAATTGAGGTAAAAAAGAACTGAAGTACGTGTCGTATGTAGCTAGAAAAAACATAATTACCTACTCGTACTTTTGTGAAAAAGTCTTACTTATATATTACTTTTTTCAGTATCCTTTGCTCAACGATGTATATAGTTTTGCTATTATGTTCTATTTGGTATCGATTTTTCCTGGTCAAATAGCCTATCTGAAGGATAAAGTTGATGGTGCCTCTATCTTAAGAAAATTAAAGTACATAACTTAAATGTTTTAAAAATACATAATTATGTACATACTGGGTGTTTTTTGGTCGTCAACGTTCCCGAAAACTACGGAATCTCCTCATCATCACGATAATTTTACTCTATGAAAGCATACCTGGGAAGTGTCTGGTTCCCAAGATATTAGGGTCCAAAGTTGAGTAAATAGACTGCGTTTTTCTACATAAAAGCACATAGACGCGCGTAGCAAGATTTTTTCACGAGAAAAAATTCATATCTGTCTATGAAAAAACTAGCACGAATGCTGGCCACGTTTTATTTTTTCAAAAAAATTTACATCGTTTCTCAGCATTTTTTCTGGCATAACCTTACCTAATTTATTTGATGTATAGAGTACGTACCCTTCGTTAAGGGTGGCAACGAAATATCACTCTGTATATAAGATCACCCATATACAAAATTTGGACCCGTTTAGCAAGAGACAAGGTTTACGTGGAAATCTTTAGAGGAGGCCTTTGTCGACAGACGACCTGTTTCACATAAACACCCGGTTGCCGATCATTCAAATAATGAAAATTAGAATATCAAGTTATTAAGTTTTTAGTCATTAGGCAAGTATTATGTAATTGTAAGATAAGAAACAATAATAAAGGTTATTATATCTATACTATAATACTATAATATAATATTAATATTATAAAGCTGAAGAGTTTGTTTGTTTGTTTGTTTGTTTGAATGCGCTAATCTCAGGAACTACTGGTCTGATTTGAAAAATTCTTTCAGTGTAAGATAGCCCGTTTATCGAGGAAGTCTATAGGGTATATAGCAATCCGCCCCGGCTTCGCACGGGTGCAATGCCCCCTTTCGCGGACGAAGTCGTGGGCGACCGCTAGTTTTATTATAAAAAAACACGAATCTTTCCCGGAGAATAGTCAGCGATCGAGAACCTCCATTTGTTACGGTCTTAGCACACCTATTTCGCTTTATCTCCTTTCAATGATTTTATAATATTTTCCTGTACTCATTATAAAAGAATGTTATATTTAAAAGGTAACGTAACATTGAACGAATACATGCATTTTTACGATCGCAAACTTTACCAGTAACGTGAAAATAACATGCATATAACTTGTAAGGATAAAAAAGTTTTAAAAAATGCCTTTTATACACTTTTCGCGTTGAAATTTGCTATATAAATAATAAAACTTTACCCTATTTCTTCACTGCGTGTTTTACAAGTCACAAGTCCAATGGGAATTTCTCTCGACATGGAAAAGTTGTATAATAGAAACTGTCTATTAGGTAAGAAGTATGTTATAATTTTTATGATAATTTTTTTGACTAATACCTATGTATAGGTACATACATACACAGGGTGTTTTTTTGTGGCCACTTTTAACGAAGGGTGCGTACTCTATACATAAAATAAAGTAAGTTTATGCAAAAAAAAATGCTGGGATTTTTTTTTTTTTTAAATTTTTTAATTACTTGA
Organism: Carposina sasakii; assembly: GCA_014607495.2. Lineage (NCBI taxonomy): Eukaryota > Metazoa > Arthropoda > Insecta > Lepidoptera > Carposinidae > Carposina > Carposina sasakii. Next base: position 2,748,833 of record CP053155.1, on the reverse strand, counting down.
TCTGGCGAAATTTATAGTGTCTAGTGTTTATGCTAGTTTATTTATAGACAGATATTAATAATTTCTCGTGAAAAAACCTTGCTACGTGCGTCTATGTGCATTTATGCAGAAAAACGCAGTCTATTTACTCAACTTTGGACCCTAATATTTTGGAAACCACACACTTCCCAGGTATGCTTCCATGGAGAAAAATGATCGTGATGATGAGGAGATTCCGTAGTTTTCGGGAACGTTGACGACCAAAAATCACCGTGTATACATATGTTTATACACGACTGTATTCCCGAAGCCAGAACTGCAGGATCATAAAGGAGATACTGCAGCCATGTTTAGCATAGCTGTTTCAGATGTTAATCATCAGTGACAAGTTGCTAGCTCATCGCCTGAGAGACTGCCCGAGTTCATTAGTCACTTTTACAAGATGCCTGGAAGGAGATGCAGCTGATGTACCTATTCTAGTGAAGCTCCGCATCAGCATAGGACCTACCTACGTAAACAACAGATGTTTAATATTCTTTGAATTTAGGCCATGTATTTGATATACCTGCCCAACGTGGTGACTATGGGCAAATACCCCCCATGGCAGTCTTGTGGCGTGCCCCGGGGGAGGCCTACGTCCAGCAGTGGACTGCAATAGGCTGATGATGATGATGTTGACGATGATTTGATATACATATACTTACGCTTTACCTACATAAAGCAATTCGAATAAATACCGGTGTTATTATATCGTGTGAAAACAGTGTTTACGGTATCTATCCGCCAAACAATTATTGAGTGTACCTATATAAACACGAAACTCCATAAATAAATGTTTTTTTTTCTGCAGCACTCAGCAGCCTCATATTTTGTTATTTACATTTTAGGACCCACCGTACGTTTGTTACAAAAAAGCTCTCACATTGTATTTCATAAAGTTTTCCTCTTACATTTTTATCGAAGAAAATGCCGATAAAAATTTCTTTTGAAAGTCACGTTCAAGAAAAAGGAAAGTATAATAAACCGGGAAATGCTCTCGTAAAATGTCAAATAATAAAAGATATTTCACCGGATACTGATTTTATAAACACTGTAATGTCACCTCTACACAGATGCATCCGCTATGGATATTACTTTCGGGGTAGTTTAGTCGCTTATGACAGTACCTGCGGGCCAATTCCCAAAAAGTCTCGAGTTGGAACGAAGCCGAAACGGAACAGTTGTAGACGCTCAGAACAAAGCAATAATTACTTTATGGTAACGTAATTAGACACATTTCAGCACGAGACAGATATTTGTTTTTATTCTGTCATACTCGCGACCGATGTTTGCGAAAATATAACTTATTACTCAAGCGGTAAGTATATATATCGTTAATGGTTCGTTAGTGGTTGCGTTACGGCTCAAAAATTTCCAAGAATTGCCCCCCTGTTCTGATGTGGGGCTTTACTAATACATAAGGTGCTTCTTCATAAAAGTCGACTAAGGAACTCAGGGGTGTCCTCTCAGGGGACAACTGCTTGTCACTGAACACTTCCTAAACGCTATGCTAACCGTAGCTGTAACCGTAATAATTAATCATAATGTCTCCGATCATATTGGTGTGCGCAAACACAGGTGCACTCTCTATTCCCTCACCGTCATAGTTATTTTGTTGTTACAAAGCTTAATACATACGTATCACAAACTTCACATCTTCCCATTCGTTGTGAACAAGCTTTTACCTTACGTTGGTGGTGACACATTTTCATGTGATACTCGTATACAGATTTGTGGCGAGAAACATGTAGAGATATGTTGGTGCTATGTAGAGAGAACATAGCCTACAATACTATCATTTACTATCATGTGACCATGATTTCGAAATAACATTGGATTTCGATTGATGTCATTTTTTGTCTATTTGGATAATATGTCATGATGACTTGCTGTAAATAACGTGTGTTAACATATGATTTTACAATAAACAAATAACTAAATACTTATTACAATTGAAGTCAATTACACATTTTTAGTTATCATACTTTCACAAAACACCTCCCTTTGATTCTACAAGACAGATGTTTAGCTTTAAAAAATAACAGTGTAGCCGTTTACATAATACATATCTCCAACTATAGATGTGGTTGTCGAGCTACATATTAGAATAAAAAATATACACAAATTCTATTTGTTTTCGAATCGCGACTAAAATAATGTAACGTCATGTTATTCACATCGCAATAGCGTGAGAGGTGACGTCTCTTTAAAAAAAACCAATTCGTTATCACACAAAATCGACATTTTGCAAATTATACGGCAGTTCATAAAAGATTCATGAGTTCCGGAGTGTTTTTGTACCCGTTTCAGCAGGTTTTGTTCAGTACCTGTATACAATACAAAGTATAGGTTTATTCATTTAATTTGTTAATGTAAATTTTTCTGACGTAAATATACAACAGATAATAACAACACTCGTACCTACTTACTTGGTATATATGGCATAAATGTGTATTACACCTTTTGTTGTAAAAAAATATATTAAGCTGTTTCTTTAATCTCCATCCGAGATAAAAGACAAAGAAAATGTATATTTGAGTGAAAACAAAAAGCTTCCTTCGGCCTATTTTTAGTAAGTTGCTCCACATTCTGTTCCTCGCTCGTCTATAGTACGAAAGTTCAATATTTCTGGCTCATTGGGCCGGAGTTTGTGGCCGCAAATGGAGTGTGAACCAGCCCTAAGCCTGACGACATTATGCGGCTTGTGTGTGCACAGCTTTATAAAACACTTATGCTATTTTTGCTTATTTTGTTTAAACATAACCAACCTATATAAGATGTCTTATGTATGCCTGGCTTAGACACACAACTTGTCACTTGAACATTTACATCTGTCCCCGCCCTGCCAACCGTGGCTGTAGGATCTAGCTTATGATCCTGCAGGTTTAGCATCCCTTTTCGGAAACACAGCAGTGTCGATATGTTTGAATATGCTGTCATTTGTTTCTCTCCTTTTTTTCTTAATGTAGTTATGTAGTTTCTTAGAATTTGTTTAATTGCACATGTTACCCTGTTGTTAACAATTTCTCTTTACTTGCTTGGCTTGCTGGAAGAGATCTCTGGTAGAGATAAGAATAAGAATATTTATTGTTCGTAGATATGTACAGGTAATTGAAGGTAGGTGTTATGCAAATTACAGTGCTCTGTATCTTGCCCATACTGAGCTTACATACATGAAAAATTTGTCCATTACATTATATAATCAAATAGTACAAATCAATAACAAACAAATTAACCAGTGCAGTATTCAAACCAAGTAAAATCAACCATAAGCATGACAAAATCAATAATCTAACTCGTTTGTAATATTAGGTACGTAAACATGTCAATAAGCTTGCCATTGTACATGCATCTCTTCTTTAATGTTGTATGACATATTTCTTTTTGTGTATGTGCAATAAAGAATAAGAAAAGATATGTATGTTTGTAGATGAATTGGATGGACCTCAGTATGAAAATGGCGAGAAATTATGAAAGCTTAATTTATAACTCGGTTTGACCATGTCGGCAACGCCCCGTCGCACATAAACAACATTTGTTTCGCATTAAACGCGCACCGAATGCGTTTTCCAAATATAACACTCGCGCAAACGCACAACTTTCCGAAAATAGCCGAACGCTAACCGAAACGCATCAAAAATAACCGAAGGCAAAACGAAACGCAGCGAAAATAGCCGAACGCACCGCCGACGTAATTGTTGACCCTATTTCGAAAATATCTATGTTCTATGTATAGAACGTGTGGTCAACATAGTTCTAGTTAATCTTGCGGTTACCATGCTTTCGATTTATCTGGGAATCGATTTGAAATTTTATTTTTTCCCGCTGTTTCTTGACCTTTTTATCGCAGTTATTGCTATCACAATTATTATTTTAGGTCATTGTATGAATAGCTGTGAAATGTATTGAATTTACGTAAGTAGTATTAAAACAACTCTTGTTTTATATGAAGAAAACTGGTGACCGACCAGTGATGTTCTTAATCATTTCTTTTTACAATAGGGCACCTAAGTACACATTATAGTAATATAAATATAATGTTGCATGTCAAATTCTTTAGCGAAACATGTCACTCATCTAATTAAGTAAAAACAGGTATTATAAGTATCATGACGTATTGAATAAATAAATAAATATTTTCATCATTCGTCCGAGTTTTCACATAACCCATAGTCACTACACTCCGTTGAGCAAGAGTAGCCATTATCGCATTGAGTGCATTCGCGGATGACGTTCGCGGCAGAACTCGGACATTCCGACGTTTTGTCATACATCCACGGATAAAGAACAAAATGGATGTGAAGAATATGTTATTCAGCAATAGCGGCCAGCAGTCTGTCAAAATAGGATGGCGCGCAATTTATATTATCATAGTGTAAATAAAAACTATTTTCACGGCTAGGCCAGCTCTGCTCCCGCTTCGTTTTATTTCACCACCGACCTGTCTGGGCGACTATAAGATTTATTAGACCAGTGATCGGTACTGAACTGCGGCCTGTACACGATCTTTGTGCGGCCCGCGATAAAGCCAAAGGATTCTAGCTTAAAAGGTATCATTAGATTTATCTCAGTCGTAAGAATGACACTGGGAAGGTACATGAATACTTTTCGCATTCGGGTTTTTTCTATTGTATACATACGTACATACACACATATAACCACGCCTTTATCCCATACGGGGTAGGCAGAGCACCAAGGGCCGAAAGAACCACATGGTGCTACTTCTGACCAATTTTGAGGGTATAGTTGAGATGTACAAGTTCGGTTAGTTGTGACAGGTGGTCAGCCCATCGCCTACAAAACACCAAGACCCTCTTGTCCTTCTACTGACTTGTACAGTATGCCCACAGTATACCCGGGAAGAGAAGCAGCTGTAGTATTATACGTTTTTTTTTCACTCCCAGAGCAGCATAGAATGCGGCATGTAAATAATCTATGAAAAACTTCACCTTCCTCTTCTACTTCCTTCAAGCATGTTACGTACGAGTATAACATGCAGAGCCCTGATGTAGCAGCCCTAGGAACGACACGAGGCAAATATGCTAACTTCGCGCAACCTGACGACCCAGCGCTACCGCGGGCCGTGGGAAGACACTCTTGTTACTTACATCGTACGATTGTCACCTATATTTATCATTTATTATAATTAATTTTTTATTTAAATTTTTATATCGAATAAAATCAGTCTAAGTAATTTTGTTTTTTAGGGTTCCGTACGTCTGAATACAAAAACGGAACCCTTATAGGATCACTCGTGTGTCTGTCCGTCCGTCGCTTACAGTCAATTATCTCCGAATCTATTAGACCGATTAAGTTGAAATTTGGTACACATATCAATTCCTGTGACCCAAACACAGAGGTGTGACGTGAGCAGATGAAATCTGTATATGGGGGGTCATTTTTGGGGGGGAAGGGGAAAATTAAAAAAAAAAATCTGAAAACTGCATCGTGTGGCATATCAAATGAAAGGTCTTGTTGAGAAGATCTTAAATGTATTTTTTTGTAATTTTAAAATAAATAGTTTCCAAGTTATTCAAGAAAATAGACGAAAATTGACCATTCCCCCCCCCCTTATCTCCGAAACTACTGAACCTAAAATTTTGAAAAAAATACAGAAATTAGTTTTCTCCTTATAGATTATAGGAAAACCTATAAGAAGTCCATGATATTAAAATAACATGGTAAATCACTCAATATTGTGCGTACCAACTTTTTGTCAGATTTAAAAAAACATGATAGGTAACATCGTACGGAACCCTCTTCACGCGAGTTCAACTCGCACTTGTCGGCTTTTTTTACATCCTGCGCTGTAGCCGGTCGTAATTAGCAGACATCTCATCGACAACAACAAACTCCGGCATTCTAAGAACTAGGAATATACTACAACTGTTCATATAGGTATCTAGAAACTAGATGTGATGGTTCTATCTTACGAGATTCATTTTATGAGCTAAGCAATGCAATAACCATTCCATGGCTTCTTAAGAAGAAAGCAGAAAATTGGATTCTTATTTTTATGTTAGACCAGTAAGTTGTTGTTACGCTTCCGTATTTACCTGCTTATTTCCTATGGGTACCATTATTTATATTAGTTTAAAAAGTGATCTATGTTATCTATGTTAAATCGTGACGTTTACAGCATGTCGGCGTTACAGTATCGATTACGTATTTTGAGCAGCAGAATGGAGTACATTCGATAAAAACGTAACGGATACTATGCCTCGACGCCGACGACGCAACGCTGCGATTCCGTTCCGTCACCGGAGTAAACAGGGGTGTAGTCGATCTTTTAAATTGTTTTTGTTATTCGCTTTGCCCTCGTATAAAGATAGGCTCGAACATATTTTTATTTATTATTCAAAGGTATAAAAGCTACGTATTCGAATACTCGTATTGTTATATATGCCGAGAGCTATAATTGTGTCTTTTAGATAAGTGTCAATATTTTTTTACAACGTATTTTATCTTCATCTATGCTGCTCTAGTAGTTTCTTCTATGCTGCTCTAGGAGTGAAAAAAAAAAGTATAATACAACCGCTTCTCTTCCCGGGCATACTGTCCAAGTCAATAGAGGATCTTGGTGTTTTGTAGGAGATGGGCTGACCACCTGTCACTACTAACCGAACTGGTACATCTTAACTATACCCTTAAAATTGGTCAGAAGTGGCACTATGTGGTTCTATCGACCCTTGATGCTCTGCCTAACCCGTAAGGGATAAAGGCGTGATTATATGTATGTGTATTTTATATGAAACTTTGTGTATTGACTATGCAGGTAAATAGGTGATAAATAGAGTAAATCAATGGCTTTTTATGAAGGTATACGATGATGATGATCTCCGACCATATTTCGGCTAAGGCGACCAATCTCTATGGAGATTGGCCAGGTACGCAGGAGATATTATAGTGCACAAGTGTGTGCGCAATCACAGATGCACTCTCTATTCCGTTACTCTCATAGTCCCATATATGATATAGAGTAGTTACGCAGTACGTACCTATTAACTTTATCCACTTATATTTTTTATCTTAACTTTATACCTAATCCCCATTTTTTCGTTACATGAAAATGTGAAAACGAAAGTTTTAACTCTGTAAGTAAAACAACGAAACCCGCGAAAGTAACTCTTACGAATATAATGAAAGTCATAGGTATAATTTATTAAAGTCAGAATAAATTATGAAATTGAAAAATAAAAGCTTAACAAAAGTGCACAAAAACAATCTTGTATATTGACTCATATTATGTTCCGCAACAATCCTTTGAGCGACATTTTAAAGTGATGAAAATTTCATCAACATAACTTAATAAACATAAAGGTTTTCATTCAAGTTATTATTTCCTTATTTTTACGAGCAGTAAACTGTTATCTGATAAATAATTTTATGAGCAGTAAAATATCTGGGAAAATTTATCTTAGTGGGTGATGAACAGATTAAGGACACGTGAAGTTTAGCCCTAAATAAGTTCCATTATATTTTGTTGTTTATGTGTGTTGTGTTTATTAAAGTGAAGCTTCATCATCATCATCAGCCTATTGCAGTCCACTGCTGGACGTAGGCCTCCCCCAGGGCACGCCACAAGACTGCCATGGCCACAAGGCGGGTTGGTGACCGCAGTTTGTATTTTGGACTATGTTGTCAACACGGAAGGCGCTGCTGCCCATCTTCCGGAGACCCTTAATCGCCTCGTACGATACCCACGTGCAGACATAGGGTGGTACGAAGCTTCATACATACATAAATAATACACGTCTATGTTCCTGAACTGGGGTAGCCAGAACCAGAACTGAGGGATTACAATATCAGAGGATCACGTTTAGTATGACGCATCCGGTCTGCCCGTGCCTATACAGTTCCATATATAACAAGTCATAGGTACGTGTACGTCTACGCTTACGTGTACTAATACGCATCCGGTGTGCTCGAGACTTTAATGAACAATGTTAGTGCTGGCTTATCGCCTGAGAGAATGCTGATGTCCCTGCCCCGAGTTTTAAAAAGTAAGTTATTTGCTCCTGTACCTTAACCTACTATATTTAGAGCTTAATTTAAAAAAAAAACTAAAATATTATACACGGTGATTTTTGGTCGTCAACGTTCCCGAAAACTACGGAATCTCCTCATCATCACGATCATTTTTTTCCATCGAAGCATACCTGGGAAGTGTCTGGTATCCAAAATATTAGGGTCCAAAGTTGAGTAAATAGACTGCGTTTTTCTGCATAAATGCACATTGACGCGTATAGCAAGATTTTTTCACAAGAAATAATTAATTAAATTCTGTCCATGAAAAAACTAGCATAAACACTGGACACTATAAATTTCGCCCGATCAAGTAATTAATTTTTTTTTCAAAAAATTTTTCATAGTTTCCCAATATTTTTTGGCATAAACCTACTTTATTTTATGTATATAATACGTACCCTTCATTAAGGGTGGCAACGAAAAAACACCCTGTACAGAAAATAAAAATATGGTAGGTGGGGCCCGTTAGGCAGTGCGCCCAAAATGCTGGTAGAGTGCGTTTCACCGCATAGTTCCACTGGATGATGGCGCTAGTTACTATGTGTATGATTACATTATCTGTGTCGCTGCATTAAAAAAAATGTTAGTTCCTTAATCAAACATAGGAGTTATTCACTGAAACGAACTATTTTTACTTACTTACTTCATTTTATTTTGACCAACATAAACCTTAAGACTCAAAGTAACATCACCTCTCGCTCTACATTTAAAGCTACGCCATTTACCAAAAATACGCTTTACGTGCCAGATTGGTAATAAACGGGGTAATTTCGTGTCTCCGCTTTTATATCTGTTCCGCGTCTGATGTTCAACATTTTGTGGCTTGTAAAAGGGGCTCACGGTACCCTAATTGCAGAGTTTGTGGTTTAATTACACGAAAATGACAACAAACTTAAAAAAAAACAAAAGTCTTAAAACTTTTATTACTTGTCTACCTATCTGATGCCTGTGCTGATGCGGGGCTTCACTAGAATACTGCATCTCCTTCCGTACATGTCGTAAGAGTCGACTAACAAATTAAGGCATTCTCTAAGGCGGTGAAAAAGCTTGTCACTGATATTTACAAGTATCCCTGCTATACTAAACGTGGCTGTGGGATCTCCGATAGGACAGTGCAGATCTGGCTATCTTATTTCGAGAACACAGCCGTGTCTGTCTATGTGTATGTATATATATATATGTCGGATAGTTACCCAACTACTGATTCTGGCATACCAGCTACCAGCTAACTTCTCTTATACATTTCTATGGTAAAAAATTACGAAGTAATTTCTTAATTATGACACTATTTGACACAGAATTATTCTATACCTACTTCGTCTCATTGTATAGTATTCGTGATTGAGTGTTGATACTTATCTTTTTGAAAAAATCATACCTAACTATAAAATAGTTACTTAAGCAATTACTTGAGTAAAAGTAATTACTTATTCTTCTGCTTCATAGACAGATTAATTTTTAATTAGTTGCCCTTAGATGAATAATCACGTCACTGTAGTTGCCCCTTTTTAATTAATTGGCTTGCAATAGGTTTTCATAGAGATTCTTTATATGTTTAAATGGACCAGAAAACAGTTAAATTTGGTTAGGTACTTCAATGATTTCCTTTTCAATTAAACCTCGCCGGGTAATTCTTTAATTTTCCTCCAGAAAGGCAATTAATTTTCTTTTACGACAACCGTTTAGGTAAATTTTATTTTACTGCTAGTAGATTTATTTATGATTTGTATTTGGTACAATCCTGCTGATGCAGGGCTTCATTGGGATACATCAGCAGCATGTCCTTCTGTGGTGAATTTGGAAGCAAAATCCGAACTGCCGATTAATCTGGTTCCAACTTATAATGATGACCCTAATAATATTCGTAACCGATATAAGCAGAAAATATCAGAGATAAAACTTCCTGTAAATTTAACTGTAATCCTGTCGGAACAAAAAATATCGGACTAGCATTCAGATATGAAATAGACCAGGGGTTTCCAAACTACGGCTCGAGGGCCAAATCCGGTCCGCCTGTGCCATAAATCCGGCCCGCGACAGCTTAGGACTGGTGTCATCAAACTGGTCCACGACAGCCAATGTTCTACTGTTATTACTATTACTGTGATAAGTTAAATGGAAGAGAATGAAAACACAGAATGATAATTACTTACTCGATTTTATTTACTTGCAAGGTAAAACTTTACGACAGAAATGATGACGCAGAAAACTCAACTTAAGTATCTAAGCTTAAGCATATTAATAACTAATAAATAATTAATATATACAGTGTATTTAGTACACTATCAATAGCAATTGAAATGCAAAAAAGCCTGTTTGCTTAGGTGGGCAGAAAAATTTAATTTGATTTGGCCCTTAGAACATACCAAAAAAATATTATGGCCCTAAGGCTTCAAAGTTTGGAGAACCCTGAAATAGACCTATGTAGCAAATCTAAAATTGTTCTGTGTCGTAGAAAATAACACTGCAACTATTCCTTTTCCAGCTAACTGGTAAAAGTCAATTAACTAGAAAAGAGGTTCTTTCAAAATATAGTCCCGGCTTTGAACCGAAACCTGGAAATGGCAATGTCGTTTAAAACTAAAACAAGTGAACAAGTTTAAATTAAAACCCAGCGGATTTGTTTGAGTTTTCACTTCTACCCTATTAGTTTGCTCGCGGTGTTTTAGGTTCTAAGAACAGCTGCAAAAAGGAGCAGGAAAAAAGAATGTTAGGTTATCCGTGACGTAAGCCACTACTACTCATGGGGAGGTTGTTGGGGGAGGCCTATGTCCAACAGTGGACTTCTCAGGGCTGTAAATGATGATGATGATGAAGCCACTATGGGGCAAAAGCGACTCCATTGTTTTTTTAAATACCCATACCATTCTATTATTATATTTAGTGTCACTTTCACCACATTATCACTACATATTATAAGACAAAGTTGCATGTCGCTGTCTGTCCGTCCCTTTGTATGCTTAGATGTTTCAAACTAGGAAACGGATTTTGATGCGGTTTTTTTAATAGATAGAGTCATTCACGAGGAATGTTTATATGTATAGTACCAGCACTGCAACCGAGCGAAGCCGGGTAAGGTCGCTAGTGTATGTATAGTTTACTATACATTATGGTATACAGCGGCAGTGTCCCCTAAATAGAGTGGCCAGAACTGCAGCATCATAAACCATAGCATATCGGAGACAAATGTACTCGTAGATAATCAGTAAAAAGTCGCTAGCTTATTGCCTAAGAGAAAGCCCGAGTTTCTTAGTTATGATCTTGCAGCTCTGGCTATCCCACTTAAGAAACACAGTCGTGTCTATTCGTCCTACTCCTCCATATAACAGCCCGATGATAAGATCCCATAAGGAGTAGACTGTTCGACTCGACTTGTGTGCTTTGAATTGAACGAAGTATATTTGATTTGAATTGTCAGGTTCTGATTCCGCATCAATGTACTATTATGTAGTGAATTCAAATGCAATACCTATGTACCTACCTACTTACATAATATATCAAACGTACACTCATACATATTATAAGTACATATAATCACTCTTCCCGGAGGGATAGGCAGTTATCACAGATCTCCATGTGCTACGACCTCTTTCGCTTTATCTACTTTTATGATATTCTTCATGCACGCTCGTCGACTTAGGATACACTTGACTTGGCCTTTCTCTTCAATTTCTCCAATATCAAACCTTTCTCTTCAATTCCCCCAGGGTCTCATGGGGGGTATTTGTCAATATCTATAAATAAAAAAACGTCTACGCTACTCTACTACACAGATTCTAATAAAATTTTATATTCACGTAGGCATTATTAAAAGGGCAAAGGTTACCTTACGTGACTTAAAAATAAGGTATTCCCAGAAAACTACCAGCCGTTAAAATTTGCGGGCAGACATTTTTAAACCATTCAAAGGTTCCAATGTAAAAAATGTAAAAACACCCCTATTCCTGTAACAAACGAGGTTATCCCGTGACTCCCATAATTAGGTGGTGGGTTAGTGGGCACGCGCGGGGTGAATGGACTCTAATGCCATGGCAAAGTTCGATCAGACATGTAGTTTATCTTCATGGCGACCTTTATCTTTTTGACGGCCGTTGGTGTAGTTGGTAGTGACCCTGCCCGCCACGCCATAGGTCCTAGGTTCGAATCCCGGCAAGTGCAAACATTGATATGCCATTGTTCCCAAAAAGGGCTAGCCGGTACTGCAGGATCGGAAAAGAGATCCCACAGCCCTGTTTGTCAGCTATTAATTATCAGTAACAAGTTGCTAGCCTATCGCCTGAGAGCATGCCCGAGTTCCTTCGACGACACTCACGATATGCCCGGAATGAGATGCAGCTGATGTATCAGCAGCATCAGCACACATTTTTTTTAATATTAAAGAGGCTTACGCTTGACCACAACGCGCCTGATGGTAAGCACCGTTGCAGTCTAAGATGGAGCGCGCTTGCCTAAAAGAAACTGGTTCATTCTCGACTGCAAGATTATAGTTCATGGGGAACAGGGATTCAGGCAGGGAGTTCCACAGCTTGGCCACATATTTTACTCATTGGAAAATGTCATGTTTTGTTTTGTGTATAGATAGGTCCTCTCTGTCGGCTATTTTTACATAACCTTGTACAAGACACGAAGCATTCCCCTTGTCAATACTATAGCAATTATGGGGGTGCAGTGAATCGGAAAATGATAGCTTTGATGACCCGATGAATAATAGGTATAGGTAAAGATAAATCGTACTGAGTAAAGGGTAGGTTAAATACAGCTTGTGTATATAAACAGTATGTTAGCGAACATAGTCAGGAATTACGAACATATCTGTTATCATTTTTATGTATTGTGCGGGTCTTCACTAGAATATCAGCTGCATCTTCTTCCGTGCATGTATAAGTGTCAACTAAGGAACTCGGGCATTAGACGATTAGCTAGCAACTTGTCACTAATCATTTACATCTGTCCCCGCAATGCTAATGGCTGTGATATCTCCTTTAATCGTATACCTAACGCCTCAATCTACAACGCCAATCAAAAACATTGGTAATAATAAATGAAATTGTATTAGGCGTTACTAATAGTAAAATCACGAAACTCTTATTAATATCTCAATCATAAAGCAGTCCCATTCACTAGCGAACCAGCTCGATTATGCGAAGCAAAGCTGGCTATTCGCGGCGTTATTTATAATTTGGGTTCGACACGTGTGCGACTAGAAAACTGTGGTAGAGAATGTAAGCGAAAGCGGTTCGAAAAGTATAGTTGTACCTACTATCTTATAGCCGTTATTTCGAAAAGTAACCTCTGTTATGGTAATTGCTTTATTATACAGGGTGTAACAAAAAGGGTATGTTAAGCGAAAAGCTATGTAAATAGCCCACTGTAGAGAACCTGTCCACTAAATTTGAGACCCGAAATCACATGTTTATTTTTCCCGATAGTATGGATAATTTTTAAATATATCAGGAATTTTCATACAATCTTGAAAAATCAAAATGTGATTTCGAGTCTCAAATTTTGGAAATAGATTCTCTATAGTAGGCTATTTACATAGCTTTTCGCTTAACATACCCTTTTTGTTACACCCTGTATAGTTTAGGTGTTTTCTTCCCTATTGTATTAAAATTTAGTCTGACCACTAAGAATATTATATCATAAGGCAAAAACTACATAAGATGTCTCTTGTGTTTCAGGTATAACTTTCACAGAATAGAATTTTTACATACGATTTGGCTAAGGTTTGTATCCGTAGACATAAAACCTGTCCCACAATTGGTAAGTTAGTCTTAAGCCATAAGCAACTTATTACTGATTTCTTTTATCTGGCCACGCTATGCTTAACGTGCCTTTTGTGACCTAACACACAATTTTATTTATTTATAATTTACATAGATAACAGAAACACAGGAGATGGGCCGCTAAGCGCACTTAGTTTGAGTTCTGATGTAAGCGGCTATAAGCCACACTTACATTGACATCTAAATAATAACACAAATTACACCCAACATTGATAAATCTCTGACACTCACACATTTAAGGCGGTACTCTCATTGGCGCGCACACATTGCTATCTACTGTGTAAGTACGCGCCTCAGTATAGCAAATACATTCAACAAATTTCACACGTACGCTAGTGATTGACTGTCGATAAATTTGTTATCGAGCACTTGCGTTGTTGCACATCGCGAACAATTTAGGCTTTAGTAGCTGGTCACAATACAATTTTAAACATGTTTTTACTTAGCTTCATCTTAAAATTCAACCTACTTTTTCTACTTCTCGTTGTCCGATTGAGCTTAGATTTTGAGTTGCATCACAGTCACAAAAGTATGAGGTCACAAATAAAAGGTTATTTTTCTTGAAGGGATAAAGAATAAAGTAAATTCGTAGCGGAGTCTTTAATAAATTAGTACGGTATGTAAATGTTCGATGGAAATAAAAAACTATAATAATATGCTTATTGGTAGTCATTTATTATCTACATTTTTATCACCATTATTAAACGGGCAATCAATGTTGGGGTACCCCATTACGTCTCCTAAAATTATGTAATAATAGTATTTCCTAATTTTAAATGACATAAAGTCATAAATATGTCCTAAGTATCACTACATAGTATAAAACAACCTCGCTTCCCGTTATCTGTCTGTCTGTCCCTATGTATGCTTAGATCTTTAAAACTACGCAACAGATATTATAATTTAAAAAAATATTTATTAATAAGAAACACAAAAATAAAGAAAGTTGACTTTGCACACATCGACATTAATTTAGGTACTTTGTTACACTAATAATAATAAGTAATTCACCATTGTTTTACATAAACATAATATTTTTTAAACTCTCAAAATTATCTACTTAACAATAGTTATTACTCGTAGGTACTATTCGCGGCAACGTGACGTATCGACAACAAGAAATGACAGGTACAACTCGTATGTCAAAGCGCTTAGCAGCGGCCGTGCGCGGGAGCGGCCGATTCAATATGCGCAATTATCATCACTCGGTCAAACTGATTTCAACACCAGGCACGCTACACTTAGCGAGCAATGTATTAGGTTCAATCGTTAGGTTACATATGTCACTCAGTGAAAATTATTTTAACGAAATAAAATGAAATTTGGGTATAAATGCTAGAAAACAAAATTGTTATTGTACTTACCTATGAAAAGTGACCCCTTCAAGTTTATGGTCACTTCGATTCTTGCACACAACCACAGAACAAGCAGGCATTATAAAAAAACACTCCAGTGTGACGCGTTAGGCAATCAAGTCCCGACTGATTGCGTTTTCGCGATGTTTGCCTATTTTGTTCATAGTTCAATTACACCGCCCACGCCCCCACGGCCACTCTATAGATCTCTGTGATAATTTATTTGGTTATCACATTTAAGGAACAAAGCCGAATAATTGACACGAAACTAGGCAGGTAAAAATAAACAAACGTTTCTTCTCTTTTTACCTTTATAGTTTCGTGTCAAAAGAGAATCACAAATTTTGAAAACACCTTATACTCGTATATCTTTTTCCGCTTACGCTTTTAACTTTATGGCTTCGCCATAAATTTCTTGATATACGCGCTCTGAAAACCAATCAGTTTTTTCACAAGGTCATTTTTTTATATTCCCTGAGGCTGTTTACTTACAGCAAGTGCTCTCATCCTGGCATCGAATTGGATTAGATAGAAGTCTATATTTGCTACGATAGAAGTATGTAAATTATTTTTAATGATATTCTTTATACTCGTATGTGCACAGAAAATATTGAACAATATAGTGACTTCAATAAAACATACAGACATATAGACACGGCTGTGTTCCCGAAATAGGGTAGCCAGAACTGCAGGATCATAAACGAGATCCCACAGCCACGTTTAACATAGCGGGGATATATACAGGATGTAACAAAAGGGGTATGTTAACGGAAAGCTATGTAAATAGCCCACTAAAAGGAACCTACTTACAAAATTTCAGACTCGAAATCACATGTTTATATTTCCAAATAGTATGGAGAATTCCTAAACAACTCAAGAATGTTCATACAATCTTGAAAGATAAACATGTGATTTCGAGTCTCAAATTTTGGAAATAGATTCTCTATAGTGGGCTATTTACATAGCTTTTCGCTTAACATACTCTTTCTGTATAAATGATCAGTGAGATTATAGCCTGAGAGAATGCTCAAGATCCTCAATCAACTCTTACGACATGCACGGAAGGAGATGCAGCTCATGTACACTAGTGACTTCGCATCAGCACGGAACATACATACATACCAACGAATAAACGATAGTACATGAATTGATAACTTATTTTTTGGAAGTCGATTAAAAATTATAATTGTTGACGAGGGAAAATAAAGTTCGATGTAGAAATTATGCACTCAATCTTACGTGACTATGATAAATCATACGGCGGAGAGTATGTACACTAGAATATTGAGGCGTATCCGTAATTACTTTGCGGCTCCGTGGTAAGAACTAATTGCTTGTCTTGTTGAAAATACGTTTAGCAGAAACATAGTATAGGGGAGAGTATTTGGGCGAGTTAATAAAGCTATATGATAGTTATGTAATATTATAATCAAATACCATACGTGACTATTTCAATATTAGGTACCTAAATGGATACATGAAGATATTTAATTGTGTCAGGCGTCACTATTCGGAAGTACAAATCTCCATTGAGGGGTCACCCACCACCGGGCCCTACACCCTACTTGAAGATATTGCTTAATCTCTTCTACGTAACTTTAACATTCCAATCAATTATATTAAAATTATTTTACGTGGACTTTATGTTAGACTTTTATGTTGATCTTTACAATATACAAACGGTTAAAACTATGTTTCAATGCAATCGAATGAATAACACGTTTAATGCATGCTCATTACGTTGCAGCCTATATATCTAAGTCACATAAAACCCAATAATAATGATGCGATTTCGAATAGGTAACTAAACTATTGGAGGCGATCCAAAACTAACAATTTTGAGCAAAATTACACAGACTAAGTAACTCTAATTTATAATTTTGCACGTAACAGACCCACCCCGGCGCCCTCGCTCCGATTTACTATTTATTTTCATATTTAATTTCCATAATATTTTGTTTAAACATAAAATTAAGTTAAGAAGTTTTGATGTATTTCTTCTATATTCAAAAGTCAGTATGCATTATGTGCTTCAAGAATCGGCAGCTATAGTGCCCTCTCTTGTCAATAACCAATTCAATAACGTTCTATATAGCGTTCCTATAATTTGTTAATATTTAATACAGTCCCCTTTAAAAACATCTTGTACGGTATTTTAAGTCGACCAGTGCGACCCGTACACATTTGTCCAATCGAAAGAAGTGATAATATCTAAGTAAACTATGATATAAATTTTCGCGGAAACTCTCTGACTATGACCTCAGATCCTGACTGTTTTATTATTTGCGAGGCGTATTCTCAGAGGAATTCACATACATACCTACATATATCTACACGATATCTACGAGTACATGGCTGTGCTACTTAGCCCGAACTGCAGGATCATTAAGGAGGTCCCATAACCACGTTTAGCATAGCTGGTACAGATGTTAATTATCAGTGGCAAGTGGTATCAGCTTATAGCCTTCGAGAATGCCCGAGATCCTCAATCAACTCTTACGACATACATTATAGTAGAGGCAGCTAATGTATTCATCAAATATACATAAGTATATCTACATATTACATGAAGTTGCAGAACTACAGTCGTAATAGGTCTTTTAAAATCTATACAGTGTTGTGGTTTTATTATCACAATGTAAACTCCAGACAGTCATGAATAGAAATAATGCTGTTACCTTAGATTAATTATTGGTCTTCTAAGGCTGTTACGAACTAGTAAAAAAAAGTGTCGCTAATAGAAATAAATTAAAGTCAACACTGCAGCAAAGTAATGAAAGTTTACGCACCGTGTAACGACTGTAACCTAGGCACCTAGGTCTTGGTGTAATGCCTAGTACGTACCTAGGTCTAAAAGTGGATATTACTCACTCTCCCAGTATAGACGGATGTAAACACGAGTGGAAAATATTATGAAAATGGAAGCAACGCGTAATACCTATGTAAAAGAAACATCCATGCAATGGATTTAGATGTTAATGCAAGGATAATAGCAGTTAATGCTCATTATCCTTGTTTAGAGGGTAAATTATATGTTTCCTGTCCGTGGTCAATACAATGCATTACAATTTTTTCATTGTAGCAGACGATAAACATGCACCACGTTGTAACAAACTCGACGGTTTGGCCGGTCGCCAGCATTTATACTAGCTCGTATCTAATCAGTGACAAAACTCTGTTTCCTGTTGGGCTACTTCTGAAACATTAACGTTACAATCACATGCAACTATGCAAGCAAAATGCATTACAATGCAATTTTACAAGAGATACTGGAATACTTTGCAAAAATATAAGAATATCTTTATGGTTTTATAGATCGATAAAGCATAGGCTTCTAGGGTTAGTCGTTTTCAGACATTCTCACTAAATTTACATTATTTGTTTATTTATAAGCTTTCATAGTTCCACAGTATGTCAAAAGCCTTTCCACTCACTATTCCACTTGACTCTGACACTGTGTTCTCTGCCGCTCTAGTCCTTCTAATGTCTGTCCAGCTTTTTACATCGCCGTCCCTATATTCTACCTCTACGTCGGTTGGCACTATGTGAAATAAACCATTATGTGATGATTCTAGGCCACATTGCGATAGTTGTGTCCAGCCCAATCACATTTGTAATTAGCATGATTAAGGAAATATGTCGAAAACTTTTTCATCCCATCTATTCGAAAAGGACGACGTCGTCAATTTTCACGGATTGTTAGAAATTGATGGCTTTGTTTTGAAAAATGAGTTCTTCAAGTGACAGTGAAAGTATAGAATTAACGCAAATAAAATATGAGGCCCCTTTTATTTCCTCATACGAGTAGTGGGTGATGAAAAGTAGAGTGTATCACTCGGGCGCAAAATATATTTTTGACTCGGGTGACGTACTTTGAATCCCTCGCTACGTTCAGGATTCTTTAGTAGAATCCTGGGGGTCTACTCTGAAATGCCGTTTTCGAATCTTTCGGACCGATCGAAGCCCGACCGAATCGAAGCCTTTGACAGCCTTTGACCCTACTACGAAATAGCTCCGGATTAATTCATCTGAGTTCACAACTCATTCGGAACCATAGAGAATAATTCACATTGACTAATATTATAAGCTTTCTATTATCTAGCCCTATACCTGTCAAATAGAGTTCGATCGGACCGAATGAAAAAACGGCGCGACTGATCCGATCGAAGGAAGTTCGTAGTAGGAAACACCTCGATATTCGGCCGATACTTCGTTTATCGTCACTTCAGAGCAGACCTCCTGAACGTAGCGAGCGTAGTAATATTCCGAAGTGTCATACACACATATATATAGGAATTTACGGTTTTGTACCCAAAACAGGGGTGGCAAACTGCAGCCTCGTTTAGCATAGCAGAGCTAGATGTGAAAGATCAGTGATAAGTTGCTAACCTATCGCCTGTAAGAACGCCCCTGTTTTTCTAAGTCGCTTACAAGATGCATGTAAGGAGATGCAGCTAATGTATTGTAGCGTTATTCCTCTATAATTGTAGTGAAGCCCTGCATCAGCACAGGACATACCTATTTATTTAATTTCATTACAAACAGGCTAATAAAGTTTTGATTAGGAAACTTCTCTAGTCCGCACACTTTTGTCCATTTTGGGTAACGTAAGTGGAAACGAGTAACTACGTAAACGTGTCCTCGCAGATTATGGGGCCAGATTTAACAAATAACTGTACCCGAGGCCTGTCAAGACAAATGAGTTAATTTCCTGTCGGAGACGAACTTGCCCCTCGGATCTTAATCTACAGACGTGTGGAGAAATCTTGGACGAATACATATACACTATCTCACTAGGTATGTTAAGATCGTCACTCAAGCGATATTCCAAAAAACAATCTCCTACTATATCGCTAATATCAAGAGGCTCCAATAGTGATATCAAGGTCATTATGCTGGGTGTAATAAGAGGGGTATGTTAAGATCGTCGCTTAAGTGATATTCCAAAAAAACAATCTCCTAATATCCATTTTTAAAGGAACAAAGATAAAAATTTGAATTAAAAAGATGATTATTCTTCCCAACCCCGTCGAGCATCTGTTCTATCGCAGTGTCTAATCAAATGAAAAATGGCGGCATTCGTCATCCGGGCGTTGACATCGCGGAAGAAACAATGAGGAGGTGGCCCGATAACGTTTATTCGTTTCTTTTGCGTGGGTAACAGGCGGCAGGGTATACGTAAAAAGGGTTTGATTCTTACTGCGCTTCCCAGGCTTTAAGCTATAGCATTCCAGGAAACCAATGCTATCTTATAGTAGGCTATAAGAATGGCTGATTGAGTTTTGAGTGAACTGACAATATTTGCACCTTTGTCGGTGACATGAACGGTGTCGCTTGCGCGGATTACGATACGGTGGGGCAGACACCCTTATATTAACTTACGACCGGTCGCGTTAGTCGCTGGCGGATATGATATTTGGTATTATCCTACCTCAAAAAGTCTGTGTTATTACTAAATATTATAAAACAAAATCGCTTCCCGCTGTCTGTCTGTCCCTATGTATGGATAGATCTTTTAAACTACGCAACGGATTTTGATGCGATTTTTTTTTAATGTATAGTATTGCAGCCGGGGCGAGTCGCTAGTAGATAACAAATTAGAATTCTTTATCTTATGTTTAGCCACCGGTTAAAAACCGATTGCCAGTTATAAAACAAGTCTGCAGGTACAGACAAAAAGCAATCAGCAATCACCGCATAGACTACATTAACGGTTGCAGTGCAATTTTGAACATCGCACCTCCTTTTATAATATGCTCCATGAGTGTCACATTTCGGACTGCGTGTATTTTGTCACGGCTTATTTACCTCAATATCGTTTGTCATTGTGAAGGGACGTAAAGGCATTTGTATTAACAATATACAGTGACTATTTTCCAAGGAAATTTGGTGTTTGACCAGCCATACAAATAATTTGATTACATGAATTAAGAAATAAATCTTGCTCTATCTAAAGATATGTAGAATAAATATGATGCTGTTCACAAGAAAGACGAAAGGGTGACACTTCGATTTATTTTTTAACGTTCGAAAATAACGAACGGTTTTATTGCGTGCCGTTCGCGCAAAATAAAAACCTGTTATCGTTACCTATGCTCGGACGTTCGTTATTTTTTTTCTAGA
The DNA here is from genome assembly GCA_014607495.2 of Carposina sasakii. Lineage (NCBI taxonomy): Eukaryota > Metazoa > Arthropoda > Insecta > Lepidoptera > Carposinidae > Carposina > Carposina sasakii. The sequence goes on along the minus strand of CP053155.1, from coordinate 2,727,523 downwards.
AAAATGCCGAGAACTTTTGTATTTGGTAGTGAAAAAGTTTGGTAGCAGGTGGCAGTAATAGTTTTGATTCCTACATAGATAATTCGTACTTGGTAGATAGGTAATACTTACTGTGTCTGACTTTAGAACTTAAGCAAGACAACGTTTCAAACGTTAAAAAATAGTAGCATTGTCAAAGAAAATCGGCGTCACGCAGGTGGCTGGCCATACATGCAAAAGCAAGCAACTTAAGCATGCCAAAATCGTAATATTAATAAATAAAAGGGTTAGGAAAGGATCAATAAAACAATTTCATTAACGCCAATTTAAAGTCTAGTTTTGAAAACAAAATAAAAATTAGTAGAATTCTCTCATTGACCGCATAATACCTACAGCTCCGTAGCATAACATCACTTACAAAGGCAAGGTAAAGGTCAAAGCTTACCGCAGTATGTGCGGGTTTCACACGGTCACACGGAATTAAAACACACCTAATTTCTAAACCTGTGACTAATGAAGCGACGCTTGGACATGGTTTAGCGTGACGGATCAAAGCATATTCAAAATGGCGGCTGTAGCTTACACCCGCTGTTTAGCATAGTTGCCATGGCAACTGGATATTCTAAAGACATCCTATCAGGAATCGACAAATTGAATGAGGATGAGCTTAGAGATTGTGTTGCATTTTTTCGGTAATTGGATTTCCGTTGGAGGATTATTCGGTTACATTGAGATGTATTATTAAAGGTGCTCTTCCTTGTTTATCGAGCGATCTGACTTTGCTTAGTTATAATCGGTTCTGTGTAAACCATTTAGTATCTATAGATTAATTAGATCATAGTACCATCCCACAGTCAAACAGCGCAAGCAGTTTTGTGTGACGTTGTATTTAGTTATAAACTTTTAACTAAATAAACAAATATTAAATAATCAAAATAATTGGTTCAGCAAAACATAGTTTAAAAAAATCAATAAAACTGATAAAAAAAACAACGGATTATTTTATGGTTGACTTAATTTTTTTTATAATTTCAAATATTTTTAGGAAAAATAAAACGAAACACTAAAACGATACCTACTTATTAAAACTTTATAACTTTATTTACAAAATGACTAAATGTCAGACAGAATTAATAAAGATGAATTGCCATTTGTTACAACCGAAATAATAAATGTACCTTTAAATAATTGAGCTTGACACTTCGAAGTTATTAAGAACTGTTAATTGTTGTTAATATTCGCGTTGATTACTTACAAAACAACATAATTTTAGAGCAATCTTTAATACGAAATTAAGTATATTACACGGAGACAGATAACAGGCAAAATACACAAAAAACATTGTTTGCCCGAACATCTTTTTAAAACAAAAAGGCATGCGTTCCGTAATTTCCTCGCAAATACATTCAGACGAAACTCTTTTAAGGTAATCATAAAGTTTGCAAACAAAATTGTCCTTATTCCTTTTCGTTACGGTCTGCCCGATTCTGGACTAATCGGAATATACACAACTTTTTGAGTGCTCTCCTACTTATATTTATATCTCTCTGTGTCTTTGTTGCCATTCCCGTTACTACAGGGGAAGAAAAATATATTTTACTTTAAATAAATTATAATTATAATATAATAAGTCAGTAGAGGGACAACAGGGTCTTGGTGTTTTGTAGGCGATGGGCTGACCACCTGTCACTACTAACCTAACTTGTACATCTCAACTATACCCTCAAAATTGGTCAGAAGTGGCACCATGTGGTTCTATCGGCCCTTGGTGCTCTGCCTACCCCGTAAGGGATAAAGGCGTGATTATATGTATGTATGTATGTAAATTATAATTTATGTACACAATTTTGTTTAATTACTGTATCATTTTTTTAAATTGGTATCTCCGAGCTAAAAGTTCAGGATAACCGTGGTGATTACCCAAAATGTCCATGCTCCATACACATTTGCTCTGTACCTAAACTTATTCAGTACCTAAGTACCTACTACCCAGCTATATTACGAGTACACTTATGTGACACTAGTGCTAGGATTATAGATACCTATGTTATAATCATTTATTGTCTTTAGTTCGCGGTGCACTCTGTGGTAGAACCACATGGTGTGCTCTGATGTATGGTACGGAGTACGGTTTTGTTAAGGCAACATCACACTATGAATAAAATCAAGTACAATAATTTATTCATCCTTCCAATCTTTCATTTCCTAATTTCAAAAGTAGGTGTTTTCGTAAATATTTACAATTTGAAGTAAAAATCTCATTTCCATTTATTATATACTAGTGGACGCCCGCAACTTCGTCCGCGTGGACTGCAGAAAAAACAAAATGTCGAAATTATCCGGGATAAAAATATTTTCCTGGGAAAAATGTAGCCTATGCAATTCAGGGTATCGGCTAACTCCATACGAGTACTACATTTTTAAATATCGCTCCAGCCGTTTTGACGTGAAAGAGTAACAAACATCCATACTTACAAACTTTCGCGTTTATAATATAAGTAGGAAATTAGGATGTGGAGAACGTGATTATGATATTAAAATTTATAAATTAAATTGTATTAGGCGTTACAATTCGGAAGTTCAAACATTGAAATTGTTAATTCTGTGTAGGTAATGTGTTGGGTTTTAGAGTTTCATAATAATTAGTGTTTTACTAATTTACTAATTTCTATAATCCTGAGGATGCCACGGTTGTTGGCGAAACATATGTAGATTATTTATCTAGTTTTTGATTTCGGAATAGTGCAATGTATTGTCTTGCATGCTAGGTGCTCGGGTCTGGTTTCTCGTGGCGATTGTATTTAGTGCAAGTGCCTGTTTTCGCAGTTATGAGTTATCCGATCCGAGGGTCAGTGGAGGGTGTAGGGCCCGGTGGTGGGCGCACCCATAGTGAATTAAAATTTATGACACGACAGTCTAATCTACCAGATGGAAAATCAGTAGCAATAACAAAAGATTCGTTTACCGTCGGATTAAGGTAAATACATATGAGTATGTAGGTAAATAATACGGGAAAATAATAATAAAGGCTGTGTATTTAAAAGTACTATATAAATAAATATAAGGTAATTTATACACCGGAAAAATCTGGCCGTCAAAAACAGTGCAAGTGCGCCCTAAACGAATCAGCTTTATCTCATTGAAAGTGAGCGGGGGCGAGTGTGACGCATTTATGCTCATGACGTCACTGATCGACACCCATTGCCTATTATTGTTCACTTTTGATTTAAAGCGGACTTTTACACGCTTTTTATGTGTTTTATCGACTGTTACTAGGTAGTTTTGTAAAAGTATTATACATACCTACATACATCAGCCTTGCAGTCCGCTACTGGTAGCACAAAGCCAATTACCATCTCCTCCAGTCATTTAATTTGAGGTTCAGTGGGTCCTACCTGTGGGCCGAATCTCAGTTGCAAAAGGGGTTCAAATTCATCGAAGAGTAGATACATACATACGTAAATGATAATTGTAGACTTATTTACCCGACTGAAACATATTGCTGGTCGATAACACATGATAGGCTGAATTAACCATTTCCTTGGCATAAACACATAAACAACTGGGCCCGTAATTATCTCGGGGAAATCCCGCGATGCGATTACATTTGGAAAAGTGTAATGGTCCGGAGTTGAAACCTGGAGTAAATGCCATGCCAAAAACGTAATTTAAAAGAGATGGTAAAATTCGTCATCCGAGTTAAGTGACCCGATAGCTCAGTTGGTTAGAGCGATGCACGGAATGCGAAAGGTCGTGAGTTCAAATCTCATCTCACTCGGTTGAATTTTTTTTTCATTTTCTTATTAATATTTATAATATCTTTGTCCGATCATAGTTCTACTCATATATCCTATGAACTACCTAGTGGTTTCTTAAATAAGCCATTTATACCGATAAAAAAAGTATAGCAACTTGTCCGCTAAACGTTCCTGTGAGATACGCGATCCTACAGCTCTAGCTATAATGTATATATAAATAATGTAATATTTATATATAATGTAATATTCTTAATAATATACCTTTTATATTGTACAATTTCATAATTATCCTACTAAGGGCTGATTTTTCTATCTGAAGAATAAAGATTTTTTTATTTATTTAGGACAACAAACAGTTACACAATACATATATGTAAACAACATTATATAACAGAGTAGATGATTGAGTAACCCACTCTCTTAACCACGAACTTTCATAAAATATACAGAGAGATTGAATATATATAACCATGAGAACTAAAAACAAAGGACAACATGATAAGGACAACAAGTTGATGGTGTTTCTATCGTGATCAAGTTTTAGAGAAAGATTAGTATAAATAAATAGATAAATTAGGGAAAAATGTTTATATAAGACCTCTCCTCTTGGTAGCTGCTTCTCAACGGTTTCCCCAAACCGCAGCGTAATAAGGTGGGCCATGTGCACTCTACCGGGACCACACAATTCTGATATACGATCCAATTTTTATTTCTCTTAATCACAGTACATTTATTGTATTGCACTTTAGATCATATAGGTACATCAGGAGGGCAATCGCGCTATTGTTGAACGTATTTACCAAAACTAAACCATAACCTTTACCATAGAAACGCTGTCAATTGAACAACCAAACCAATATGAATACTAAATTGACAGCGTTTCTATGAGAGCGTAGCGCGATGGCCCTCCAGTAGGAAATAATATAGCATACCTACTCTAGAATCTAGAAATATACAGATGTATATGTATGTAGGTGATAGAAAGGGAGAATAGGTATTAGTGAAATACTATGTGTGTAAATCCACCATAAGATTACCTTCCACATTTGTGACTAACGGCCAATTTCTATACGAGAGATCAATAAGAATCTCGGATTCATTTATCCCTAATTTGTTTTGTATGAAAACAATTTAAGATTAAATCTGAGATATGCAAAAATCAGTCAAATAAGATCAGTTATAGAAATTTGCGGTTAAAGCGAAATGGTGATTTTTCAAGATTGCATGAATGTTCCAGAGTGATGTAGGAATGGAAACTACAAAGAAATGATTTCATGTCTCTTATGTTAATTTCTGTAGAGTGTAACAATAAAGGACTGCGGTTTTAGCATTTGCTTAGCTAGCATACACTTTTTGCTACATCTTGTAGTATGACTTCTCTTGTAACTCCTACACATTAGAGGAATAAATTCATTGTGTAAAGCCTCCCAACATAGGCCGATGAATCTGACAGATATTTCTTTTACCAAACTTTTTAAAAAATCTTCAGAACTTGCATTGCCCTTCCCAAATACTTGTATTGGCCGCCGGTCAAAGCTCAGCGGTCACCGTATGTCCACATACTATTTATTAACTGTGTGCAAATCATTTTTACTGGACTCTTTTTAACCTTATCAACGTCGAATAATAGTAACAATAAAATTTTATTTTCATGAAAATTCATAAGAACAGGCGCAGCCCGAGCTCGGGGAAGCGTGAAAAATTCACAACGTGAAAATGATGAAACTGAATCGGACTGCAATAAGCTTGCATGATCAAAAGGTGAAAATAAATAAATTATTAAAATGTTTGGTCTCTTGAAAAAAATTTTATACCTACATCAGCTGCATCTCCTTCCGTGCATGTCGTAAGAGTCGACTAGGGAACTCGGGGATTCTTTTGAGTGATTAGAAACTTATCACTGACCATTAACACCTCTCCCAGCTTTTCTAAGGGTGGTTGCGGGATCTCCCTTATGATCCTGCAGTTCTGGCTACCCCATTTCAGGAATATAGTTCTGTGTATACGTTGTAAAAAAAAAATTCAAAAAAAGAGGATTTGAAGATATTTCTTTCTTTTTTTGCGCAATAGCTACCAAACGGACTTTGATGAAACCTGACACAGGCTTCTAAGAAAAACACATACTTAAGCTACATAATTCATGCAGCCAAAGTCGCGGGTATCCGCTAGTATAATAGCACCATAGAGGACGGTTATCATTTTCGTTTCTTATCAGTGCCTACGTTTACGATGCTTGTACCTATATTATGGTACTACAGTGTTATGACGTCATAAATTACCCCTCATGTAATAAATGAGCAATCCTTGTATGAGTACAGTCGAGCACAAATATTTGGATGATTAGAAGTGCTTGACCTCGTTAGATCTGTTGTTAGTAGAGAAAAACGTGTACAGTGAGCATGGCACATCTGTGATGTTAATTTTCTATAACGACATACGAACAGCGAACGACAGCGCTAGTTAAAATTTTGTGACAATACCTATAATTAACTGTACCTATATATTTGTAGACTTACTAAAAAAGAATCGTATACTGATATTCTGATTTTCCCATAGAAATGTCACTTTACGTCTCAGAGTAAAGTTATAACGTCTCTTGGGGGTCCGGACCCCTACGTAAGTTCGACGGCCGATTGGTCTAGTAGGTAGTGACCCTGCTTGCGACGCCATAGGTCCTGGGTTCGAATCCAGGTAGGTGCAAACATTGATATGATGAATATCGATGTTTGTTTCCGAGTCATGGATGTTTCTATACTTATCTATGTCCTTATGGATCTTAATGTGGGACTAGGTTAATGTGTTGTGTAGTATGTGAATATTTATTTAGTGATACACCGACAAAATAAAATAAAACCTTAAATACAACTATTCCGTAATTGTTTCATAAAAAAAACCGGACCTTGGCTACGTGCTTGTCTCTAGTCTACGTTTATTAATATTAGGGTTATTTAACGTGTAACTGTACGTGATTGTACCAAATCTGTTGACAGTTCTATGACGTTAATAAATTCGGTTTACATCTGTTCTTGCTGTTTTTACAAGGTACATACAGTTTTATTTATACTAGAATAGCCTATTCGCGCGAATGTTATTTTTGTACTGTTTATTTTAGTTCAAGCAAGCTTTAGTTAATTTAGTTGGACCAAGTGTTATTGGTCTACTTTGTTTATAGATTATTTGAAAATTTAGATTATTTGCTGCATGCGCGGATACATTTTAGAATCTTAGTAGAAGTTTGGTTTTTCAACGCTGAATATTTCATTTTAGAATTCAAGTAGAAATTTTATAAAGTTTAGTATTATTAGTTTTTTTCTAACTACATACATATATATAATCACGCCCTTATATCCCTTACGGGGTAGGCAGAGCCCCGAGGGCCGACAGAACCACATGGTGCCACTTCTGACCAATTTTGAGGGTATAGTTGAGATGTACAATTTGGTTAGTAGTGACAGGCGGTCTGCCCATCGCCTACAAAAAACCAAGACCCTCTTGTCCCTCTACTGACTTGTACAGTATGCCCGGGAAGAGAAGCAGCTTTAGTATTATACGGTTTTTTTATAGAAGATTTTTTCTTTTTGTTCTATATTCGGTTTAACTCGGTGAGTTATTAAACTAGGAAAAATTAAATAATATTACAGAATGTACATAATAAATATGTATAAGTACCTACCCATTAAGTAGTTTTTTTTTTCGGGAGCTATTGAAAAACATGTACGGTCTCCTTATTCTTTCTCCGTAGCTAGTTAATCTTTATATCTTCTTCATTTATATTTTCACGGTTCAAAAACAATGCGAGTTTAGTATTTATGTTGAACTAGATTCGAATCGAACGTCGTTTCATTTTCGGGTAACATTTTGGCAATGTCTCCATGGTTCGATAATTTATTTGGCAAGGTGCTTCCAAGTAAAGTTGGCTTGTATTCAATCCTAACACAAAAAATCCTATTGCAGCCCACTGCTGGACGTAGGCCTCCCCCAGAGAATGCCACAAGGCTACTGACCTACTAGGTAGACAGGTCGGTGACCGCAGTGTGATTATCAGACTATATTCTAGACGGCTCTAGACTACCTGTGTACCAAATTCAGTTAACTCGGTTCGGTAAGTGTAAAAGCCACACAGATACTCAAAGTTACTCTCGTATTTATCAATTGAATACCTTAAAGGCGTTGGACAGAATGTGAAAATTACATCGCCACGCCCACTTTTCAACATGTTGCCAAAGTTCCACGACATTCCACGTCCTAAGGAGTAAGTAAACCTATGGCTACGTGCACAGACACTAGGCCTACTAGGGCCTGGTAACAAATCCAATGGGGAATATTTCCGAATCCTAGTACAAAGCCGTTTCGTTTCGCCAGATTTGGTTTTGGTTTCTTTAAGTAATCTCCACGCTGTCTAAAAACTTTCTTCAGTAGTAGGTGCGGTCAAATGACAGACCCTTTTAAGGAAAGTTGCCCTTTCATAAAAGGGTGAGAAAAGTACTGCCTTTTTTAATTTTCTTAAGAAGCGCTGACCCTTCACTGGCCGTAAAAAAACACATACGCCCAAGCAATACTCGTACCTATATTGAACAATTTTGAAAAATCTCGTAACAAATATTTCTTACGACGAGAAGGTTTTAAGTTAAAATATAGTTTGTTCTTGGATGCCATCACAATATTTTTATTTACTTAATAAATAAAACTATGGAAAATCCATCGTTATAAAAATGATTTTCAAATTTTTTTATCTCATTAAAGCTTGTTAAACGCCTAACATCTACTTTGGAATCGCAACCATCTTTGCATATATTATTTTCTTTTTAACCCTTGCAATACCAAAATATGGAACATACTCGTAAAATACTAAATTAGAAAGTAAAATTCTCTTTTTATATTTTAAAACATTACGGTTTTTCCAGCTTACAGCGAATCGGTATGTATTTATCTTGGCTCGTACCTACAAAACTGTATTAAATCGTCAAAGTATACCTTTCACTTTTACAGATACTCTTATCCACTTCTGTTGTAGGGTGTCGTGAAAAAAACAAAGAGTAAATTCGGTATTATGGGTGTAAAGTAATTAATTTGACATTTTACTTTTATAGGACATTTGAAACTTGCCAATTTATTTCTGGTTTTTGGTGGGTGTACATCGCCTATGGATGTGTTTTTATTACACCAAGCTTAGGAATAAATAGGTCAATGACATAAGTTGTAACTGCATTGTACAATATTCTCTCGCAGAACTTGGCATCTTTATTCTAATCAAATATTACATTTGCGGCCCTCATACAATGCGGGGCTTTTTTAGGCATCTCCGTCAAAAGAGTCGTGAATTTTTTCAAAAGTGCGACAAGCAAAGAGGTCTGTCCCGTATAGTCCCCAAAATACAAAAATATTTACTTTGATGACGGTATTACTCTCCCCTGGTACGAGCACGATTCTGCTTTCTACTTGAACGTGTTTGTAAATGTGTGCAGGGAATGTTTTATTGTGAAATTAGACGTAAATTTTGCGTCCCGCTCATAGGTAAATAGCTGACACCGAAAGGGACAGGTAGACCTAATTTTATGTTTAGGTTTAAGTGTGACAGTCAGAATCGACCATAATATAAAATAAAGATATCAAAATTTCCAAAATATAGGTACTAACTGAGCTATTATATTGCCAAATCTGAACGACTTACAGCTTATACCTATAATACTCTATTAAGAATGATGCGAAAACATTTCCCATTGGGTTTATTACTGGTCGCCAGATTGTTGTATTTGTGCCCGAAAACGGCGGTAAGCTCACTCCTTACCACGTCGGACTTAACAGGCTAACTGGTAAAATGTGTGTGTGTATTTTGCACACTTCTGCTCAACCTCTTCGGGGGATTATGGGCGTGTCTTTACGTATACTCGTATGTATCTGAACGACAGCTCTGCAATCTCACAAAGTGTGCTGTTCGGAGACCACTTCATATTCCACTTGGTAATCAGTTAATACCTATTACCAATGAGTAAAGAACGGCGCAGAGGTACAGGTTCAAACAAACATGTTGTAGGGATAATACATAATAAATATTACTTATTAGGTACAAGCACAGAGCACACAAAGCATTGATCCTGCGATCTGTGCGTATCTACCTATTGCAGATCTCCATGTGTCGATAGCGACCAGACCGGTATGTACGCCATAACTCATTTTCGACCAAAGTGACGTTTAAGCGTTTTTGCCGTTCTACGGTTGAGGTATTCTCATGTGCCCATTGCAATGAGTGTTAGACGTCAGCGATGTGTTTATAAACATCTATCATATATACGAGCAGGCCCTTACTCTGTTTATATGTCGGCTAAATCCGTGGCAAGGAAACTGTTCCAAGGCTGAAGTGCCCGAAATACTTAGTAAAAAGTAAACTTTGTTGAATGAGTACATTTTTTTAATCACGTACGTTAGTTTAGGCTGTTGAGTAACTTGAAAATATGTCGTACAAGGTACGTACGTGTTATTTTATGTTTTTTTTTTCAAAAATAAATTACAATAGCAATACCATTTTGTATTTCTAGAGGACATACTTATTCTTCGTCAGCCTATTGCAGTCAACGGACGTAGGCCTCCCCCAGAGCACGCCACAATGCTGGTTCTCTATTTTGTCTATTTTTAACCATAATCTAACGTGTCATAATAAAATATTTTGTGACATAATCATCATGTGTCCGAATGATAAGTAGCTCTAACTTAATGTCCTATAATATCACTTGCCCGATAACCGAAATCCCTAAATATAATATGACCTAATTTTTTTTTGCTATAAATATCACAATCTATAATTTTCATAAGACATAAATGCTTTTCTATAATAGTTGTAAGTCCTAACGGACCTAACCTTCCAATAACAACTTTCTTGTTTTATTCAACTATGCAACATGCACGCAAGCATATAGTATGCAAGCAAGCATGCAGGATGCAAGCGAGCATGCAGCAGGCATGGTTTCTGTCACGCCTCCGGCGCTGCGGGACTCCGGCGGTCCCACGCGAGCTTATCGTCGTAGATGGATGTAACGCTTACAACCGCACCTTCGGCTTTCTGGCCGACTGCGCCGGCCAGCCTCAGCCGCGGCGGTGAGCGTTGCATTCACCTGCTCCTCAGCTCGCGGGCCGCCTCGCCCCTCCGCGCCTAGGCGCTTTTACATTGCACTCTAGGGGTAGGGCAGACAAGACTGCGTGGAGTCGGGGTAAACTGAGTCGATTTAAGTGCCTGTTTTTTTATTCATCCTAATCTTTGTTGTAAATAATGCTCTAGACAGATTCCTATTAACAATATTATTATAAACCACCATTTGTTCTAACGTATATTATACAATATAACACATAGGACATGTGACTTTATAGCAAGAAAAATTAGGACTTCTAATCATTATAGCACCCGATTTTATGGCACCAAAGTATTAGAATTAAAGACGTTTAGGTAATATAGTAATAGTAGCACAATTTCGTATATGTGTACATTATGGAAAGTGATGATTATAGAAAACTTGTTAGGGATTATGATTTTCGGACGATCGATATTCGGAGAAGCAAGGGACTACCCACAAAGCTCGATCTCCCGTATTTGCAAACCTGTGTTTTTGTCATACCAGCCGCCCTCTTAAAGTCATCGGTCATTTATGTCCTCTCCCGACTTTGAACTCCCAGTAAACCTATAAAAAGTCCTATGTTTTGGAAAGACTGGGTATTCGACTCATCACAATTTTATAAATACTCAAAGGACTTTCATCAATAAATAGGTACTTACCTACCCTTGGTCCCAGATAATAAGCTTTTCCGGAGGTTCACACAAGCTGTCGTCACTACACGATACAGCTGTTACTTTAATAAGAAACATTAATTAAATACCATGATGTTAGGCTTGCTTGTGTTGCCTTATGTGACCGAATTTTGCTTAATATTTATTTGTAACATAATGATTACATTTATACTCACTAGCCACCCAAAAAAGCACCTGACTGCTTAGCTAGATACGAGTAGGCTATTTAACTTACTACATGGAAAAAATAAAAATTAATAAAAACTTTGTCATATAGATAACTAAGGGCCCCTCGGGACTTCATTCCTGTGTACTATTCTGATGTATATCCAGGAATGTAAATACAAGAATTATACAGATTACATACATACATATAATCACATACATACACACATATAATCACGCCTTTATCCCTTACGGGGTAGGCAGAGCACCAAGGGCCGATAGAACCACATGGTGCCACTTCTGACCAATTTTGAGGGTATAGTTGAGATGTACAAGTTCGGTTAGTAGTGACAAGTGGTCAGCCCATCGCCTACAAGACACCAAGACCCTCTTGTCCCTCTACTGACTTGTACAGTATGCCCGGGAAGAGAAGCAGCTGTAGAATTAAACGTTTTATTTTTCACTCCCAGAGCAACATAGAAGTTTATACATTTTACAGATTGCCGGTAACATATTATGAAAAGCTTCATTAAAATCAGAAGTTTGCGTAAAAGACTGACAAACAAACATACACACACACACATATACATACATCCATCCACACAAACTTTCACAATTATAATATTTGTAGGATTTTAAGGTATGTACTAATCGCGATACTCGTTAGGTAGGTACTCACGTTATTCTATAGCGAAATTCAAAATTCATGACTTTTTAATTTTACGTTTGACATGATTTAAGCACAGTATGGCGCTCGTAATAAATTGTGGTACAGTCGTACTAAATTTATGAGATGTTATAATTAAAATCTTGAGCCAATTCATCGCATAAAAGAAAGATATGTTCAAGGGAAGTTAATTGGTGTACCTAATTATTTTATTTATCGTATGTACCTAGTTGTATATATTTAATTTTTTTTACTTTGCTTACCGTTAGTATATGTATATGAAATACTATAAATAGAGTGTATTTTAATGTACTAAGTTTTAATATAATTGTTGCCCGCGACTTTGCTCGCATGGATACAGAATCTAATGTCCGTAAGTACTCCTATTTATGTATGTATGCCAAATTTCATGAAAAGTAGTTGTGTAAACGCAAACTTCTCAGCACATAGTTAAGGTCGCCAATTCTCAGTTATCACTCGACATGTCTTACAATATTTGGTAATACAACCAAAACAGAATGGTAGATAAATTGAACTACCCCTACCTTCTATTATATCATAGAAGTGTTTCCTGCGATCTTTCAATATACTGGCCCTAAAAAGCTTCGTAACCCTACGAGTATACTCCGAATAGAACATTCCGCATATGCTTCCTTAAAAAAAGACTATATACAGTCTAGCAGTATATACAAAAATCCAATTACATTTAAATGGAGTACCTAATAAGGCGGGACTGGAGCCCCGGCTCAGAAACGAGCCCTATTAGTCAAGCGGGCATGTGCTGCTTTAACCCTAATTCTGGGGGGCTTATCCGGGTTCATTTAAGGAAGGTCCTTGTTCCGTGTAAGGTCTTTCACACATCTAACACTCTATGAAGTCCTAATTTGGTACCTACAAGTGCCTGAATCATTTTACATACAATTTCTCATTTGCAACAAGTGAGTGCATAAACATACATTTTTTAAAGTTATATTAGTCTACCCATTTTCATAAAAAGTTTTGTGTATTTGAGCAAATCTAGGGGAGACTAAAACGCGTAGTCAGTGACGCAACTGTGATAGAGTTTCAGCTTTGGAATTCAAATGGCTTGTGCTGATGCAGGCCTTCACTGTAGCTGCATCTCCTTACGTGCATGTCGTAAGAGTCCACTAAGAAATTCAGGGTTGTCCCCTGGCGATGCGATGTATAAGAAAGAATATCAATATGAATACATACAGGGTGATTTTTGGTCGTCAATGTTCCCGAAAACTACGGAATATCCTCATCATCAGGACCATTTTTCTCCATGGAAGCATACCTGGGAAGTGTCTGGTTTCCAAAATATTAGGGTCCAAAGTTGAGTAAAATAGACTGCGTTTTTCTGCATAAATGCACATAGACGCGCGTAGCAAGATTTTTTCACGAGTAATAATTAATATCTGTATATAAAAAACTAACATAAACACTAGACAACATAAATTTCGCCCGATCAAGTAATTTTTTTTTCAGCATTTTTTTTGGCATAAACTTACTTTATTTGATGTATAGAGTACGTACCCTTCGTTAATGGTGGCCACAAAAAAACATCCTGTATATTGTGTAAAAATCCATTTCGAATTTTGAGAACAGAAATTTTCTTGAAGATTATTTTTTCGTCTAATTTGACTCGACTTTTCTTTGTAGCTCCTGAAATGTTTTTAAGACTCGGCGCAAACCCTTAGTCAAACGTAATTAGGCTCTGGTATCGTGTACAATTAGACTAGTAATTACAAAGAAACATGGGTAAAAAAAACATAAATTTCAGAGTTCAATAAGTAGGGCAATTGTTAATGTTTTCAGTATAGGTAGGAACTAAAAATACTTACCTATAGTAGGTAAGTTCACTCATCTACTAATGCATATTTACTCTACTTAGAAAAACTAAACCAATTGACCACTGAATCTTTTGAACAATAACGTAACTTATTGAAGACCGTTTGCATAATATTACGCAGCCTATAATCCCAGTGATAAAGTCTTTTTTCCATGAGCAACCCTATTGCGAGGTTATCCTACCATAAACATGGTACTAAGGCACCCAAGCTCGAAATTGGATTCTGCAAACAAATGTTCATTTCATACAAGTTGATACGACTTGGTGGCCGGTTAATTACAAGCGTGACAGATCTACATTCACAAAAATCTTTATTAGAGAGTGTTTTTATGGAATAACATGATATGACATTATTTACATCAAGAAAAAATCCTATTGCGTAATTTTTTTTGATAAAAGATGTGATACAGTCGCGGGCAGAAAATATGTACTCGTATTATCCGTTTAGTAGAATAGTTCCTATGCCTGATTTCGGAACTAGCATTTTTTTTTTGTATGCAGTGAATTAAAAAATGTGATTATACGCATAGAAACTAGCGCCATCATCCATCGGACCTATACGGTGAAACGCACTTTACCACCTTAAGAACCACAATGTTGTTCCACTCTGACCCAATAGTAGAACCGCTTAGTGTGGCAACATGGAGATATGACCATCCAAAAAATGTAGCCATGCAACAACTAGCTCTAACTCTTATAAGACCTATTTAGTTAAACACACTCTAACTGCAACTTTCTCCCCAGGTGTGGTCAACCGAGGTGACTCCTTCCGCCGCCGCCGCTCGCGCTCCGGCAGCCTGGCTCCCTCATCACCAGCTCAGTCGGCCCCCGAAGCTCAAGAGAGGAGGCCGGTCGCCTGCCACCGGGTGGCCATGGTCGGCGCCCCTGGAGTCGGCAAGACAGCACTGATCAGCCAGTTTCAGACCACCGAGTGTATAAACGCCTATGATGGACAGAGAGGTGAGTGTGGTGTTGGTATTTTAAGTCGTTTTTTGGGGTTCTTACTCAAGTGCAATGTACTTTAGGAGGATTGAAGTCAAATGATATAAGTGTTAGACTTTTGGGATAAGAACTCAAAATGACTTTTTGTCGATTTCGTTTCCGGAATTGGTTATTAGGTCGCTTGTTAGGCCCCCTTGAACTTGTACATCTCAACTATACCCTCAAAATTGGTCAGAAGTGGCACCATGTGGTTCTATCGGCCCTTGGTGCTCTGCCTACCTCGTAAGGGATAAAGGCGTGATTATATGTATGTATATACCTATATGTTAAGCCCCCCGGGATTTTTTATGATTTTTTTTTTCTGGTCGCTTTTGTTGATCCTGGCTTACAGGATTTGCAGTAGCGGGAATGGGTGGTAGGCCAATCCAAAGCCTATACTCGTACACCAAAGATTCTGAAATATAAAGAAGAAGAAAGTTAGTTTGATTTACGATCACGCAGACATACTTGCGGGCATTTTAAAAATATTAAATAGGCTTACGCTTGACCACAACGCGCCTGATGGTAAGCACCGATGGTAAGCAGTCTAAGATGGAGCGCGCTTGCCTAAAAGAAAACGGTTTACTCTCGACTTTATCATCAGTTGATAACAATATCGCTGGGAAGGATTTCCAAGAAAAAATTATTACATTATCATCCTACTCATGGTTAATGTATAAATCCTGTATTAAACGAGGCTTACATAGGTTATCAATTAAATAAACATCACAAGACATTGCCACAGATCTAGACGTTTGGTGGAGGAGTATAAAGAATATTATATACAGGATGATTTTTGGTCGTCAACGTTCCCGAAAACTACGGAATCTCCTCATCATCACGATCATTTTTCTCCATGGAAGCATACCTGGGAAGTGTCTAATTCCCAAGATATTAGGGTCCAAAGTTGAGTAAGTAAATAGACTGCGTTTTTCTGCATAAATGCACAAAGACGCGCGTAGCAACATTTTTTCACGATAAATAATTAATATCTGTCTATGATAAAACTAGCATAAATACTGGACACTATAAATTTCGCCCGATCAAGTTTTTTTTTTCTAAATTTACATTGTTTCCCAGCATTTTTTTTTGGCATAAACTTACTTCATTTGATGTATAGAGTACGTACCCTTCATTAAGGGTGGCAACGAAAAAACACACTGTATAGTATGTATATAAAATAGTATGTATATGTATGTATATAAAATTGTAACATAGAAAACACGTGAAAATCAATTCTATTAGAGCAAAAATGTTTTCTCATATAATCTTTTCGACTTCAGTGGTTATATTCGCAATATTCTAGAATCCATGCAATAAGAAATGACATTGTCACGGTCTCTATAATGGTGACGTAAAGTTCAATTTTCTATTCAACTTCGTCGAACTAGAAAACCATGTGACACTTATGACCTACTTTAATAGAATTGAATACCCTGTCTATCTGGTGTGTTTTCTTAACATATGAATCATGGATACGAAATTGTAGGTATTTGTAATATATATATATATATATATATATAGCTACCTATTAAATAACAGACAATTGAATTTTAAAATCAAATTTTTCAAATTACTGAACTGTAACTAAGCAGGAAAGTATAAACAAATAACCATAGCAGCATATTTCTCTATTTATATCGCGAATAAATTAATCCGGATACGTTTTACATTTCTGTATCCAGCGCCCATTATTTTAAAGTATTCAACTCGGTTTTAACTGGATAAAACTATATAGGTACTTAGATTTTTTTAAACTATAGAACAAATAAATAGTGGTTAACCGTGACTGCAAAACGTCGAGGGTCAATCATGCCAATAATAAAGGATACCTTGCCAAGGATAAAGTTCATGCTGTCACTACCTTGCTCAAGTCTTAAAGAAAGCTATTTAACCTTCAGATAGGCTATTTAACCATCGGCCCTAAAACAAATATATGTCAGTTAGTAAACAGATAAGCTGGCGAAACCATATCGCAGATTGATAATATAATATGAATGCCATGACAACCTCGCGCAAAACATGCGGAACCTCAAGTAAAATATTTCCTTTCAACCTACCTTTGCTTTGATCTACAAAGCCTATATAAATTCATTAGAACTGGCATAGTTCCAATTAAATACTGAGGATACCGCTGGGATACCGTTGCGTGTTGTTGATCGTCACGTCAAATTAAGAATAAACATAATATACATAATTCAAAAGGCTTGTACTTCCGAAATGGGGTAGCCAGAACTGTAGTATCATAAAGGAGATCACACAACCATGTGTAGCATAGCTGGTACCGATGTAAATGAGCAGTGATAAGTTGCTAGCTTTTCGCCTGAAAGTATGCCCGAGTCACTTTCTGTCCAACAGCCAATGGAGTTATTACGCAGTAATTACCAAATAAATTTCATATTATGTAGGTATGAAAACAATTATATCATTAATTTTTTTTTTTTCAAATAATCGACGTAGGAGCTGCAGTCAAAATTAATTGCATATTTTTCCAACTTCCCCTAAATCTAACCCTGTTAAAGTTTAAGCTCGGATAAGTAACGGAGAACTCGGGGTAGAGCCCGGAGATAAGAATTCAAACAAATGAACAACTTGCGACATCTTCGATAAGCTCCCCTTTGAAAATAATCACGAGCTATAATACTTTGTTACTTTCGCCAGTTTCTAATATCTACCTGGGACCTTGCGCCATTTTCTTATTTACCTGGGACCGTGTCTATGCTTATATCTTTCGAATCTACATATTATAGGTATTAAAGATCTCATATGTGGAGGCTGCGGGGATGCCGGTGAAGCCCTTGTGAAGGAGCTGACGGCTATGTCAAACCTAATGCTAGCCGGTAAAGTGCATGTTGACGTAGTTAGTACCCTATACGGAGCCAACCCCGGTATTATAAAATGCTTTGTCCTATATGACTGACTGACGGTTCACAACTTTAGAGACCTAAAACTTGTAGGGTGTGTTCTCACACTTCACAATATTCACACTTCACAACACATTGACCTAGTCCCACATTAAGATCCCTAAGGTCTCGTGTGTGTGTGTTCTATGTATGACATAGACGTCCGATAAGAAAAGATTTTCCGGAATTCCCACGGGAACGGAAGAAACAGAGGTTTATCAAAATCATGTATAATAATAATAACAAGCCTTTTAATTCCTTAATAAATAAAAGATAAAATCATTTACAATATTACGAGTACCTATTCTTATATAAATTACGTTAGATATAAAACATATTTTTTTACATGCGGTATCTATTAATTATTAAGGACCTCTCTATTGAGTAAAGGCCTCCTCCATTTTTCTCCACATGGTTCTATCGGCTGCTTTATCCATCCAGTCCTTTCCCGCTGTTTTTAATATTTCATCAAGCCATCTCTCCGTTGGTCTGCCTCTTTTTCTCTTGCCTGTTGGACCCTTCCAAGCGGTTACCACGTTCGTCCGTCTTTCATAGTTCATACGCGCGACATGTGCCGCCCACTTCCATTTCATGTCATTACATTCCATTTCATCAAAATCCGTTCATGTAATGTAACTTAAATAAAAGAGAAAGAGGCATCATGTATCCTTAGCTGGCGTTACAATTTTAAGGTTATCTAATATTGATGCTAGGAGGTGTATGTAGAGCTTGACTTTATACTCGTATTATCTAAGTTAATATTTGTAGTAAGAAGCGAAAAATATAGTTACTGAGTAGGTAAGTACAAATACAAAAGCCTACAAAAGCTTTTAACATAACCTTTCCAATATCATCTAATAGATAGATGACAGTGATCACTGTTATCTAGAATCAATTTGAAATTCGGAAAAATGTAAAATTAAATAATTCATACGATACGGCTTATGAATAATTTAATGTTACTTTCTTGCTGAGTTTCGAATTACTGAATATAAAATTTGCCAAGTAATAAAACCGCACGTAAATGACTTCTCAATATTATTCGAGAAGCCGGCTTATTAATGCGGCATTTAATTTATTTTTCAACTTCCTCGTCCTCACTAAGGAATTACGATATGATTTTTTCCTCAACGACATTCTCAATAAAATAAAATCTCGTATTACTTAACGGATTTTTTTGTACATACAATGCAAAACGAACACTTCTGCTTGTGATTTTGCAATTCGAACATAATCGCGTTAACGTGAAGCAGCCAACCAATTACATTACAGCGTGATGACGTGATGTAATAAAAGTGAGAATAACGTCACTACGTGATTGGTTGTTATAGTTTAGGTCACCGCGAACGAGTTCGACGTGTCTATATTAAAATAAAACATATACACATAAACACACGGCTGTGTTCCGAAAATGGAGTAACCAGAGCTGTAGAATCACAAAGAAGTTCCCATAGTCACGCTAAGCATAGAGGGATAGATGTAATTGTAAATGATCAGTGATAATTTGCTAACTCAATAGACTCTATCCTCTCTCTCTTACGACATGCACGGAAGAAGATGCAGCTAATGCATTCTAGTGCAGCCCCGCATCAATACGGAACTTAAAAAATACACAAAATCGTATACCCGTAGTTACTTTAGATTCTGTCTCTACAATGTTTGTACTCACAAACTAACTTACGAGTAGCTACTCAATATTTGTCCTTTTGACGTGAGAAGCCACGCTGATTTTATGTAACTAAAGGAAAATATATGTAAATCTTTCAGTCTCAATGAGGCTCACCCCCGTTATTGGCGAGTACTGTATAACACTATTTTCTTCACATAATTAACAACTGGTGTAATTACTAAATTTTGTTAAATTTACTTAAGCCGTTTTGTCTTGAAATAGTAAAAGTTTACGCATTGTAACACAAATAAAATATAAATAAACACTTACATCAGTTTCTACCTGTTATGAAAAGTAGATTAGAATTTAAAACATTAACTACATCTTCTATACAAATAATAAAAAATGTAACGGGTCGCGGTCTGTACATCGAAGATATACTCGTATGAGAAAAAAATATTATAGGAGACCTTTATCAACGCAATAGTATACCCAAAACAATTATTTTTAAATTTTTGTTTTGTCTGTTTGTCGGTTTGTCTTTGCGTTTGTGCACGCTAATCTCAGAAACGGCTGAACAGATTTCGATGCAGTTTTCATGAATATATTGTGACAGGTCCCACTTAACATATAGGCTACTTATTAACCCGGGAAAATGTTTTTATCCCGGATAATTTCGACATTTTGTTTTTTCTGTAGTCCACGCGGACGGAGTCGCGGGCGTCCACTAGTTATACATAAATATATTTCTACAGTACTGGACTATTAATATTACACATGAACCTGTGCTGATGCGGTGCTTCACTAGAATACATCACCTGCATCTCCTTCCGTGCATGTCGTGAGTCAACTAAAGAACTCCGGCATTCTCTCAAGCGATAACTTGTTACGGATAATTTATATTACATCTGTTCCCGCTATGCCAAAGCGAGATCCCACCCGAGATCCTACGCTTAAGCTTCAGCATTTCTATCCCTTTTCGGGAATACAGCCGTGTCTATTATATCTAACCAATAACACTTGATAAATATCAAATAGTTTTCTAAGAACACGTAAAATTTTTTATTACCGTGTATTCTGTGTAAGGTTACGACCTTTTTTTCCTATGGAACCAACCCTGGGAAATGACAAAAAATTATGAAAAAAAAAATTATTGCAAGCAATGTATTCGTCTGATGCGCAAAGTACAAATGTACCTACAAAACTAACATTTTAACATTATGACATGCTAACTTTGAAAAAAATGTTTGTTAACCGATTCCAGATGAATAAAATTTATGTAAAAAAAAGGAAAATATTAATGTAACGTTGGACCTTAATATCTTGGAAACTCGTAGTTTCCCAGTGGTACTTCCATAGAAAAAAATGATCGTGATGTTATACAGAATACGAGGTATTAAAAGAACAACGTTGTCTTTTTACACCCTATATGCATTACATAACTGTTAAGTACAGAGGCATATTTTACACATACCTATATTATCTACTAGATAATGAGGAGGAATGTGAAATAAAGCAGGCAACACAATCAGGGCGGAGGTATTGTCGCTCCCTCACAAAGAATATGTGATACGTCGGCGACGATCGTATCTCGATTCCACCATTCCGGACATGTTACTAGCTGCGTGATTCTGTAATACAGTATGCTGTTATAATAAGCCATTTTGTTTGTTTAAAAAAGTTGACGACATTGTTTTATGAGAGATAATAATGTCCTTCATCAATCTTCCAAAGAAGAGTACCTACACAATGAATGCTAATTCGATGAAGCGAAAATCGGTAGATCAGTTTTAGATATTGTCTAAATTTGACACATTTTCAGAAAGAATAGGTATTGGATGGAGTGTAGAAAAAGATTTACCTGCAAATCTGGGCCCTGATTTTCGTTTTAAAATACTAATATTTATTGTGTTGGTTTCTAACAATTTTCAAAATGCCTCCCTAATTAAGAATGTCTATCGCGCTATTGTTGATCGTACCTATTTACTAAAACTAAACCACGACCTTTAATACTTTGTTATGCATATTTCGTTTGTGAGAAAGTCAAAAGAGAGGCGTTATTTCTAAAACGCTAACAAATTAACAGTCAAACTAGAACTAAACCAAAACTAACCCATAACCATACCGTTCCGTTGAACGGTATAAACGTTGTCATTACGCGCGATGTTCCTCCTATGCTGTAATGGGCTGGTAAAAATAATCGTTTTGTCGTATACTATACATATACGCAGCCGTGTAACGTGTCACACTTGAGTTGCGGCAGGAGAGGTAATTCACGTTTATTTAGAATACGCTCCTTTTGGGTGCGTGCTTGAGATTCACATAATTATCTGTGCTGAAATGTGGGAGGGTTTGAGTTACGTGAAAAGAGCTTTGGATAAACTTAAATGGCGCTTGGAATGTACGTACATACTAATTTTAAATTAAAAGTTTAAAATTTTGTGAACGTCGATCAACCATGTACGTGGAAATGTTGTTAGATAAAGTCATGAACGTATAAAGAACAACGGACGTGATGCTGTCACTGCACAGATTGAAGCACCGAAATGGCGGCGCGTTGGGCATATTTGCGTATTTTCCAGTAGGCGCCAAGCTACTATGGTTTGTATATGTGGGTGGATAACGCGTCAATACACATCCCTACTCCATTGAATATCGTTGCCGAGCTTAATATGAATGCTTCACTCTGTGTAGTCACAACACTCTGTCCGTTATTCTTTATACGTTCATGGTAAAGTCTTATTTTACACGGGTGCAAAGCTGATAATATGCATATAAACCTTCCTCTTGAATTACCCTATCTATTAAAAAAACTGCATCAAAATCAGTGGCGTAGTATACATATAATAAAATATCTAAGCATACATAGGGACAGGCAGACAGCGGAAGGCAACTTTGTTTAATACTAATAATTATGAAGATAAGACATGGCCTTTAAAAAATATCTACACAGTACATTGTAGTCAAGTAAAATAAGTAGATATTATAGGATAGGTACTCTATAGTGGGCTATCTTCATAGCATTTTGCTCAATATACCCCTTTTAATACACCATGTACATGCTACATAGGCTAGTAAATACAGCATAAAAGCAACACACCAGGTTCGTTCACGTTCTAGTTCCAGTGATCTAGCTGTAACATAATAAACAGTACCCATGTACTAATTGCGTGCCCATTCTACTGTTAAGCCTTTGTACGCTTCCCACGGCAACTTTGGTATTATACTCCTGTTGAATGAAGCTAGCAAAAGATACTCGTACGTATAGTGTTGTACTCGTAACAAGTTGTGTGTGTTTTACGATGTAAAAGTTTACTAATCTATCTGTTTTTCTGTTCTTTCATTCTCTGTCTCTGCTCTTTCATGACAAAACCGCTGAATAGATCTTGATGGAATTAGAGAAATACCTCATGGTTTCACTAAAAAAATATTTCGATTTGTTTATACAACCGTCTTCACTAAAGCTAACTTAGCAATCGTAAGCAAATAGTTATTTCTTTCACGCACATACAGGGTGTTTTTTCGTTGCCACCCTTAACGAAGGGTACGTACTCTATACATCAAATTAAGTAAGTTTATGCAAAAAAAAAGCTGGGAAACGATAAAAAAAGTGATTTTTTTTTATTACTTGATTGGGTGAAATTTATAGTGTTCAGTGTTTATGCTAGTTTTTTCATAGACAGATTATTATTATTTCTCGTGAAAAAATCTTGCTACGCGCGTTTATGTGCATTTATACAGAAAAACGCAGTCTATTTACTCAACTTTGGACCCTAATATCTTGGAAACCAGACACTTCCCAGGTATGCTTCCATGGAGAAAAATGATCGTGATGATGAGGAGATTCCGTAGTTTTTGGGAACGTTGACGACCAAAAATCACCCTGTATAGTAACGCCCACACTACGCCCCAAGATGTAATTCAGAACATATTACATACGTAATTTTCGCCACTTAGCTCATTAAGTAGCGTGTTGTAAGGAGTGAGCCTACTCCGCTTTTTAAGCACAAATTTAGTTATTTATTTACACACACACATAACTAATGTTTATCATTAAAGGTTACCCTAATGCGATAAATTACTTTTTGTCTTAACACTTACTGTAGTTAATTTTAAGTTTGTTAGTTTTTAATCATGAACATAACAAACATTGCCCTTACTGTGAATTCTCTCAGAGTACAACAACATAGGTCCACACTTTCTGCTATAACATTGAGTATATTGAGTGCGCGAGTGAACGGCCCCTTATTCCACAGGTGAGTTCGGCCCCTCGGCACCGCCAGCAGTGGCGGCCGTCTCCGCCGCCACACGTACCTTTCCGGTACATTTAAACTAATCCTCTCCAGTATGTCCGCGTTATATATAGGTAATTTTGCTCTAAAAAATTTAAATAAATATGTTACCAGTGCCAGATCTCGCCTAGCACCGACTGTATTGTATCCAACCATTCCCAGAACGAATAACGTCGGGTACATTAGCGGGTAAAATTGATACACACCATAATAACGAATATATAAATATCTAGTAAATTTATTCTGAACTCGCTCTAACATTACTATATATATAGGTACTTTATTTCATGTGGACCCCAATACAACAATCTAGCTACCTTTAACCAATCAAATACGAAAAGTGTCCGAGTCATTTATCGCATTAGATTAGTTATAGGTAGGTAAATTTTAAATAGAAACTTTTTTAAATGTAGGACAAGGATATTATAGCAAAAAACCACCGTACCTGATTTGCCTTACTTTGAAGTGCGTTTCAGAGGCTGACCAGGTAGTCCTGACCCCCTCTGCCCCACCAGGGTCAATTATACAGATGTCTAATTATGCTGGTAGAAATTCTAATTTCCCCGAGCCTCCTCGGTCCAGTGATTAAGTAAATGTTAATTTTTCACTAAGAAATTACCTGCTAATTGGATTTTTTCTCTACCCAATAGTCAATTTTTACTTTTACCGTACCGCAGAAGAACTAGAACAAATATTGTACCTAAATACTTACAGTCAGATCGGCTTGACTTATTAATAAAAAGTGTGTTTTTATAATTAAACGGGATTATTCACATATTATAGGTATCGTCATCATCACATCAGCCTATTGCAGTCCACTGCTGGCCCAAGGCAACCCAACAAGACTGCCATGGGGGGTATTTACCCATAGTCACCACGCTGGGCAGGCGGGTTGGTGACCGCAGTTTCTATTTTGGACTATGTTGTCAACACGAGAGGCGCTGCTGCCCACCTCTCGGAAACCCTTAATCGCCTCGTACGATACCCACGGGCAGACGAATTCTACTCTGCCAGCATAGCGAGGACAGGATGTTAATTATCAGTGACAAGATGCTACGAGTAACTTGTCGTATGAGAGAATGCATACATGGAAGGAGATGCAGCTGATGTATTTTAGTGAAGCTCTGTATTAGCACAAATATTAGTATAGAAAAAAATTCGCTCTGGCTATCATGGCCTCTATCATTACCATTGATTTTTTTTTTTTGTTTAATATTTGTAATTTTTCCACGAAAAATCTACGGAATCGAACCGAAGACATAAATTATAATTAAACAGTCACGCGATAGAAAATAATGATAACGAAGCTTACGTTTGCGTGAAGAAAGGCCACTAATCGTAGTTTCCCGAAAAAATATTTATGTTTTTCTTACCTATATATAAGGTCTATCCAAAATTACCGATTATCATATTTTGACATGAAACTAGGTAGGTAAAAAGAAATAACTTTCACTATGGGACAAAAAATCAGCTGTTCCATACATTTCAGTGCAGTAATTATTCGAGATTGTATGGAACAGCTGATTTTTTTTTCAATATTTCGGAGTTAATCACTAATTTTAAATAGACCTTATATATGTACGAGTATAAGGTAGGTACCGAATATTATTTTATACCATTTATTCATCCATTTAGCTATTTTAGCGTAAGGAAAGAGGTAGATAATAAAGACTTCATAGATTATAAATTATACTAAACTTGTACAGATACCTCATCTCAAAGGCGAACATAATGCTACAAAGAATTTTCTTCCAGTTCACGATAAGTTTGAGGGTAGGGTTCAAAAGATATAACATTTTAAATTAGACATTAAAGATAATAAACATACACATCGAGCAAGCCGCATGGTGTCGGCAGAGTAGTTTGTACCGCCCCATGCCTACCCGTGGGTATCGTACGAGGTGATTAAGGGTTTCTGGGAGGTCTGAAGAGCAGCATCTCTTCCGTGTTAACAACATAGTCCAAAAATCAGACGGCGTTCACCAACCCGCCTGCCCAGCGTGGTGACAATGAGAAAAAATCCCCCTATGGCAGTAGCCTTGTGGCGTGCCCTGGGGGAGGCCTAAGTTCAGCAGTGGACTGCAATAGGATGAAGAAGAAATATTAAAAGTAATTAGGGTAAACAGAATATGTACAATGTGTCTTTCTAATCGTTCATTCAGAACTTACTTCAGCATCAATAAACTACCATAAACTTTAGACTTGAAGTAACATTAATAAAAGCAAGTTTTCGATACCTAGAGCAGATTGGTGAAGTTTTATCCATGTTTCATCTCAATAGTTCTTTATGTGGCCATTACTAGAGTAGAACGCTATTAAGGAGGTTTGTTCTCACTGATAGCGACAGGCATTATAGGATGGCTCTCGAGGGAACTGGGCCACTAAGTCAGAGGAAATAAGCCCGCCCCCTTATTACAAGCAAAGCGATAGTAAAAATTGTACAAAATTCGCTGATTGCTTGTCAAATTCGACAAAAAAAATACAGAAATGTTATCTAAAAGTAAATGTGTTTGCTTTCAAACTAAACACATTTTTTATATTATTCACCTACTGCTACTACATCGTCACTTGAAAGTTCTATTTTAAAAACCTAAAGTAAATTATATTTAGTCAACCTTAAACTCGGTATAACTAAAAGATAAAAACGCTAAATACGCCTGTCTAACATTATAATATTCTAATACACCTAATATTATTTAAAATGCTTGATTTCGTCTCTCCATATCCATAGGTATCCAAAATTTTATTCGTTAAATTTTCTCATAACGTTATTCAACTTTCTTCGCGTTTTTTTTTAAGATTATCGCTCATTCGCTGGCCCCGTCGATCCAGAGTTTTCTCTATGATCTAGAGGCACACATGTTGATGACAGCGGAAAATTCAATCAGCCTACACACGTCCATCCGTCCGATAAAAAAACTATTAAAAACCATTGAGATAACTTCGCTGCAAAACTAATGGATATCATTGACGTTTTATTATTTTTTAATCTAGCCGGGATAATAGTTCTCCACTGCTGGGTTTTTCGTTACATGCGTACATATACACATAACTGTGTTACCAAAATGTGATATCCATAATTGTAGGATCATTAAAGAGATCCTACAGCCACGTTTTACTTTGCGCCAGTTGTAAGAGATCGGTAATAAGCAGAGGTCGGAATTAGGTAGAGTCATTTATGTACTTGCATCGAAATGTTGATATTAATGTGGACCTTCCCAGGATTTCTAATGGACAATGCGCATTGGAATTTTTCAACTTCGGACATCCGATGTCATTGATGTAAGTTTGGCAACGTCGCGCGTGCAGTAGTTTAAATTGTGTAAAGGTAAATAACTTTTGACTTAATAAATCACGGGATTTTTTCTGCTCTTTAAAATTAATACCGGAATTTGAGGCATATCCACTTTCTTTTGCTGTATGAAATCAGTGCAAGTACATAAATGACTCTACCTAATTCCGACCTCTGGTAATAAGTTACTGTTGCCACTTGAGAGAATGCCCTTGAGTCCCTAGCCGAATCTTACGAGACATACTCGTATGACACGCACGGAAGGAGATGCAGCTGATGTATTCTAGCGAAGCCCCGCATCAATCATATACCTGTATAGGTATATCAACAATTCGATATAAGGATTTCCACCCAACGAATTATTACAGTTTTTCCGTAAGGGGTTGTAAAATAAAAACATATTAATTAAAAAGTGGTAACGACTTTGTGCTAACCATGAATTTGTGGGTATTTTAATGGAGTTTATTATTCTTTTTAATTTACGCCAAAGGTTGGAGGGTTGGGGGATTCGTTCAAATAAGCTACCCTTTTCTTTATTGCTTGTTTAGGCCATGTTTTAACTTTTGGCTATTGTATCAATTATGAGTTTATGGTATGTTAGGCTTTTATATAATAGTATATTTTACAGGGTGTAACAAAAAGGTGTGTTTAGCAAAATAGCATGAAAATATACATATGATATCGAGTCTTAAATTTTTTGGATATTATTATATTCTTTGTAGTGTAGTAGACTATTTTCATAGTATTTTTCTTAACATACCTCTTTTGTTACGCCCTATATCTATCAGAATAGTGGCTTAGTCTGCCGAATCCTGTACTTTTTTTGTTTAGTTTATCCGTAGGTAAGGCAAGGGAAACTATATCCATACAGCCTGTGTCCGAAATTTGATAGTGCCAGACTACTAATAAAAATCAATATCACACTAATCTAGATTGGAAAATGACTATTTATATGTCAAATTTCGTCAAAATAAAGTCCTTTGGAAAAATCTATTACATACAAATATGCAACAATTGCTCATTTAATGTAAATTAGGAATCAAGTTTAGAAATAGCATCCCTTGTTCTTTTGTCTTTCCCCGTGAGGTAAGGGATTGAGGTCAATTCTGAGGGTTGAAGAAGGGTGAATGAAGGGATGGTGAGAGGTCTTATTCTACCTCTATTGCGGTTGCTATGGAAACCAAGTTTGACCTATATCTTATTTGTATGAGACTTGATTGAAGGGTGTTGTAAGTTTGAAACAAGGCGGTGGCTTAGTATTGAAAGTATTGTTTTATTTTAGATGCTTTTAAACTATACAGGGTGTTACTAAAGGGGTATCTTCAGAGAATACCTGTAATTAAGTTAATAATAACTGATGCCGATGCAGAGCTTCACTAGAATACATCAGCTGCATCTCCATCCGTGCATGTCGTAAGAGTCGACTAAGGAACTCGGGCATTCTTTCAGGCGATGTACTAGCAACTTGTCACTGATCATTAACATCTGTCCCCGCTATGTCAAACGTGACTTTAGGATCTCCTTTATGATCCTGCAGTTCTGGCTGCCCCATTCCGAGAATAGACACAGCCGTGTCTATTTTCCGATTTTCTTCTTTATTCAAATTCAAATTCTTTATTTCGGACAACTACGAGTACGAGTAAGATCCATGGGTTAGTTAAGTTACAGTAAAATAAAATGGTTAGTAGATTTAAATTACATTAAAATTACTAATTATATTAAATTAATTCACTATGCAGACGACATGAAGATCTATAAAAATATTAGTAGCATAGATGATTGTCACCTGCTGCAGATAAACCTAAGTGAGTTTGAAAAATATTGTGCTCGAAATCGTTTAGACCTAAATGTTAAGAAATGCTACTCTGTTACGTTCACGCGTAAATTGGTGCCCATACGATTTGTTTACACTCTGCTGAACCAAAAGTTACAGCAAATTCAGCAAATTCGTGATCTTGGGATTATCCATGACTCTAAGTTGCTATATGACTGCCATATTGAATACATAATTAAAAAAGCTAGTAAGATGTTGGGTTTTGTTTTTAGATCTTGCTCTCAGTTCTTGAGTGTAAAGGTAATAAAGGTTCTATACTGTTCTTTTGTACGTAGTATCCTCAATTATTGTAGTCAGGTATGGAACCCGATGTATGACATCTATATAGATAGACTTGAGTCGATTCAGCTGAGATTCTTGAGGTATTTGCAATACAAATGTAGATGACACGACCCCACGTACGAGGCCAGGTGTCGCGGACACCATATACTTCCTCTGCAGGAGAGGAGAAGCATTGCTGATGTCTGTTATATTGTTAAATTAATCCATAGTGACATTGATTCTTCTCTCCGAATAGGACTGTTCGACACCCTTGATATTTGACCGCAGATGCTAGCCTCACGAACTACAGGCATAACACGTTCCTCATCCGAGCGATGGAGAGCGTGAACAAACTGGCCGACATTCCGGATCTTGATTTGTTTTGCAGTAATGCGCAAAAGTTTATGAACAACATCTCCAAGACCTGGTTCAATGGTGCCCCAACTGTTTAGTTTTTTTAAATATTATTATTATTTTCTCTTTAAAATTCTTTCCTGCCACTTTATATGTTGATCGTTTAAAAATATTTTATGCCTTTTCCTTTGCGTTCCCCTTCCCCTTCCCCTCCTTCTAATTTTAATTTCTTACATTTTATATGCGGAAACATATTAATGGTTTTAGTAATTTCACAAGCTATTATTTTAGTATTTGTTTTCCTAAATAAATAAATAAAATAAAATAAAATGTGTTAATAATAACTCCCAATCTATTCACTTTGAACTAAAGTTACTTAATTATAGCCTGCTATCCTTAATCAATTCGCTGTACAATAGAATCTAAATGACAAAGGTTGCCGACCCCTGTGTACTCGTAAGAAACATGAAGGAAGGATAAAAGGGAGATGCGATACCGGGATTGGCACCACACGTACGGCAACTCCTATAAGCCAAGATAAACATGGCAGAGGCGACCTGAAACATAAACAATAAAATAGTTACATTATAAAAAATTACAATCGACAAATAAGGCTTTTTTTCTGACAGACAGGGTGTTTTTTTCGTTGCCACCATTAACGAAGGGTACGTACTCTATACATTAAATAAAGTAAGTTTATGCCAAAAAAACAATGCTGGCAAACGATGTAAATTTTTAATATTTTTTTTTATTACTATTACTTAATCGGGCGAAATTTATAGTTTCCGGTGTTTATGCTAGTTTTTTCATAGACAGGACGTCTACTCTGAAGTGACGATAAACGAAGTATCGGCCGAATATCGAGGTGTTTCCTACTACGAACTTCCTTCGATCGGATCAGTCGCGCCGTTTTTTCATTCGGTCCGATCGAACTCTATTTGACAGATATAAGGCTAGATAATAGAAAGCTTATAATATTAGTCAATGTAAATTATTCTCTATGGTTCCGAATGAGTTGTGAACTCAGATGAATGAATCCGAAGCAATTTCGTAGTAGGGTCAAAGGCTGTAAAAGGCTTCGATTCGGTCGGGCTTCGGTCGGACCGAAAGATTCGGAAGCGGCATTTCAGAGTAGACCCCCTGATATTAATTATTTTTCGTGAAAAAATCTTGCTACACGCGTCAATGTGCATTTATGCAGAAAAACGCAGTCTATTTACTTACTCAACTTTGGACCCAAATATTTTGGAAACCAGACACTTCCCAAGTATGCTTCCATGGAGAAAAATGATCGTAATGATGAGGAGATTCCGTGTTTTCGGGAACGTTACACTCACTATACCTAGCACATCTCATATGATGAAATGAACATTTACAAACGTATACACACGGCTGTCTTCCCGAAATGGGGTAGCTGTAACCGCAGGCTCATAGAGGAGATACCGCAGCTACGTTTATGAATTGTGATAACCAGAACGCTATGGTAACTAATAAATTATACATCTACTACTCCTCTTCGCACTTCGTTCCTGTACGGAACCTAAGGCAATAATCCCCGACCACGCTTGACTAAGTCGATTTGAATAGAGTCCGCCTTGAGTCCGATACGAGAAATAGATGTGAGGCAAATAGGGTCCTATTGTGGATACCTAGATGTCGATGGCATATTGTGTAGTACGAGTACGCCATATAACATGACGGCTAGCTATTTCCCCGAGTGCGCCAGAAAGAGGGTTATGTTTTTCGAGTGTATCTTTATATGTATTTTCTTTGGCTCTAGAAGCAGTAGTTCCCAAAGTGGTTCCAAAAGGGTCCACCCCAGGGGTCCACAGGAGATTCGATCGGAGTCTACGTTGGCGTGAAAAAATGGGGGTTCACAATTAATTTGTATGTGTACGCCTGTAGAGAGTTAACCAGAACCAGTTAACTTTTAGAAGGGGACTATGAGAAAAAAGTTTGGGAATCCCTGCTCTAGAGTCTAAACGTGTTGCATTTCAATGCAATTTGTTTCGCAATTTCAAATTCGCATTTGAGCTTTAGTGATATTATAAGATTCATCTTATTCGTAGGAGTGATACTTGGTCAAAATTTTTGGGCAGTTTTTCTTTAAACAAATTATTATTTAGCATCTATATTACTTCTATGCTGCTCTGGGAGTGAAAAAAACGTATAATACTACAGCTGCTTCTCTTCCCGGGCATACTATACAAGTCAGTAGAGGGACAAGAGGGTCTTGGTGTTTGGTAGGCGATGGGCTGACCACCTGTCACTACTAACCGAACTTGTACATCTCAACTATACCTACCCTCAAAATTGGTCAGAAGAGACACCGTGTGGTTCTATCGGCCCTTGGTGCTCTGCCTACCCCGTAAGGGATAAAGGCGTGATTATATGTATGTAATGTATGTATTATAATATATATTATATTGCAAGATCTGGTTAAATTTTTTGTCCAACGTCAGGACCGCTAGTGGCGTGTCGAATTTCGCCGTTATAATCCCAAAATTTCTAGGAAATTGCTTATTTTTCCTACACTGACTAAATACATAGATTCTATGATAGTAATGTACTACATTACTAATGTATTGTAACGTATAGTAATGCAATCTAAGTGTCAAGGACTGGATTGAGGCACCGAAAAGTCTAAAGGCTCGAGCACACCGGATGCGTGTGCGTGCACGTAAGCGTAGACGTATACGTACCTCTGAGTTGTAATGTATGGAACTGTATAGGTACGGGCAGACCGGATGCGTATGCGTAGACGTAAGCATAGACGTCAAGCGGTGACAGTTCTATACATTAAACTCAGAGGTACGTGTACTTCTACGCTTACGTGCACGCATACGCATCCGGTGTGCTCGAGCCTTAATGGTGCATCGAAACAGTTAGTATGACATTAGCACTCTATGTCTACATCTTATTACTCTATGCTATAGCAGGGGCAGATGGTATCGATCAGGAACAAGCTGCTAGCTTATCGATTGACAATGCCCGAGATTCTTAGTAGACTTTTATGATATGCACAG
Source organism: Carposina sasakii (assembly GCA_014607495.2). Taxonomy (NCBI): domain Eukaryota; kingdom Metazoa; phylum Arthropoda; class Insecta; order Lepidoptera; family Carposinidae; genus Carposina; species Carposina sasakii. The sequence continues at coordinate 2,694,773 of CP053155.1, read as the reverse complement.
AAGAAGATGCAGCTGATTAGCACAGGACCACACGGAGTAAAAATAAAATGAAAAAGATCTGAAATTTCTAGCATTATTATCGTACAATTTTCAGTGATATTGTTCAATATACGGCGATACAATATAAACACAATGTGAATAAAGTTTGTGTGGTTTGTGACATTAACATTTTATACCCGTCCCAGGTTATATTATACAGCCTGTAGCAAATTGGCTCTTTGTTGACTCTACTGGATCGAGTACATAATAGTTATGACAAACTAGCGGATACACAAACAATGTAAACTAGTTTTTGTGTAAATATATGAAATACGTGCATGATGATTGCCTACATACATACATTACATACAGGGTGGAAGTGACAGCCAGGAAAATATTAATATGCTGACTTCAGTCAGGCTATGATTCTGAGCGAAAACCACAGAAAAATGTTCGCATGTAACTATGTAGTCACAGGATCGCCCCATACAATTGGCGCGGAAAGCAAACATTGCAAATAATCCAATTAAAAATGCATTTCCTGCGAGTAATAACACTATAGTATAACTCAAAACAATGCTGCTTGTTCAGTATTTAAGTATTTGTCTGGCTGTCACACACGCCCTGTATTATACTATTGATAAAATACGTTTAATAAACAGCGCCTCAAACCACCCTTCATTAATAAAGGGAAGAAATTTAGACGGCAACGTGACAATTCTATCTACAACCTTATTGTGTAGTCGATATTATAAATATGAACCTTATTACCAGGGTATACGGTAGCAATGAATGGCATATAGGTGAGGTCTTGGAATACGTGATCTTGGTGTGCAGAGAAATTTTATTTATCCTGGAGACGATAGAATAATATATATTATGTACTTTGAGCATGAGAACTAAGGAAAATAAATCAAAATACAATTTCCATACCTTAATTTCCAACATTTTGGCTTGGTTAGGAGGGAAATATAAATAATATTATTATATTAAATTATACTATATCCATAATTAGCCGCGTGGTGCCGACAGAGTAGAGTTTGTACCACCTCTGCCTGCCCGTGGGTATCGTACGGTGCGATTAAGGGTTTCCGGGAGGTGGGTAGCAGCGCCTCCCGTACTAACAACATAGTCCTGGGGGAGGCCTACGTCCAGCAGTGGACTGCAATAGGCTGAAAAAGTAGAAGATATCCATAATTAACTTTGATAACATGCACAAAAACTATATACGTTCTAATTTATCTATTAAACATCGCAATTGATTAATATCAATTTGTTTTAATAAACGAAGTTTACTTGAAAAAATACCTAGAAAACTCATTTTCGCTTATACTACGCCAGAATCGTAGCATTACTACGAATCGTCGTAGCAACGCTACGAATGCTACGTGCTTAGATTGCGTAGTGAAAGCGACTCATTTCCATTTGAATAAACATTAATTGAAAACACGAACTAAAACAGTCTTGGGGGTAATTCCACAAAAATTTTGAGCCGAAACGCAAACACTAATGAAGCATTAACGAAACGTGGTGTGAGGCAATATTTACGAGTACTAACCACTTGAGTAATCCTATCCTACTTCCTATCCTACTAATATTATAAACGCTAAAGTTTGTAAGTATGGATGGATGGATGTTTATTACTCTTTCACGTAAAAACGGCTGAAGCAATTTTAATAAAATTCGGTATGGAGTTATGTTAGTTAGCTGACATCCTGGATTAACACATAGGCTACTTTTTATCCCGGGAAAATATGTTTATGCCGGATAATTTTGACATTTTGTTTTTTCGGCAGTCCACACGGACGAAGTCGCGGGCGTCCACTAGTAAGATATATTTTAACACGCAACGGTCGCGAGTATGACAAAATAATTGTCTCGTGCTGAAATATGTCTAATTACGTCACCATAAAATGGTTATCGTACCGAGCTTCTACAACGGTCCCGTTTTGGCTTAGTTCCGGCTCAAATTTTTTGCAGAATCATCCTCTAGTCTTCAGCAATAGTAGAATATAATATCTGCTTCGCTTGCGTATTAAATTCCTAGTTGAACTGAATGTATTTCTGTTTTAAACGCAGTAATTAGTAAGTGGCAATGGGCAGGGCACATAGCTCGAAGAACTGATGGCCGATGGAGTCGGAAAGTTCTAGAGTGGATACCACGTATCGGCAAACGCAGCGTGGGAAGGCCACCCGCGAGGTGGACGGACGACCTGGCCAAGGTCGCGGGCGTGTCGGTTGGATGCAGGCTGCTTTCGACCGGTCGGAGTGGAGGTTGTTGGGGAAGGCCTATGTCCAACAGTGGACTTCTCAGGGCTATAGATGATGATGATAATGAATTAGTATACTTACTTATGTTCCTGTGTCCCCTATATGAGGAAGAGGGCCCACTACAGTCAGTAGTATAGACAACATTTATCTCGAAATCTTATGTTTATTTTCCAAATAATGTTTAGAGATTTCTAAACTACTTAGCAATATTCATAAAATTTAAAAAAATAAGCATTTTATTTTAAGTTTCAATTATTATAAATAATAATAAATAATAAATAAATATTCACACATTTCACAACACATTAACTTAGTCCCACATAAAGATCCCTAAGGTCTTGTGTCGTGGGTACGGTATATAAATACATAGATGAGTATAGAAATATCCATGACTCGGAAACAAACATCAATATTCATCATATCAATATTTGCACCTACCGGGATTCGAACCCAGGACTTATGGCGCAGCGAGCAGGGCCACTACCAACTACACCAATCGGCCGTCGAATATCGAGATTTATTAAATCTCTGTAATGGGCTATTTTCATGGCATTTTCTTAAAAGCTTGTTTTTGAAAAAGGTTTTTTAAATTTAAGCTTTATAATAATGTACTAGATTACTAATGTATTGTAACGTATAGCAATGCAATCTAAGTGTCAAGGACTGGAATTGTGAGGCACCGAAAAGTCTAATGGTGCATCGAAATTGTTAGTATGACATTAGCACTCTATGTCTACATCTTATTCCTCTATGATATGAAGTCAAATTTCATTGAATTACATAATTATATTGAATTAAATAACTATTAATTTAAATTGTATGTAGGTAGTATTATTTGATGACCTTTTAGATGACCCCAATAGCGAACAATAAGGACTGATTTTACAAATAGATAGTCTGTCTGAAGAGTGAATTTGTTGCTGTCTCTATTTTGATCAGGTTTAAGAGAAAGACAGCATCAAAATTATCCTTTACATAGGCTACCATTGGGAAAATTGGCCCTAATATGAATTGATAGTTCAAAACTCTGCATCCATATACATTGGACATGACAAAATATTCAATACCGCAGGGAAATTACGGGTGTATGCCAAATAAATAGTGCCCGCTTTTATTTGACTAGATACTTCTATTTCATGATAGCACTAGTGGCTTCCTACGACTTTGATCCAGTTTACTTGAAAGACTTTTTCCCGTTCCCATGGGAATTTCTCGAGATCTTTGTACTCTCCATGAAATATTAGGAACACGTTATATTATATTTACTTTCATTTTATTATCGTTTAAGTATACCTAATATGAACTGTTATTGAAATATTCTTACTTAGCTATAGCCAAAAGAGGGTTAGCGTCAGGCAGGCAGGCCACCCAGTAAAACAATTACGCATTATCAGTCACCAAGTTATAAAAAAGAAAATATGAAAAATGCTTTTTTAAGAAATTTTTTATTACACTGAAATCAGTAATGTAAACTCTCCCCCTGATTACGTAAAAGCAATAGCAAAGCCGAAGCAAAGCAATAGCGAAAATTGTACGATATTCGCCTTGAAATGTCATAGTTCCTTTGGAATTCATTTTACGTAATACGAATTTGACAAGCAATCAGCGATTTTTGTACAATTTTCGCTATCGCTTTGCTTTTGCTAGTGAGATAATAAGGGGGCCTGTGCTGATTCGGTGATTCAAGGTTTTGCATCTCCTTAAGTTATTTAGGGGCGTTCTCTCAAGCGAATAGGGGGCCAATTCTCGAAAAGTCTCGAGTTGGAACGAAGCTGAAACGGAGCCGTTGTAGACGCTCAGAATAAAGCAATAATTACTTTACGCTGACGTAATTAGACACATTTCAGCACAAGATAGATATTTGTTTTTATGGTGTCATAGTCGCGACCGATGCGTGCTAACATATACCTTATTACTCAAGCGGTAAGTATATATTTCTTCGCACCGCGTTTCGTTAACGGTTCGTTAGTGGTTGCGTTTCAGCTCAAAAATTTTCAAGAATTGCCCCCCCCGGTTGCAAGTCGTCGCTCATCTTTGACATCTGATCCCGCTGTCCTAAATGTATCTCTAAGATCTCATTCGCGAATTCGTGGTCCTGCAGTTCTGTATAAATGGCAGTGACGTGATAAAAGGTATACGGAACGCATTTCTGTAACTCTGTGTAATTCTGTACAAAACATAATTATAGTTATATTCACATACCCGCATAACAATCCGCTTATTATTCCGAATGACGCTTATTCACGTCACGCTGGCAGGTCATTGACGTCATCTGTCGTGACAGCCGTGCTATTACCAGACGGTAATGGAGTGTGGAGAGACCAATGCGCGTACAATGAACTTTAACAAGTGCCGTGAAGTGCCAATAATAGGGATGAAAATGGCTGGTTTTATATATCGCATCTTTGGTAGAACAAGGGCACAATTGCGTGCAATCAATTCATCAATTAAAGGTTGATTTTCCTAATGGTCATATAGCCTATCTGAGGGATAAACTGTTTCAATTCTACACTACTTTCTTCATAATACTAACCCGACTTGCAGTATTGCGTAAACGTCGATTTAAGTTAAATCAAGCATTTTCCCCCAAATCTTCCTATATTCCTGTGTTCGTGATTTACATACATGCAGACACCAGGGGTAGCCGACAACGGCAGGATCATAAAGGAGATACCACAGCCTCGTTTAGCAGATCTATAACAAGTACCTAGCTTGTGGCCTGAGAGAATGCCCGAGTTCCTTAATAGACTCTTACGAAATGCACTGAAAGAGATCATCATCATCAGCCTATTGCAGTCCACTGCTGGACGTAGGCCTCCCCCAAAGCACGCCACAAGCCTACCATGGGGGGTATTTGCCCATAGTCACCAGGCTGGGCAGGCGGGTTGGTGACCGCAGTTTGTATTTTGGACTATGTTGTCAACATGGGAGGCGCTGCTGCCCACCTCCCGGAAACCCTTAATCGCCTCGCACGATACCCACGGGCAGACTTGGAATAGTACGAATTCTACTCTGCCCGCACCACATGGCCAAGTATCACTGAAAGAGATACATCTGATGTATTCTAGTGAAGCCCCGCATAAGTACAGGACTTTATATTAAATTTGCGCATCGGCAAGTGGAATCCATAGAAATTATTTGGTGCACAATATTGTTAAGTACCTACTTGGGATATATCTTTTATTTAAATCTTCACTTAATGGACTCCTTGTATAGATTACAGTCACTAATCACATGTCAAAAGAAAATGAACAGTAATTAATTGAGTACCACCTTTAAACAACTACCTATCTTCACGTAGAATGTTTATAAATTTGTGGTATTATAACAGGCACGATATTACCTGTAAATACGCGTACAGGGGTGCTACCCCTACTAACTCGGGGTGTAACATTAGGCATATTTTATGAGGGTGAAAAAGTTTTTGACGCGAAATTTGTATAGTCGGATGGCATTTTTTTTTAGCAGATTTCTTTTTTAAGGCGTATTACGGAGATAGGTTTATGACGTTAAATATTGTTACAAGATGACAACTGTGATACATCTATGTAAAAAAGAGCTTTTAAAATAGCAACTTTTTAAGTTAACGTGTAAATTTTAAATTTATATAGGCTTTGGTTAGGTGTTAAATTCAATTTTGTGTAAAATTCGAGTTCTAAAAGAAACTCGGGCTATGTCTCAGGTGTTCTAACTTGTCTCTGTCCCCGCCATTCTAAACATGGCTGTGAGATCTCCTTTATGATCTTGCAGTGATGGTTACCCCCCCATTTTGGGAACACAGCCGTGTCTACGTATTATGTAAAACTACAAATTTTATTGAGTGAACTGATCTTTTTTGTTACCATATACCCAAAATGTACCTATCAGATTTTAATGAAACTTGGCCTTGTTGAATATGAAATGTTACATGAGAGAGGCTACGGTCACGCTACGATTTTACTAGTAAACAACATTTATAGACAGAATGACATAATTAAATTTATGAAAAAAATTGGTTTATAACGAACACATAATTAATATCGACGTGAATTAAAAAGTCAACAAAGTTAAAATATGTATAAATAATGAGATTGAGTCGTTCTTTAACAATATTATGAGGGTGTCTACATCAGATTTTTATACTAATATGTATTTATCTATAAGTAGTTCAAAGTGGGGTGTGCATCCAACTCACTTAAGAAGACTTTATTTAGCACTGGTGCGATCTCGACTTGATTACGGGTGTATAATTTACGGTAACGCCAACTCTAGGCTTCTCCAGAGGTTGGACTTAATTCAAAACCAATGTCTTCGCCTTTGTGGAAGCTTTATTCGGGATACTCCAATTTTTACAATGGAAAGCGAACTTTGTATTACACCCTTAAATTTTAGAAGAATATACTTAAGTGACAAGTACTTCCTGAAACTTTCTTCTAGAACATCCGACTATTTGAAAAAACAATTAGAAGTATTAGACAACAAATTAAATTCGGGCGCAAGATATTGGCGTAAAAACCAACTTCCACCTTTGCTTGAGAGTTTCAGGAAGTACTTTAGCCTACCTATGTCAAAATTTGAGATTTTACCCCAATTTTTGCTTTCTTATGAAATCAAAACACTCCCCTGGGATAAAATCATAATGCACAGAGTAAACACTATTGATGAATCTAAAGCGAAACTACCCAATCACGACCTTAAGCGATGTAGCGAAGAGATGATAGACGTGCAGTTCTTGGATTTCTTCCAAATTTACACTGATGGGTCCAAAACAACATACGGTTCTGGTTGTGCGTTTTACGATGAAGCGGCGGATTTTGGGGTCAAATTTCTTATTGAAGATCCATGTATACCTATTATGGGAGTCGAATTGATAGCTATAAATGAAGCAGTACATTACATAGAATCGACACCATACCATAAAATTGTAATTCTCACAGACTCGAAAAGCAGTCTACAACATTTACTGGGAAGTGCTAAGGGCGGTAGTGTCGGCAGGTACGAAGCTTACCTCATTATTAAATGTATCCATAGATTGATACGTAACGGGGTTGAAGTTCGTTTACAATGGATTCCTTCACACGTGGGCGTCAGGGGTAACGAGATAGCAGACTCACTTGCATCCGAGGCCCTACATAACGGTATACCCCTCGACACGGTACCGCACTATACTGATCATCTTTCAAAAGTGAAAACCGACAATCACGTCAAATTTAAGTCCTATTTCAATGAATGCTCTCAAAACAAAGGCATCTGGTACAGAACCATTGTAAACGAACCACTACGCGTACCTTGGTTTACCTTACGGAACCTCAGCAGAAAAGAATTGGTTGTATGCTTCCGGACCCGAACTTACCACATCCCACTCAACAAGTTTAATTTTTTAATGAAAAAAAGAGACGACCCAAACTGTACACGATGTGAGAAGGAGGAGGATCTCCTCCACTTAGTTCTCGAATGTAAAATTAACGAACAACCTAGGTTGGAACTCCTAAAAGAAACTCGGTGCTATGAGGGTGATCTTCTCTTCTTTTTCCATCGTACCTTAAGCTCAGAATTCACTACCGAACATAGCAAGAGATTTTTAAGTTTTATGATGCACTCATTGGATCTTAGATTGGAGTATTATAGAAGTGTTCTTTAATTACTTAGGGAACTTTCTTGTAGTATTCCGGCCTGAGGTCTAATTAGTGTATTCCAAATGTATTATGTATCTACTTATTACCTAACGTTTAAGCAACATTGTTATTATTTTTAAGCTGACTTAATCTTATGATGTATAGCTTATAAAATAAATAAGAATAAATAAAAAAAAATGTATTTATATATATATTATAGATATCATCATCGCTTTCCTGCCCTGTTTCCATTTATTTGGGGTCAGCGCAATATGTTCTTTTCTTCCATTCATCCCTATTATCAGTCATCTCATTACTCACTTCCAGTATACGCATATCCTGCCTCACACAGTCCATCCAATACTTCTTTGGTCTACCTCTTCCTTTATATCCATCCACACTCATGCGCAACGCTCTCTGTAAAATATGCCTTTCGTCGCTTTACATACAATTGATTTTCATCCTTCTTCTTTATGGCCCAGCATTCAGATCCATACTATAGATACCATGTTGTAGTAGATATATACCTACCTTATTACCTATATATGGCTGCCCAGCGTGGTGACTATCGGCAAAAACCTCTCTATGACAGTAATCTTGTGGCGTGCCCTGGGGGAGGCCTACGTCCAGTAGTGGACTGCAATAGGCTGATGTATGGTATGTGTATTTATAATACCTACCTACACAGTGTACAAGTCCTTGCTGTCCAATTCTTAACCGCTTGTCTTAGACACAGATGGAAAAGATCGTAATGTAGTAAATTAGGGTAGACATATCCTGCTTTTTGGGGTGTCCTGGGCTGTCCTGGATAGTTTTTAAGCATCGTCCTGAATTTTTAAGTCCTGACACATTCGCTGACGGCCCGTTTTCTAAGGGTCCGACATCGGGCAAATAAGCGTTAGAGGCACCTCTAGAAAGCCTAAAAGAAGCAAATACGTAGTCACCGGCACTGAATGTGTTAAAGACCTATGTTTTGAAATTCGCACGCCACTAACTCCCTCCAATCATATTGTCACTGGGCCCGCACATGTATATAGTCCTGGGTTTTAATCGAAATGTCCTGGTATTTCTTCCTTAAATCCTGGTTTTCAAAATTTAAGATGGCAGCCCTAAATAGATTGCTATGTGGGTTTAAACGTGAATTTTAGTGGAATCACCCCCTGATTTGTTGTATATAAACATTAATAAATACCTGAATGCTGATATAAAAACATCTGACACATAACATCTGACACATTCCCCAAAATAGGATCACAAAAGACATCTTACAGTCACGTTTAGCATAGCCGGGCTGGATGATGTAAAATGTCAATTGCTAAATTGACCTGAGAGTACCTCCCTGACTTTCTTAAACCCCGTAACGTCATAGAACTCAATTTTATAAATACATAATTAATGATGAAATGGAATCCCGCTTAAATGGCATTAGGTGCTTACGTTAGGTAATTTTGTTAATATAACTTCGGTATACGTGTACTTCGTGCATATTTATGTTCAAAGGTAATTATTCATTAATCTCTTCCCAAGTTTAACTCTGAAAATGTACATTTAAAGTTAAAATTTTCAGGAATTTCAGTACTTAGCGATCCAATAAATTATTCAGTAAAGATACAAAGTTGAAATGCCTTGACACAGAGACAATATTTGTTTTTATTGCGGCATGTTAACATATCATAACCACGCCGCGTGGTGCCGGAAGAGTAGAGTTTGTACCACCCCTGCCTGCCCGTGGTCCTGACAACATAGTCCGAAAATAACACTGCGGTCACCAACCCGCCTGCCCAGCGTGGTGACTATGGGCTATGCCGCAGGGGGGTCCCTGTGGCAGTAGTCTTGTGGCGTGCTCTCGGGGAGGCCTACGTTCAACAGTGGACTGCAATAGGCTGGAGAAGAAGAAGAATGTTAACAAACGTTAACGTAATTGTTGACTGTCATTTTACTATGGTGTTGATACATTTTTTATTTTATTTTACATCCTTAAATGATAATTATAGCATCGATTTTGCTACTGTATCGATGCTAACGCTCGTAGGTACTGTCGACTTTTTGCATTCGATCGCAGTGAGACCGCGAGATTACATGTAATGGATAGCAAGATTTTGCGACTTGTAGCGTTTGGACGCGTTTTCCAAAGAATCCGAAGCAATGCGACAGCGACAATTGAGAGGTGGACGTTTCTATTTTCGCTGTCGCCTTGCTATCGTTCTGCTTTTGCAAGTTACGTAATCAGCCTACGGAATTGCGCGTTTTAGCGACTATTACGAAGCTGCTGAAGATATCGTAACGTCTCTATACAAAGTTCAAAATGGCGGCTATATTTATCGTATTTTGACAGGCTAAATGTCGATAAATCGGTTTATGATATCATGTTTCGCAGATCATGCTACTTGGGCTGGCTTAACATGGTACCTACAGCGGGCTAACTCTAAAATGAAATGACTAAATCAGTTGCGACGACGGTCAGTAATATTATAGTACTGCTACATTTTGATCTACTATGTAGGTAACTTTTGTATTAACCGATCAATATATTCCACCACATTTTGTATTATTTCTTTCCACGTTAGTCATGCCATTGTCAAGCTCCATTTGCACAAAGCCCTTAATCCAGGATTTTAGCTGATGTCTTTTATATGTATTGACGTTCTCCTTAAGAGCAAGATAAAGGTATATATGTCCTCAGGGAAAACAGGAAAATACAAAAAACCAAATAACAGATTTTTTTCCTTTCCAGATATCGACAGCAGCGAACAAAAGGTCTCAATAATGCTAAATGGTGAAGAATCAGAATTATATTTTGTGAACTGCACAACAGCAAAGGTAAACCAATATGCCATATTGAATATTAGTATTTTTCAGTCTACTTAGGGCTGATTTTTCTAAACTTCAGGTAGCCTATCTAAGGAATATGGTTGATGCTGTCTCTATCATGATCAAGTTTCAGAGAAAGACAGCATTAACTTTATTCTTCTGATAGACTATCTGACGTTTGCAAATCGGCCTTTAATAAATTATATACTAGGAACAGTCCACCACACAAAATGAGTCATGTAACTGCTAGTCGTTTTATAAAAGAAACTATTCCTTGTTGAAAAGAGTTCCTTTTACGACAAGCGTGAAAGGAGCGGCAGCTAATGTTTTCTAGTGAAGCAACACGCGACTTTATCGAACCCTCACTTAGCTCTAGGTGTTTGTTTTTCTTTTAACAGTTACAACTTTGTATCCCCAGGAAGAAGTGGACCGCAAGGAGCCTCCCGACGCCTTCGTGGTGATATACTCCGTGGTGGACAAGGCCTCGTTCCAGAAGGCTGAGCAGGAGCTCGCCAGGCTGATTGACTGTGACATGCTGAGGTCTCGGCCGGCGGTGGTGGTGGGCAACAAGATCGACCTGGCGAGGAGCAGAGCTGTGTCCACGCAAGGTAATTATGGGATAAACTGAGTGTGAACTTCTTAAGGCTATGTGGCTCGCTTTAAACTTACTCGCTCGTAGCCCGCGCCCGCCCCGATACCCGCCTAATTCGAGGCAAAGGCCTTAAGGCGAGGTACTAGTGGACAAACGAAAAACACCTTTCGCTAGAACAAATTGTTTTGGTATTTACAACTAACTATCGATCTTGAAAATAATACTCAACATACTTAAAGATATTGTCTAAGGAAAGTGCTAATTCGCTAAGCCTATCAAAACAAACTCCCTTTCTTTTACTGATATGGTAATGTGGAATAACTGATTTTTGTATGCTGTGCCCTTTCATACTATCCATCAAATTCAAGCGTGCGCAGTCGCTGAATTGCTTGGCCTTAAAAGAAAGGTAATGGTACTGCGCCGATCAGTTTCGTATTCTTACTTCACTGAAATTTCATGTGCAAACGGTCTATCTCTATATTAGGTATGTATTATCATTTATCAATTAGTATTATTCACATCCCAAAATAAACATCATTAGATCATAAACAACTCATTCATTATAATTTTCTGCAGTCGTTGTGTCGAATATTCAATATTCAAAAGTATACTTTGGTTTCATTTACGCCTGGTATATAGTTGTTATATCTCGGAAATGTTTAGTTTCACAATTCAGTCAACTAGATAATGTTTTTATAACGGTCCAGATTTTTACAGCTTATTACAGAAAGTTTGTATTTAAGGCGTGGGACATGACAACGTCTGTCGGGTCCGCTAGTCTCGTATAAAATTAAACCATAGGACACATGTATCATACGGTATGTTTTACATTACGGATGATCAGATTATGTATGTTTGCTGAAATGAATGTAGACATGATTATTTGACAGTGTACTATACCGTCAAAATTGTTCAGAAGTGGCACCATGTAGTTCAATAGGCCCTTGGTGCTCTGCCTACCCCGTAAGGGATAAAGGCGTGATTATATGTTTGTATGTACGGATATAGGACAGTGGCATAGGGAAGAGGAAGCCTTTACTCAGCAGTAGGTGTAAGAGGCTGTATACGAATAGATAGATAGATATGTATGTATGTACACTCTCGATTTAGAGTCTTTGTAAATAGGTAATACTCGTAACGGCATATGTAGCCATAAAGAGGATACCAAATTCCTGTATGTACATATATAAAGCTTTCAAAGAAGAATATGAAAGTCAATGAAGCGAAGAAGGTATGTTAGAAGGTTCTCTATTTTGTCTCATTTTAATCCATAATCTAACGTGTCATAATGTTTTGTGACATAATCATCATGTGTCCGAATGATAAGTAGCCCTTAATGTAGAACTTAATGTTTTATAATATCACTTGCCCGAAAACCGAAATCCCTAAATATAATATAATATAATATAATGGGTGTACTATTTGACGACCTCCTCACTTTTCATGAGCATATGAGATCTCTTGCAGTCAACCGTTTTCGTAGATTAGGTTTTGCGATCCGAAATTCGCGAGACTTCAGTGATCCCAGGGTTCTCAGTCATATATATTCTGCCTTAGTAAGAAGTAAGATAGAGGCGTCGTCGATAGTGTGGAATCCACATGAGGGGACTTACGCCTTGCTTTTGGAGAAGGTCCAGAAGGCCTTCCTAAGATTCTTGTATAAGAAAATGTATGGGTACTATCCCTTTCTATATCCAACGAAGTTTCTCTTTGGGGTATTAGGATTCAACTATTTGGAAGTAGGGCGTAACTGCAATCTGATGATAACAGCTTGTCGTACCCTTCGAGGCCACTCGGATTGTCCAGAATTAGTGGGTCAGCTCGTGCGACTGTTTGTCCCCAACGTTCCGAAGTACAGCCTTAGACCGCGGTGACACGCGCTGCTGGCCGTGCCGCCAGCACGCAACGTGGCTCACAAGAACTCGCCGCTTCACCGAGCTTTGGTGCTGCTTAATGCGCTCCTGGCTTCAGCACCTGAATGTGACTTGTTTGCAAGCGGATGGACGGTTGTGTGTCGGGATTGTCTAAGGTACTGTGAGATAGAGAATGATAGGTAACAACCTGTATATCTTAGTTCATAATTTATTTACTTAATTATTTACCTACTATAAAATATTTAGCTTTCAAGGCGCATTGGCGCAAGCTGTAATGCTTTGAAAATTATTTTATAAATAAATAATATGACCTAATTTTTTTTATATAAATATCACAATCTATATGCTTTTCTATAATAGTTGTAAGTCCTAACGGACCTAACCTTCCCATAACAACTTTCTTGTTTTAATCAACTATGCAACATGCACGCAAGCATGTAGTATGCAAGCAAGCATACAGCATACAAGCAAAGATGCAGCAGGCATGGTTTCTGTCACGGCTCCGGCACTGCGGGACTCCGGCTGCGCCGCTAGCCTCAGCCGCGGCGGTGAGCGTTATATTCACCTGCTCCTCAGTTCGCGGGCCGCCTCGTCCCACCGCGCCTACGCGCTTTTACATTGCACTCTAGGGGTAGGGCAGACAAGACTGCGTGGGGTCGGGGTCAACTGAGTCGATTTAAGTGCCTGTTTTTTTATTCATCCTATTTTTTGTTTCAAATAATACTCTAGAAAGATTCCTATTAACAATATTATTATAAACCACCATTCGGTCTAACATACATTATACAATATAACACTTAGGACATGTGACTTTATAGCAAGAAAAATTAACACATCTAATCATTATAGCACCCGATCTTATGGAACAAAAGTATTAGAATTCAGGACGATTAGATAATAAACAATTTCGTATACGCGAACATTATGAAAAGTGATGATTATAGCAAACTTGTTAGGGATTATGATTTTCGGACGATCGATATTCGGAGAAGAAAGGGACTACCTACCATGTTAGAAATAGGAATGTAAAAAATAGAGGTCCGTGATCTTTCTTTACCCCTGATTTCATGTATATTTGTTTTTATACAAAAGCTATAAGTAAATGATTTTTAATATAAAGGAAGTGGCTCGATGGTTGTTTGGCTTCAGGTCATGTTACCTGCTCTAACATGACCAGCGAAAACGATATGATAAACCTAATTATCGACTAGCTGTCAAAATACGATAGATATTAGCCGCCATGTTGAATGTTATCGATACTAATTACTAATCATTTAATTTTACCTTTGACCTACCTATGTAAACTAAAAACGAGTAAACTAAAGCACTAAATTAAAAATATTAAGTTTGGAGCATATAACTTAAAACCTATCGAACCAAAGAATATAATAGGTATTTTCGATTTCTCTAATCTATCTACGCTTATCGCGCACTACAATGTTCATCGATAACAATATCTTGAATTGATGTCAAAATTCGATATTTTTAACATCAAAATACAGTCATGCTTGGCGCTATCGATAGTAACCGATAGACATGATCGCATTTTTAGCTATCATATCGTGTCGTGTCGTGTAACGTTACCGGCATAGTTATGCTCGCTTTATCGATAAAATTCATCATGGCGGCTATATTTATCGTATTTTGACAGCTAGGTATCGATAAATTGACTTATAATATCGTGTATCGCTGGCCGTGCTAGCCGGGCTGATGTCAAAAAAAGGAAAAAAAAGAATCGTTCACAATTGAAAACAAGAAAAAAATATTTTTTGACTCTAGAAACATTTGTTTAACTTAAATCGCGCTTTATCGTATCATAGCACATTACTCGTAGTACCTTTTGTACAATAAATAATTTTATAGAATTATAAGTTTAGTTAAATTTTACTTCGGGCCTATATGTATATAGCATTTGGCCCGTAACAGATTCAAAAGCTTTTCTCTATGTTATTTTTTCGTAATAAAAAGAGCACATGTACAACAAACCAATAGAGGGCATATTACCCTTAAGACTAGATTGATTTCCCCGTTGGGGACCAATGAGATCGCCTCATTGGTATTAGGTACAGTTGAGTAAAAAAGATCTTAAATAAATATCTTGTGGCGTCACAGATGAATGAGTGAATGAATGAGAGGATTTGAAAAAGAAGTTTTGTAAAAAGATATTATAAATCTAGCAAGTTAAAGTTTAACAAGATTTTTAACTTCTCGTACCTACTATGAATTTCTTTATACTCATATAGAGTATAAAATATTTTATTTTACCAAAGCAATGGAAAATGAGAAATAACGTAACGTTCATTCTACATAATGCTGTAGGCACAATGTAGATAACATGTTCCTATGTCACTCACTGTCGCAACAACTTTACTTGTGAATAACATCTTTTGATCTACTTTATTCGTCTGTAACATTACGGTTACTGCCATTTTCTCCGTGTCCACGTTCTAAACGTCAATCTAAAAGTCGGTATATATGTATGTGAGCTGACAGGAAATACGTCGGGTATTATCGGTCGCGTCAGAACAGTCAAAAATATAAGTATGACAAAACATTCATCCTTTCACACTCAACCAATGATACGTTAGTGCGTTTGCCTGTACCTGGAGATATGTACGACACATTTGCCGTCAGATATGTACCGACCCTAAAGTCCTCGTTAAACAGAGAGATAACGCGCGGTAGGGCATAAGCGTTTTACGTTATAACATCGCGTATTTTAAGTGTGACAGCATCGACAAATGCAATAATATACAACGCAACGTAAAAACGCCACTTCCGTGCGGCGCGTACTCGCTCTGTGTGATCGGTACACACAACACAACGCGACGCTATACCGCGCCTTAGGCTGGCCTGCCGCGCGTTGCTTACGCTTTCTGTTTCACCTAATAAAGGAACAAGGAGATAAATTTAAAGTTTTGTGAGAGTAAATGTATTGATCAGTGTATAATAATAATAATAAATATTTATTATCTCATGAATATTTACTAAATAACATTAATATGATAATGTAAATTAAGACTTAATTAAATTGTATTACATTCATGTACATGCTTCATACACACGTTGCAAATGTTTATTTTATCGGGTTCAGATTGAAAATAGATTTAAAAAAATTGTCGATTAACAAATCGGCTCAAACCTCTGATAATGTCTTATGGAATTCTTATAGGAATCTTTAAAAGGAATCTTTAAAATGAAAAGTATTCAATAAAATTTTCCTCAAGTTAGAATATTCATAAAGCAACTTATGTCGTCGACTGTACAATAGCAAAATATGGCACACTTTCTATCTAGATTAATCAAGCCACAATAGCCTTCATAACAACGTCTAATAATACCCAAAGGAATATAACAATCTATTTTTGCTTACAGATGGAAAATGTTTGGCTTGCACATACAAAGCCAAGTTCATAGAGGTCTCAGTGGGGATAAACCACAACGTGGACGAGCTCCTTGTCGGTATTTTAAACCAGATTAGGTTAAAAAAGCAGCAGTATTCAGCCGACGGTGGCAGAGAATCTTCCCCTGCCCACTGGTACAAAACCAGGGGCGTGGTGAGAGCCAGCATGAAGGCTAGACAAATGCTGACCTGGATATTCGGTAAGGAAGACACCAAATTCAAAAACTGTGAGAACCTTAACGTACTGTGAGTGGAGAGAAATAACGACGGACCGGTGTTCGTCTAATACTATGTGACTGAGTGCTGTGAAAATGCGTACTCTCTCTCTCTTTTACAAAATACGCGTGAAGAATTCGAAATGAGAACGTTTCTTTTGTTTATTCGTAGTGAAGTTCGAGCTATTGTTGAGCGAGTGTTTTGGAATCGATTCGGTTTTGCACGCGATTTCGAATTTGGGTGCGGTTGTGTGAGAGTACTATTAAAGAATATCGATTTTCCACTGTATAAGTACTTCTTTAAGTTAAGTTTCTACAATTAAATTTTTTGAAGAAATAAGTATATTTTGGCATTTTGTGTGTATTATCGCTTGTTATTTTTGCTCTTCCATTTTATATGTTAAGGCAAAAATGTCTCGTTTACATCACACCATTACGATAATATGTTGTCGTAATAACATACAAGATAGTTTAAACTTAAACTGCCTACATACCACAAACAAATAGTGAGACAACTGTATAGTATATACAGAATAACTACATATTAAACTGGTCGTAGTTTTTATATAAGCATTTACATAAGCCAATGTATTTAATTATTTGAGTATCATTGGAATTTCTGTATGTATTTGTACAAATTAGTTTCTTTACGTGTGTTTATTTTAGATATTAGGTAAATATAATAGCTTATTATAAAGCTACAGCCAAATCGTTTTGGTATTTATTGTTAATAACAGCATTATGTGCCAATTTTTGAGAGAAATTCTATACGTAGCGTTTATTAGTCGTATGTTAAGTTATTTGTAAGTTATTGTAAAAACAAAATAAGTGAGAAAAACAGTATTTTCACATTTACATACCTATACATATAACATGGTGTAACAGAAAGGGTATGTTAAGCGAAAAGCTATGTAAATAGCCCACTATAAGGAACCTACCCACAAAATTTGACGCTCGAAATCACATGTTTATTTTTCCAGATAGTATGGAGAATTCCTAAACAAGCGAGGAATGTTCATACAATCCAAAAAAATAAACATGTGATTTAGAGTCTGAAATTTCAGAAATAGAATCTCTATAGTGGGCTATTTACATAGCTTTTCGCTTAACATACCCCTTCTGTTACACCCTGTATAACTATACAAGTAGACCTAAATAAATCAGCAATATCAGCTAAGTGCTATTATTTGTCAGTATTTAGTAGTTACGAGTTTCGGCTAAAAATTGCTATCTTTACCTGACCTAACTTAGAACCCTTTCGTATTAAACATCCTACGTTTCTTAATTATAAATGTTTGGATAGTTTGGTTGGAGTGAAGCGATAGAGTTCTAATTGGGTTGGTTTAACGATGGTACATAATATCTTTAAAATAGTATTTAATATATTGTACCTAATTGTAATAAAAATTGGACCACAGCCATATAGCTTCACAAACCCTAACTCTTTACATTATAATAGATTAAGCACATAAATTAATATAAATCATTATCATCTCCAAATCATCTCAAAAGTGTGACTTTACCCTGTCGTTAGTATAGTGTGACTCTTTTTATTTTTTTATTTATTGTTAAATTGTATGTAAGTACAGTGGTCTTATGGCTGTATCTGCCGTAAGTGTAACGTCGTCTTACACTTATGGCAGAGTCACGCTATCCTTTGCTGTAATGACTACTTGTCAGCGACAACAATAATGCCATTCTTAGCCTGCATTTCTACCAGAGATGCGCTATGCTATGTTGCTACAGATACGTCTGATATCAGTAGATACGAATCATATTCATTGGTACAGTCTACGAGCTGAGCTTTGCATTTGTGTGTACCTACCATGAACTCACAGAGGATTATTCACGTCAAGAAGGTTCTGTAGGCTGATTACGTAACTGGCAAAATCAAAGCAATGCGATCGCGAAAATTATGTGTGAGTGCGCGCGGCGACTGGACATCATATATCACACACTCACAATTTTCGCGATTGCATTGCTTTGGCTTTGATTTTGCCAGTTACGTAATCAGCCTACAGAACCTTCTTGACATGAATAATCCTCTGTGAGTTCATGGTACCTCCTGAATTATATCTGAATATTCTTGCTGAAACAATTTGATACCTGTATAACCTATAGACCTCTAATTATCTAATTGTATCCAGGGTCCATAAATTCCATCCATTTGAAATTCCACACATTAAGTACTTTTTGAATAGGATGACCACAACTTTTAAAGTTAATTGGATTCTTGTTTAAATGTTTTTGTTGATAAATATATTCTGTAATTTACAATACATACAGATATTAAATAATATGTAATACTAAAGGCCACCACTCATAATATGTAAAGATCTCTATGGTGAAGATGCTGTGTGATATAATATACTTTATATATGGTAGAGGGCAGAAAAGCAATCCAAAAATATATAATAATTTTAATTACCTATTTGTATTTAATCAAAGAACACCAATTTATTGTAGTCCGTTTCCATATTTATACCACCAACCCGTGCAACTATTCTATATTTATAATTAGGTAATCTATTTATATTGTTATTTAACTACATACCTACTTATTGTAATCCTATTGTAAGGAAACTACTTGTAAATATAACAACAAGTTCAAACGCGAATGCACCCAAGGATTTGATGTTGTAATATTAAAATTTGTTAGATATATCATTTACGATAAGTGATAATAAAAATATAGAAGTATTTATTTAGTATAAAATATATCTATTAGTCCTCATTCAAATTTTTACAAAAGTAATTATTATTTATCGCCTCGTGGATTTATTTGTTACTAAATAAGACTTATGAAAGCGTCTCGTTAATTATTTTTGTAAAAAAATTGATTAAGGTTATAATATATCATTACAATATAAGGTTACCCTTAACCTAACAATTTTTAGAGATTTTGTGTTGTTCTGCAATTGATTAGCTTAACATTTTGAAGTAAAATTGTGAAAAAGTAAAGTATAGCAAAAGTTATACTTGAAATTATCTATCTTAATATTATTCCCTTTATATAAAAAAACCTTTCGGATATTAATTCGAAACAGTGCCTTTTAATTGTTAAATTGTATTAAAATACATTTTGTATTTCAGTTAGTTGAACGTAGAAATATTTTGTACCTATTTAGTGTTTTCTGTTTGTCCATAAATGTCCATTTATTATAGTCACCCCTTCTATTATAATAAATTCCTAAACCATTAACAGACGTTCCGATTTGGCTGGAGCCGACCACCCCAATACGACCAAAACGGAAAGTGTATAGGGTGGTCGGTCCGACATAATTATTATTAATTTAAGTTGGACGTGGTCGGTTCGCCAGCGCATCCGACAAGCCGACCGTCCAGCCAAATTGGTACGTCCGTAAGCTTCGTTCCGACCGAATGTGGCTCAGTCACATTTGCAACGCCGCCGACGTAGGATGTCAACATGAATGGCATGAATGCAGTTAGTTACAGAACGGGAAATAATAGTGAAATTATTGGAATTATATAATGATTTTCCCTGTTTGTGGGACTTAACCCACAAAGATTATTGTAACAAACATATCAGAAATCAAGCATATTTAATCATGCTGGAGGTTCTAATGAAATTAGGCAAGGCGGCTACATAAAAAACTTTAAAAAATAAACATGATGATGTAGGCAATGTACTCGTATAGCTGCCACAGCTATAGCGGCAATCGCTTGCTTTGAAAGAGCAGGCGGCATGACATCCGTTCACTGCTTCAGAGCAAAGGCAACTGACGGTTGGATGGCCAACCGTCGGAACGTCTGTAGCAATGTTGGAACGGTTGCTCCATCGGTCGCAATATGGTCGGCTCCAGCCAAATCGGAACGTCTGTTAATAGTTTAAGGCTGCCTTTCCACCAGAGATTTGCTATGCTACGTAGCTATGGATGCGTTTGATATCCACCGATCTAATTCATTGACAATGAATACAGGGTGTAACATAAGTGGTATATTAAGCGAAACGCTATGTAAATAGCCCTCCAAAAGGAACCTATCCACAAAATTTCAGACTCGAAATCATGTGATTTCGATTACGGTACGTGTTTATTTTTCGGGATAGTATGGAGAATTTTGAAAAATAAACATGTCAATTCGAGTCTCAAATTTCGGAAATACGTTCTCTATAGTAAGCTTTTTACATAGCTTTTCGCTTAACATATCCTTTCTTGTGGTAAATAGCACATCCATCCGTACCAACATAGCACATCTCTGGTAGAAAGGCAGCCATATACACCTATACCTACATATACATGTAAAATTTATTGTGTTAAGTTAAGTTAAATATAAGTATGAGAAAACTTCCTAAATTAACATATTTTATGGGACTACAATACTTATTGTCATCACAAATTTATTTACCAAAAACCTAAACAAGGCATTAACCAATATTAATGTTTATTAAAGCAACGGTTACACTACATAATATGTTGAGATCCTATTTTATTTTTTTAAAGTCATAATTTGATCCCGTACGTGTTAATACATTATCATATTCTAAAATATTAATAAGAAAATAAAAAAATACTTCACCCGAGTGAGATTTGAACTCACGACCACTCGCAAACCGTGCTTTCGCTCTAACCAACTGAGCTATCGGGTTAATTAACTCGGATGACGTTACCATCTCTTTTAAATTACATTATTGGCAACGTTATCATATTCATACGTACCAACTGAAATGTAACCTGAACTGACTTTTCACGTGGCCACAAGTAATCTTTATCGCACATTGTTGAGTGAAAAGTTGATATTTTTGTTACTTGTAAGAATTCAATGTAATAACTAATCCCGTATAAAGAAGTAATTAATTAAACATATATTTACCGAATATTAAAATATGAAATAGATAAAAGAGGTTTAGTTAGTAATGTGTTGATTCTCAGTACGAATATTATGCATTTTCCCATTATAATGAGCTTGATAGATAAGGAATACAATTTATTACCTATTTATTATAAACAAAAAAACAGAACCGATATCACATTTTGCTCCATTTAAAATTGTTACAAGCGTTAACTAATCAAAATAAAGAACGCGTTTCAGAAATGCTAGTTATTACTGAAACGCGTTCTTAATTTTGATTCGTTAACCATTATCTAAAGGAACCAGCTATACGGTGAAACGCGCTCTAAGTGCAAAGGTAAAAACTAGGTAATACGTTAAAACTTCAGTGGTAAAAAAGGAGAGAGTTATGTAAACGAATCGACCACAACAACCACAGGGGGTAACAGAAGGGTATAATGAATAATTATACAAAAATGATAATTCTTAAGCGAAATCCAATCTAGTCAATCTTTATGTACTGTCTGAAAAAATGAGAAAAAAAATGTGTTTTCAAAATCTGTGGAGATACATCCGTTACATCCTGTATAACTTATTTTCGACCAAACTGGCACTTAGGTGATTTTACCTTTCCACTATCGACGTAAAACCGGTGCCACAGTCTGCAATAAATGATGAAGTACTACTCTGCCCACTTTTCGTGTTTTCCTGATTCATTTACCTATTACACCAATAGATGGCAGGAATAGATATTGGTTCTGTATTATTCTATTTATAACAAAATTTAAGAAAGCCCATTCCGAAATTCTGGAAAGAAACGTCTTCAAAAAAGTTGTTCTATCACTTTTTGTGTGTTTTACCAAAAGTTACTTAAAAGCATGCCACTAATAAACCTGTAATTAAATATTTCTTTCGGGTACATGACCTACAATTTTTCTTATCACATTTACGTACTATGAAGAAGCATGGTTCACATACTTTTCGGAAAGAGCTTTCTTAACATTTTCCTGTAAATTTAATATAATATCACTACTGTATAATATTGTAGTTACTTTACTGTAAATAAATGGATTGACAATAAATTTGATTACTTTACGTGTTTCTTTTTACCTGAGAACGATTGATGCCGGAAGGGCGTGGCAGGGGTGCCACAAAATAGAAGTTAACTTTTCTATTATCTTTACAAAGAATCTATTTGTTATGAACATCAAAGGTTCTGCTCTAGTTTGAAAATACGACGTTATTTTCACGTAGGATTATTAAACCAAAGATCACATCGCATACATACCATTAGATACTACGAGGGCTGTTTGATAAGTCGTTTTAAAAAGTAAATTTTTTTAAATTTTTTTTAAACAATTTACATTTATTTCTCAACATAGTCTCCTTTGAGGGCCAAACACTTGTTCCAGCGAGTTTCCAATTTTTTTATCCCCTCCAAAAAATACGTTTTGTCGAGGTCTTCAAAATAGGCGTTTACACCAGCGATGCAGTCCTCATTTGTCAAAAATGTTTGCCCTCCAAGCCATCTTTTCAGATTTGGGAATAGGTAATAATCGCACGGAGCTAGATCCGGCGAATACGGAGCATGCGGAACCAGTTCGAAGCCCAACTCGTGGATTTTGGCCATTGCAATAGTTGACGTGTGCACTGGGGCATTGTCTTGATGAAAGAAGACTTTCTTGGGGGACAATTTTGGTCGTTTTTCCAACAATTCGGCATTAAAACGGTCCAATAACTCTGCGTAATAACGGCCAGTGATAGTCTTTCCCTTTTCCAAGTAATCAATCATAATGATTCCTTCGCCATCCCAGAAGACTGTCGCCATGACCTTTCCAGCCGACAAAACAGTCTTGGCCTTCTTTGGGGCACGTTCACCAGTCGCCATCCATTGTTTTGATTGCTGTTTTGATTCAGGTGTATAATGATGGACCCAAGTTTCGTCCACAGTGACAAATCGACTTAAAAAATTCCGAGGATTACGCTTCATCATATCCAAACACAGTTTTGAAATTCGCTTTCTTTCGTGTTTTTGTTCGATTGTCAACAAACGTGGCACCCATCGTGCAGACAGCTTTGTCATACCCAAATCTTCATGCAGGATTTTATGTACTCGCTCAGTGGAGATGCCTGTGTTCTCAGCTATTTCACGCACCTTCACTCGGCGGTCGTCGAGTACAATATTATGGACTTCTTCAACAACATCCTCAGTAGTGACTTCGATTGGGCGACCAGAGCGTGGAGCATCAGATGTGCTTGACCGACCACGTTTAAAATCATTTATCCAGTTATAAACAGTCTGCAACGTTGGTGCGTTAGTGCCATGAACAGAATCAAGTTCAGTTTTTATTGTGGCAGCACTGCAACCCTTCATAAAAAAATGTTTTATAACGGCACGAAATTCAGTTTTTTCCATAGTTGTTGAATATTTACGAGTGATCACAGTTAAACAATGGTTATACTGACAAAAACTTGTTTTTTTTTTGCTGAATTTTTGACAGTCTTCATTTGAAAGATTGTGCCTCCCAGTGTTAACGCCATTTACCAGAAAAAAGGTTTTACAAATAGTTTTTAAAAGGACTTATCAAACAGCCCTCGTACGTATGTTCAGAATATAATTCAATTTATAATATCACATAAAATATCACGTTATTACAAATACTAACTACGTTATATAAAACTAAAAACTAAATTAATCTACACGAAATTAAATATATTTACAAAGTTGCCCTCTACCGGGAGGGTGCCCAGAATGCTGGCAGCATTGCCACGTTGTATGGCAATGCTAATTTTTTGCGCAAAAAAGAGAGCAGCATTCTGGTCACGGGGGCGTTTGCGTAATTTATTCTAAATTTCCCGGTAGAGGCGATGAGTCTGGTCCCCATGGTCCCAGTGTCTCGACGCCAAACGGCACAAACATGTAGTCTCCTGGGAGCCCTGCATATCTGCGGCGCTTGGCGTTTTCGGCTGAACATGCGGCAGCACCGGCCTTAACTGTACTATGTATTATAGATAGGTACGCTTAGTCTATCTGTGCTGGGGCGTCACTAGAATACATCAACTGCATCCTCTTTCGTGCATGACGTAAGAGTCGATCAAGGAACTCGGGCATTCTCTCAGGCGATAAGCTAGCAACTTGTCACTGATCATTAACATCTGTCCCCGCTATGCTAAACATGACTGCGGGATCTCCTAAGGATCCTACAGTTCTGGCTACCCCATTTCGGTAACATAGCAGTGTCTATATATATGTATGTAGTTATATTTTTTAAATATGTAGTAAATTTATTTATGTTTCCACACGTGTTGATAATATTTTTTTTTTGATAGTTTATCCCGAAGGAAAGGCAAGGGGAACTATGCCCTTGTTTTTAGTAAATGATTTCTGAATTTATGATGGGTGATAAATGATGATGATGAATGGAAACATAGGGAAAATCCTCAAGAACGCGTTTAATTAGTCAAAACCATAAATAATTGCAGAAACAACTTACATGAGCCCATGAAGAGATCGCATTCCGGCTAAAGTTTTACTCAGCTTACCTGCATATAAAACCATGCACACGCACTAGAATCACATGAAAAGTAGACAAAAAATAACTTATCTACCAGAAAACATCACTTTACGGACACATGCAAGCTATCTACAAATAAATTTTGATTTTCTCAAGAAAATTACACCCGTTCCTTTCCAGCTTTTCTCGCCGAATCCCTAATAATTAATAAATCGTTACTACGCAATGGATTCTGATTGACACAAAGCCTAAGTCTACATTAAGTTATTCCACGTCGACTCGCAAATTCCCAACCTCTATTATTTCCAGTTACTTTAATTAATTAATGATTAATTAATTAAGAGATTGATGGCTTTGACCTGCCCGTGGTGCACTGTACCTAACTAAAATGATTCGGTTTTTTTTTCCTATAGATTCTTTACTAGTCATTTGATTGTAGTAGTCGTGACAGAAAAGCGACGGCAGACACACTTATTACTACCTAGGTATAGTCTATCTGGTGAAAAGTTAATTAAAATCAAATAATGGCGTGAGTATGTATATTATTTGACTAATTTCATTGTAATGTACCCAAGTTATGATTTTCATTCTGATTCTATTCTGAAAGTATTCAAGAAACATAAGCTGAAACGCTTATTATTCACTTATTGATAACTTGATATACTGACTATGCTTAAATCTGTGGCAGCCCTAATTCCAATATTCAGAAGATGATTGATTACCATTCATTCAATATGCATTACCATCGGCCTAGTGTCGAGTTGGAGCAAATTAGATGTTATTTATAGGATCACAAGTCCCATGGATTATTTGTTTACGTAACTCAATTGGCTGAATGTTTGTTCATACCTTGGTTTAGCTATTTTTTTGTAAATCAGTTTCGCTGAAATTGAAAATAAACTTTGAAATATAGGTACGTATTATGTCTTAGATACTGACATTTTGCAATAGAAATTGTCTAATCCTGATGATGCCACGGGTGTTGGCGAAACATATGTCGATTAAAAATTTTAATTGGTTATCGGATTAGCAGCTATGTATTTATGGTTGCATGCTAGGTGCTTGGATCTGGCTTCTCGTTGCGACAGTAGTGTCTTGTGTTCGTGACCATGAGTCGGCAGATCCGGGGGTCAGCGGAGGGTGTAGGGCTCGAGGGTGGGCGACCCGTCAATAGAAATTGTCTATTTGTTGAATAGACTAAAATATAAGTAGGTATATAAAATTCAAGTGGATCCAACAATATACATACATCACAACTTTATATTTAATGCTCTTAATTCCTGATATCATATTCAAACTTTTGAACTCAAGCAAAACCGTCTCAAACATAAATAATATTCAGCTAAAACTACATTTCTCGTAATATATATACACAAGTTTACTTTGAAATGTTAATGAGAGTTGTAACAGATTATGATTTACAGCGTGTTTACTTTCTGAAACCTCGATTTAGAGTGTAGGTACTGTACATAGGTTTCACATGTACCTATAAATTTACATGAGAGAGGACACTGAATATCTTATCCAGATATTCAGTGTCTATATATGATATTCTAGTACATAGTAATGATATTCTAGTAGTCTTTTACATCTGCACCCGTATGATGAATTTGGTGAGAGCGACATGTCTCACTTTTAAACGTCAAATTCACAGAGCTATTAATAACTAGATAAACTAAGTGTACTCGTATGTGCTTTGCATGTAAAAAATACACTTAAGAATTAGAATAGACACTCGTTCTCAAGCCAGGACTGAATGAATTTGAACTGTGGTTTGTAATCCCTTTTTACACACCAAGTAGAGACACTTGCCTTGGCTAGTTATTACTTAGCTGTGCGGATTTGACGTTTAAAAGTGAGACATCTCGCTCTCACCAAACATACGGGGTTGTGGGGTAAGCACGAATCTTTTTATGCGGCGTAACGCTAGCGACTTGCTAGCAAAATCTATGTGATTTGACGCTAGCGTAACAGGCTATCGAGAGGTTCGTGCTTACCTCTCTGATTCCACCGTGCTACGTGGGTGTATGATTTCATTCGCGAGCCCGCAGTTCTGTCTATCGCATTTTCGGGAACACAATCGTATATATATGTATGTATTTCTATCAATTTGAATCACATAGGTACATTGTTATGTACGAAAGTCCGCCCATCTCGTAGGCTGTAATTTATACGTCAACGGCAAGCGTTAAAAATAAATAAATCCATTTTTTTTTCGATCACATATCGCCATTACTGGCCCATTATGTCGGGGACTGCAAACAACTGAAATCAGATCCTTCACAAAAATGTGCAAACAATAAGCACAATAGATGATTTTATCTACATTACAATGTAGTAAGTAGATGTCCTTTGATATGAGGCATTTCGAAATGTTCTAGGTTTACGTGTTATTACTAGGCACATTTTCATTGTGTAAGATTATAATGGTCTAGTTAGGTACTCTGTCTTCAAGTTATCTACGAGACAGGGAATTGTAATTACCCGACTGCACGACGCAAAGGAGTGGTAATTTTTACTATTACCTTACCTATGAGTATATTGGTACAGTATTGATATTTTTTTTACCGCACTTGACCGCCATCGTGCCTGATGTTAAGCAAGATGCCCAGGGTGGTACATGTTTGCCTAGAAAGTGCCTATGCACTCCAGCTTTAAAGAGACCAATTTTCGCATCGTTGTACAAAATTATACGAACTATTCTATATGTTTCATATATAAATGTGAAAGTAAGTCTGTTTGTCTGTAAAACTACTAAACCGATTGAAATAAAATTTGGTGTACAGGAAGTCTACAACTTGAGAAAGGACATAGGCTACTTTTTATATCATTTTTTTTTCTCCAGTCTATGTGGATGAGCCGCGTGGTGCCGGCAGAGTAGAGTTTGTACCACCCCTGCCTGCCCGTGGGTATCGTACGAGGCGATTCCGAGAGGTGGGCAGCAGCGCCTCCCGTACTGACAACATAGTCCGAAAATCAGACTGCGGTCACCAACCCGCCTGCCCAGCGTGGGGACTATGGGCAAAACCCTGTGGCATGCCCTGGGGAGGCCTACGTCCAGCAGTGGACTGCAAGAGGCTGCAGAAGAAGATGGATGAAGTCACGGGCGTCCGCTAGTTAATTAAATCAAAGATCAACAGTTGGTCAGCATTCGAGAAATCGGTGGTAGGCTATCTCTATGTTTCGAAACTATCTTACTTATAAAGAGTTTTGTTTTTACATATAATCACGCCTCTATCCCTTACGTGGTAGGCAGAGCACCAAGGCCGATAGAACCACATGGTGCCACTTCTGACCAATTTTGAGGGTATAGTTGAGATGTACAAGTTCGGTTAGTAATGACAGGTGGTCAGCCCATCGCCTACAAAACACCAAGACCCTCTTGTCCCTCTACTGACTTGTACAGTATGCCCGGGGAGAGAAGCAGCTGTAGTATTATACTTTTTTTTTCACTCCCAGAGCAGCATAGAAGAACTTGTTTGTTCTTCCTTTGTTTTTTACTGTGTACTTTTAAAAACTCAATTTACAACTTTTCCGTCGCGTAAGCTCAAATCAATATAATATGAAAGTTACCGTATGTTTTTACGAGGGTTCACTTTTATGGAATTCCGATACCAAGACCGGCTTTAATCTGTGCGTGTGTATCGAAAAAATATCTTATTTACCATATAAATGGGACAATTTACTAACCATACATGACACACAGCTGTGTTTCAGAAATGAGCGAAGCCAGAACTGCAGGAGCATAAGAGAGATGGCACAGCCACGTTCAGCATAGCGGGGACAGATGTAAATGACCAGTAACAAGTTGCCAACTTTTCGCCTGAGAGAACATCCGCCCCCTGGTTACGTAAAAGCAATAGCAAAGCCGAAGCAAAGCGATAGCGAAAATTGTACAATATTCGCCTTAAAATGTCAAAGTTCCTTTGAAATTCATTTTACGTAATACGAATTTGACAAGGAATCAGCGATTTTTGTACAATATTCGCTATCGCTTTGCTTTTGCTAGTTAGGTAATAAGGGGGCCGAGTTCCTTACCAGATTACTAATTAGTGACTTAAATAACCGTTATACGTATTTAAGTGGCATTAGAGGCTTGTATAGGCACGGGCAGGCCGGATGCGTATGCGTAGACGTAAGCATAGACGTCAAGCGGTGACAGTTCTATACATTAAACTCAAAGGTAGGTGTTCGTCTACGCTTACGTGCACGCATACGCATCCGGTGTGCTCGAGCCTTAATACTTGTAACATCGTCGTTAACTTTATTAAAAGGTGTTGATCTAAAGTTCCTGTTGGCACCCATCCCTATAGTTCCACTGGAACCCTGTAGAGTGCTGTCAGATTGCATTGTTACTTCGCTACTGAATCAGCATTAGATACCTAATGATTTAAATTTTAGATATATTATTTCCAGTAAAATTGTATTAAAAATGGAAAACTGGTTTGCTATAAGAAATCTATCTAAGCACGCCTTTGTACATCCTCCTTATTATAAACTTAATTCGTGAAACTTTACTGTGTACAATAAAGAAAATAAACGTTTTAACAAATTTTATATAATACATAATTACTTTTAATTGTTTAATACCTATTCCTGTCAATTATAAAATTAAGATACGCTTGCTAGGTAACTTTTCTGAGCTCCATTGTATTCATCAGATGTCTTTACTTTTAAAAGTAAGAAAAAACATTTTTTATAGTTTCATAGATTGTAATTATTTTATAAACTAAGTTAATCACAGAAAAGGTATACTTATACTGCTATTGACATCTTTCTGTCACGTTAATTTTATTTTTTATCAGTCAGTTTGATCTGCATAAAATTGGGATATTAACGCTCAACTCAATAACTTTCAATTTACCTGAAAGAGAGTTGGCAGTGAGATACTTGTCAATTCATATTTGCATGTCATAAATATCGTTGGGTACCGAGTGAACATCAAACGACGTATTACCAGCAATGTGATGCTCATTTATCCAATTTTTTAAATTGAATCTCAATATGTAAATTTACTTATTTGTCAACGCCATTGCTCATTTCACTTACCGCACCGATTTTGGATTTTGGATCGCACGCGATCGTAACTTTTTATGCCCATCTAGGTACATTGTTGACGTTTAAAACTGTGCAATATTTAATATTTATAGGTAGGTAAGTAATTAAGTATAGCTACAAGCTGCAAAGTACACTATATATTAGAGTCAAATCTAAAGTCCTTACCAAGAATATATTGTTGTTCGATAGCTAGCAGGTGCAGGGAATGCCTCGGATTATGAAAATAATAGGATATTTCAGCGCAGCGCCGTAGGGTTAAGGGTTAAGTGGTTGCAGCTCCTTGCCTATTAAAATGGAGATCAATTCGGAGATTATGATGAAAGTGGAGATTGTCCCTACTGTAGTGGAGAGTTTTCTATGATGGAAGTAATACATACATAACCTCACGCCTATATCCTATAGGGGTAGGCAGAGACTACAGATCTCCATTTAGTACGTTCCAAACATACCTCTTTCGCCTCATCCACATTCATTAAATTCTTCATACATGATCGCCGGTTTCGGGTGGTCTTGACTAACCCTTTTTTTAGCACATCCCTAATTTTCTTCCCGGCCTTCTTCTTTAATCCCGACCTCTCTCAGCATTGCCATTCACTTCTGCCATATAATATCTCTTTCGTTAATCGTCTTCCATCCATCCTTTCTACGTGTCCAAACCATCGAAGCATACCTTTCTCTATCTATTCTATATCTATCTAGTGACAAGCACTACGTCCTCTTTCACATCGCATAATTCTCTTATCACACTATTTCTCACTCTATCTCGTAAAGTCACGCCACTCATACTTCGTAACGATCGCATCTCAACAGCATTTATTCTACTTTCATGTTTCTTTTCCCACACCCAAGATTCGCTGCCATACATCAGTGTTAGTGTAGGATATGATATAGGAGATTTTATGTTGAAGTAAGCGGGTTCCCGTGTGGAGACCGCGCCTCGGCAAGCGTAGCGATGGACGCCCTTTGGCCAGATTGCGGCTGGTAGTGACTGGATGGCGAAAACCGTGCCTTAGGGGAGGCCTCAGTCCAGCAGCGCGGTCTCCATTCGAGGATACGCTTACTCCACCGTTAGTAGGTATAATAATTATATTATAATCTGTGATATGTGATAGAACGGTAAGGTAAATTACCTAAGTAGATCATCCTAAATGTTATCTCACACATCCATAGATACCTGGTGTGTTATGAGTATATTAGTAGGCAATATGGGATATATTATTATTAAAGCTGCTATACTAGCCTACTAACATCTGGAATGCAATCAGCTTTGAGGCAACAAGTGGAGATCTAAGCATGATGGATAATACTGATTATATTTTAGACATACCCGTGCTGATGTGGGGCTTTACCAGAATATATCAGCTGCGTCTCCTTCCGTGCATGACTAAGGAACTCGGGCATTCTCTCAAGTGAACGTGGCTATGGGATTTCCCTTATGATCCCGCAGTACTGGCTACCTCGCTTCGGGAACACCGCTGTGTCTATATATGTCTATTTTTTCTCTCACAGAAGACAGATTACCAGCGAAGCGTAGCATTAATTAATACTATGGAGGTAAGGTTAAACTTACATGGATAGTCGGTTTCTAAACGCAAAAAAATAATTAGAATACAGCTTACAATCTGAATTCTCAATGCTCAAACGCATTGTATAGACATTACTTACATATTACAAAAATAAAACAAGCAAACAATGGACTACTACTTATGCACTGTGCCTACGTATACGAAACAACCTTCATGACCCTAATACCTTCCGGCGACTAGGCTAATCCCTGCATCTCCTTGTAATTATAACAGAGCTTAGGGCTTACCTGGGCACGATTAAAATGCGTAAGGAGCAATGCATAGAGAACGTGCGGGGAGGGTTCTTCAGTTAGGAATTGCGTTAAAAAAAAGCGGTGATAACCCAGTAGTTAAGACGTGCACCTTCCAAGCGGGAGGCGTAAGTTCGATCCCAGTCACGGGCCTGTACCAATGAATTTATTTAATGTACAGATTTTAATGTTGCAAAATTGTCACTTAGCTCGTGCCTCGGAAAGCAAGTAAAATCGTTGGTCCTGCGCCTGATCTCTCTCCGGTCGTGTCGGCTTTCCTCCCATCGGATTATGAGAATGACGGAATAGAGAGTGCATCTGTGTTGGCGCACATACTTGTGCACTATAATATCTCCTGCGTACCTGGCTAATGTCCGTAGAGATTGGTCGCCTTAGCCGAAATACGGTCGGGAGATTTTAATTTTTCATAATAACAAATTATTACATACTTTTAACACATTAACTTATTTCCACACTAAGAATCTCTTAAAGAAAGTCTTATGTCGTGGGTACTAAGCAAGGGTACATAAAAACGATTCATTTTAATTTGTTTTTTTTTCGCCATAAATGGAGAATATAGGCTTTAGAAATTACGTAATTTCTAGTATTGACCAGACTTGCCATAAATTTCAAGGCGCTAAACCGATGTGGGTTTAACCCATTGTGTGCATAATGCTGTAGAAGATTTGGGTATCGTACGGGGCGATTAAGGGTTTCCGGGAGGTGGGCAGCAGCGCCTCCCGTGCTGAAACATAGTCCGAAAATCACACTGCGGTCACCAACCCGCCTGCCCAGCGTGGTGACTATGGGCAAAACCCCCCTGTGGCAGTAGCCTTGTGGCGTGCCCTGGAGGAGGCCTACGTCCAGCAGTGGACTGCAATAGGCTGAAGAAGAGAAGAAAAAGATTTACAAGGTAACTAATTATAGTAATTTACCAACTATTATTTGTAAATTAATATAATTTGAAATTGGGATAGAAGATTGTCCTTCATCTTGCGACACACATCCATAGATATATAGCATTGTAATGCTCACAACAATAGTTCTTAGCATTGAACTACGTGCTCTAAATAAGTCAAGAACACGCTAACAATGGAACTTGAACTTTGCATTTAAATAAAAATTGTGAACGTATTAGACGTTATGCAATATGCTAATATCTTTAACAAATTAGTCTCCACTAAATTCAATATTTCGTTACTTGTTTCACTTTTAATCTAGCTTAAGTCTTATTGCCGTTTTTTATTAACCGAAGATGTAAGCAAAGATATGAAGCTATAAATAACCATACCTACCTGTAGTACAAACGCTAAGTTGATAATAAGAGGCAGTTGAATTTTTATTGCTATTTTAATAAACTATTTTGGGTATACCTAATAAACAACACTAATATTTACAACTTAAAACATATGAGTTCTTAACAACATCTCATTTTGCTTTACTTTATATAAGAAGCCAAGGCTTAGGTAGGCATACTAACCTAGTTCAACTTAATCACTGCACTTTGAAATATACGAAGAAAATCCGTTCACTTTGTCCCCGTTCGAAATTTTAAAATGCACATTCGATCCATTCAATTTAGAATACATCAAAGAAGGTTTGCCATAAGATTTCACATAGAACTGGCCGAAAAGAAACACGAATAAGATTAGGTTGAACATCAATGTGAACACCACGAAGTAAGATGGCCGACAATCGCAGATCGAGTCGTGGATCACTACTTGGAGGATTACTGACACGAACTGGACCTGTTAAATTGTAAATGATTATTAATATCACTTTAGAGGTGACCGTAAGCCATGAATTTGAACAAAAGCTGATTAGGACCTTAGAACACATAGAGAGAGGATCTTGTATTTTAGACCACTTTTAGACGTAACGTTTCTCTTGAGTGTATGAGATGTAAGTATTTTTTTCTTTGGAAAAGAGTTATTTTGGTATAAGTTGAGTGTGATTAAGGTCGTAGTCAAAGATTAATGATATTATCAGGGTTAGTCTACCTAGGTCGGATCCATAGTCAATGACTATTAGTCATTTAGAACCTTAGAACAAAAAGCATAAACTATCGAATACATACTCAAAGAACGCCAGTAAAATTTGATTGACCCGGTGGCTTAGTGGTTATAGCGGCTGGCATGGTTTGCAGTGGTCGTGGGTTCGATTCCCGCTCGGGTGAAGAATGTTTTCCATTTTCTTTATTAATAATTTTATACTAAAATTGGGGTTGACCACGATTTAAAACTTCTTCAAATACCTTGTCTCTCACAATCTTGTGCCAAACCAAGTAACTGTCAAGCCAAAATATTTTCAAACTCACCAGTTGCAAAGCCGTGACATACTTCTTCCACCACAAATGCTTGGCCAGCTTGGGAAAAGCGGCCAGCGCGTAATAGGAGTACATAACCACGTGGATGAACGAGTTAACGGTCCCCAGGAACACAGTGGTGGTGCTCGGCTCGTACTTCAGGAAGAGCCAGGGACACACCACCATGCAGCTGTGGTGGTACACGTGGAGAAACGTCACCTGGTTCTGCTTCTTACGGAGGGTGAAGAAGATTGTGTCGAGGAGTTCTGTCATCTTGATTAGGAGGTATGCGTGGCCTCCTGTTGTTATCTGCAATCGTGGAAAATATGGAGGAGGTTAGAGGTAGACAAGTAGGTTCTACTACCAAATAGAAACTAGAGACAAGCACGCCTTTGTACATCTTTATGATAAATTTTATTTGTGAAAACTTTACTGTGTACAATAAATACCTATCTTTTTATTTCTATTTTTATTTCTTGACTTTACCGGATCAGACCACCTAATCTATAGATATAATAAAAATGTAGCGGATCGCTGTCTGTACATGGAAGATATATAAGAAAAAATATCAAAGCAATAGTACCCAAAACAATGATTTTTTAAATTTTTTGTCTGTTTGTCTGTGCGTTTGTGCACGCTAATCTCAGAAACGGCTGAACCGATTTCGATGCAGTTTTCAGGAATATATTGTGACAGGTCCCACTTAACATATAGGCTACTTTTTATCCCGGGAAAATATTTTTATCCCGGATAATTTCGATATTTTGTTTTTTTTCTGTAGTCCACGCGGACGGAGTCGCGGGCGTCCACTAGTTAAATAATATGTAGTCCATAAACCAGGAGAACAGAGCATAATCCTACGATCTATTGCTTGATATCAAAGGTACCGTGGTCCATCACCAACAACAAAATACATGAGAGATGAGATCAGATTGACTGCCATAAATTACCAAGAGCGGTTAGCAAATCATCCAAATTGGCTGGCCTCGCTTGACATGCCAAACGTACCCTAAACGCCTGAAAAGACATCACATACTGGAGCTTCATGATCAGAAACGATCACTTGCCAAGAGGAGATGTCCTTGCTGAAGAACACACTCGAAAATCGCCATAGTCACTCGACAAATTTGCTCATAGTCCCAGACAGGACTAATTGCAAATGCAGAAAGAAAAAAAAGAAAAAAGAAACCAGGAATGATCGATTATTTCGAATAGGAAATGGTTCGATAACGTGGCGAACTTCGTCGTCACTCTTAAAACTGTTACATTAACTAAGACCCTGTTGTCGATTTCGTTTTTAAGTTGCGTATGGAGAAATTCGCAATCGGTCAAATTATAAAAAATCGCAGATACTCAAAATTGCAGTTAGTCGTAAGATCCAAAATTACGAAATTTTACTAGTTAACTAGCTATCCTTAACCTCTTATAACATACTTTACATAATTCTATTTATAGTATAAATATTGTAATGTGTCTCACTCGTATTGCAGCGGAAAACTACTTCACGAAGCGAATGAAAGGTAAAAGAAACTCTTCAGGGAGTCTACGTCCACTAATAGAAAGCAGTTAAAACGTTCCACTCTTGAAACTAATTAAATTTCATAAGTCTGTTTGTACCTTTAATGTTCATCTATTCCCACAGGATGTACCATTTACTAGTAAACGTCCGCGACTTTGTCCGCGTGTGCTTCAGAACGATAAATAAAATGTCCAAATTTTCATAATAAACATATTTTCATAGGATAAAAAAAAATATATATTATACATACAGACGAATTGAGAACCTCCTCCTTTTTTGAAGTCGGTTAAAAAGTAGCCTATGTCCTGTCTCAGGATCTAGACTACCTTTGTACTAAATTTCATTTAAATCGGTTTAGTAGTTTTGACGTAAAAACGCAACATATAGACAAATTACATTCGCAATTCATATTAGAAGACATTACTTACTGCTAACATGGCTTCCGGCCGCTCTGCAATGCATTCTTTTTGGAATAAACCGTATGTTGAAATGAATGTAATGCCCTGAAAAATAAGTTAATCTATACAGCTACATATTTTTCTTTCTCGTGGCGATTGTAGTTAGTGCAAGTGCCTGTTTTCGCAGTTATGAGTAATCAGATCCGAGGGTCAGTGGAGGGTGTAGGGCCCGGTGGTGGGCGCACCCATAGTGAAAGCTACATATCTATAAATCGTATTAAAAAGATCTATGTGGAGTCTTACGACGTGGACGGAAGGAGATGCAGCTGATGTATACTAGTTAAGCCCCGCATGACAGCACAGGACCAACCATGATAACGCATACATAAACACATACGTATACATATTATTATAGATACGGCTATTTCCCCGAAATGAGGTAGCATTGAGTGAGCAAGATCATTAAGGAGATCCCACAGCCACGTTTAGCATAGCTGGTACCGATGTAAATGATCAGTGACAAGTTGCTAGCTTATCGCCTGAGAGAATGCACGAGTTCCTTAAGCGACTCTTACGACATGCACGGAAAGAGATGCATCTGATGTATTCTAGTGAAGCCCCGCACCAGCAGACCATGATAATACTTACTAGATTTACTATATACGCTGATGCAGCTACTTGCACCGCATTGTACACCAGCAGCAGCCTATTCAAGTTGTATGCTGGCCTGTTCTTCATATACTGTGGTCCATATCTGAAGATAATGGCGAAATATGACGCCAGTAATATTAGAACCGGTAGCGGTGTGCTCATGAAGAGCCAGCTGTCTACGTAGTCCACTAAAAGAAATAGATTTGATGAATATGACTTCGATGTACAACGGAAGAGTAGTTGAAAGGGTTGGAAGGGGGAATCCTCACCGGACTTTCACCGATCAAATTAGAGACATTCTAGAGAAAGTTCAGGTCAAGAGTACCCTAAACTGATGATTGATGACGAAAGAGATGTGTCAGGATCGTACTCGTAGCAAATCCGTGATCTCTGCTTATCCCTATGAGAAAGAGGCGTGATTTTACGTAGGTACTCGTATATAGTATGTTCTCACCAGCGCCCTTAGCATGATATTGGTGAGAGTGACATACCTCATGTCAAATTAACAGAGCTATGTAAAAACTAGAAAATGGAAGTTGGGAAGTTTCGCAAATTGTCAAGTTAGCAAATTCGCAAATTGTCATGCGGTTATCTATTTGAGTAAACCTTAATATAAGCATGAATGGACCGTACAATATTTAAATTGTATTTTAATATTGCAGGACTACAGATTTTTAAAGTAGAATTTTTCAACTCCCTCGACTAATAATAAATTTCAAGTGAAATTTAAATGAATTTGCACTGAGACAAGTGCTTTGCAATTCCTTTTTACAAGCCAAGTACAAGTACACTTTTTCTAGTAATTACATCTCGCTCATTCAAGCAACGGGCGGGTGGGTTAAGGCGTTAACTTCTGAAAAGTTTCTAAACTTATAGGAAAAAACGTTTATTCCCTAGTCTCATATTAAAAGCAGATTAATATTCCATGACAAATAAATAACTTACCTGTTCCTTTGAAATGCAAAAACGAGGATCGTTCGTCCCATAACTTCTCTATTGCTAAATTCATTTTGAGCACCTCTCTGCGCCTCCGCTCCAATTTTACGAGCAACCTTCCGCAGTTGGACTGCAAGTAAATAATATAAAACTCTTTATTTATTCATTAACTTAATGAGATCTTTAACCTATTGCCGGCTTTACACCCTCCGATCGGTAGTTACCTACTGATAATCGGTAGACCGATTTTCCGCCATCATGAGGTAAAGTAAGACACTACTTAGTAAGTATACGGAACTTAGACGAGGGTGCTTACCATTAACTTTTAATATTCGATCTTTTAGTATCGTTTGAAGAGACCGCCAGTTAGCTAGCTAGTTGCTAACTGCATAGCACCGCTGCTAAACACTACTTTTGATATTTTTATGTGTACCTAAGAGCCTCATCTAAACAGAATGGTAGTGATCAGTCCATATATGGTCAAGGGGTCCTACTACCTAACTATTGTGCACTTATTGTTCTAGCCTAGCACAAGTTGCATAATTTTGAATAACCGTCCTGCCTGCCTGTGATGGTTCCCAAAAGTTCAATTATCTACTCTAGGTAGTACTTTATATCGTTACTTTGTCGGATCGCTAGATATAAAAGAGTGTGTGTGATGTGACAATGACTTTGTTTGGTAATCAATGGAATCAAGGATTAATTGACGTGATTACATTGCGCGAATGATATCTATTGTGGTGACGGACAACTGTACAAGTTAGCCTACGCCGTGTGGTAACAGCCGAGTAGCAGAGTATCCCCCCATGTCAGTCCGTGGGTATCGTAAGTGGCGATTCAGGGTTTCCGGGAGGCGGGTAGCAGCGCCTCCCGTATCGACAACATAGTCCGAAAGTCACACTGCGGTCACCAACCCGCCTGCCCAGAGCGTGGTGACCTATAGCAGTAGCCTTGTGGCGTGCCCTAGAGGAGGCCTACATCCAACAGTTGACTGCAATACGAGTAGGCCGATGTGTGTGTTCATATAAGAATTATGAAGAGGTCATTTGTTACTCTGTCACGCAAAAACTACTGAACCGATTAAGGTGAAACTTAACAGTAGGTAATGCAGTTTATACTTCAAAATAACACAAAGATCACGCTAGTGAAATTACGAGTGTCAATGGCATCTTAATAATTTCTTATTTTAAGCATTTTGAAGCGGTCCGTCCATAAAATTCATAGCACGTGCCATTTCCAGTGTTTCGACGCAATAATACGTCGATTTGGCTCAGAAAGCGCGACCGCATCACAATGAGCTTCATTACAGAGAGCCAGCATTCTGGCAAGCCCTTGCCGCCATCTTGACGCCTGCCAACTGTTATTTTCGCTTCCGTTCCAATTTTAAAATGCAACACAACCCTTCCCAATCCATGGTTAAAGACATCCAAATTCTTGGGCTTTAGTGTAGCAGAAATACTTACCCAGTATGACGTCCTACCCATAAAAAGCTTACCTGGGTATCTACCTATACACATAATTAGGTATATACATATAATTTGGTTAGGGTTCATAACCTAAAAACAAAATTAAAGTCGAATTTAGAGATATCTCGAGAGCTCTCTCGAGTGAAGCGAGAATATAAGCCAAGGGATGCTTAAGGTACCCAATTTTTTAGTTTTAGCTTTAGATAAAATTGTGGTTAAACACGCTCCCTAAAACTGCTGTGGCTTTGGAGATATTTTATAGTAGAACACTTAGATTTGAGAATATCCCAAAATAGAGATATCAAAGGTATATACAAGGTAAATGCTTCATTGTATTTTTAATTGATAGATGCACGAGAAACTAGGTCGCATCGCGTTACTCTATATCTACAAATAGGTATGTATAAGTAACTATCATTGTTTGTCACCATTTGCATCAATGTCGAGCACAAGGCTTCATTTACTATAGAGCAACGATCAAGACATAGGTACCTATACATACATACATAGATATAGACACGGCTGGCAGTGTTCCAAAAATAGGGTAGTCATAACTGCCGGATCACGAAGCAGATCCTATAGCCACGTTTAGCATAGCGGGGTACATGTAAAAGATCGATGGCAAGTTGCTAGCTCATCGCCTAAGAGATCGCCCTGAATTTCATAGTCGAGTCTTACTAAACGTAGTAAGCATCGCAGGAAAGGAAGTCCTGCATCGGAACAGGCTCTATGAATGGTACCTATTCCTTTGTGGTAGTAGTTTTTTTTTAACACACATCACAACACATTGACCTAGTCCCACGCTAAGATCCCTAAGGTCTTGTGTCGTAGGTACTAAGCAACGGTATATAAATACATAGATAAGTATATAAACATCCATGACTTGGAAACAAACATCGATATTCATCACATCAATGTTTGCACCTACCGGGATTCGAACCCAGGACCTATGCTATCGCAGGCAGGGCCACTACCAACTACACCAATCGGCCGTCTGAGTTAGCGAGTTTTAATCGCCAATTTTAAAAATACGGTGTAAAAAAAGGGGTATGTTGAGCGAAACGCTTGGAATTATAGCCCACAATAAAGAACCTATTAACATTTTTTTTAACTTATCATTTCGCTTATCATACATCTTTTCTTACACCGTGTATATGGAAAGCCATTGTTATGGTACAAGGTACCTGGTAAGGTCAGTAGATGTGGTTTCTTCCGAATATCAATATTGCTGAGGATTTGTTTTAGCTTAGCTCCGCCTAATGAGACAATTTAGCTACAAAATCGTTTTTGCTCGGACGTCTAATATATTTCAACATGGCGGACCCTAAATAGATGCTTTCATTAAAGCCGACCATGACTCGTTCGTGAGCTACAGATTGCTTTTTAGTGCCCTGATATTATACTGGCCCACACGGTTCATTAGCTTATAAAATGATAAACTGGATACTAGCTATACATGGGAGGCAGAAAGTGGAACACAGGATGGGTAAAATAATGTAGGTAGGTACCTAATCTATTTAAGTAGCAGCACCTACCTACCTACCTAGTCTTCTTCCGTCACTTATCCCATTACACAATACTAGCTGTTGCCCGCGACTTGATCCGCGTGGACTGCAGAAAAAAACAATAGGTCAAAATTATCCGGGATAAAAATATTTTCCCGGGATAAAAAGTAGCCTATGTGTTATCCAGGGTGTCAGCTTACTCCATAGCAAATTTTATTAAATTCAGTCCAGCTGTTTAGACATGAAGAATAAGTACACACTCACAAACTTTCGCCTTTATAATTAGTGTGATTATGGGGTCGATGCATATGGTTTCTTTGCCAAGAATTTGACGTTTGTTTTACGTTTTTTGTCTGCCGCCAACCCTCCTCGGGTATAGCTAAGTGACACTTTTACAATATGAAATTTTGTAGGTAGGTACATGAATCAATTTCAGTTTGAGGCCCATTACTGGGATCGAAGCTACACTGTCAGACTGGAATGCACACGTCTTAACCGCTTCACCACTTCCTACATAGTAGGTAAGTATATTTTGATATTAGGTATGCTTACGTGAAAACTTCCATTTGTAAATAATAACGTTTTAAGTTTGTCTTTGGAGCGCTCATCAGAAGTGCTAGGATCAATTAAAGCCCATCAAAACTGTGTAGATTCCGCGTTCAAATTCAGACTGTACACAGAAAGTGAGGGAGCCGGTATTCAATGCAGTGTAGTAATCGACGCCCTTGCAAGGGGCCACGCTCTCCCTAACTACCGGGCCCTGAATACCATCTATTTGAACGCGGATAGAGACGTATCATGGCACCTGTTGTATCTAAATTAAAAAAGCAGCGATTGCCGTGGCTGTAGTTGCATCCATGGATATTATTGAAGGGAGAAGAAGGATCTGGGTCAAGCAATACTTGAAATTAAGAGCAAAGTACTCCAATATGCAACCGCTCTCCACGCTAGCCGCTCGACAACTGAGTTCCCTAACTGCCCTAAGTGTTATTATTATACTACTCGGTCGCAAGGGCGATTAGGGAGCAAGGGAGCGTCCGGTCGCCCTAGTTAGGAACCCTTACTCTCTAACTCTGATAACACCACCCTTAGTTAGGGTAAGGCTCCCTTAAAATTGGGTAGTGTAATACAGCCTTAAGTAATAACTAGACAAGGCAAATGTTTCTACTTGGTGTGTAAAAAGGGATTGCAAACCCTTCTATCAGCCCTAATTCATTCAGTCCTGGTTCGAGAAAGAGTGTCTATTCTAATTCTTAAGTCTATTTTTACATGCAAATTACATACACTTAGTTTATCTAGTTATTAATGGCTCTGTGAATTTGACGTTTAAAAGTGAGACATCTCGCTCTCACCAAATTCATCATACGGGTGCTGGACGTATTACCTTTTTCGCAATCGGTGTTAGTCGTCTATATTTGTTGTTAGTTCAGACTTTAGAGA
Organism: Carposina sasakii; assembly: GCA_014607495.2. Taxonomy (NCBI): domain Eukaryota; kingdom Metazoa; phylum Arthropoda; class Insecta; order Lepidoptera; family Carposinidae; genus Carposina; species Carposina sasakii. Next base: position 2,652,634 of record CP053155.1, on the reverse strand, counting down.
CTGCTGTAGAGCAATATTAACCAGTAACATTTCTATTTTAGCAATTTCTAAAGTTAACAATGTCCTGCGCCGCCGCCCGCCGCTATTCGAAACGAACATTTAATTAACAAAGTTCGCTGTTAGCGGTTGCATAGCTTCCGAAACGAATTGTTAGAGCTCAGGAGTTATAAACGAGGATATTGCTTGTGACTGGACTAAGGGGACGAAGTCGGAACAACTTTGTGAACATACGGAAACCTTTCACCATACCTACTGAGTAATGTAGGGTCCAATTATGATCAATTTCAGCTCTTCCCAGACTTGTTACGAGTAGGTATCTATAAAATATAATGTCACCAACCGTATTTTGACCATGGCGGCTAATCTCAACGTTAGCCTAATGTGCAGGTGATACAGTGCGCATAGGTAGGTAGGTAGGTACGCAAAAGCAGGTGCACTCTCTATTCCGTCACTCTCATTGTCCGATGGGACGGAAAGCTGACACGACCGGAGAGAGATCAGGCGCAGGACCAATGGTTTTATGTGCTTTCCGAGGAATGAGCTAAGTGTCAATTTTATTAAGTACGAGTATATGTAAGTGCATTAAATTTCGCACATTAAATAAATTCAGTGGTAGACACTTACCCTACAAGGTATGTACCTACTACTGTACCTACCTACATAATATGTATTATCACTCATTCTTCTAGGTGTGCTCCTACGATTAATAGCTAAGAGCTACATAGAGCTACCAACATCATGAATTCAATGCAAAATCGCTTAAAATTAACAAAAAAACCTGTTCAGATTCGAAATTCCGTCAGTCCCACCGACTTCGCGTTAATGAAGCGAGATGTAAAATCAGATTAGCCCTTTTGCCTCAGAGGTTCTTCCCAACACACCGAATTTATTTGAGAGCGAAGCCCTTTTATAATAAAGTTAATTTTATTTATGGATACATTTCACAAAAATTTTGGTTTATTTTACTGATGAGAAAGAAGGTAGGTATGTAGGTGCCTACAAATTACATAGTTATACATAGTAACTTATTTTCTCATCTATCCCTATAGATAGATGGGATAGATAAGAAAAAAGGTTTTATAAAATACCTCCATTTCTTCATAGTCTGAGATACCTACTTATACATAGTTGCACAAAAAATATTCTCTGAGTAGGTACTATGACACTCCCAAACACCAAGACACATTCAATACCAAGTTTCGGCATTCGGGCAACGCCTTATGTGTCACTAATATTTAGTAGATAAATACCTATATTCAGTGGCGTAGCTACCTAGGGGCTAGGCGGGGCAGTGCACCGGGGCCCTCAAGCTCAGGGGACCCTCGAACCCGCTCCGCAGCACATTATTTTTGTATGAAAATATACTTAGCCGCTACTCCTCTTTTATTTCTTCTCCATGGTAGGGTAGCATATATTGCTGAAACAAATCCAACTCTGATGTAGGGCTGCCTTTCCACCAAAGATGCAATGTTTCTAGATGTTTGTTAAAAAACGCCACTCATATTCATTAGCCCACTACATGATGACATAGCTGTATAGGGAACTTTTTTCTAGGTAGGTAAATAAGGATATGTAATACACAATAGAAATAAAGTAGTACATGGATAAAATAGAACTAAACAACTTTTAATAATAAAACTAAATTACATACAATATTATTTGTTACATTCCTTTATTATATTACTCTTTTTTTAATAATTCTTTACCCTTGGGTTTTAGTCTATTGCTGATGATTCTCTGTCTTTCTTCTTCTTTCTCCCTCAGAAGGTTTTGGTGCCGAGTCTTAGCAAACTCCAACTCTGATGTCAGCTGTACAATTTGATTAGCAAACTCCCTTTGTTTTAACATCCTTAATTTCTGTTTATGCTGGAAATATAGGTTTGAAACATGAAAATCTATTTTACTGGAACTTTAACATCATTTCCCATTTCAGGAACACAGTAATGTCTATATTTATGTATGAATTCTCTATAATAAAATGTGTTTGTCTACATAGCATTATAAGTGTAAGTCCTTAATATTATTGTAAATTTGAAAGTAACTCTGTCATGCAATGCCTAGCCAACTCAACCAATTTAAATGAAATTTGGCATATAGGCATCTAGTCTAGACCCTGAGAAAGGACATAGGCTATTTTTTACACTACATCTTAAATAATATTCTTTCCTTATTATGAAATTAGGTTTTGCCTAAGAACAAAATGCTCTTTGTATTCATTCACTAGTTCCTTAATAGATTGTTGATGTAGGGTTGAATTAAGGACTTTTTATTTATGTATCCATATAAACCAAACTTATTTACCAGCAAAGGGGTGGGTCTTCCATCCAAGAAAGTATAATCTGGTCCATCGGTGAGAATGCCCTCTGCAGTACGATTCCCAGAAAGACCTTTGGATAAACGCCAGTCTTTGGAGTCTAGCACAGGACTACATGAAAATGAGCGGGCGATTACTGAAATCAATATTCACTAGGTAAAGTTACCTGGGAATAGAAATTCACAAAAAAATATATATTCTATATATTTATATGTATACATACGTTGTCGATTGATGGTCTTTAGGACACTCATGGTTATTATGGGTTGAGGTTATTACAACGTTTATTCGTCGCTATGTTAGTTATACGTAAGAGTAGTTGTTTTCAGTTAGTTTTTAATTTAAAATCAGCTTCATTTTCATTTGTTTTCTTTGGATTTATTAGGTTATTTTTTACTTTTTAAATATAGATGTTTTTGGCCTTGAGATAGTCATTTTTGACTCTTACTATTCCTTTACATGTGCTCATGTAAGTTTTTTCTGCAATTCTTTTTGATCTTTACTAATTTTACACCCATTCTTGAGGATTTTCCAGACGTTCCCATTCATCATCATCAATATCATCCATCATAAATTCAGCAATAATTTACTAAAGACAATGGCTGTATGGGCTTAGATCCCCTTGCCTTTCCTTCGGGATAAACTAAACAAACAAACAAATTAGTCTGTGACAGTACACTAAGTAGCCTGTGGGGATTCGGCAGGAAAAGCTGGAAGGGAGCGGGTGTAATTTTCTTGTGAAAATCAAAAGTTATTTGTAAATTCACTATGGGTGCGCCCACCACCGGGCCCTACACCCTCCACTGACCCTCGGATCTGATAACTCATAATTGCGACAACAGGCACTTGCACTAACTACAATCGCCATGAGAAACCAGACCCGAGCACCCAGCATGCAAGACGATACCTAGATATTTATCTAGTTTTTGATTTCGGAATGGTGCAATGTATCGTCTTGCATGCTGGGTGCTCGGGTCTGGTTTCTCATGGCGATTGTAGTTAGTGCAAGTGCCTGTTGTCGCAATTATGAGTTATCAGATCCGAGGGTCAGTGGAGGGTGTAGGGCCCGGTGGTGGGCGCACCCATAGTGAATGTTTGAACTTCCGAATTGTAACGCCTAATACAATTTCATTTATTTGTAAATGGCTTACATGTGTCCGTAAAGTGATGTTGATTACTTGTGATGTGAATCTAGTGCGTGTGCATGGTTTTATACGCAGGTAAGCTGAGTAAAACTTTAGCCGGAATACGATCTCTTCATGGGCCCATGTAAGTTGTTTCTGCAATTGTTTTTCATTTTGACTAACTTTACACTTGTTCTTGAGGATTTTCCCGACGTTTCCATTCATCATCATTGTCATCCCAACTAATATTATAAATGCGAAAGTAACTCTGTCTGTCTGTCTGTTACGCTTTCCCGCTTAAACCTCGCAACCGATTTTGATGAAATTTGGTACAGACAATCTTTAGACCCTGAGACAGAACATAGGCTACTTTTTATTTCGAAAAAAAGGGATGAAGGGGTTGAAATAGAGGTTGAAAGTTTGTATGGGATTTCTTAATTTTAAAAGATAAAACCATGAAACTTTATATTTAAGCACTTGATAAGAAATCATTAAACATTTGTTCTAGCATTTTTGAAATTTCGACCAGCTAAGGGGTGAAATAAGGGTTGAAAGTTAGTATGCAAGTTCGTCAAATATCACGTCATATATAAATAAACAGCTTATAATACCTGTTTAGAATTTGTTAATGATTACATTTTGACGTCTGTCTATTTGTCTGTTTGACGGTTTGTCTGTTTGTTTGTGCGTTTGTGCACGCTAATCTCAGAAACGGCTGGACCGATTTCGATGCAGTTTTCAGTTTTTATATCCCGAGAAAATGTTTTTATCCCGGATAATTTCGACATTTTGTTTTTCCTGCAGTCCACGCGGACGGAGTCGCGGGCGTCCACTAGTTCATCATAAATTCAGAATACATTTTACTAAACAATGATTAGGCTGTATGGCCTTAGTTCCCCTTGCCTTTCCTTCGGGATAAAGTAAAAAAAAAAAAAAAAAGTAGTCTGATTTGATTCGGGATTCGGCGGGAAAAGCTGGAAGGGTGCAGGTGTAATTTTCTTGTGAAAATCAAAAATTATTTGTAAATGGCTTGCATGTGTCCGTAGAGTGATGTTTTCTTGTAGATAAGTTATATTATGATTACTTGTGATGTGAATCTAGTGCGTGTGCATGGTTTTATACGCAGGTAAGCCGAGTAAAACTTTAGCCGGTATACGATCTCTTCATGGGCGCATGTAAGTTGTTTCTGCAATAATTTTTTATTTTGACTAACTTTACACTTGTTCTTGAGGATTTTCCCGACGTTTCCATTCATCACCATTATCATCCCATAAATTCAGGAATCATTTACTAAAGAAAATGGCTGTATGGGCTTAGTTCCCCTTGCCTTTCCTTCGGGATAAACTAAACAAAAAAAAAAGTGATTTGATTCGATTCGTCTTATTCGTCGAGGTTTCTTAATGATAATTTTTGTGGCACTTATTGATTGTGATAACAGCTGAAGCATACCATAAATCTGTGGAACCTGTGCAAAATTTACACATCATCGAAACCATACGCAATTACTTGATCATACTAGAATTTGGTAAGTTGAAAAACAGATCGATGGTTTGTTGCGCCATCATAGTAGTATCACCCTACATCTAGTACTTTCGACCACCCTACGTCTGTAAATCACTATCATTTACGCAAAAATCTTCATAATATAACAGTTCATATCTAACATAGTGCAGTGTACCTACTTTGTGAAAGTGTTGACCAGTGCTAAATGACATTGTGTAATATTAAACAGTGACTAAGCCGAGTAAACAGTAGTAATTTTGTTCCAGATCCTTTCTCCAGTTCTGTGTAAGTGGATATAGTAACAACGGCATCCGAAAAGATAAACTCCAAAGACCAACCAAACTACAATACAATGTGTATGTATAATTTCTTTATTTACTAATTTTTCTTTATTTCTTTCTGCAGTCTTACTGAGGGAAAATGTGGCAGAACCCAGGTGTATATCCGGGAGGTCTCGTTATTATTATTATATCTGTTGCATCCCATTGTTAATGATAAGATATATTTGTTTAAATTCCAGTTCATAAAAATATAGGTAGTTTATGAAATATGCAAAACACACTACTATTTATGTAGAAAGGTTTTGATACTACTGTGACATTGATAAGTCATTTTAAATGCTGTGGCAGGTCATGCTTTCTCAGTAATAGTGTGTAAATAAGAAGAATGCTGTTAGCATTCTCAGGTGTCATTGCTATAGTTACAGAGAGTTTAGGAGAAATTCTTCTATCTCACTTTATCTCTACAAATTCAGGTATCATTTGAGCCAGAGATGTTTTGTAAGAACAAATAAAGAATTGTATCTTATCATTAACTGAAATGCACTGCCAAACACATGCACAAGCAAAATGTTCACTGTTGGCTATAAAAAAAAACTTAATTCCACAGTCTGACAACACCCACATCTGTGTATACATACAATATAATTTAAGATATAATCACTGAAAATAAGTGCACAAAACATGTGGATCCAAACAAAGCTTAAATCTGTAATCCTCTTGCATGAAAATGTGTATACATTCTCTATGTACAAGCTTAGCTGACAATTGCAATTTGTTTAGAACACCAACATTGTGATTGTGATTATATGTATGTATTAATTTAAATAGGTGCTATTGAAATTGTCACATAAATAAGCTGGTACATAACCTCAATAAATAAATAAATTTAAAGAAAAAACCTGATTGAGTAAAAGTTTGACTCGGTATCATTCACAACTAAGATAAATATAATAATACCTTTCAAGCTCAAATGCAACAAGCCGTTTAGGCTCTAAAGTATGCCAAATTTTTTTTTACAATTAGCTAGGCAAACATTTGACCGCCATCGTGCCTACATCGGCAGGAAGTGCATTCCACTCCTTAGCCGTTCTCATTACAAATGATTTAGCATAATTTTTGGTGAGGATGGGTGGGATATCAACAACATAAGGGTGATACACTAGTCTGCATCTAGTATCTCGATGATGTAAAGGGGCTGGTGGAACTGTATTGTGAAGTTCCCACTCACACTCTCCAAAGTGTATTACACTTGAAAAACTCTTTCTAGTGCAGCCTGGTAAAAACTTATTATATACATGATTACATTATTATTGAGGGTAATATTTGCTTTGATGTTGGCATGTACATTTAAATGTGCTAGATGTTGTCTTGATGTTTTATTTTTTGGTTTTGCAAATTGTTATAATTTCCATAACCTTATATTGTGATGAAATTTATTTATTTAGCAACAATAATTACACTTACAACTAAAAATCTGATGTATGTGCCAATTATAAGTGTGCTACATCATTCACAGATAATATTATAGTGCAGTGTGTTTCATCAAACAGCTCCCCTGGGCGAGGGCGCCAGCTACTATATGTATGACTACACCATCTGTGTCACTGCATACAATAAATGTTAGTTGCCAAATCAGGCATAGGAGCTATTCCATGAAACTCACCCCAGATTGGGGTAACATTGTTACAAAGGTAAAAAAAGAGCCAATACTTGAACATGCATATTTATGTGCCTACAGCTAACTTCAAAAACCCCCACTATAGACACTTCCCCAACACTCCTCGCATAACAGAAATCGAGTCACAAAAAAATATCAATGTCCATATCATTGGACTTAAATCAACATAATTTATAGTTTGTTCAACTTATGTTTAAATTTTCTTCTATTTTAAATATACTTCTGACACTGATAGTGTAGCATTATAAGGTGCTAGTGGGGACCATCTCTTTTGTCTGCTACAAAATTGTCCTCCAGTGTGGTAGACTATGGATATGGTGTAATATAATTACTCTGTCAGTAACTGTTTATTTGTTGCTTCCTTATTAAATGCTAGGGTTGCCTACATTTTTTTTTATAAGCAAAATAATATTGAAATTATTACCTATATTTAACTTGTTTTTAAATGCTAGCTTATCTTTTTATTGCCATTGCACTGAAAAAAACCAATTTGATTCACTAAAATCCCACTTATTTACTGCACAACAGTACAAGCTATGACTCATTCTTGTTAGTTCATTGTAACTTGTATCACTTATCTCGATTTATTTATAATCTTAAATTCTCGAAAGAGTTAATACCGACATTCGTGAAATGGTAGGATTCCGTTTTCAGGTTATCAAAATCTCTATGGAGTGATTAGCTAACATTACAAGCTACCTTTGTCCCGGGAAAAATTGGGCTGGAATAGTTTGATTATTATTTTTCTTGATAGTTCAAAGATTGTTATTAGATAGGGTAGTAATCTGTATAGTTTTGGGTACATTAGATACGGAATTAATTGAAGACTAATTGTCGCAGTTGGTAGTAACCTTGCTGAAACTGGGTTTAAATACCATTAAATGCCACTTTGATATGAAGAATCCATGATTTTTGTTTCGTTTTTGAGCATGTCATGAATGTTTCTATGGCGTTGTTGTTTAGTACGAGGCTTTAGGGATCTTAGTGTGGGACCAGGTTGTAACATTTGTAAATATTTCTCTGTCTCCAGCTTGTAAAGCCTTTTGGCATTAAAGCCATATGTAGGTACATGTGTACATTTAATTTATGTTTCTACTGACAGAAATACTATAAATAAATATCCACACTATTCATACTAGTTATTTCTAGAAAAGAAATGACTATGTATGAAAGAAAGTAGATAACAATAGAGCTGGCACCATTTCAAATTACTTATCGATCAGCTGTAAACGTGATTAGTGCGACCTTGGAGCAAGTTATTTTATATTCTATGCCAATGTCGTATGGCCGAGATCGCCGGCACTTAAGTTGTTTAACTTATTACTTTAGTAGCGGCCACCCACGACGCGTGAAATTTAGAATTCCCGCAGGCTGATACGTACTCGTACATACATACATACATACATATAATCACGCCTTTATCCCTTACGAGGTAGGCACAGCACCAAGGGTCGATAGAACCACATGGTGCCACTTCTGACTAATTTTGAGGGTATAGTTGAGATGTACAAGTTCGGTTAGTAGTGACAGGTGGTCAGTCCATCGCCTACAAAACACCAAGACCCTCTTGTCCCTCTACTGACTTGTACAGTATGCCCGGGAAGAGAAGCAGCTGTAGTATTATACGTTTTTTTTTTTCACTCCCAGAGCAGCATAGAGGTTATACGTACTCGTATCTTGCAAATACAAAGCAGAATCAATGCGATAGTTAAAATTGTACAACATTCGCCTTGAACTGCCAAAATTCCTGCCAAATTTTGTACAATTATTGCTATCGAATTGCTTTTGCTAGTTAGGTAATAAGGGGGCCTTCCCGCTCCCGATCTACTGCTTCCGTTCACTCATAGTGCATTGCTTCTATACGGAACTATGACGTCATTCTTGCGACAAGTGGATAAACATATCTGTTCATTACCTCTGACGTAATGTTATCTATTTTCGTATATAACATAATGATGTTTACTAATCTCGCGGATTCTAAGATATAATATGTAGAATCCATCCAGTAAAATCTTGTAAAGTATGTGGACTATTACCTATCACTTTTTTTCAATAATATAGCCATTACAGTTCTAATCTCATTATCATAAGCAAACAAAGGTAAGTATGTATAGATAGATAGAGTATGACTAATAAAATAACTGAAAACTACTTCTGTTATTTGCTATTAAGTAAGAATGTCTGCTCGTGGGTATCATACGAGGCGATTAAGGGTTTCCGGGAGATGGGCAGCAGCGCCTCCCGTGTTGACAACATAGTCCAAAAATACAAACTGCGGTCACCAACCCGCCTGCCCAGCGTGGTGACTATGGGCAAATACCCCATGGCAGTCTTGTGGCGTGCCCTGGGGGAGGCCTACGTCCAGCAGTGGACTGCAATAGACTGATGAAGATGACTGTATACACACACGTTTGTATTCCTGAAATGGGGAAGATACCACTGCAGGATCATAATACATCGATTTACTAAATCGATGTCATAATAGCCCAAGATCCCACTGCGGATGTACGACGCTCATCTGTTTATTGAATAAAACCTTAATATTACATACTAGCTGCCTCCCACGACTTAGTACGCGAGAAAGAGCATGCGAAGACCGTGCGAAGCCGGGGCGAGTCCCTAGTTATAAATGTAAACCTTCCCCTTGAATCACTCCATCTATTTAAAAAAACCGGTTCCAAATCCGTTGCGTAGTTTTAAAGATTTTAGAGATAACATTGCGTCAGCCAGCTGAACTGTGACATAGAATCCCACGCGCTTATTCTCCGGGGAATCCCGTACAGATGCAGTTGGTTGGTGATCACGTGTTATTATTACGTAGGCGGAGTGCAAGTCTTATGCCAATACTGTAAAATGCATTTTACTACGAATGCCCGATATAATATGCTAGCTAGTTATCTTTTGCTTATACTTGCATTACATTGTGAAAGCAGTTAGTAGGTATGTAGTTTCCGAGATTAATCGTTAGGTAGTAGTGGTAGGTACTTACATCTTTTATACGGTAATTTTGTGCGTTATTAATGTCGATTCCGGCAGTCACACTTAAACCTAAACGTAAAATTAGTCGTACCTGTCCTTTTTTTTCTCAGCCATTTTGTTAAGAACGGAGAGAGATAGACCTGACTAAGATTAGGTTGAGGTTTAAGTGACTGCCGGGATCGACCCTATTATCTACGTTTGAAATACTCCAATAAACACATATTTTGCACGATAAGGTGCTAAGCTGAACTACATTTATCTATAATTAACTATATTGCGGGTTTATCACTTTTTATATTATTTTTTCCAAGGCAAAGTTCATTTCGTTTTGCCACAACATTTATTTCGGCGCCATGATGTCTCCTAGAAGTAGGGCTTCGGCCCTGAACTCGGCACGGTGGGAATGGAATGAATCGTGTAATATAAGACGACCGCATTACGACTAAGTAATCTAAGCATGCGGCTAGTGTTACGCAGGTATCTTATCATGAACACTTTCATAACATTATTCGATTAACACATAAAAAATGACTGTTTCGTAGAATATTACACCTACAACGCTATGTATGGGACATACTTCCATTAAAGAACGCTATTATGTAGTATGTGCTATGCTGATAACTGATTCAATTATAAACTTTGATCTCATCAAATGCAATGTAACCGCAGATATAGAGAGAGTACAATTTAAGAAATATGTTTTTGGGATCATTCCTATTTTGGCATAAGGGTTCAAGGAGAATCGTGGACACTTGAGCGAAATACATAACAGTGTTGGTTTTGTACTATTTCTTTCATGCTGGTTCATTATTTGTAGTTTCTTTGATACCTATCTTTTATATTTTTATCTAGATTTTAGTAAAAATGTTACGCACCCCTACACTGCAATCTAGTGTGAATAATTATCACTGGTTATCATGTTTAGCAAATATTTTGAAAGCACACGATATTTTCTATCTTGTCACCTGGCTATACCGGTTATATTCGTACATGCACATGTCACCTTCTACGATTGAAAATATCATTTGTATTAATACAGGTTGTGAACCTGCGAGTTTCGTATGCGAGTTCCGTATACCGTTAATAAGTTAAATACGTATACCAACTTTTTTCAATTTGTATCAAAGGTTTTTTGAAATGCATCACATCTAACGCCCATATCATTAATCCTTCGCTCTTTTACACACTCACTCAACCATTTAAAAATAACTTTTATGTCATAAAGAACAAATGCTATTACTAATGTGCGTTTCACCGTATAGTTCTGCTGGATATTGGCGCTAGTTACACTGTGTATGACCACATTTTCCGATTTACTGCATACAAAATATGTTAGTTGCCGAAATCAGGCATAGGAATTTCTATGAAACGGACTCTACCATTTCACATTTGTACTACTAAGAATCTATACTAATATAATATTATAAAGCTGAAGAGTTTGTTTGTTTGTTTGTTTGTTTGTTTGAACGCGCTAATCTCAGGAACTACTGGTCTGATTTGAAAAATTCTTTCAGTGTTAGATAGCCCATTTACCAAGGAAGGCTACAGTCTATACAACAACCTGCCCGGCTTCGCACGGGTACAACGCCCCCTCACGCGGACGAAGTCGTGGGCGGCTGCTAGTATGGAATAAAATTTGAGTGTAGATTTCTATTTATTTTAATTAATCTATCCTTAAAGTTGTCTCTGGGTTAAAATTTAAACGAAAAGAGAATGTACAATTTGGTTGTATTTTTCGTTATTGTAAACAAATACAAAATGTGTGAAAGCGGCCATTATTGTTTACGGATTGCCAATTTTTTTACCCGCCAAATTGATCCACATGTTTAGAGAGATAAGACTCACATTTCTTTGCATTTGCACAGCACTAGTATCGTATGTATCATAAACATATGTGATGTACAGACCAGTGACTGCTTTACATTAGTCAGTTTCTGTTATGGGTGCCTGCTAAATGTGTATTAAGTGATTTGTGTCATGTCTACCGTGCAAGGTGTACTTTACGAAGATGTAAAACATTGTGACCGATTTTTCCACATGCAAACATAAACTTAAAAATAGTTATAGCTCTCCCTTTCCATTCTTAATGTAAATGTCTAAGATAGAAAGGGACATGTACTCGTAGGAGTAACTTTAAGTGTGATGGTCAGAATCGACCACAGATACCTAGGCTTTACCGCTGCGTAAAAGTGAATCTGTTATCGTTACTGTATTATATAGATTGGTATTTACAAGTTACCAATGACAGTTGCTCGTTTTTGATGCATCTGTAAAGTCTGACGCATGTTTTACATCTGTTTCTAAAGTAACATGGCGTGTGAATGAAGTAGTCTTGTCCAACTCATATGAACGTACCGTTTACAAACCTTTCTTAAATCGTTTTTAATTGTTTTGTTAACCTTTAGGTTAATATTAACTGATTACTACATTAAAAACATACATTACGCAGTTAAATTCATGTAATATTTTTAAAAAGTTGGACAAAATTACTACACTATTAACAAACCTTAGGATAAAATCTTAAACGATACTTTTTCTATATCCAGACCAAAACCAAGGCTATCCGCAAGGGGGCTATCCCCAGGGGGGATACCCGCAAGGAGGCTATCCCCCTCCGGGCGGGTACCCACCGCAAGGCGGCTATCCGCAGGGGGGATATCCGCCGCCGGGCGCGGCATATCCGGTCCAGCCGGGCTTCGCGGCTGGGTATGGCGGTGCGGGATATGGCGAGGTAAGTTTTGGGCCTTTTTTTATAAGGGGGCTACTATTCCACGTGGAACTGGGCCGAAGTTCCGTTGAAATCAAATCAAATATTTATTTGCTAACCAGAGTACACAAAAGTTCTTAATTAATATCTACGCCTGGTACTCAGGTACTTATTGCAAAATATATAGGTACATACATTTTAATAAATTAACATTAAAATTACCTACGCATTACAAAGATGAACCCCTATCAGTGAAGTGGCAGTGGTGTCGTTTTCTGTTAAACTTTCTTTTGTTCTTTCTTCTGTTGATATTAACCTAATCTTAGACTAGAACCCTAGGAAGTTACCCTAGGATTTGTGAAATAGACTCTAGTTAGTTAGAGTAGTGTTTGAACTTTCGTTCAGTTTCTGTGAATATCCACGTGACTGTAAAAAGATTATAGTCTAGTATGCCATGGCGGCTGTTAAGCTCCCTTCATTTTCGCCACCCAGTATTTATTAATGTAAAAGATGTGAACATTGCTCCTATAGAATATAATGCATTTCGATCCCAGGGCATTCGCTAGCACGAGTATTAAAGTGAGTAGGTAAGAATCGCTACGTGATTTCTCTACATGCTCAGCACAAACTATGGATTTTATTTATTTTATTTTTTATGTAGGCTTGTACTTGTACGTCTCAACTATACCCTCAAAATTGGTCAGAAGTGGCACCATGTGGTTCTATCGGCTCTGCCTACCCCGTAAGGGATAAAGGCGTGATTATATGTATGCTACATAGCCTAATATAAATCTATATTACACATGACTGACGAATCATACCTACAACATAAACCGCTTATTGTAGAGACATGTAATTTGTAGCATGTTTTCTTTGTATGTAGGCATCCGATAAGAAGGGATTAATGAACTATACTACCTAAGGGGGAAAAAGGGGACAAAGTTTGTATGTTACCATGCGATTCCTTGCTCCAATTTATAGATGCTTCAAATTTTGCTCAAACATACATAGAGGAATTTAGGGTAACACTAGCAAAGCATGTCCCAAAATTCCCACGGTAAAAATCTAAAATTATACGCGGACAAAGTCGTGGGCGTCCGCTAGTGATTAATATATGTACAATAAGAATGGAAAGTCAATTTTTAAATTTTACTTACATATAATTACTTTAGTAGTGACAGGTGGTCAGCCCATCGCCTACAAAACACCAAGACCCTCTTGTCCGTCTACTGACTTGTACAGTATGCCCGGGAAGAGAAGCAGCTGTAGTATTATACGTTTTTTTTTCACTCCCAGAGCAGCATAGAAGAATTTTTAAATAATGAGTATGTACTCGTATATACATAAATTCGTCACGAAACCATTAGTAGTAACATAAAAACTACTCCACCAAGTGTTGCAGTAAGCAGTAGTCGTTATTTTCAAAAGTTTACCAAGGTTTTATATATAACAAGTGCGTTTTGTGAGGTGTACATAACATAAGAGGTTTATAATGGCATATAGCTACGAAAGATTGGTCGATACCCACCAAATTCCTAAATTCCTTAGTCGACTCTTACGACATGCTCGGAAGGAATGAATGAATGAATTTAATTTTATGTAACATCTATATAACCTGTGACATGCAATAAATAAATAAACGAATGAATAAATTCTTATGACGCCCTTGTGCATCTGCACAGGGTATTCGTAAACAAAACAAGCAAGTAAAATTGGCAAGATAATCATTATTTACGTAGGCACTTGCAAATTACAAATGCACTTGTAACCTTGAGAAGCCGGTTGCGAATGTCATTGTCTGTTTCCAAAATATTTCACTAGGTCAAGTCGAACAACCGTCTGCATATGCCTCTTTCACTCGTATTGCGGGGAAAAGGGATGTAAAATTCAGGCCGTATCATTCCCGTCCCGTCATGGATATTTCTCTTGTTACTACATAAAGTGCTCTTGAAAGATACATTAATTATTTATAACATATCTTTCGGACTTGTTGTTGCCGGTGCATGTAGTGATTATTTATTTATTCGGTTAAAAGATAAGTCAGTTTTCGGCTCGCCATATTACGCATTACACGCGGCGGTGTTCCCAAGAAACGTTGTAGCCAGAACTGCGGCATCAGTGGGGCAAGCACGAACCTCTCGGTATCAGTAACGCTATCTATCATATATCGTAGAATTTATAGATTTTGCTTGCGAGTCGATAGCGTTACGGCGCGTAAAAAGGTTCATACTTACTCTAATGATATCCTACCGCCACTTTTAGCATATTATCATTTCAAAAAACTATAACCAACCGTGAGGTTATCTATTCGTATAGAAATACTTGTTAAAGTTATCGGCAATCCCTGCGCGTTATCAGGATACACAAAAAGTGTTATCATTTCGTGGTACCGATATACTAGGGTAACAGTTGTGATAAAAACATTGGAAAGTACTCTCGTGTGTCATGGCACAGGTATTTGTTTGGTCAATTTTATTGTATAATCAACATCTTGTTTAATATTAATGTACCCACGAGCGTGCATGAGGGATATCATGTAAGTAGATGAAGTGAAAGAGGTGTGCTGAAATCCGTGATATCTGCCTACCCCTCCGGGAAAGAGGCGTGGTTTTATGTACTTATGTTAGTGTCTGTCTGTTTTTAAAATGCATTTATAAAAACTATAGGTAGCTTAGTTCAGGCAACGGTGTGTCTAGGTCTTAAGTTCATGTTTATAAAGTGCACTCGAGACAAGTTTAAATTGGGTACTGTGTTTTGTTACAATGTCTTACAAAAATATTGCTAAAAGCAGTCTAGGCTAGACTGCTTTTAGACATTAATAAACCGCTTATCACAGAAAAATATAATGGCTTATCGGTCAGATTAACAATGAAACGAGCATACGTTGTCTCTTTCTGTTAATGTCAACAAAGCAAGACAGCATGGGTTCTAATTCTCGGACTCTTACGGAATCTTAGATTGAGACTGGTGCCTGGTCCTCATCCTAGGTTTCATTTTACCCGCTTTTTAGGCTTAAAACCTACTAGATTAGACTAAGAGAAGTAATGTGCTAACCATAGACATTAGAAACAAACATAGGGCTCTCTGTGGGGCTAACCGTATGGAATGGTACTAATGAAGCTATTTAAATTTCCAGCCGGCAGCATACGCGCCGCCCGGCAGCGTCGGCGAGGATGGAGAGGTTAAAGGGTTCGACTTCTCCGACCAGACCATAAGGAGATCCTTCATCAGGAAGGTAAGGGTTCTGTCTCTGTGTTTTGCCAGGCTAGGCGCAGTGCAAAAGCAACAAAATAGTTTGGCGCTCCATTTTATTTAACATACATACACAGCACACCTCTGTGTTCCCGCAATGATACACAGCACACCTCTGTGTTCCCGCAATGATACACAGCACACCTCTGTGTTCCCGCAATGATACACAGCACACCTCTGTGTTCCCGCAATGAAACACAGCACACCTCTGTGTTCCCGCAATGACACAGAACACCTCTGTGTTCCCGCAACGATACACAGCACACCTCTGTGTTCCCGCAATGATACACAGCACACCTCTGTGTTCCCGCAATGATACACAGCACACCTCTGTGTTCCCGCAATTATACACAGCACACCTCTGTGTTCCCCTAATGATACACAGCACACCTCTGTGTTCCCGCAATGATACACAGCACACCTCTGTGTTCCCGCAATGATACACAGAACACCTCTGTGTTCCCGCAATGATACACAGCACACCTCTGTGTTCCCGCAATGATACACAGCACACCTCTGTGTTCCCGCAATGATACACAGCACACCTCTGTGTTCCCGCAATGATACACAACACACCTCTGTGTTCCCGCAATGGGGTAGCCATAAATGCAGATCATAAAGAAATCCCTCATCCACGTTTACCATAGTGTGGACAGATGTAAATGAGCAGTACCAAGTTGAAGTCGAAAAATTGACAGCTGACAATTTTTTTGTACCTTTTCATAAACAAGAGAATTTTTGACAGCCAATGCCCGATGAATAATTTGTTTCCTTGTTTCATCAGTTGTTTCCCATGATAAAAACTAGCCGATGTCCGTCCTCAGGCCCTAAACTAAACTATCTCTGTGCCAAATTTCATTTAAATCGGTTCAGTAGTTTTAGCGTGAAAGTTATTACATAGGTAGACAGAGTTACTTTTGCATAAATAATATTAGTAAGGATAAGGCTGTGATAGCTTAGTGGTTAAGACGTGCGCCTATCAGTCGGAAGGCGTGAGTTCGATCCCAGTCACGGGCCTGTACCACTGAATTTATTTAATGTACAGATTTTTTTTTTAATTGTCACTTAGCTATAACCGAGGAGGGTTGGCTTCAGCCATGCCATTGCAAATGCCATATCTTTGACCATGTGAGTTTCGGAAGAAACCGTATTGCGCCGAGAAACCCCATGAATAATTGGTTAAGGTCAGGAAGATGATGACGATGATGGTATGGTGTGTTGTTTTGCAGGTTTACTCGATCCTGATGTGCCAGCTGCTTGTGACGTTGGGCTTCATAGCGCTCTTCCTCTTCCACGACGGCACCAAACGATGGTTCCAGGCTAACAGATACATGTTGTAAGTACAAGTATATAGGTACATATCTACACTGTAACAACAGGGTATGCCGCTTCGCACGGCTGCAATGCTGACACAATACATACAAAACCTTCCTTTTGAATCACCCTATCTTTTTATAAAAACCGCATCAAAATCCGTTGCGTAGTTTTAAAGATCTAAGCAAGCATAGGGACAGACAGCGGGAAGTGACTTTGTTTTTTATATGCATAGGTAGTAATACTACGCCTATTGTAAGGAAATTACAAAGGTTTTCGTATAGCGGTGCCATCGTATAGCGGCCGTACAAAGAGAAAAAACAGCCATCTTTACGGTGCTGACATCATACATAGACCGAAAATCACACTGCGGTCACCAACCTGCATGCCCAGCGTGGTGACTATGGGTAAAAACCCCCCTGTGGCAATAGCCTTGTGCGTGCTCTCAAGGGCAATCGCGCAAAATGACAACGTTAACAGAACGTTTTAGTCTATTGAGGGATCGCCCACTACCGGGCCCTATACCCTCCGCTGACCCTCGGATCTGCCTACTCATGATCACGAACACACTACAGTCGCAACGAGAAGCCAGATCCAAGCACCTAGCATGCAACCATAAATACATAGCTGCTAATCCGAAAACCAATTAAAATTTTAATCGACATATGTTTCGCCAACACCCGTGGCATCATCAGGATTAGTTTTCCATGTTAGTTCTATCTACCGAACCAACTAACTAACAACTAAAACCAATGTATTGCAAATCATTTTTATACCCTCAATCAACATAAAAAGATAAATGTTAATACCTACATATTAGTTTAGAAATGTAAAATTATTATAGATAAATAATTATTAAAAATATACATTAGTTATTAATTGTTAAATTATTAGAAGAAAAATAAATTTATAATAATATTAAATATTGTTACGTACTGGGTACGGGTGATTCGGAGCTGCCGATTAAAAGGTAGGCGTAGGTGTTAGAACTCTTTATTGGGTGGAGGAGGTTACAAAATTCCAGCACTAATCACTATAACTCTAAACACAGCACTAAACTATCACTTCTTCACTATCACCATTTATCGCTTGTTTAGCTTCCCAATCTTATAACAAGACTCAATTAAGACTGACTGCGTTGGCGAAACCCGCCGCTTATATACACCATGCGGTGCGCTCCTGCATATTCAGGAATATTCGTTGGGAGAAAGGTAGGTAAGGACAATCGGACACATTCTCGAGAAGTCCGTCTACCTTCCTAGTCCTAGCTAGCTAGTCTAGAACGTTCCCGACCGCAGATACGCAAATACACCGAGATTATTCAAGAACCCGGAAAGAGTAATCGAATTTGCGATCTATTTTTATCAGTAGCGACATCTAGTTGATCGTGGCGTAACTACATAGCGGGGTTCTAACACTGCCCAAAGGAATCGATGTTGCGGACTACTTTTACCAGTAGCGACATCTAGTTTATTATCGCGTAACTATACAGCCCGATTGTAACACTGCCCCCTTCCTAGGGATGTTCGTCCCGAACATCATCGCTGCCGCCATAAAGCACATCCGAACATTACGTCTTTTTCTTACTGCATCCTGCGACCGCCGTCGGGCAACTACTCTGCTCGGCACAAACCATATCTTCCATAAATCAGGTGCCTTCTCTTTACGCCGCACAGGATGATGCAGCCACACAAACGATCCCGCTGTTCTTCTTCTGCGTCTAACCTTCCAGTTACTTATAGTTTCCACATATGCACTCAACATCAAACCAACACTGCCACTTGTTGAGCTAACACCATCCAAGCGCATATCACTTTCCTGTTCCTTATCCATAGGCATCACTCTCAAAACCAGTTTCCTGTTCCATATCCTTCTTCCATTAGCCATAACCAATTCTTCATCACTCTTCTGCTCAGGATCTTCCACCTGTTCCACATCACCAGCAGGTGCCTCTGACTCATTGCCACAATCTTTACTCCAACTCGACGCAACCACATCACTCTCATCGCAGCCAACGCCCATGTGATCAAGATCACTGCAGCCATCACTGATGGAGCCAAATCCTCCAGATCCTCCATCCACCTCGGTCTGCTTCACCTCCTCGACCACATCACGCACTACTCCCGAGTGTGGCTCCTGGCGTACGATCTCCACCTCCGACTCTATCACGTCCATGCGTATGTCTTCACATTCGCTGTCGACCTTGACTATTGAGGTAAGTCTTCCTCCGGATCCACTATCCATTTTAACCCGTTTCACCCCCTCAGCCGCCCCGTGCACTTCCTCCGAGTGCGGCTCCTGGTGAACGTCCTTCACTACCAACTTTACCTCAACGTCTGTGCAGATGTTAGCACACGGGTCGTCCAGCTCAGAGACCACTTTCTCGATATTCCCAACATTCGACTTAATCCCAAAGGTCTTGCAGTAGTTCGCATAAGTATTGTCCAGCTCGTTGAAATGTTTATCGATTACGCTAAGCCCCTCCACCATTTCCATCTTCATTTGCATTAGTTGACTAAAACATTCTCGAAGCATAGCATTCACCGAAGGTGATGTCGCCGCTGCTACTGCTGCACGAGCAGATTCCACGGTCTCCGGCTCACCGATAATGCTACTCCTTCGCTCCATGCCTTCCTTGTTGACAATCGACATTCTACTCCAAATCCTCACTTCTGACACCAATTGTTACGTACTGGGTACGGGTGATTCGGAGCTGCCGATTAAAAGGTAGGCGTAGGTGTTAGAACTCTTTATTGGGTGGAGGAGGTTACAAAATTCCAGCACTAATCACTATAACTCTAAACACAGCACTAAACTATCACTTCTTCACTATCACCATTTATCGCTTGTTTAGCTTCCCAATCTTATAACAAGACTCAATTAAGACTGACTGCGTTGGCGAAACCCGCCGCTTATATACACCATGCGGTGCGCTCCTGCATATTCAGGAATATTCGTTGGGAGAAAGGTAGGTAAGGACAATCGGACACATTCTCGAGAAGTCCGTCTACCTTCCTAGTCCTAGCTAGCTAGTCTAGAACGTTCCCGACCGCAGATACGCAAATACACCGAGATTATTCAAGAACCCGGAAAGAGTAATCGAATTTGCGATCTATTTTTATCAGTAGCGACATCTAGTTGATCGTGGCGTAACTACATAGCGGGGTTCTAACACTGCCCAAAGGAATCGATGTTGCGGACTACTTTTACCAGTAGCGACATCTAGTTTATTATCGCGTAACTATACAGCCCGATTGTAACAATATATATAAAAAAAGACCATATCAAGGCTGTACGACAAAGTCATTACCTTTGTCCGATCCTATTGACTTTGACATTGACAGATTGCAGCCAAAACTGGGCTAGTGTTTACAAAATCTATTTGATTATTTACCAAATTAATACCTGAAAATTGGTAAATAATCAAATAGATTTTGTAAACACTAGCCCAGTTTTGGCTGCAATCTGTCAATGTCAAAGTCAATAGGATCGGACAAAGGTAATGACTTTGTCGTACAGCCTTGATATGGTCTTTTTTTATATATATTTAATATTATTATAAATTTATTTTTCTTCTAATAATTTAACAATTAATAACTAATGTATATTTTTAATAATTATTTATCTATAATAATTTTACATTTCTAAACTAATATGTAGGTATTAACATTTATCTTTTTATGTTGATTGAGGGTATAAAAATGATTTGCAATACATTGGTTTTAGTTGTTAGTTAGTTGGTTCGGTAGATAGAACTAACATGGAAAACTAATCCTGATGATGCCACGGGTGTTGGCGAAACATATGTCGATTAAAATTTTAATTGGTTTTCGGATTAGCAGCTATGTATTTATGGTTGCATGCTAGGTGCTTGGATCTGGCTTCTCGTTGCGACTGTAGTGTCTTGTGTTCGTGATCATGAGTAGGCAGATCCGAGGGTCAGCGGAGGGTATAGGGCCCGGTAGTGGGCGATCCCTCAATAGAGATTTGAACTTCCGAATAGTGACGCCTGATACAATTCAATATAGAACGTTTTAGGTTATGTTTTGGTTCCATTTGACAACGTCTGACTTTTGACTGTTTTGTATGGTTTAGAAGTAGCCAAAATTTAGCGCGATACGAAATGTGCATAACGTAACGTTTTTGGTTGTGGTTTAGCTTTGGTGAATGCGTTCAACATTTGCGCGATTGCCCTCCTCGGTAACTTTCATATACAACCCAGTTACATAATATGAAGGGATATTTAACAAAACCCCCGATGTGTTTGCAGCTGGGTGGCATTCGCGGTGGTATTCGTATGCCTCATAGTGATGGTGTGCTGTGATAGCGTCCGTCGCACCGCTCCGATGAACTTCATATTCCTGGGCATATTCACCGCAGCGCAGAGCTTTCTGCTGGGAGTGTCGTCCAGTGTTTACGATGTGGATGCGGTAAGAACACAATTTTTTTTCTGTTAAGTTTGTGGGGTTCGTGAAAAGGGAAGCGCTTTCACTGGGCTACTAGTTGTTGTTTGGCCCATGTATATGTTCCAATCATTGTGTGAGAAACTTCGAAATCGCGTTCTAGGATTTTTATTGGACTGTGGTTCTTTCTTGCGTTCGATAGGTGGCTCTGCTACAAATTTATCCCGAAGCAAAGGCAAGGGGAACTATGCCCATACAGCTATTGTCTTTAGTTATTAACGATTTCTAAATTTATGATGGATGATAATGATGATGAATGAAAATGTCGGGAGAAACCTCAAAAACGAGTGTAAAACTAGTCAAAATTAAAAATAATTGCAAAAACCCACATGCTTGTAATAAATTTATGTCAATCTTTTTATTTATTCTATTTGTGGTGCCATATTTTGAGCGCTGTCATTGTGAATTTAGTAATAATACATTTATAAAATACTTCTCCATAATATAATCCGTTAGGATATGGTTAATCGTTTCATCATTAAACATTGTGCTGAGGGAGTCAGCTTTGTTTGCCGAGATTTGGCTAGTTTGTAGCTAACAGGATGAAAAAATAACATTGCCCAAAGCGTAATTTAAAAGAGATGGTGAAATTCGTCATCCGAGTTAAGTGACCCGAAAGCTCAGTCGGTAGAGCGATGCACGGAATGCGAGCGGTCGTGGGTTCAAATCTCACTCGGTTGGAAAAATAATTAATTTTCTTATTAATATTTTATAATAATTTCATCTAAGCTGGACAAATGAGGCATAATATTATTAAAATTATGCAGGTGCTGATGGCAGTGGGTATAACAGCTGCACTGTGCCTGGCGCTCACTCTGTTCGCGTTCCAGACGCGCTGGGACTTCACCATGATGGGTGGGGCTTTACTGTGCGCTGTCGTTGTACTCTTCATATTCGGTAAGTGTACATACATATGGTCACGCCCATTTTCCCCCAATGAAGTTAGACTTTTGCCGTCGTATCGTCTGAGAAAACGCATTTAAATTCCTTACTTGACTCTTACGACATGCACAGAAGGAGATCTGCCCCCTGATTACGTAAAAGCAAAGCCGAAGCAAAGCGATAGCGAAAATTGTACAATATTCGCCTTGAAACGTCAAAGTTCCTTTGAAATAAATTTTACGTGATACGACTTTGACAAGCAACCGGCGATTTTTGTACAATTTTCGCTATCGCTTTGCTTTTGCTAGTTAGGTAATAAGGGGGCTGATGTATCCGATGTATAGGTATTATGATGAAGCTGAAGTACTGATTACTTCTAAAATAACATGGATACATAAATTAACTGTAGACTCTAATTCACGTACCTGCAGTTCTGGCCATCCCAATTTGGGAGCACAGCTAATATTATAATAAGTATATTATCTTGTGAAATGTTAAGGAAAAGCATTCACTTTACGTATTCTAAGGACCGACTTTTCCAATGGTCATAGCTTATAGATAGCATGACAGAGACATCAACTTTTTTTTATTCACACACTACACAACACATTAACCTAGTCCCACATTAAGAGCCCCAGAAACATGTTATAACAGTTTTGTGGGACTTCAACTTAGAAATAAGTTTTACACTGTATTTATAATAATAATAATAAAAATAAAAAATCCATGACTCGGAAACAAACATTGATATTCATCATTAACAATTTGCGAATTAGACAATTTGCGCCTAAAGGGATAGAAATTGACACCGTCTTTCTCTGAAACTTTTTCAAGATACAGCACCAACTGTATCACATCAGATAGGCAATTTAACCATTGGAAATCTCTGCCCTAAATACCATAATTTCCATTCCAGGAATAATCGCCATGATCGTCGGACACAACCGCATAATGACTCTAGTCTATGCCTCGCTTGGAGCTTTCATATTCTCGCTCTACCTTATCTATGACACACAGCTGATGATGGGGGGAAAACACAAGTACAGCATCTCCCCTGAGGAATACATCTTTGCTGCTTTGAACTTGTATCTGGATATCGTCAACATTTTCCTGTACATCCTTACGATTATCGGAGCGTCGCGGGATTAAGTCCTAATGTTGCCGCTTGGGGTTTTTTCCTTGTGTTGTAATGTGTAGTGTTTTTTTTTATTGTATATTTTAGAGTACTTGTTTCTTTATAGTTCTGTCCCGCCCCCTGATTACCTAATTAGCAATAGCAATGCCGAAGCAGCGCGATAGCAAAAATTGTACAATATTCGCGTTGTAATGTCAAAATTCCTTTGAAATTCATTTTACGTAATACGGATAATACCCGGTGGCTTAGTGGTTATAGCGGCTGGCACGGTTTGCAGTGATCGTGGGTTCGATTCCCACTAGGGTGAAGAAATTTTTCCATTTTCTTTATTAATAATTTTAAAATACGAATTTGACAAGCAATCAGCGAATGTTGTACAATTTTCGCTACCGCTTTGCTTCTTTTAGATAGGTAATAAGGGGACCGTTTTTCTATTTTAGTTTCTGTTGCAACACATCATTTGATGATGATATTATATCATTGCTGATGAGGTAAAATAGTAGAAATAGGCTGCCTTTCCACCAGAGATGTACATCTACGTTGTTATGGAAGCGTTTGATATCTACCAATCAAATTCATTGACATCATGGACATTGAAAGGCAGTCTTGATGGGCTATTTACATTTCCTGCTACTGATGGGAGATTGTTAAAAAGAGAAGGCAAGATACGGTATCTTCCATCACTTTCACATAAGTTACGTTTAAGTTACGAAAGAACCAACTTTTTTTTTTGATGTTACATACTTGCTTTTTAGTTATCCCTACCAGAGTATTTCTAGATTTCATTTATGTGCGAATTAATGCACATGCTATCCTGCTCTTCTGGTAAAAAACAGAAAGAGATGTATTGTGTGATAGACGCCATTTAAAATACCAAAATTAGTCCAAGCGGGGTTAGATGTCAATACTTCCACAGTGGCAAGAATTAGAGTTATAAAGGAAGAAGCGAAGAAACAACACTTTTTTCAAACCGTATTAACCTCTCGTGTTAAGTAGGCATGCGTATAATAGTTCGTGATCATAAGTGGTTAGTTTATGTCGCAGGTCCACGGTGAACTAGTTCGCTGTTCTAGTTCGTCAGGTCTAGTTCTGCATCACAGAAAGGATTATCGTTCGTTCTCTTACGCTACTGTTAGTGACGCGTCTTTTTAATTAAATAAAGCGGGTATTAGTTTTTTGTTTATGCGGTGGCGATGCGCACTCTTTTAATGTCTCAGTGAACTGAAATAAAGAGCGAGAAATATGTGAACTAGTTCGCACGTGGAAGCGTTATAAGGAACTAGTTCGGTCATGAACTAGTTCGTTCACGAACTACACAGGCCTAAGCGAGATAATAAATGTAGCATTTCTACCAACTTTTATTAGTAGTCGGATTTTGTACCTATGTATTTGAAGTGAACATTCCGTTCGAAAAACAATGTCTTTTTTCAAAATTAGTATGTAAAAAAATATTCGTTTTTTTGTTTTTTTTTTAGGGTGATGTGCTTTAACATAATTATACGTCCTTATTGGCATTGTTTTATGCATATAAAATGACATATAAGTGTTTTCAGATAATATTTGTATGTAACCTAAAATTCGCTAAGCAATTTGTAAGGCTATGTCACAACAGGTAGGAATCTTTCTTAATAGCTAGCCGGCGACCACCTAGGCGTCGTGCTACTACCTAAGCGCCAAGCGACTACCTAGGCGCCAAGCGACTACCTAGGCGCCAAGCAACTACCTAGGCGCCAAGCTACTACCTAAAAAAGCCTTCTGCCTGTTCCGAGGTAGCGTCGCCATGTAATCTTAGATAATGTTCATCGATCATTGTTTAACTATACAAAATAGATTTATAACATTTTGCTACCTTTCACTCACACATTAGTTGTTAATATGTTAATTAATAAATGATTAACCTTTTCCTAAAGTTTATATAACTTATGCCTTAATGTAATAGAAAGTTTATCAGCTTACCAAATGTTAATTTGTTTAAGTCTTCGGTAATGTTAGTAATATTATAACAAACAGACTTTTGACAACAGTATATTTCGTCTCATTCCCTCTCACGGGAAAGAAACAAGATGTATGTAGGTACTGTACGAAATAAATTGTATTAGCCGCCTGTTATTCAACGAAACATTATCAAAAAGCTATTGTAGGCCATGCCCATTTTGTCTGTTTAAACCATAAATTAGAGATGACGATGCATTAATTTGGAAATACACTTATTGTCAAAGACAAAACTAATATTTTAGACAAACGCCTGCGATCTGTCACTTATCGATAACCTACCTTTTCATAATATAAACATCGAAGCAGCAATGGTAATACCTGCCATAAAGCCCATAAGTGGGACAGAGCGCGCAACAGGCGCCGTCCTTTTTCCAAATTTTATTTAGTACACTCATAATCATTCGAGGTTTACATTGATCTTTTATTGGCAGTAAAATATAATGACTGATATTTTAAAGTTGTTGAAGATTGAAGATTATTTTATTTTATGTTCCCATGGTTATTTATCAGTCATAAACCTTGAAAAATAAAAAATAATTTGCCATTAACACAATGGGTATAGTTATATATATTGTGTATAGTTCACTGGCTTTGCCATGTTTTTAAAAAAATGGGCGTGGCCTAACGGTTATGAATGAGGTATTCTATTTTTCATGATCGAATAAAATTTAAATTTCGAAAAGGCTAGATTTCCTGCTCTATTTCCTACCAATTATAGGGCATATTTATTTTGTCTTGTTCCCTAATAAAATGCTATGTAATAAAGTACCTCAAAAATATAACTCCTCAACATCCTATGTATAGAATAAGTTGAATCTTGTGCGCTTCTGAACTTAATTTATTAGCTTGAAGGATGTCGGGAAGTCTACTTATTGAGTATTCTATTGTTTTGTGGTATTAGTAGCAGTTTATTGTAATTCGTGTCGATCTTAAGTCAAGATAGAGTTCAAATTTCTGTTATGTTGACGTTAAGATGACTGGAAATATAAGTGATATTTTTTTTAAATGTCATTTTTATTTAAAAACCTTCCTATATAGAGTCCGTAGATCCTATAACTAACTCCTATGCCTAATTTTGGGGCTAACATTTTTTGTATGCAGTCACACTGATCATGTAGTAATAGACATAGTAACTAGCGCTTTCATTAAAATAAACTAAATATTTCGTGAAACGCACTCTAGTAGTAAAAACTTAAGCAATAATGGCAGTTTAGTAAGACCATGCCAATCATTTATTTCTTCAACAAAATTGTATGCAACAGGCAAGAAAATCATGTAAAAGAGGCATTAAATAATAATTTAAAAAATCTAAAAACCCGACTGCTTGGAATGGATCCATTATTCGACAGCCAAACTAATTTTTCAATGGAGCCTGAGCATGTTCAGTTGCTATTTCCATTATTAGAAAATACTTCATTTTGTTCAATATTATTCATTTAATAATAGTAATTATAGGATTCTAGACCACCAAACATCTAAGTGCTTGTTTTTTACTTTTTTTGTTTTTTTCTATTATGTACATAGCTAGTTTTATTTACAACTTACGCAATCGGGTTTTTAGATTTTTTAAATTTATTTTATTTTTAACTTTTTAGTTATGAGTACCTAGCTAGCTATTTACCAGAATGAATTTCCTATCAGCATCAGTATTACATCACAATATGTGAGAATGGTTGTTAGGCAACTTGAAATCGATATAGTTCCTAAAAGGTCAGTCGAATCGAAAAATGTTGAGAGAAAACTAAAAATGATATTGAAATACATATTGAAAGATACCCCACTCGACATAATTTGTTTACTTAATTATTTTTTTCATTTTCACAATATGACGTCCAATAGTCGCCATATTGAATTTTCACTAACGTCATGTCTAGTGACACTTGCCCGACTAAGAGGAATCATGTGAATCATAAAAATCGGCCCAGTTGTTTGGTCTGTATAACACAATACCACTCCTTTAGAATAGAATAGATTTTTATTTGAAAATTACACAACACGGACAGAAGTAACATAGAAAAAGACAATAGAAATAGGGCAGAAATACAGATCAAAAGAAGTAAGTAGACAGGTAGAAGCAACATGAAACGAAGAACAGAAAATAGAACTGTGTACCCTATTTGGAGCCCGTCAGTCACGTCCCGTGTATGTGCAACCGCCAAACGGGTCCCTTTTCAGCTTCGCGACGCGCAGTCGGGTGAATATATCGCCAATTGCGCTAATCTGTCGCAGACATTCAAATAAAATAGAAAATAGCAATGTATTGCCTGGCTTGGTACCAACATCCTATAATACATAATTTCCACGTCGGCTTATCATCGAGATAATAAGCCGAAACTGATAATTTTACCTGATTAAAAGGTAGCTGGTACAGTCGTGTTCAAATGTTTATCAAACCATTAACTTTCTATTAAGACAAATTACATTTTAAAAAGTTAAATTTTATCGAAGAACGCATGATTTTATGTATGTAATTATGGCCTACCTAGATTAAACAATGTAAGAAACGGATAATTCCCAATCTATGACATCGCTTACTAATTCTTTTAACACCTATTTCTGCACGACAGTCTTTTCTCGCTGTCTATTTGTCACTATATATGCTTAGATCGTTAAAACTACTCGAAGGATGCAGATGTGGATTTTCAAATAGAAAGTGGAACATGTTTCAAGAGGAAGGTTTATTTTATACTAGTGGACGCCCGCGACTCCGTCCGCGTGGACTACAGAAAAAACAAAATGTCGAAATTGTCCAGGATAAATACAATTTTCCCCGGATAAAAAGTAGTTTATATGTTATGTGAAAACGGAGAGAGATACTCGTAGACCTGACTAAGATTAGGTTTAAGTGTGACTGCCGGAATCGACCCTAATGCCTGATAAGCACTTTTGACGTCGACTGTACATCTTATCAGATCTTAAAATAAGCAATTATTACTATGTCCCTTATCTATCTGCTGTGAATCAAACACCAGAATGGTATTACTGACGAGTATTCTTGGACTCGTAATATTAGTTTTAAGTTTCCTCAGAAAGGAGCCGAAGCCATATTTCGGAGTTTACACGCAACCTGGAAGATGGTATAACCTGAAATATGTGCTGTTTGCCGCATTGTATTATTTTAGAAAGGTGAGTTAGATTTTTTTACTTGGTGCCTTTTTAAAACCATTGCTCCTAGCCCATCTAACTTCTCCGGAACCCAGATCTCGCACACTTTTGAATAAAATTTAAAGTCAGTAAAATTGACCTGATTGATTTTTATTTGGCTCCTTTATGGGTAAATTTAGCCTATTCTTAGGTATATGGGTATACAAAAGTTATATAACTTTTACAACTGATTTGTTATACTTATCAAAATTAAAAAAAGTTATATTTCTGGATTTGGCAACAATCCGTTTAAAAGTTCGAAAGTTGCGTGACTCGCGTCGTTTTTTGCATCACTACCCGGCTCTAAGCTACCGTATACAGTTGTCATTGATGCCTTTTTCTGGGGACTCATTAGGTATTCTGTGCATAGTGTGTGGGGCAGCATCCAGGTCAAAAGGGACCTGTTTGGGGGTATACATAAGTACCTACACAAGACGTGCGTTACTGTCAAATTCCAAATGAGTTGCACGGAACTTTTTATTTTCCGTGATTTTATTTATACACATTTATTTAGAAGTATTTTTTGCCAATTTCGGTATTTTGTTGTGTGAAATAAATCCGGAAATCAACCCATAAAATAAATAAAAAGGGTTTGAACTTGAATCACTGTATATTTGTGATGGCGGTTTCCAGTATGCCAATAAGAGCAAAGCAGCGGGCCCTGATGGCAGGGCCGGGCAGGGTGTCAAAGCCATCTCCAACCCGGCCTTGATGGACAGAGCGCAGATGCTTAGTGAAGATTCTAAGGTAAATAGCAAACATATTAGGTATCTATATGTGTAAGAAAGTCGTGTTAGTAACACTATTTATAACTCAAGAACGGCTGTACCGATTTGGCTGAAAATTGGTGGGGACATAGCTTAGAACCAGAAGACGGACAAAGGATACTTTTTATGCTGGTAAAATATTTTCATCCCGGATAATTTCGACACTTAGTTTTTTCTACAGTCCACGCAGACGGAGTCGCGGGTAGCGTCCACTAGAATTAACCAATGTAGGTAGCATAAAAAATGACAATCTACAAAAAAGTTGTGTATTTCAATAGAAGATACATCATCTTGATTCTGGCGTAACTCATACCGTGTTATTACAAAAGAATTTAAACATTTATTAAGCTAAACATGCCCTAAATTTGGCAGATAGGTATGCCATACATTTTGCTGTCCAATGTCATATTTAAATCAAGTCTAACTTTAGGCGCTCTTTTGTAATAATATCACCGTTAGTGTTAAAATATATCCTTCTTGAATCACAGAACACTATAAGTATACTCTTGAATAGTTATTATGTTGCTTTTGTCAGGCTTTCGATGCTGTGTTCTTCATATCAGCGTCTAAAAGCGAAGACGAGGACAAAGGCGTTTACATAATAGCGGGCTGCGAGCGCAGACCTCTGGGAATCTGTAACGGACTCATCTACATTGGTGTAAGTACCCTATCAAAATCCGTACCTGCTTAAGATTATGTAGTACAAGCCCATAATAGCTGTAATAGAACCTACCCCCCTAGAAGGCCCGCATAAATATCATATACAGGTGTAACAGAAAGGGTATGTTAAACGAAAAGCTATGTAAATAGCCCACTATAGAGAACGTACCTAACTAGCAAAAGCAAAGCAATAGCGAAAATTGTACCTACAAAAATCGCTGATTGCTTGTGAAATTCGTATTACGTAAAATGAATTTCAAAGGAACTTTGACGTTTCAAGGCGAATATTGTACAATTTTCGCTATCGCTTTGCTTCGGCTTTGCTATTACGTAATCAATCAGGCAGGGGACCTATTTCCTAAATTTAAGACTCAAAATCACATATTTATTTTTCAAGATTGTGTAAACATTCCTGAGTTGTTTAGAAATTCTCAATACTATCTGGACCGCTTAGTTTACCCTTAGATATTGTAGTTGCCAGGCAAAGGCCTCCTCTGCAGTAAGAAGATCCCCGATACCGTGTTGTTTGGGGCTCAAATAGGGGAGTTCGGTGCCGAGGGCCTGCACTTCCAACCGGAGGAATCCATGAAGAAATGGACCTTGTCGTATAAGGGAGAAATGTGGTAAGTTTCATTACAATAGGTTGTATATAATCGTTTTAAATACTGTTAGGTATTAGAAAACCCTTAAACTCTGGTAAAAATTGTCAAAACTGAGACTTAAAAACGCTTTAGCTTTGCTGGTGAATTCTGGCATCAGAGCAACCAAGATGCGATGGAAAAATTTATTGTTTATGAGACTATGATATAACTTTACAATAGCTATATAACTTTAGGATTTAGCGCTAACAACTATTAGTATATTTATTAATTAGTATACCTACCTAACTAGAATGTGTATCGGAATCATTGGTCGCAAAATTTTTGTGTTTCTACAAGAAAAGCAGTGAACGCTCAGCCCTTACCACGTGGGATTTAATAGGATAATTTGCTTAATAACCGCGGTCAAATAATGTAGAGGTATATTTTACACACTTCTGTCCTGCTTCTCCGGGAATAATAGGCATATCTATCTTATACAGGGTGTAACAGAAAGGGTATGTTAAGCGAAAAGCTAGAAAAGCTATGTAAATAGCCCACTTTAGAGAACCTATTTCCAAAATTTGAGATTCAAAATCACATGTTTATTTTTCGCGATTGTATGAACATTTCTGAGTTGTTCAGGAATTCTCCATACTACGTGGAAAAATAAACATGTGACTTCGAGTCTGAACTTTTGTGGGTAGGTTCCTTTTAGTGGGCTATTTACATAGCTTTTCGCATAATATACCTCTTTTGTTACATCCTGTATAACGATTAAAATTAAATACGAAATGATGGCATACTCCAATTATAATCCTCATCAGGTACCAAAACAATCCAGACAAAAAAGTGAACGTAGACCTGAGCGGCACCTGGACAGCTACTACCAACTACTTCGACTTCGATTCCGACCTGCACCCTCCTGCTGTGATCAGATCCATTGCTAGGGAGAAATGGAGTCGGAAATACTTTGAGGGTTTGAAACAGTGAGTTTATTAACTAATGCTCGCCTCTCGCCAAAAGCTTGGAGAGAGCTAGAGAGAGAGAGAGTTATACAGGGTGTAACAAAAGTGGTATGTTAAGCGAGAAGCTATAAAAATAGCCCACCAAAAGAATCTAATCCTAATCCCTATGAGATTCGATAACACAATATGTTTATTTTTCCGGATTATGCTGGGTGTAAAAAGACAACTTTGGTCTTTTAATACCTCGTATTCTTTGTAACATCCCGATCATTTTTTTCTATGGAAGCACCCCTGGGCAACCACGGGTTTCCAAGATATTGAAGTTCAAAGTTACATTAATATTATCATTTTTTTTTTACATAAATCCATCTGAAATCGGTTACCAAACATTTTTTTCAACGATACCATGTCAAAATGTTATAATGTTAGTTTTGTAGGTACATTTGTACTTTGAGCATCAAACGAATACATTGCTTGCAATAAAATGACAGAATTTTTTAATAATTTTTTGTCATTTCCCAGGGTTGGTTCCATAGAAGAAAATGATCGTAACCTTACAAAGAATACGAGGTATTAAAAAAACATCGTTGTCTTTTTACACCCTGTATACAGGTTGTAATAAAAAGGGTATGTTAAGCGAAAAGCTATTAATCAATATGTTTGACAAAAGGTTTGACTGTGAGTACATGCAACATTGTCATATGGTACATCTACTCACAGCCAAGCTTTCATAATGCGAGAGCGAATGGTAGGTATGGAATGAATAAATATTACTACTAACATAGAATAAGAAACTACTAACAAAATATGTGTTGAATTATATTACATGAAATAAATGATTATAATAATAATAATAATTAAAATAGCCCACTATACAAAACCTATTCCCAAAATTTGAGAGTCGAAATCAAATGTTTATTTTTCTAGTTAGTATGGAGAATTCCAAAACAACTCAGGAATGTTCATACAATCTTGAAAAATAAACATGCGATTTCGTGTCTCAAATTTTGGGAATACCTAGGTTCTTTATAATGGGCTATATTCATAGCTTTCCGCTTAACATACCCTTTTTGTTACACCCTGTATAGAATTCCTAAACAACTCAGGAATGTGTGTATTTCGCGCTTACCTATACCTACTCCTTCTAGCTGTTCTAAGCCTTAGTTCAAATATCTACTTATTTGTTTACCTTTCTACTTATTAGTAGGTACATACCTATACATACACTATTTATTGCCCTTTTGCAGTGCTCATCAGTCTCATTACGAACAATTTGGTGTTTTTAAATGCAACTTTATACTGGAAGACGAGACTTACGAGTTTACACTACCGTCTTTCCGGGATCACAGCTTCGGCAAGTACTCTAATAGTAACGATTATAATAATAAAACTAGTGACCCGCCCCGGCTTCCCACGGGTGCTACTCTGATACATAAAACCTTACTCTTGAAGCATTATATCTATTTAAAACAAGCCGTATCCAAATCCGTTGCGTAGTTTAAAAGATCTCAGCAATACATGGCGGCTGGCAGTGACTGGATGGCAAAAACGGGAGTACGAGGCATGTGGCGTACTCTGGGGGAGGCCTACGTTCAGCAGTGGACTGCAATAGGCTGAAGACTGCGACGAATATAGACAGACAGACATATGGGGATAGACAGACAGCGGGAAGCGACTTTGTTTTAAATACGAGAATGTAGTGTTGTTATGATTTTGATTACCTACTCGTACAATTTTTGCTACCCCACTGCTACCACTTTGCTTTTGCTAGTTACGTAATCAGCCTACTTGTTATTTCTTGAATAATATTCAGGAACCAAACGCGACTGGAGCCTGATGCACCGCTACGCGTTCCACCACATATTCCTCGAAGACGGCTCCAAGATCAGTGTGGGTGTCATCTGCCAACCTTTTACTGCATCATCGTAAGTGAAATAAAACTTAACACTCACTTTTAGAACTTGTTTTAAATAGACTTATGTTTCTGTGTCCCCTAGATGGGGCAAAAGGGCTTAGTTCTCCACCATCCCGCTCGGTTTTGAGCTTCGCGGTTTGATTCACTCGCCCGCGCGTTTTTACTAAGAAAAATTCATCATATTTGTACAAGGATACTTCGAGCTTAGGTGATATAAAAAAAGTTGACACTTGAAAAGTGTGTAATATAATTTGTTGGTATATGAGAGTGAGGCAATAGCCAGTGCACCTGTGTTTGCGCACACATTTGTGCACTCTAAATCTCTTGCACAATGGCTAATCACCGTTGATATAGATATATTTACTTATTTTTTATTTTTCCCAGGTTCGAAGCCGGTGAAATAGCCCTAAAAGACGGCACCGTCTTACCTATCAAATGGGTAGACTTACTATTATACCAGCACGGAGAATGCGGGGAACCTCCGAAAGACTACGCGTTTTCTTTCCAGGCTGGTGATGAAGTCTACACGGTACAAGTAAGTCAATCCAAGATTGGCATTTTGGATCCAGGTTTAGATTTTATCTGACAAGAATTAAAAGTAAAAAATTAGTACAAAAACACCCGGATAGACGGCGTTGTAACGACCGTTACTGACCAGTGTGACTTCCTGTACCCAGATTAAAATCGCTTTAGTTCACGGCGGTCAAGCTCTTGGGTGGTTGTAATTCTATCACGATCTCTCTTTATTATCATCAATCCAGCTCATCCACTGCTGGTTATAATAAGCCTGTTCTCTAATGCGCCATCCACTCCGGTCCTGTGCCGATAGGCATTGTAGGTATGCGGGAATACCTACCCTGCCTATCGGCAATGGCGGTGATGTCCGTACGTTTAGCTGGTGGTCTGTCAACTCGGCTCTCTGGTTCCAGAACTTCGGGATACCTCATTTCGTGAACGCAGCCGTGTCTATTACGTATTTTTCTTCCGCAGGTCTTAGTAGAATACGAATCAGTCCACTACGTATCAATAGAATGGGAGGCGAGAATGGTGGAGCGATTCTGCAAGTTCATAGTCAATGGTGTGCCAGGGCGAGGGGTATCAGAGTTCCACTATAGGCATAAAGACGGAAGACCTGATAGCGTTGCGGTAAATGACCCTGAATGGTTCAGGAAGATGTGCCATAGAGTATGAGAGAGATATTTGATTAAATTTTTATATAATGTTATTTTCTAATTGCAGTTTTATTTTCGTTCAATGTTAGGGGGGATTTAATGACGTTCCAAGGTCCAAAGTTGGGCATGATTAATAATGACCAAATAGGCAATAAGTACTTACGAATAAACAAGCAAATAAACAATCATATAGAAACAAGGGAAGTGCCGTAAATAGCCTTTGCTGCGCCTTGTACAAGCTAACTATAATATACAGGATGATTTTTGGTCGTCAACGTTCCCGAAAACTACGGAATCTCCTCATCATCACGATCATTTTTCTCCATGGAAGCATACCTGGGAAGTGTCTGGTTTCCAAAATATTAGGGTCCAAAGTTGAGTAAATAGACTGCGTTTTTCTGCATAAATGCACATAGACGCGCGTAGCAGGATTTTTTCACGAAAAATAATTAATATCTGTCTATAAAAAAAACTAACATAAACACTAGACACTATAAATTTCGCACGATCAAGGAATTTTAAATTTTTTTTTCCCAGCATTTTTTTTGGCATAAACTTACTTTATTTCATGTATAGAATACGTACCCTTCGTTAAAGGTGGCCACAAAAAACATCCTGTACATACATACATAAAAATCACGCCTCTTTCCCACTTCCCCTAACTATAACTGCGCCCAATTTTAGTCTTGCCTGGTATGATGGCCATTCTTGCGCCCCCAAGAGTTTACACCCTGTGCCTGGGCATCGGTGGCACCTTGGAGACTTAGACAATGTAGGCAGGTATCAATTTTCCGAGCCACAGCGAAGTTCGCAAAGTTATCGAATAATTTCCACTAATAACGGATAGCCTTACACATAACGCCCGTCCCATAAGCAAGATGAAGGCTTCCTATTAGAAAAAAAATCTTTCGTTGACATTGCAAAATCCGCTGTCGCTTGTAAAATTGTTAGGTACCTACTTATAATACCTAGGTTATCTGTCATCTAAACCTCTGGAGAAAGATTAAAATTTTATAGAAGAAGAAAAATTATAAAACCTTCGAACTCCTCTCAATATATTTTTACCCATGTGGTTGATTAACCACCCATATTTTAAGACCTTCGAAGGTCGTACCCAAGCTTTTAGCCATGATGATCGACTTGCTAGAAACCCTGCTGACCTTGGTTTTCCTGCGGCCCGGAGCCTGTCCTTTCGCCGCCAATTACAGTCCTAATCGAATTGAATGCTCGGGAATGAAATAATTGCCCACGCGTATCCCGGCTGTGGTAACGGGTGCTTGCTTTGTTGAGATAGGTAGATAGAATTTATTTGACAATTACAGATCTATCTATGGTTCGCAACCGCCCAAGAGACACAGGAGGAACTACCAAAAATACAGAAGTCAACGTCCATCCATCCAAAATTCAATTAAACATCTATACTATTACTCAAGGTACATTTGCTTGAACAACCCCCTATAAAGTTTGTGAATAAATTAAGTTATAGGAGCTTAGCAGCAACGAGCAGTAAGCAAGTTTATGACAAAGAAAATGTACAAAGGTGTGCTTATCTCTAAGAGAGAGATTTCTTCCAGCATACCAACACGCAAAGCAAATAATTTCTGCCAATAGAAATAAATATGTCAAACTGTAGAGCTCGAACTCTAGAGCTCTCCCTCTCTCTCTCTCTCTCTCTAGGTACCTAGGGTAGCCTAGACACTCAAAAAATTCATTCTCTTATTAGATTCCCTCTCTACATAAAAATATAACTTAGCCAAACCGTTGTAGTGTCGAGCTCAAAAATGAATCCCCCTGTATTAAGTGCCGGTAGCATTCAGATTAGGGTCCAGTAAATAGTTGGTCAAGCATTTATGTCAAACATCATTGGAGTGATGGTGGTCAGTTAGTCACAGTTGTACTACAAAAATTATTTCTCATGGACGAATACATTGTGCTGTAAATCATTAACCTTCCTTTTGGCTTGGCCGCAGTCGGGTGAGAATACTGTTGGATTCGTGAGGTAAGTTAGGGTAAGTTTTATAAAACCTAGCACGTTCTTTTGCCCTAGCACGTGTCAGACCACGTGCAATGTAGAGTTCCGAATTTGCTCATTACAAACTCGGGTCTTAAAAGAAGGCTTTCATAAGTTTCAGCTTTTTCATGATGTCTTCCTACTATGGTATTTTCAGTAAAATCACAATACAGGGTGATTTTTGGTCGTCAACGTTCCCGAAAACTACGGAATCTCCTCGTCATCACGATCATATTTCTCCATGGAAGCATACCTGGGAAGTGTCTGGTTTCCAAAATATTAGGGTCCAAAGTTGAGTAAATAGACTGCGTTTTTCTGCATAAATGCACATAGACGCGTGTATTTTTTCACGAAAAATAGTTAATATCTGTCTATAAAAAAGTACAACATAAACACTAGACACTATAAATTTCGCCCGATCAAGTAATAAAAATAAAAAATAATAAAAAATTCCCTGCATTTTTTTTTTGGCATAAACTTACTTTATTTGATGTATAGAGTACGTACCCTTCGTTAACGGTGGCCACAAAAAACACCTGTATAGTAGGTCCTTCCTTATAGGCTAATAAAAGGTAGAGACAGTAGGTAGACGGTATATTGTGCCTAAGTTGGTAGGACCGATATCGAAATTATCCCTCCCTCCTGTATGTCTCATGGGACACCATATTTTTCTTCTTCTTAAAAAAAGAAAGGAACGATGGGAATAAGATAGCAATGGGATTAAGTATAGCAATATTTTTTCCATTTCTGACTTGAATTCCATGGAATTGCCCCTCTATTTATTTTCCCACACTGCATGATGAGGTACACGCATGTAATAATAAGTTGGTAATTTCTACTCTCCTCCTAAACCAGTCAAAACCATTATGGATTTCGAAGTTATCCTGGAAGACGTGGGCACCTTCGGCCGGTACCAGAAGCTGATCATCTACCTGATCCTCCTGCCGGCAGCCATTCCTTGCGGCTTCCATGCGTACGCGCAGCTGTTTATGGCTGCAGAGATGAAGCATTGGTGCACTGTGCCTGAGTTGGACCAGTTACCTGATTTAAATATTGCGAAAAATTTAAGGTAAGTAGCAGCTTCCGACCGGTCGTATTGTGGAGGTCAGTGAGTTTCGGAGAAGCCTTTGCTTAACAGTGAACTTCCTACGTAGGCACCGAAATAACCGAAACGAAAAAATAAAATAAAACCTTTGTTCAATAATATAGTGGAACAGATACTTATACTAGCTAGTATAGCAACGTACGACTCTTGTCGACGACCCAATAAGTAAGACATCGAGAAGATGATGCTGAGAATAAACCTCATTGCCTCTCACCTCTCTGATGGAATACAATGTACATACTATAGGTAGTTGTATATTGTTATGTACCTACACTGACACAGATCTCAGAGAGAGAGAGTCTCCATATGATGAATTTAAAATATAATAAAAATTTTCAGTATCCCGCTGGAGCTAAAGAACGGAAACCTGCAGTATTCCCAATGCAGCATGTACAAATTGAACTACAGCGACATCTTGAAGAATTACCAGAACCTCGAAGAAGCTATTGCTAAAGAAACTCCTGCCGATATAATACCATGTACTAGTGGATGGACCTACGACAGGAGTGTTTATAAGAACACTGTGGTCTCTGAGGTAAGGGTACTGATTAGACATCGAACTTAACTAGATCTTCTACGAATGTTAAAACTTATTTTTTTATTTTAGTGGGATTTAGTCTGCAATAAAGACTTCTATCCAACACTGGGTTTGGTACTTCTGGCAGTCGGTGGTGTTGTTGGGAACTACATATTCGGGTACCTCCAAGACTCTATCGGAAGGAAGCCTTCCTTCTTCATTTATCTGTTCATCGAATGCGTGTTTGGTGTTGCCACTGCCTTCGCACAGAACTACGTCATTTGGGTCATATACAGGATCGGTGTAGGGTTTACAGTGCCCGCTATTTTGGGTACACCTTACGTTTTAGGTAAGACTTTTCATGTTATTTTGTGCTTTTACAATTTTCTCAATAACCTGCCTCAAAAGTAACATGAAGGTCAGAGTTATGAGTTTACTCCAATACCGTAGTCTAATGCGCGTCACTGCTGGTCAGTTCTGCTTAAGTACCAGTTAACCTAGATTAGCTATTGCTATTCATGTAAGACTGACATCGTTGATGATTTTTTGCAGTAATAGAGCTTGTTGGACCAAAATCTCGAACGCTATGCATCATCCTCTCAAACATTGCCTACTCAATGGGTCTGGTGTTCCTGGCTGGAGTGGTCTACCTGGTGCGGGACTGGCGGTACCTGGCATTGTCCACTACGCTGCCTTTCGTCTGCTTCTTTCTCTATCTCTGGCCGATGCCTGAAAGCCCTAGATGGTTACTTGCTAGAGGGCAATTTGAGAAGGCTGAAGTGATTTTGAAGAATATGGCCAGGTGACAAGATTATTTCTATTTCTGTCGCGTTTACTAAACTTGTACTTTTATTCACTCAAACAGTTCTTGTTCCATGGTTTTATCCCATAGTGCTCTCGAGTTTTCAAGCACTTCCAAAGTTCCTTCCTATAATAGCGATGTCGTTTTATATAACGATGAACTATAGCGGGCGTACGTACGCAAAACGGTGCCAACTTGTGGAATATTAGTAATTCCTTTGAGGCTGCTCTATGGTGGCACCACTATCCTATGAGAAATAAAACCTTTAGCGTCTTCCTTGTCATGGCGACACGACGTCATGTTTATACGAGTATAAGCACTTATTTTCAGAATCAACGGAAAATCGTTACCAGCAAATTACATGGTACAGCTTCGACGCAAATACGAATCAGACAAGATGAAGATTGAAATTGAGAAGGAGAAGTCACGAAAGTACGGCATTCTAGACCTGTTCAGGACTCCAAATCTGCGGAAGAAGACCATCATAATCACATTTATTTGGTTCACGAACACCAGTGTGTATGTCGGTCTGTCGTACTATGCACCCGTGCTTGGTGGAGACGAGTTCGTTAATTTCTTCCTGGCAGCGGTGGTTGAACTACCAACTTATCTTTTTCTGTGGCCGTCAATGGAAAGACTTGGAAGAAGGTGGACGCTCTGCATGAGTATGATTGTTGGTGGAGTCGCTTGCTTGACAACGTTTTTGGTGCAACATGGTAAGTGTAATTGTAACACTTCTTACTTTTATAATGGTAGGTAGGTACATTTGCCCGAACAATCCAAAAACTAGTACCAAGAGGGTTCGAGTAAATAAATATGGTATGGTGTCTCCCCACAGAGTTTTAGATAATAACATCCCACATCGGGAGGCACGGCAGTGCCCCCGCCAAGTCGTGCGCGAAGCAAACATACATTATACTCGTACACATGGCTAGTTACCAAAAATATGGTAGCCAGTACAGCAACATCGCGAATGTGATCCTCCGACACATTTAGCATAGCGGGTCAAATGACAAGTTGCACCTTTTATATTTTACAGAAACATACGTGACACTGGCACTGTACTGTGTGGGGAAGATGGGCATATCATCTTCGTTCGTTGTCCTGCCCCTGATGGCATCAGAACTCTATCCCACCGTGGTGAGGGGATTGGGCATGAGTCTCAGTTCCGTGCTGGGCATGCTGGGGCCCATTTTCATACCTCTAGTTAACCATTTGGTAAGTATTAATGGCGTTTACCCAGTCGTTTACCGTAGACAAAGACATCGGCCCCTCTTGTACCTATTCATTACATACGGTTTGTTTGGTTCTAGGGATATGACATAATGGTTTTGCCGTTAATCATAATGGGTGTGCTGTTAGTGGCCGGTGGCATAGCCAGTCTTCTATTGCCAGAAACGCTTAATCAGCGTCTACCACAAACTCTTGAGGACGGGGAGAAGATGGGCCTCGATACAGATTTCTGCTGCAACCCTCCTGTGAAGGAGACTAAACCCAAGAATAGGAAAAAAGAATCGGAAGAAATTGCACTTCAACACCCGGAGTGTAGCGGATGTAATGCACTTTGCTCTTGCCAAATGGTGAATGTCGCGTTACCAGAAAACATTGCCTCTGTAATAGAAAAGGATTTAGAAAAGGTCGACTTCATTATTATAAAATAAATAGGTAATATAATAAAATATTATACTTTTCTGAGACGCTCTGTACTTTTATTAAACCGATTTATAGTAGAAGTGTTGGATGAATACCAACTTTTTTATTATGAATAAAAACACTATCTAAAATAAGTTAGAATGATAAAATTGGCAGTATAGATTGCCGGTTTTCTTTGTTGAGAAGTAGCAACTATCAGCTATCACTGTCAATGTCAATTTTTTTTTTTTTTTTTTAGTTTATCCCGAAGGAAAGGCAAGGGGAACTAAGCCCATACAGCCATTGTCTTTAGTAAATGATTTCTGAATTTATGATGGATGATAATGATGATGATGAATGAAAACGTCGGGAAAATCCTCAAGAATAAGTGTAAAGTTAGTCAAAAGGAAAAATTATTGCAGAAACAACTTACATGCGCCCATGAAGAGATCGTAATCCGGTTAAAGTTTTACTCGGCTTACCTGCGTATAAAACCATGCACACGCACTAGATTCACATAACAAGTAATCAAAATATAACTTATCTACCAGAAAACATCACTTTACGGACACATGCAAGCCATTTACAAATAATTTTTGATTTTCACAAAAAAATTACACCCGCTCCCTTCCAGCTTTTCCCGCCGAATCCCAATGTCAAATAACATAGGTAACTATAGGGATGCACCCTAGCTGCAAATAATCGATTATATTACATGACATCATAATCGATTTATTCTTCAAAAATAATCGATTTTATTAAAATCGTTCTTTTTAAAAATATTTATCAGAATTTTTATAAATTGTCTTTTTCTTGCGTTTCTTATCTCTATGAAATAAAAAAACTGCCATGTAAAAATAATGTAACTATTTATTTATTATAATAATACGAAATCACATAAGACATCCTGGATAGAAAATGAATTACAAGCAAATTTAGGTCCATAATTTATCTTGAAGGTACCTAACTCAAAACAATAATTTCTCTAATCTTTTACCTAAAATTCGGTTACGCGATTTTCTCACAATTATGCCTGCTTTAGAAAACATTCGCTCTGCAGATGCAGAAGAGGCCATTACTAAAAGGTGCTTCAGAGATAATTCACATAACTTGGGAAAAGCCCCATCGTATTTATCACAAAATACTGCCGCCATTCACTCCTATACGATTTAGAAGACATTTTTAAAATCAAATCACCGAAATAAACGAAACTCAACTAAAACCTGATTTAACGAATGATAGAAGTAATTAATCCTTCAAACTATTTTCAAATTACCTGTTTTTAAGAAAATTTTACCTGCGTTCCGAGACACGCTGAACAATCAGAACTGTTTTAACGACATAAATGTAAAACGCCATCTGTGTGTGTAATACGGTAATAATTACACCAAACGCGACACTACCAGTGACCAAGTTCAAGTGCTGTGATTTGATATAGATAGATGGCGCGGAAATCGATCTTTGTGTGTGATTTCTTTAATCGATTATTTTATAATCGATTATTTCAGATACAAAAATCGTTTAGTAAAAATCGATTTATACTTTAGAATAATCGATTAAAGTAAGAATCGATTATTTTTGACATCCCTGGGTAACTATCAATGTCAGTCAATCGGTCGGTGAAAAAAATGTGCGATTTGCTCTACGATTTCTCAATATTTCAATAGAAAATATTTTGTAAAAGATAAATGCCATATTTTTATTTACAATAAATATGGCTCTTTCATTTCTACGAACGAAAGTAATAGCACGACATATGAAAAAGCAGTTTTATCAAAACAAACGCAACAATGGATATGTTGTCCTGTAAGTTCCAAATTTTTATACATAAATCATAAAATACTCCACAGTCCATAAATATCTACGATAATAATAGGTTATCATATTTCCTTGCTAATTATGTAAGTAATTTATTTACGTATTAGTAATGAATAGTTGGGCACCAGTAGATATTGTGACCTTAATTCAATGTTAGGGCTACACAGTCATGTGGGGCTGATGGGTCTATACCTGAACCGGCTTTCTAATATACTCGTCGTTTAGGATTTCGAATGGAACATTTAAGAATACACCTTTTTTATTGAATGCTCATTGTGTGTGCAGGGCATGGACTATAGGATTTATAACAGGCAACCTACAGATATGCTACTTTCTTTCTTATTTTAATAAGCTATCAATGATAGTATCTATTTATAAAACAACAATTATTATTCCTTGACATCAGAGAGTAGTCCTAAGTTTTGGGCAGAAGTGTTAGTAAAATAGATAATAAATAAATAAAATAAATATTCACACAGTTCACAACACATTAACTAGTCCCACGTTAAGATCCATAAGGTCTTTATCCTAATAATTGTGGTTTTAGTCATTAACTCTTTCAGTCTTGGTGGTTGGTGTCACTAACAACCTATTTGAATTTTTTAATTAAAATCTATGCCATCTACTTATAATCGGTTGAACTATCATGAAAGTTCGATTCATGCTTGACAAGATACGACCGAATATACCGCCAAATGAAGGAATGACAACTCAATTTAATTGAATAGAATATTGCACTTACGTAATTTTAATTGCATTTTTTATAAAATAAATAACAGGTAAGTAAGTAGCTTTTATCTTCAATGATTTTTATTAACTTTATTCTCATTTATCTGTTTTATATATATTTACATGAAAGTACTATTACTCTTAAGTTTTTTGCAGTGTATTCACATCAAAATGCATAAATCATCATTAATAGTTTGTATCAATAGTCATGGTGGTTAGTGGCACTAACCACCTCATCTTTCAAAAACCTTATTTTCCTACTTTATATAATTTTTTTATTGTTAATAATGCTAAAACTTACATGTATATGTTAAAAATATTCTTAATCTAAAAGTGTGACGGAAAAAGTTAATCCTATTCTACTTCCTACTACTAACTAACTCTATAAATTAATGTTGTTTGGATGTAACTCTTTCACACAAACATTGCCAAACCGAGTTTGACCAAACTTGACAATCAATTAGATTTACATCACAATAACACATGTATCAAATAACTTTAACTTATTACTGCATTTTAGAGATCTTATGCAAATTATGCTTATAAATTTTCAGAATTCCTGAAGTAGGAGAGGACGGAGATAAGACCAATTTGCTGTCAGATGCCGGATTACCAGAGTTTAATGATCTATCAATAGAAAAATGTATTGTATCTATAAGCCAGCACAGTTTAGAATATGAAAAAGGAGTACAGAATATACACATTACTGCACAAAATTGCAAAAATGTGTTTGAAGAAGTCTTTGAGCCACTGGAGAAGTTGGACAGCCAATTAGAGTTAACATGGGGCATGGCTAAAACCCTATACCTAGGTAACAGTTCTCTCATGCCAACTAAATCATATGTGCAAATACATGAAAGAGCTCACAAGGCCCGATCTACCAAATTTCAAAGTGTAAGTATTTTCCATGCAGCTGTGAATGAGAAAAACAAATTGAAACATTTGACTGACGAAGAACAGAGACTTCTAGATAAGTACATCTTGG
The DNA here is from genome assembly GCA_014607495.2 of Carposina sasakii. Classification (NCBI taxonomy): domain Eukaryota; kingdom Metazoa; phylum Arthropoda; class Insecta; order Lepidoptera; family Carposinidae; genus Carposina; species Carposina sasakii. The sequence continues at coordinate 2,608,204 of CP053155.1, read as the reverse complement.
AAGGGAAGCTTAATGGCCTGGATGTCAAGGGGCTCAAAAGGGATAGGTTAAGTAACATCCTCACTATGCTTAGTAAAGAAAAACAAATTTTCCGCGACAAAATCAATACAGCTACCAAAATATTCACAAACACAATAACAGATCCAGAAATTATAAGACAAATGCCAGAGAATCTAGCCAAGCACATGTCGGTTAACAATGATGCTAGTAAAGGCCCTTGGAAGTTTACATTACAACCTCATATCTTTGAACCTTTTATGCAGTACTGCCCTGATAGAACTTTACGATGGAATGCTTGGCAGGCCCAAGTGCAACGCTGCTCAGGATTCCTCAATAAAGAGTTAGAGAACAGCACACATGTTGAGAAAATACGCAGCTATCGTCACGAGCAAGCCAATATACTTGGATATGACACATATGCTGATATGAGTATGGAAACCAAAATGGCTGGTAGTGTCGAAAATGTCAATCACTTATTAGATCATTTACTAGAGAATGCACGGCCAATGCAGGATGTGGAATTGGAGGTGCTCCTGAAATTCGCACAAGAAAGAGGGTTTGATGGGAAACTAGAGTTGTGGGACGTCCCATATTGGGAAAGAAAACAGAGGTGGTCATTATACAACTTTGACGAAAACAAGATTCGCGAATACTTCCCTCTGCCTAGGGTTGTAAGAAGTCTGTTTAACTTGTGCAGTACACTCTTCAAAATACAGATAGTTGAGAGACCCGGCGTCCACACTTGGCATAGAGATGTGAAGTTTTACGATATATTTGACGAAACTACTAACAACCCTATTGCTGGGTTTTACGTCGATCCTTACGCACGTGAGGAGGAGAAGATTCGCATTTATGACGATGCAGGATGGCATGTTGCTATCCGTAATAAGAGCCGCGTCGCCTGTACCATTCCACTCTCAGCTTTAATATTCAATTTCCAACCCCCTGTAGAAGGTCAAGAATCGCTCCTATCTTTCAATGAAGTTGGGATCCTATTCCAAAGATTTGGGCACGCTCTCAGACATTTACTAACCAAAGCTAACTACTCGGAAGTTGCTGGTCTTTCCAATGTGGAGTGGGATGCAGCAGAAGTATGCGCGCAAGTCATGACGCACTGGTTGTATGACCCTCACACAATACATGCCTTGAGTGGACATTACAAAACTGGGGAATACCTGCCCGAGGAGATAATAAAGCACCTCCGCGATGTCAGAGGCCATATGGCTGGATACCACTTATGCAAGGAACTGTACTTGTCCAAACTCGATCTTGAAATGCATACACATAAGAATTATTGGCGGAATGTTGTAAAAGATCTGTGGCCGAAATACCATAGTTTGCCATGGAGCAAGTATGATGCACACCCGCTGTCGTTTTCGAAGATATTTTCGGAGGAATGGGGGGCGGCGTACTACTGCCATCTCTGGTCCAAAATGTTGGCCGCGGACATTTACAGCGCCTTTGAAGAGGCGAGACAGAGCGATGGTGATGTCCTAGCTGTAGGAAAGAGATATAGAGATACATTCTTAGCATGTGGGGGTAGTTTGCATCCTAGTGAAATATTCAGGAGGTTCCGCGGTAGAGATCCCTCTTCGAACGCGTTGATAAACAATCTTGGCCTGTCTAAGAAAATAGAGACTCCAGCTAAGGAAAGTGAATGAATTATAATTTAGTTAAGCTTAGTTCGCGACGCGATTTCCATCGATCAGATATAAGATGTGATGGAAATTGCGTCGAATACCTGTAGAATTAGGACGTTTGTTGATATTAACTTTTTAAGAATTAATGCTAGCCAATTCCCTCGGCTCAGAAACACAAGAGTCATTTAAAACAATGGTCCACTTTTCTAGTGTTGGATCAATCTAAAATCGTTAATCTCAACAAGATCGATTACTGTACTGTGTATTTATTATCAATAAAATTTCTGGTCATTATTTTATTGATTTGTTAGTGTAATGTAATAAAACATAATATAAAGTTAGTATGTTTTTTAATTATACACATAAATGAGTTCAGCTCGTTAACTCGCCTATTATAACGGCCGAAAAAATAAAGAATCGCTTCTATGCTGCTCTGGGAGTGAAAATAAAATGTATAATATACAGCTGCTTCTCTTCCCGGGCATACTGTACAAGTCAATATAGGGACAAGAGGGTCTTGGTGTTTTGTAGGCGATGGGCTGACCACCTGTCTCTACTAACCGAACTTGTACATCTCAACTACACCCTCAAAATTGGTCAGAAGTGGCACCATGTGGTTCTATCGGCCCGTGGTGCTCTGCCTACCCCGTATGGGATAAAGGCGTGATTATATGTATGTATGTAAATAAGAATAATATCTTTGCTGTCTCGCTTATTTTATAGCAAAATGAGTGACTAGCAAATGTAGAGGATGTCATTGCTACTCAAAAGATATTATGGTTTTCTAGGATAGTTATCCCGAAGGAAAGGCAAGGGGAACTAAGCCCATACAGCCTAATCATTGTTTAGTAAAATGTATTCTGAATTTATGATGAATGACAATGATGATGAATGGAAACGTCGGGAAAATCCTCAAGAACAAATGTAAAGTTAGTCAAAATGAAAAATTATTGCAGAAACAACTTACATGCGCCCATGAAGAGATCGTAATCCGGCTAAAGTTTTACTCGGCTTACCTGCGTATAAAACCATGCACACGCACTAGATTCACACCACAAGTAATCAAAATATAACTTATCTACCAGAAAACATCACCTTACGGACACATGCAAGCCATTTACAAATAATTTTTGATTTTCACAAGAAAATTACACCTGCACCCTTCCAGCTTTTCCCGCCGAATCCTTTCTAGGATAGCGATTCCGTCCATAGACTACATAGAGAACTAGATGCCGACAACGTACGCTAAACAACGCCCTATTTACGTTGCCAACACGTAAGGTGATTCTTTACGACCGCCATATGCCGTCACCGCTATCCTAATCAACTTGTTATACAAGCCACCGTAACAGCATCAGTCCGAATCCGGGTTTTGTTCCCAAGCACGTTCCATGTCGTAGATATCCTTTTTGATATCCTCGTCATCGGGGAGCAGTTTGGATGCGGCTTTCATCTCGTCTATCGCCTTGTTCAAGTAACCCACCCGCGCAAGCGCAGCCGCTCGTCTAGCTATGCATTTCGCGCGGCTTTTCCTGTTGCCTTCGCAGTGAGGTTTTAGCAGGTCTAGGGCCGTGGAGCAGTCGTTCAACTGTTGAAAAACAACTAGAGTATCACAAAATAGTTCCTTTGACTGATGGCGCTAGTTTCTATGTGTACGACTAAAAATTAAATTTCAGATTAAATTTTAATGTTCCATTCCATTGTATTCATACAAAATTTAGAATAATTTTTTTTTTATCTCTAGCATTGAAATTGGCCGCAAGTACCTACAGTTACTGCATACAAAAATGGTAGAGTGCGTTTCAAGGTATAGTTCCTTTTGATGATGGCTACTATAGGTAATACTTATACTATAATGTGTATGACCGAATTGACAAGAAATTATAGTTCCGAAATCAGGCATAGGAGCTATTCTATGAAACGGACTCAAGTTCCGAAATCAAGCACAGGAGCTATAACTAAGGATAATGTTTCAAATAAGTAGTTATCTAATCGCATAGACACTAGCGCACTTAGTTTAACTGATGTTGTAATACATATCTGGGTCAAACTTGGTTAAGAAGGCTAGTAGTATTACTCAAAAAAATAGTGTTCAAACTTACGCATTTATTGAAATTCCCCAAAGCAAAATGCGTAGCCGCTCGATTGGAGAACAAACTAGGCAGTCTGTCGGACAGAGTGATGCCATGCGTGTACGCACTGATCGCGCCCAAGAAGTTCCCTTGACGGAAGAACTCGTCGCCCTTCTCCTTGCACCACTGAGGGTCCTGTTCTTCGGGACGAAGGTCTTCAGAAACGAAGCCTGAAGGTTATACATGAGTAATCTTATTAATCATGACTATACATAAGTTAGAATAGTCACGACATACATACATATTGGCCGCGTGGTGCCGGGAGAGTAAAATTGGTACCACCCCATGTCTGCCCGTGGGTACGAGGCGATTAAGGGTTTTCGGTAGGTGAGCAGCAGCGCCTCCCGTGTTGACAACATAGTCCAAAATACAAACTGCGGTCACCAACCCGCTTGCCCAGCGTGGTGGCTATGGGAAAATACCCCCCATGACAGTCTTGTGGCGTGCCCTGGGGGAGGTCTACGTCCAGCAGTGGACTACAATAGGCTGAAGATGACATACATATAGTCAAGCCCATTATCCCCAAATAGGTTGGTCAGAAGCGTGCAAATTACACACTTACTTTACCCAGTTAGCCTATTAAGTCCGACGTGGTAAGGGGTGAGCCTACCGCCTCTGTACGGGCACAAATACAACAATCTAGCGACCGGTAACGAATACATATATGGACTCTATTACGCGAAAACGTTCCAATCCACAGACAGGTCAAACGGAGATAATTGAGTTTTTGTCAAAGAATATACTTACTCTCTAACGAGAGGTTTTTGTGTTTATGCGGCACTCTTTTTTGTTTGAACAAATAGAGTCAATTTTTTTTTTTTTGTTATTTTGAAGATATATTTATTTATTAATTTTCTGAACGTTCGTTTTCTGCATTACAGTAATTAAAGGGAAAATTTTCGTAAAAATTCGTCTTGGAACGTTTTTGTAAAATTGTATTTGTATGAACTCATTTCATAAGCTAATTTGCAAAAACGTTCCAATTAACAAAAATGTAAATAAATCCCATAATAATTTTTTTTTCATTTAATAAGTCGGGTGAAAAATATTCTTTTAATTGCAGTTGTTTTTAAGTCAGTCATGGTGGAAAAGTTTTTTATTTTTATTTTTTTAGGTAACTAGGTCGCAACGGTACTGTGTTCCTTCATTTTGTGCATTCTCATTGTAATAAAGTACGGTTTTCAACGTAATCATAATCCCCATTTCCAAAATTAAGCTTTAGGTTTCAATTGTAAAAGCAAATGATCAAAAATTACATAACTAATTTCCTACTACTACGAGTACCACCGCGAGTATGGGGGACCGCCTTTAAATAGGAATATTTTTGTTTAAGAAATCAATATTAAAGAGAAATTTCTTTTTACAAAGAGGACCTAAATAAACCCTGATGTCTAACTTAATAACTTCCCCAATATAACTTAAACGATATCCATGTTCTTCATGGTTGGATAATTATTATGCAACTTTAACGGTAAATTGTATAGAAATAAAACGTTTCATGACGGTTGAATCGTTTTTTAATGGCGGATAGTGTGGTTTGAAACGTTTTGAGGTTTAGAGCATTCAAATAACCAAAGAGTCTAGAGAGTCGGTGTCTTCTGCACTAGATAGAACCCTCTTAAATATGTAGCCTGGCATAATTAACTCAATTTTGACAAACCTGTGGATTGGAACGTTTTCGCATAACAGGGTCCAAATAATCGGCTGTTTAAGACAGTCGTTTTTTTTGCTTTAATAGCCTATCTGTTCGATAAAATTCTAGAGAAAAACTTAATCAAATTTATGCTTCAGGTAGGCTATCTCACCCTAGTAAAAAACTACATACATTATGTTTTTTCTTTGCCACCTTTAACGAAGATCAAATAAAGTAAGTTTATGTCAAAAAAATGATGGGAAACGATGTAAATTTTTTTGATTTTTTTTTTATAATTACTTGATCGGGTGAAATTTATAGTATCCAGTGTTTATGCTAGTTTTTTCATAGACAGATATTAATTATTTCTCGTGTTTGATTTTTTTTTTTTATAATTACTTGATCGGGTGAAATTTATAGTGTCCAGTGTTTATGCTAGTTTTTTCATAGACAGATATCTTGCTACGCGCGTCAATGTGCATTTATGCAGAAAAACACAGTCTATTTACTCAACTTTGGACCCTAATATCTTGGGAACCAGACACTTCCCAGATATGCTTCCATGGAGAAAAATGATCGTGATGATGAGGAGAATCCGTAGTTTTCGGGAACGTTGACGACCAAAACACATGTATAATACACACGGCTATGCTCCCAGCAATGGGGTGGCCAGAACTGCAGATTCCACAGCCACGTTTTGCAATAGTGAGGACAGGATGTATATGATCAGTGATAAATTGTTAGCTTATCGCCTGAGATGACGCCAAATAATAGTAAATTAATTACGTATTTCTTCTAACGTTTGACGTTTACACCCACTATCATTGACCACCACTTTTTATTCACGAGTAATTTGATATCGTGAAAGTCGGCCAAGGAGGAAGAGGAACAGTATTTTTCACGTTTCAAAACACACTCCTAATATTAAATTCTATCAATGCGCATTGAGTTCACATAGTTAATTAATTCATAGGGGGGGACGGCGCGAACGCAGTCCCCACTACCAAAAATTACGCGTCCGAGTTATCCGCATTAGGGATAATCGCAGAGGTCAACCCATCCGCAGTGCAATGGACAGGCCTCGCTCCGGGGGAACCGCCTACTTGATCACGGTGTCCCCTACGCCAGGTAAGTATGATTTGATGAGGTTCGGCCTTAGTAGTCTTTCAGCAGAAATAAATTTTGATATCGCGTTCTAGAAATTGAAAATGAAAACTTACGGCGACATCTATCTGAAAGAAAGGCAACTAAAATCAACATGGCTGATGATGATCGGCCATGTTGCTATATTGGTTTCGCTGTTCCGCTCACCATAATAAAATTATAATAACGAGTATGAATAAGTACCTAACAATAGCTAGTAGCTAGTAACCATTCGCTGGTGACGTTTTGTGATCACCAGTTGACGCCACTAGCGAATGAAATTCCAAAAAAAATTTTACGAGGAATCCGAGTTTTAGTTTAGGTTTACGTTTTATGTGCTTGTCAATTAGCTACAAAATGTATGCCAGAGTATTGCGCAAATCCGTTTTGTTACGGCAAATGGACTCATACGAGTACTTCGATTGATACCTTCAACAACCATGACACAATGTTTCACCGTATAGTTCCGATGGATGATGGCACTAGTTTACTATGTCTAAGACCGTGGTCTTATACTCGTATAATGTATAAAATTCAATAAAAAATTAAATTTAAAAAACCTCCGACCCAAAAAAAGTACGCTATCATTATGACAAAATTAGCGGTTATGCCTCCGACATAAAGGTGGCACAAAGCCCCGAGTAGATAGTCTGTGTACGGTCTCAATACCGTACATTTTCCGCCGTCAGCAGATTTAGTTTTATATTAAAATAAGTAGTAGTCGCATAACAGCAGCGTAGCAAGTACGTTATACATAAGAAACAAGTTTTGTGTAGTAAATAAAATCAGTATAAATCAACAAGGATTTATAAATTATCATCCTATCAAGTATCGTGCGATAGTAACAAGACGTCGTACGACAGTCTGACATGCTTTAGTTGGTACTTATGTAGTGTTAAAAGTTATTTTTTGCTTTTTATAGGGTGTAGCATTTTAAACCTTTTGTCATAATGATTGCGTACTTTTTTTGGGTCGGGGATTTTTTAAATTTTTAATTAAATCTTTTATTTCATGCTTTTTGAAGGAACTCCTTAAATTTTTATTCTTTCATTTAATTTCTTTTACTTTTCGCCGCGTAAAAAGTTTACATGGGGTCGCTATATGCGATCTCGACCAAAGGAAGCTGTTTAACAATCCTCATGACAAACTGGCTCTGGGAGAATTGCAGAGATTAAGAAACAATAAAGACTTTGGTCATCAACAAATCCAACGAACCCAAACTCGATGGGTTTACTAAAAGGCAGTCCAGGGTTACGTCTCCTATCTTCGAGCCCTAATAGCAGTCCAGCTCAGTAGTTCCAGAAGACATTAGTGTTTCAAATGTCAGATCCCACATATGCTTGCAAGCAAACTGAGCGTGTAACATTCCTATAACACCTAACAAACGACCTGATGACCTTGAAGACCTGAACCGATTTCCACCAAAAATAGCTCTCTCGACTGATATACCTTTCAAACAAAAAAAACCGCATTAAAATCGGATCATCCGTTTGGGAGCTACGATGCTACAGACAGACACATACACATTTACACACACTCACACAGACACGTCAAACTTATAACACCCCGTCGTTTTTGCGTCGGGGGTTAAAAAAGGATAGTTCCGAAATTAGGCATAGGAATTATTCTATGAAACGGCCAATAACTATGATATGGCTAGCTGTGTTTCAAAATAGGGTAGCTAGAACTGAGTATTGATGCGAGGACTTACTAAAATATATTTACAGCTGCATTTACTTCCGTGCATGTCGTAAGAGTCGACTAAGGAACTTGGGCATTCGCTCGCCGAATTGACGATCACCAAATCGTCACTTTTCAGGAGAGCCTAAATAAAAAAATAATTAACAAAAAAATTGATATTTTTTAGCTAATAATGCAATTAAAATGAATCTTGGATGCAATAATCTGATATCGCGAACTTTATTATACGGTTATACGAAATCAAAGATTCAAACAATATTTGCAAAAATGATTTGTGAATATGCAAAAAAAATGTTGATAAATTGGCGTTTACGATCCAAATTTTTTTGTTATAACTAAAAACATTTGAAAGAGAGGCAAATAAACAGTATTAATAATTTTAAAATCAATAGCAATTTTAACAATTAAATTAGATTTTTTTAGGTAAGTACATACCAAAATTTTTGTGTATTTTTGTCTTTAGATTTGAATAGACTTCTTTGTATGAATTAAACCTACTTACGTCACTGACTGGTTCTTTTTTAGCAATTTATTTTTCGTAAAGGTCGTAACGGAAAATCTTTGTTTATTGATGCTAAACACGTGGGCTGTACTTTTTTGCGAATTTTAAAGCTCTGATTAGACAGATCGATAGAGAAAAAAAAATGGAGTAAGACAGCATTCAATGATCATTTTGGCCAAAATGGTGATTACGCCATTTGAGACTCAAGGTATCGAATTATGTCACTGATCATGATTTACATCTGTTCCCGCTATGTTAAACGTTATGATACTGGCCCTATTTCTGGTATACAGTATTTTCATTGTCTGGTGACTAGTTTTTTAGACTGACACTAGGGCAAAATTAATAGCCTCATGTTTAGCTCAATTAAACTAAAACACACACCTTACACACAGGGGCGGTTTATACACTAGGCCCGCTAGGCCCGAGCCTAGGGCGCCGTGCCAGAAGGGGGCGCCACGGGCCGGCGAAATTCGCAAGTTTGCGCGCCCCCTTCTCTTATGCACCCATACAAATCGTACGCCCATTGTGAAACATCCTGACAAGCGAATTCAATTTTTTTCGTGCTCAATCCATTTTTGTTGTCAGACATTTCTGCGAACAAATTTCCCACCCTACAGTCCCTACATTGTAGTACAACCATGAAGAAGCGAACCAGTGGAGAGCGGATACGGGGCGACCGCACTCACGAAACATATGTTATATCAATATAATGCTTCGAAAATTTTAGTCAGTCGGACTTTACAGTCTATAAAGTGCGCACGTCTTGCAGTCCCGTTTTAAGCGCACAAAAAATTGTTAAACATGCCTAGTTGTGCTATTAAATGGTGTGCGATCGGGATGCAGCAAGTGAAGTTGCTAAGGGACCACTAGTTCTAATATAAAATATTAATCCGCTTTATTGACACTAAAAATTCAAGTCCTTTATATATTACCTATTTATTTACTTACAGTTAAATCAGCATTCTTATTACTCGTACTTACACATTTTTAGATTTCCACACGACGGCGTGAAGAAAAAAATCTGGAGCAATGCTACTCAAAGAGACAATTTCATAACAACAAAATATAGTGTCTTGTGTTCCAGACATTTTACATCAGATAGTTTTGAAAATTTAAAAAATAACGTTGAAAAGAGTGAAATCTTATTTACGAAATACGATGGGTCAGAATCGTCTCTCTAGTCTCGCGTTTTTATCGTCGAATGCAGAGCTTGTTGATATGACAGAGACCGATGCAATCGTTGATAAATTTGCAAGCTTAAAAGCGAGAAAGCGAGCGTTTTAATCGGGTGCACTGAATCGGCAATATCTCCAAAATAAAATATATACATATGTGCTCCATTCCTACCTACAAACCTACGTCATATATGTATGATTGAAATTTTGTTTTCGTTAAATTATTTTTGAAATATAAAAATTATTAATTCTAGCCTATGCTTTTTCAACTATTTTATGGATAGGGGGCGCTAATTTCGTCAGGCCTAGGGCGCCCGTTTTCGTAAACCGCCCCTGCTTACACAATAGTAAAAACGTAACGTTAATTAGGCGTAGGTAGTAGGTAAGCAAAAGTATGTAGTATACAGAGCAGGTGCTAGTGGCTGAGTCAACATTGCTAAATATAAATGGCGCTTCCACATTGTCACGTGGTAATATTGTTGTGAAAAGAGATTTTCGGACCGAACAAAGGTGGCAAAAAATTTTGGGGAGACAAAAAACACCAAATGCACGCCGTTCTACTTTCTGTATAGATGTCGCTACTGCATTTCCTTTCAAATTCCTAGATCGCGATATCAGGTTTTTTTTCTGTTTGAACACTACTCAGGCCGAAACTCACCAAATCATACTTACCTGGCGTAGGGGACACCGTGATCAAGTAGGCGGTTCCCCCGGAGCGAGGCCTGTCCATTGCACTGCGGATGGGTTGACCTCTGCGATTATCCCTAATGCGGATAACTCGGACGCGTAATTTTTGGTAGTGGGGACTGCGTTCGCGCCGTCCCCCCTCTTATAAATTGACATTGATTAACTATGTGAACTCAATATGCGCATCGATATCAACTAAGAAATATCAGAAGTGGGTTTAACATACATATAATCACGCATTCGTCTTAAATTGGGTTTTAAACGTGTGAAAATACTGTTTTATTGACAAAGTTGTGTCTAATTAAAGTAAAAAGTTGTACTTGTTAACCAAAAAACAAGGGATTTACCTGTAGCTCTCCTAGCCAACGTTACATTTTTCAACCAGGCTTCTTCCTCGTCAGCTTGTGATTCTCGACTGGGCGTCGGAAACGTTCTTGGAGTGTGTTTGATTTCCACCTCTCCAGTCTGCCTCATCTTCGGCAAGACCCTTTCTGCTATTTCCTTCTTCTTCTTATCAACATACTCAGATTTAACCGGTGTTTTTACAGGTTTTTTCACTAGCTTCTTTTTAATAGGCGTTTTCACAATTGGTTTTTGCTTAGGCACTAGAGTTTCATCCTCTGAATGTAACTCTACAATCTTTACTCCTGAATCGTGTTCGTCGTTAGGTAAATCTTGCTTTTTAAATTCATTAACAGTCCTCTGTCTCCATTCCTCTAATGAGTTCATAGCTGTATTTCTCTCGTACTCCTTTCTAGAGTCCATTAGTGAATGTTGTTTCGTGTCGATTTCCATCGCTTTTTGAACTGAGAATCGATCCATCTGCGATTTTTTTATAGTCTTATTTTCATACTCCTGCTTAGCTTCCTCCTGACACTTTTCAAGTGTTTCTTGGCGGAGTTTCATCTTGTCTTCTTTGCTTAGATCTTTGTCTAATCTTTCCCACACAAGGTCGTCCTTTTTCACCAAATCCAATACAATTTGGTTGTCCTTAATAATGCATTTACTTTTTTTATCATCTACATCGTGCAGTAAAAATACTTCGAATAGGAATGGGCTGAAATGTACCTTGATGTAAGAGTCAGTTGTAAAAACATCTACTTTGTCGCGATCCGCCGGGTTTAGGGGTATCCTAATGTGCACACACTTCTCAGTTTGAGTCCACGTAAAGTCTTTAATTAGGATGGGCATTTTCTTAATTTTTTTACAATTGTGCTAAAATTTTTAGCGCATTATTTTTTTTGACAGATTAATAACCAAACAATGCTGTTGTCATAGCAACCTAACGCCTAAGGTACCTTACAAACTACAATATAGAGATGCGCTGGAATCCCAATAATCGTAAATATCTAAACTAGACAGGCAACGACGACTTGTTGACCTAGTTTCATTTTCATTCAGTAGTCGACTTGACATTATACGTAGCAGCACGTAGCAGTCTCGACTAATTGCTTCTAGCCGCGATCATGCGATTCTTTACAGAATATAATTAAATTCTCCCTAACCCAGTAGGGGTAGTTTCCTTATAATCCTCTTATGTCAATTCAACTAAATATTATTAACTTTGTTCGTGTATTCTGAATCGTGTTTGTGTGGTTTATTCTCAACTAAGAAAATATTTTAGGTACCTATCTTTACGCGTGTAAATGATGTGCCTGTTATCAACAGACGTAGGGGAAGATCGGGTAATGGGAGTCAGTGGGTAATAGTGGTCACCCACATATCTCCAAAAGTAACACTAATAGAAATGCGTTAAGGATCCTCCCTGCCCGCTCTGTTCCCCTCGCTGTCGCTGCGAGCGTGCCGCGTGGGTATGGCGACAGCATAGAGAATGAGAGGTGTGTTTTGTTTTTGCGGCTCGCCGATGTAAATTTTTACGGATGCAAAATATACGAGTACAGTAACTTTCATAGTTATTGGTCTACTTGTATGTTACTATTTTACGCCCTTACTTGTACATTTTGTGTAATGATTTCCTACTTAAATCCGGAGTTTTTCTAATGTATATTTTGTGTTTATTATTTTTTCTTCATAAAATACTTGTAGGTAATGAGAATCGGGTGATCCCCATTGCCCGCTAGTGACCGCCACCCAAAGAAAAAGATAGGGGAAAGGAAAAATATACGGGGTGATTTTTGGTCGTCAACGTTCCCCAAATTTACGGAATCTCCTCATCATCATGATCATTTTTCTCCATGGAAGCATACCTGGGAAGTGTCTGGTTTCCAAAATATTAGGGTCCAAAGTTGAGTAAATAGACTGCGTTTTCTGCATAAATGCACATTGACGCGTGTAGCAAGATTACGCGCGTGCCGAAGAAGGGGACCGAAAGAGTAAAGAGCAAGATTCTCCATGAATCAAACGATACCCCTGTATTAGACGTGACGCGATTTGTGTTAGATTTTTGTATGATCCTCATTGCCCACAAGGTGACCTCAATTACCCGTAACTTAGTGCAATGGGAGTCAAATCTGTTTTTTTTAATACTTTTATATTTCCCAAAGATGATTATCAAAGTGATGATTACTGATCTCAAATTATAGCTAATTAGGTAAATTTTGTTATGAGGCGGTTGCAATAATTTTTTTGTTAATTTTAGCTTTTGTATTCTAATTCTTGCTTAAGTGACCCCCATTACCCAATCTTCCCCTAAAAGTGTCTCAATTAGGTAGTCAGTCAGTTTATCAACGGAGTCAATTTACCTTGAACTAGTTGACAGAGTCGCTATTATCTATGCAGAGCCAAGCAATGTATATAAACAGAGTTTCATTCTGCTGTAATGACGGGGATCATAACTTTGTGGCTCGTCATGATAAATAACTTCATGGAAATTTATAAGAATGGAGTGCTTTAATATTGTGCGATAGAGTTCAAACTTAAATAACTGCAACTGAGATAACAAAACACGATGATGTTTTTGACATTTATTAAATGCTATTGCTATTTACGCGGCTGTTTCTATTCTAGTGTGTTAGTAAGATTATATTATAGTGTTCTGTGGTTATAAGTCTAACTGCATCCCAGCTAGAGTAAATGTGTAAAACAATTTAACAGAGGCAAAAAAAATGGCACAAAAGGTGCAAACAGGTAAGGAAACTACAATTTAAATTAAATACTATTCTAACTACCCTAACCGAACTTGTACATCTCAACTATACCCTCAAAATTGGTCAGAAGTGGCACCATGTGGTCCTATCGGCCGTTGGTGCTCTGCCTACCCCGTAAGGGATAAAGGCGTGATTATATGTAAATGTTGATATGTACTATTCTAAAAACACATTTTCTTTGATGAATTATAAAAATGCAACTTGCAACTTTTATCCCAAGAAAATTATCGGGTGCAAGAGCTCCGACCGCCTTGAAGATCCACATAAATAAGATAAAACTCCTTAGCTGTCCTCCCATATTATCAATATTCTTTTACAGTATTAGGTGACGTGGATCCCAAAGTCCTCGGGCGTGTGCTAACCCACGAGCACTTGGCTATGGAGTTCACGCATTTCTACCGCGAGCCGCCCAGGCAGCTAGCTGACCGGTTCACAGAAGCCTTCACCCTTCAGAACATCGGATATTTGAGGCAGTATCCTTACAGCTTCAGGAAGAACCTCCAGCTGAACGATGGGAAAGGAAACGAGGCTGTGCTCAATGATGTGAAGTATTACAAGAAATATGGTGGAGGTAAGAATGGATTGGAATATTAAAACAAAATACATACCAACAACATGATCCTAAATATATTCTGTACTATCTACCTTTTTTGGAAAGGGGCTAGGATTTAAAGATTTATCTTCTTATGGAAGATGTGAACCAGGGATGGTCAACCGGTCAATTGATTAGTCCAGTCGATTGTGGCAAGGCATGTACTACATAAACTAGACCTGGTAGATCAGTATCATCAGTGAACAGTCGATCTTGGGTCTAAACAAGTCGGCCCTAATATAGGCTAACCTATAATAACGTTGGTTTAGTACAATTTCTGTTTGCTCTATTTGCTCATTGATCTTTACAGGCACAATAGTCGAGAACTCAACAGAAGGACTCAAAAGAGACATTGGTTTCTTCAAGGCGGTATCGGAACAGACTGGCATCCACATTGTGGCTGGAACTGGTCATTATATAGCCGATATGCAGTCCGAAAGTGCACTAACCAGCTCCGTTGAAAGCATTTACAACCACATGAAGACCGAGCTGACCGAAGGTTGCGTGGACTTTCCCGAAGTTAAAGCTGGGGTTATGGGAGAGATCGCGAGTGTTTGGCCTTTCAGAGGTAGGTATAAATACCTATACACACTGTAAAGGGTTATATTTTCTACTCTTATTCCATTTAGGATCGACGCAGATGACTGGCCCGCAAAACGTATTTCCGGCAAATAGCTTGACAGGAATGACAGGGTTTCGAAAAGATCCACGCCCGTGCTGATGCGGGGCTTCACTAGAAACATCCACTATGCTAAACGTGACTGTCTGCTGTAAATCTCCATTATCATCCTGCTGTTCTACCCACCCCATTTCACCCCACAGTCGTGTCGTGTCTATTATGTAAGGCTAATAACCACGTCGTTTCCAGACTTCGAGAAGAGAGCAATAAGAGCCGCTGGCGAGCTCCAAGCGGACATCGACGTCGGCGTCAGTTTCCACCCGCACCGCGACCCGAGTGCGCCGGCGGAGATCATCAGAGTCTACCTTGAGGCTGGAGGAAAGGCTGGCCGGGCTGTTATGAGCCATTTAGAGCGTAAGTCAAAGGCCGGCCGGACTGTTATGAGAGTATTAGTGTTCTGTGGTTATGAGCCATTTAGTTAGACCCGTAAGTCAAAGGCCGGCTCATAACAGAGCCATTTAGAAGACCGTAAGTCAGCTCTTCGTAGGTATTGAAGGCATGTGGGGAGCTAAAATATTAGAATAAATTAGAATGCTATCTATGTAGCATTAAGTTCGACTGTGCATAAAATGTTTATGGTGAAATAAAGAATTTTCTTATATTTTCTTAAGTTAGCTTTTAGTAGGGGTTGTAATGTGAAATTTCGTATGAAAACAATAAAATTGAAGATTAAATCTGAGATATGCAAAAAATCTCTCAAGATCAGTTATAGAAACTGGCGGTATCAGCCAGGTATTCAAAGTGGCCGTAAGTAGGTACTCGTACTTATTAAAATGTTCATCGGGCAGATTATCTGCAGTTCCTTACTACCATCGACCTAAAATATTAAGACATGTGGAGCTCACTTTCAATACCTGGCTGATACCGCCAACTTCTATAACTGATCTTGAGAGATTTTTTGCATATCTCAGATTTTCTTCTTCAATTTTATTGTTTTCATGCAAAATTTCACATTAGGAATAAAATAATCCAAGACTCTTTTTGATCTCTCGTATAGAAATTGGCCGTTAGTGTGTAATAAATAGGTACGTTTTTAATGGGCTGTTGATCATAAGTTAGCTTTTGATAGAGATTCAAGAAATGTGGATCATAGGCATATATGGCAGGTATACAGGTGTGACAACATTCTGATAGACGTACGCAAGTGTTTATGTAGGTACCCATTATGGTGGGTACGTACGATAAGTAAGTACTTACTGCTTTGTCTTCAACTACGACTATGTGCTAAGTAAGGTACGTTAGGTCTTTAACTACGTTATGTTTTAAGGTAGGGGTATACTACACTACTATCAAACGACTACTAACTCCTACTACTACTTAATATTAAAGTAGTCATACCGTACCTGCTACTTACCTATACAGGATGATTTTTGGTCGTCAACGTTCCCGAATACAGCGGAATCTCCTCATCATCACGGTCATTTTTCTCCATGGAAGCATACCTGGCAAGTGTCTGGTTTCCAAAATATTAGGGTCCATAGTTGAGTAAATAGACTGGGTTTTTCTGCATAAATGCACATTGACGCGTGTAGCAAGATTTTTTTACAAGAAAAAATTAATATCTGTCTATGATTAAACTATAAATTTCGCCCGATCATGTTTTTTTTTTTTCAAAAAAATTTACTTCCTTTCCCAGCATTTTTTTAGCATAAACTTACTTTATTTGATGTATAGACTACGTACCCTTCGTTAAGGGTGGCAACGAAAAATCAGAATCAAGTATATACAAAACAACTTGAACACCTAAACATATTATTTCAGGAACTCTATGCAAAGACGACCAACTGCTGGAATTCGCCAAACTGGGCACATACTGTCAGTTTGACCTGTTTGGGATAGAAGTATCATATTACCAGCTAAATGTGGAGACCGACATGCCATCGGATGCTCAGAGGATAGATAAAATTAGACTGCTGCTTGACGAGGGTCTAGAAGACAGGATCCTGATGTCCCACGATGTTCATACCAAGCATAGACTGGTGAGGTTTAGTTTTCTAGTTTGCTGTTTTTTTTTCTTCTTGACCTAAAAAGGATAGAGGTACCTGTGTGTGTGCAAATCACACAAGAGATATGTCAATAGGAGTTACTGTATGTCTCAGTTTCTCACCTTCATCTTCTGTTAGACCAGTGGTTCCCAAAGTGGTCTAGGTGGACCCCCAAGGGTCCACAGGAGACTCGATGAGGGTATACATTTGCGTGAAAAAAATGGAGTTTCACAGTTAATTTGTATGTGGTGTAGGCCTGTAATAGGGGGTCCATGAGAACCAGTTAATTTTTGAAAGGGGTATATGAAAAAATAAGGTTTGGGAATCTATGTGTTAGACCATGTAACAATGCGAAAGTCAGCTAAGTTCATAAAGTTATCGAAACGCTTAGTTAGACGATAGCGGTTTTGACTTCATAAATGTAGGCTATTGGAGGAAGTTTTGATAACTTTACGAACTATACTGTCGCTCTTAAAATCCTTACATTGTCCAAGCTTAATGATACCCACCCAACTCAACTACGTCCATTCTCCAAGATATACATACATAATATATACTTACATCCTTATAACTACTGCTACGTCTACTAATACTAGGTGCTATTTACGCAATCGGCTCCATATACCTACGTTCCAGTACTTATCTAGTGCTCAGATAAATAAATACTAACATATCTCGATAGAATCGATAGGATCCAATCGATAA
Source organism: Carposina sasakii (assembly GCA_014607495.2). Taxonomy (NCBI): domain Eukaryota; kingdom Metazoa; phylum Arthropoda; class Insecta; order Lepidoptera; family Carposinidae; genus Carposina; species Carposina sasakii. The sequence goes on along the minus strand of CP053155.1, from coordinate 2,590,520 downwards.
AGGTTCGTGAACGAAACGTTTCCTCCATTCGAATCATTTCGCGCCTTTGTCAAATCACGTGATGAAGTGTCACCACTTTTGGTGTCAGTGTAACGACAACGAGGAGCGGCAATACAAAACCATGTTACATTATCTAATCTAAAATAAAATTGTATGATTTCAGGCTGATTTCGGCGGTCACGGCTACTCACATATCATAAACAACGTGCTACCCAAGATGAAGTTGAAGGGCATTTCTCAAGAGACCATAGACAAGATCACCATCCACAATCCTGCTAGTTGGTTGTCTATGCCTGCATAATAAAAATATTCTATGACCAAAAAGAAAAGCTTTAAATGTGGGGGGGTGATGAAAGAGTTTCTGACACTACTGGGACACTAGTTATTGTTCGGCCCTTGTATACAGGGTGTAACAGAAAGGGTATGTTAAGCGAAAAGCTGTATAAATAGCCCACTATACAGGGTGATTTTTGGTCGTCAACGTTCCCGAAAACTACGGAATCTCCTCATCATCACGATCATTTTTCTCCATGGAAGCATACCTGGGAAGTGTCTGGTTTCCAAAATATTAGGGTCCAAAGTTGAGTAAATAGACTGCGTTTTTCTGCATAAATGCACATAGACGCGCGTAGCAGGATTTTTTCCACGAAAAATAATTAATATCTGTCTATAAAAAAACTAACATAAACACTAGACACTATAAATTTCGCACGATCAAGGAATTTAAAAAAAAAAATTAAAAAAAAAATTTTTTCCAGCATTTTTTTGGCATAAACTTACTTTATTTCATGTATAGAATACGTACCCTTCGTTAAAGGTGGCCACAAAAAAACACCCTGTAGAGAACCTATCCACAAAATTTGAGATCCGTAATCACATGTTTATTATTCCCGATTGTATGGAGAATTTTTAAATATCAGGAATTTTCATACAATCTTAAAAATTAAAAATGTGATTTCGAGTCACAAATTTTGAGAATAGGTTCTCTATAGTGGGCTATTTATACAGCTTTTCGCTTAACATACCCTTTCTGTTACACCCTGTATATCCCGATCGTTTTATGTGGAACATCGAAATCTAGTTCTAGGATTTTTATTGGACTTTGGTTATGTCTGTGCCCGATAGATGGCTCCGCTATATTAAAATCTGTAAAGTACGAGCGCGGATTACGAATACTTTAGTACAATGACCCGTTACTATCTATCTCTGTCGCTTACATAAAACATATTGCCATTATGTTCGTAACTGAGCTCAGTGCGATAGAGACGGCGAAACGTTTTTGATATGATAGATGATAAAGAAAAATTTAAAAAAAAAAATAGATATATAAATAGAAGGGTCATTGAATTTAATTCTGCGTAACTCACGTTCGCAGTTTACGTACATAAGGTCTTTCGGAAATTAGTGATTTGCTTTTGACGCGAAACTAGGTAGGTAAAAAGAAACAACTTTCACTATGGGGCCAACTCCGAAATAGTGAAAAAAATCTGCTGTTCCATACATTTCAGTACAGTACGGCCGATTGGTGTAGTTGGTAGTGGCCCTGCCTGCGACGCCATAGGTCCTGGGTTCGAATCCCGGTAGGTGCAAACATTGATGTGATGAATATCGATGTTTGTTTCCGAATCATGGATGTTTCTATACTTATCTATGTATTTATATACCGTTGCTTAGTACCCACGACACAAGACTTTAGGGATCTTAGTGTGGGACTAGGTCAACGTGTTGTGAAGTGTGTGAATATTTATTTATTTATTTATAGTCATTATTCAAGATTGTATCGAAAAGCAGATTTTTTTTTCACTATTTCGGAGTTGGTCCCATAGTGAAAGTTGTTTCTTTTTACCTACCTAGTTTCGCGTCAAAAGCAAATCATTAATTTCGGAAAGACCTTATATTAGCGATAGTATTTTCTTAATTCTAAAAACTTTTATCTGCATTTTTATTAAGCTTGCCGCTACTTAATTTATATAAAAAATTGATGTAGGGAATGTATAAGGCACTTCCTGTAGTTCATAGCTAAGAAAATAATTATGTTTTACAATAAAATATGGTATATCTAATATAAATGCTTTATTTTAATTACTTATTAATAATATACGGATGGATTTACAATCTAATTCAGTAATAGTTTATGAAGGTATCTTTTGGTGAAATAATAAAATCATACTTAATCTTTAATATGCCTCACTATGTTTCTGATGCAAAGATGAGCTGGTGTAAGGCTAATGGACTTGCAAGTGAAAGGTCCAGGGTTCGATTTCTGGTTGATACAGGTTTTACAGTACTTTCAACAAAATAATGCACATAGATAAGGCTTAGAGCGTTATGTGTACGAAGCAGCGCCGGCCCGAAGTAAATTTTAGAATGGAGCGAGGTACGAAGAAGCGCTATTATAAATTTTCATACATAAATGTGTGTATAAAAATGCGGTAGACAGATAACCTGAGCCGTATTTATGTGTTTATTTCTAGAATCCGATGAATAAAATTTACCATCGTGTACTGTATTTTAGTTGTCTCTGATCTACGCGTTTTAACACATAGGTAGGTACCTAATATTATGATGAAAATATCACATAGGAACCAGGCATGGGAGTTATTTTTCTTTAAATAAAAAACCATATTATAACAAGATATGACCGATTTCTAAAGAAAAAGCCATACAATTTTAAACCTTTATACAACAAATAAAAAAACGTTGCGATCTTTAAAAACTAAGACCAGTCCTGTCACTGACATCCGATAGATGTCGAGAGCGGATTGTGTTATCCGCCATTTTATAATATGGCTAGTTTCGAATAGTTCCTTAAGGGCTGCTGGCAGATGATGATTTCTCTAAAACTTGATCAAAATAGAGACAGCATCCACTTTATCCTTCATAATAGACTATTTGACGTTTGGAAAAATCGGCTCTATAGTAATATCTTTCCGTGTCAGATCTTTCTTTATAATCCTTTAGATATTGGTTATTAGACCATTGGACCATTGCAAAGATCGGCCCCTAAGGCTGCCTTTCCACTATTCTATGGTAACTGTCACAAGCGTCGTTCCACACCCCGCGCACTCACAATTTTCGCGATCACACTTTCGGCTTTGCTATTGCAAGTTACGTAATAACCTGCCCCTTATTACCTATCTTGCAAAAGCAAAGCGATAGCGAAAATTGTACAAAATTCGCTTGTCAAATTCGTATTACGTAAAATGAATTTCAAAGGAATTTTGAAATTTCAACGCGAACATTGTATAATTCTCGCTATCGCGCTGCTTCGGCTTTACTATTGCAAATTAGGTAATCAGGGGGCTGGCAGCACTATCCTAGCAAACTCTTATAATCTCAATTCTATTCAAACCCAGCCACATCAAAACCCAGCGGATCAAACAACCCGCCCTCGAAACACACTCGTAATACGAAATATAAATAACTGTACAATATTCACGTATGCTAGTCGTCCAAGTCGAGGTTCTGCAATTCCTCGTCCAAGTCCTCGTCGAGGAAAAGGTTTTCGTTGATGGGTGCAGCGGCCACCTCCGCTAGGGTTCCGTTATCCTCGTTGGGTTCTGTACATCCGTTGCTGAGCCCTTTGAGTCGGTCTTCAGTGGCCTTGGTGCCTGTGTCGTCCACCTGAAGATGTATTTATATATTTATTACAACTCTGTGTCCAACCAACAGCTCATAAAACGATATAATATATAACATGAGGTTTAGGTATGGCGAATCTATCTGAAAAATATCAATTCAAACTCATCGCTTCACGATTTAAACGAGGTCTAATAGATATAGAAACTTCTAGTAGGAATAAATGATCAACTAACTAGCTAGTTGGTTAGGTTGGAGTTAAACTCTTCATTGGGTTAATGAGTTCCATTCGGCAAAACCAATTCCGCCCCTGATCACGTAACTTGCAGAAGCAGAGCGATAGCAATGCGATAGCGAAAATTGAGAATGCACGCACACACTCAATTTTCGCCATCGCATTGCTTCGGCTCTGCTACTGCAAATTAGGTAAAACATAAAAAAAATCACGCCTGTATTCCTTACGGGGTAGGCAGAGCACCAAGGACCGACAGAACCGCATGGTGCCATTTCTGACCAATTTTGAGGGTATAGTTGAGATGTAGGTAATACCCCTTTAGGTAATAGTGGAAAGATAGGATAGACGGCCGATTGGTGTAGTTGGTAGTGGCCCTGCCTGCGACGCCATAGGTCCTGGGTTCGAATCCCGGTAGGGGCAAACATTGATATGATGAATATCGATGTTTGTTTCGAGTCATGGATGTTTCTATATTTATCTATGTATTGATATACCGTCGCTTAGTACTCACGACACAAGACCTTAGGGATCTTAATGTGGGACTAGGTCAATGTGTTGTGAAGTGTGTGACTATTTATTTATTTATAGGTGAAAAGGTCGCTCACCTCCGAAGCCTCCATGCCAATAAGGTCGAGCTGCAGCTCCCTGAAGTCCTGCTCCCCCCCGGCGTCCCCCCCGTATCCCCGGAGGTCCACCGCCTCCTCACCGTCGCTGTCTCCCGCGTCAGCCGCCAGCGCCGGGTCGAACGAGAACATCTCGCGGCCCGACAGACCCACGGCCCGACCGGCCTTGTAGTCTGTGCGGCGCTGCTCCTCGTTTTTGGCCAGGTTTTCCTGAGTAAAGTGGTGTTATTTCGGTCAAAAACTCGTGGGCCCAAGTTCCTAAGTAAACTCTTACGATATGTACAAAAGGAGATCCAGCCGATTACGTTGTAAAGGCAAAACAAACAGACATATAAAAAATGACAATATGGCCGATTCGGACCCTCACGCTTATACGTAAACTTAAAATCAAACACGTCTGTCCCTCTCCCTTCGTAACATAAATGGCTAAGACAGAAAGGGACAGGTAGGACTAATTTCAAATTTTGATTTAAGTGTGACGGTCAGCAGAATTGACCATAGTGTCTACGAAATGGGGTATCCAGAACTGCAACATCATATGGCAGATCTCACAGCCGCTTTTAGCATAGCAGAGACAGATGTTAATGATCAATGATAAATTACTTAGGTTATCGCCTAAGATATTAACCCGCCCCCTGATTATGTAAAAGCAACAGCAAAGCCGAAGCCGCGCGATCGCGATAATCTCGTGTGCGCTCCTCTCGCGTCCCGCACCTCGCCCAAGCACACACACACTCTCAATTATCGCGATCGCTTTGCTTCGGCTTTGCTATTGCTTTTACGTAAACAGGGGGCCGAGTACCTTAATCGACTCTTAGAACATGCACGGAAGAAGATGCAGCTAATGTATTCTAGATTTCTAGTGAATTCCCGAATCAGTACAGGAATACGAGTAACAATGGCAAAAAAAATATGTTTGTTGTAAGCACCCCTTTTTTGTAAAGTTCGCTTAAATGGGGCCTAAAAAACTATTTTATTACTGTTAAAAGTGCAAACATTATAGTAATGGCACTTAAGTAACTAGATGTACCCCAACAACGCACATAAGAAGAAAACACAAAATATAAGTGTCAGTTCTATTAAATTAAACTAAAAAAAAAACATACCTGTTTCTCCTTAATCTTCTTCTTCTTCCACGCAAGGAAGGTTTCAAGCGTGATCTTAGTCTGACTCGGGCCCAATGCAGCCCTCTCTCTCTCAATGAGGTCCACAAGAGATATCTCATTCTTCTTTTCTTCCATCTTCTTCTTGTCCCTTTTGAGGACGAAGCCGGGCGGCAGAGCATGCCTGTAAATACATTTAGAGCCGGCCGGACATTCCCAGAACCAACCGTACTTTGACTTTTCTACCGCTTCTAGGAAATGCTTGCAAATCTGTAAAAAATATTTAAGTTTTCCTAATCTTATTTCAATGATTTACTTAAATATACAGGGCATCTAAAAAATACTTGGAGCAATGTCAATTAAGTTGTACATTAGATTGGTAGGTAAACGTCATAAAAATTTACCCATACATACGTAAAAACAAACAAAAATAATTCATTTTTGTAACTAATATACATAACTGTTCCTTCTACCGCCTCACGGTACAGTAAAAAAATGGTCTAACAGATACTTACAATATCAGTAGTGGGTCGTGCTTTATCCTCAGCATTGAGCTTCTTTTCCACCACCTCCTTGAGCTTGGCTTCGTCCCAGTTCTCCATGTTGTCATCCTCGTCTCGCATGTCCACATATAGGGACCTTTTCTCTGCCTGAAAACATACAGAAAACTCTTGTGATAATTATTTTTGCTGGACTTAGTAATAAGATAGGCCTCCTATCCTACCCAAACTGGGATCCTTATAAAATAAAACTAATAGTAAAAACAACAGTTTTCCTCTCAACTAACATTTGAAATGTTAACATTTATATGTAAAAATATTGGAATAAAAGGCTATAAATAAATAAAATAGTAATTAGATGTTATACCAATTAATGTCGCTATCCATATAAAAATTTGAAAGCAATTGACTAGACAATAATATCTATTATTATATTAATGGAGAAATGTTTTTATAAATTTATCGTAGTCAAGATATTATATATTTTAAAATTATTAATAAAGAAATTGAAAAAATTCCACACCCACACACACAAAAGTGGTGAGAGCGCTGACACGCGGAATGCAGAGGTCGCGGGTTTGATTCCCACCCGGGTGTGGAATTTTTTCAATTTCTTTATTAATAATTTTAAAATATCTATTATGTAAATAATATGTCCTTCCATAGAGTGGTACAAAAAGGTAGTAATTAATTTTGTTCCATTGTAAGATCTGACAATCACAGATCTAACAATATACAAACACAACATACATAGTGGTTGACATATGTTATATATAATTATAAATTTTAAGAAGATTGAGTAATTGAGTACTGACCTTCCTCTCAATAGTGAGATCATGAGAGAATTTACATTTGTCACCTTTGGTACACTGGCCTTGCTTGAAAAATGCACAAACCACTGACTTGGGATCAGTTCCTAGAAAAAAGTTTAACAATTAATGGTGGGGACGACCAGGAATAAACAGTATCTTGTAATACAATAAATAACATTTACTAAGTACCAACTTGGCTGCTCCTAAATGATCTTATAGTTCTGGCTACCACATTTTGGGAAGAGAACTGTGTATACAACTTGTATTAAAGTAAGTAAGTACCTTTTTCAACCTTCTGCACTTGTACAGGCTTGAACAAAAGTGCTAATTCCTTCTGTTCCTTTAGTTTCTGTTCTTTGTCCTTCTTCTTGTCTTCCATAGGCTTGGCTGGGTGAATGCCACCACTTTTCACCTGCTTCTCCACTTGCTGGATGAATTTCTGCTGCTTCGCACCTTTCTTGTTTTTCAAACCGAATGTTTTGTCCTGAAAAATGTCATTTAAAATTAAAGTTGCATAAACTTTTATTGCAAAACTTGGCTGTACCAAATTGCCTTATAGTGCAATTCCTTTTCATTTTTTTGTTTATATGTATAATTACACCTGGTTTATGTCGTTGTACTTAAGTTTAAGCCTAAGAAGATGCCGACAATCAGCTAGTCGTTAAAAATTAAGAGCCATGTGGATACACGGGTATTAGAGTAGAAAACACTAGAATACTCCAATAAGATAACAAATAACTTTGATTTGGGATAGTTGAAAAGTTTCGTTAATTACCTCGATAACTTTTTCCTTCTTTTTAGTTTCGGTCTTCTTGCTGGGACCACCAGCAGTGGGTGCCTTCTTGGGAGGCATGATTGGTTATGTTTCTCTATGTAACTAATACAAGGAATCTTTTCAAGTTATTTTCATATATTTGACAATATGATTGAAGTTATTCACACTGGATGACTGGATCAATATAAATCTTACACTTTCACATTAAAATAAATGCAAAAAATAGAGTCCCAAATCGTCCACGACGAAAATCCGCAGCGAAATCGCCAGTGTTGCCAGCCAGCGATGAACACTAATACCTTTGCTAATAACCAGTAAACTCAAACAGCTTTTCATTAACCGCCAATTTCAATAATTAAGATCAAGATTAGGATAAAATGCAATCTAAGATTTTTTTACGACTATCAACCACCCATGACTAACGTGACCATTTCTTTTTTGACTCAAAACGGGACATTAGTTTAATAGGTCAAATCATAATAATATGTCAACATGGAAAAAAACAACACTTTTTAAGTCATTTGTAACATTACCCGGGTATGGAGAAATATGTTTGTGATGATGAGGAGAATGCGTGGTATTCAGAAACGCTGACGACCAAAAAACATCCTGAATAATACGTAGTGACCAGCACTGAACGTGTTAAAATAGAAGCGCGAGCGAAGCGCGAGCGAAGCGAGCGCGAAATTTTTAGGTTTGTTGGCACACAAAATATCATTTATTTTTTAGAAATTCAAGCTCTATTTTTGATGATCACTAATGCATTATGGAAATGGTGATACAGGCGAAGCGAATAAGAATTATTTATTATTCAGTCATTTATTTCTTAAAAATAGCATTTTTACTATATGTTTTGTTATTCTCACCCAAGAATCATTATTTTTGCTTACACATGTTAGCACAGGGGCTCCGTCCCCAGATTATTTAATTTGAAATAGCGAAGCAGCGCGATAGCGAAAATTGTACAATATTCGCGTTGAACTGTCAAAATTCCTTAGAAATTCATTTTACGTAATATGAATTTGATAAGCTATCAGCGAATTTTGTACACTGAATTTTTTTCGCTATCGCTTTGCATTTACTAGTTAGGTAAGTAATAAGCGGGCCGTATCATTATTAGTTAAGGTTGATGCGGCGCAGCTACGTCTCTGATACATAAAGTAGAATGCGCGGAGCAGGGCGGCTACATTTGGCGCACCTAAATTTTAGGTGCTTTGAAATGGTGTAATTTATTGCAAAACATTCCATTCTATCAAGTTTCAGATATCATAATCAGATTTCCCGTGACATAAAAAAGAAAAAGTGTCCGGGGTTTACGGATGGCAGCCTTCTGCATGTGTCACATCGCGATGGCGGGCCGTCTACTACTCAAATTTTTATGCGGTCTCTGAAAATGGGACAATTTTGCGTCCCGCGGTCCATGTCGGGGACACCGGGACAGGTAACTGTAGAACGGGACTGTCCCGGTCAAAACGGGACGTCTGGTCACGTTACCCATAACCTGCATTTCAATAATAAAGATCCAAAGATATAATTTAAATTTTGAGCGACAGTACTGCCATGATGATATGTTTGTTCTTTCTGATAAAAACAACCTACTTCCTCAACCCATGGCTTTTTTGTGAAATGACAACCATTGTGACCCATGACCCACCAACACGACGCGCGACGTGACGATATGCGATGCATATGGTGCACATATACAACACGCTAGCAGACGCTACAGCACGGGTTAGTAGTCGATTCGCGCGAAATGAAATTTGTTTGCACGAACGTGCGAATCACACGCCTAAATAATTAACATACTTACTATTAGAACGCATCGACATCGATACTGGGTATCGGCGCTTGTTTGTTAGGCGGGCGCCAGACATGGCTTCACTTGATTGAACACTTGTTTGATGACCATGTGTGGCACGAGACTTTAAATATGTGTCCAAAGTTGGGACAAAGATATGCACTTTGCCATGCGGTGTCGGTTTTTTAGCGCACATCAAAGCGTTCAAAGTCGTATGTGTTTAAACGTTTGCGTAGCCTGCCACACTAGCGCAAAGTTCATTTGCGCAAACATTGTTGAGCGAAACGGTTGTGTGAGACTGTATTGAAATAGTAGTTAAAATTCATCAAATATACATAGGTCCCTTGTTTTATTACGGCACAATTCACACATCCATTCGCGCCTCCTTCTCGGACGTTTCCTTAAATTTTATTGCACACGTAAAAAATAATTTCAAGTACATAAATAATAAAATCGTTGTCCATCTTATTTGTTGTCTACCAGCGTACTGTTGAGAAAAGTCTTTGCGAAACATGTCTGGCAGGTTGCGCCAATATGTATTCAAATGTGTTTTCAAAGAATTGCAAAGTATTCAAAGAAGTGTGCAAATCTTTGAAGCTATGTCTGGCGCCGGGGTTGTTAAGAGTGGTAACATGCCACGCGAGCAACACACCGATCTGGATCGAAAGGATTTTATCGCATAGGGTGTTGCATATGTGTCTCTGACCATATTAAAATATGTGTTTTATAGAAAATTTGATCTCAGTATTATATTACGATTTATCGCGTGTTCAGATCAAAATCATTCTACCTAGCAGGGGCGGCTCCTGATATTTTTAGATGGGGGTTGACATTTTTTTAAATATGAGCGCATGCAAAATTACAGTTAAAACGCCGCCCCACACTAAGATCCCTAAGGTCTTGCAACGGTATATAAATACATAGATAAGTATAGAAACATCCATGTCTCGGAAACAAACATTGATATTCATCATATCAATGTTTGCACCTACCGGGATTCGAACCCAGGACCTATGGTGCCGTAGGCAGGGCTACTACCAACTACACCAATCGGTCGGTGTTCACTCCCTTAACTCTCATAAGGCTAATTTTTCATATGAAATCTTCTGTTTCACGCGCCGGCATATGTTGGTATGTCTCTTTCGCACTCATTGAATACAGTACTAAGAATCGTACCAAATTAAGTTTCATTGGAGCGCGATCGTTAGCGCTCCACTCGATACATAAGATTACAACTTACTTGAGACGACCGCGTAAACACTACTGTATAAACATAGTAGAATTGAAAGATAATTAGAAATATAGATTGCCTATGTAATCTTCGTAGGTGGGAGTGCACTTCACCAGCGCTCCTTAGGACGAGCCACCAGTGCTACCTAGATTGTTTATTGAAACGAAATGTGTCAAAATATTGAACTTGGTTTGCAAAAAAGATCTCAAGATCGCGTATAGAAATTTGCCGCTAGTGATAATATCAAGATATGATACAACTTGCAATCCTCAAACTGCTTTGTTAATGTCGTGTGCCTACAGGTTGCGAATATATCTGCGATATTTTACTAATTTCCATAAAATATGGCTATTGCCGTAGCGATGACCACACTACAAACTGCTGTCAAATTGACAGTGACATTTATTTAAAAAAAAGCTTTGTCTTTTTTTATTTATCCCGAAGGAAAGGCAAGGGGAACTAAGCCCATACAGCCACTGTCTTTAGTAAATGATTGCTGAATTTATGATAGATGATAATGATGATGAATGGAAACGTCGAGAAAATCCTCAAGTATGGTGTAAAATTAATTAAGATTAAAATGAATTGCAGAAACAACTTACATGAGCCCATGAAAAAAAAATAGCTTGCCTATGCAAGGATATGCCAATGGACATGCTTACACAGTTGCGGTATGTATTCGAGTGTTGTGTTGTGCGTTGTACGCGTTTTGCACAGTGTATTTGTAATAGATGGACGAATGTTTATGTATTACTTTGTCTTTTACTGTCAAATGAAGGAAGTTGTTCTGTCATTGTCAACTCCATTTGTCAAAGTTGTCAAGCCAATATATTGTTTTTTTTTTGTTTTTGCCAATTTTATTAGATTATTAGTATGGAGTGTACGTGTGTGTTGTAGGAATTTTATAATAAACAGTTGATAATACTGTAATAACATGACTTGTATTATTCGTAGTGCACAGTGTTACAGTGCAGGAGAACTACATATTGTGTAAATTTTTAACTGCAACCTCAGATCAAGACTGCAACCATGGATGTTGTGGACATTGAACAATGCCAATCCGACCCTTCGATGGTCACGAGAAAGAAAAGTTTATGGGCTAAAATTAACAATAGGACAACGTATAGTTATTTAGTTAATATAGTTATTTCAATATTATTGCTCACGTGTCTAGTTTTAGTTTTGTACTTCTTCAAGGAGTACTTGAAGACGATTTTGTATTGGGTCAACTCTCAGGACCCCTGGATAATATTTTTGTTGTTTATGGGACTGTTTTTACTAGTGAGTTTTCCAGTGACTATTGGATATTTAGTGTTAATAATAACAAGTGGTTACCTGTTTGGGATTTTGAAAGGTTTGGGTACTGTGTTGGTGAGCGCTAATTTCGGTGTGGCGGTGGCACATTACACGCTGCGAGCCACTCGGCGGTATTTGCCGCTGGACCGGCTGCTGAAGAACGATACGGCCCGAGCGTTGCTGAAAGTGATCTCGGGCCCACAGGCCTTCAAGATAGTGTTCTTTGCAAGACTGACGCCAATACCCTTTGGCCTGCAGAACACCATATTTGCTGTAAGTCATCCTTGTGTTTGTTTTACTATGTTTAGCCTCTATTGAGCCTGGTTTACAGGAGTTGTTATGGAGGGAGTGGTGCTCCAATCCTGGTTATTAAAAAGTTTAGGTACTGCATAAGGTTTGGCTAAGTAACTAAATAAAAATAGCCTTAATAAGGTTGTTCACACATACCTACATATTTCATATCACAATAATTGTATCTAATAGACTCTGGACACCATGCAAGATCTGTGTTCTGTGCAGTCATGCATGCATGATTATTTGATATATTGAATGATGCAAATTATATGTCATTTACATAAATTAGGAGCAAAACTGCTGCAATCAGTAGAGTGGTTAATGCAACCTCCAGGAGACACAATCAGCTGATTATTGATTGATTGTCTGTATTTTTTTTTATTTGGGATATTTACAATGTTATAAATAGATAGATACAGAGATAACTTACAAAAGAATGGTCAATTAAAAATTTCCATGAATTTACACAAATCAATAAGTTCAGTCGACATATCGTTTTAACAGGTTACAAACAGTAAAACAATTAACAGTGCAAGGTACATAAAACCATGTATAACAATATCAGCGTGTATAACATATCATTTAAATGTTTTTATAAAGCCACCCAACAAAGTGCCATCCCTAGTGGGTCAGAATTAAATTAAATTGTTTTCAGGGAACTGGGCCAGATTTCAATAAAGGGGTTCCAGTTTGCCCCATTAGTATAATTTGTTGGGTTTAAACTGCAAATAAAATCTAAATTCCATGCTTAGTTATTTCATTTTGAAACTTTTAGGAACACAGGCTTAAACAAGAAACATTTTTTTTTATAAAGTTTGCTGACCTGGATACAAGTCCTTAGGCCAAAATCAATTATACAAATTTCTTGTTAAAACAAGAAACATAATTTTCTATGTTGCTATATCAAAGACCTTTATTAGAATCTACCTAGCACTTATGTGTGTATATTTTAAAATATTCACTGAAGAACATTTTCAACATCATTCTAGTATTTTCATAGTAAAGTTCAGGGTCACTAAATGCCACTATATATTTCAGGCATCTTTCATTATTCAACTATACCCAAGGCTAGTTGTGGAAGTTGTGCTATTTTGTTCATTCTAAAACTGGGTAAAACTTGTTTATTTTTGTTAAAGGTGGTATTATAGATACAGTAAGTGGTTCTATTGTGGGACAGTTGATTTTTTTTGTTTAGTTTACCCCGATTAAAAGGTAAGGGGAACCCATACAGCCATTGTCTTTAGTTAATAATTTCTGAATTTATGATGTATGGGACAGTTGATCTAAGCTAAGTTCATAGACTCAATAGAATTATTTTGTGAGCACTGTAGGTAGGTAGGTATATTGACTATTGATTATGATATACCTACTTACCCCTCAACTCATGAATAAGGTTGTGTGTGTGTGTGACACATCTTGTTCAATTCAATGCTCTATTTTTGATGGTAAGATTAAAATATTGATGATATTTTCTATAGCAATTACTGTGTAAAGGTGTGCTCTTTTAATAAATCCTTCATTTGTAGCTCATGAGCTAGCAACTTGTCACTGATCTTCTTTAGATCTGATACAGCTGCAGTTCTGGCTACCCTATACATGGGAAAACAGCTGTGTGTGTGTGTGTGTGTGTGTAGTTCATAACTGACTTCGAAGTTGTCAAGCATTTTCAGAATTAACCTTTGCCACAGAGGAATAAGATGTAGACATAGAGTGCTAATGTCATACTAACAGTTTCGATGCACCATTAGACTTTTTGGTGCCTCACAATTCCAGTCCTTGACACTTAGATTACATTACTATACATTACAATACATTAGTAATGTAGTACATTACTGTACATTACATTAATAGAATCTAAGTATCAAGGACTGGAATTGTGAGACACCGAAAAGTCTAATGGTGCATCGAAACAGTTAGTATGACATTAGCACTCTATAACATCTTATTCCTCTATGCCTTTGCTAAAACCATATTACTTAACCATATTACTTGTGTTTTCACTTTGTAATAGTTTTCTTATCATAATTTTTAACAACCAAAGATTACGAGAGTACAGTTCGGTATGTTATCATGCAGGTGGCTGGTAGGTATGAAAATTTAATTTTACTTGTGTAATTGTAGTGGTAGTTGATTAAAACTACCTACTCACTTTACATATTGCATATTGAATATTAATTGACAATATTTATAATTTAAAATACAAAGATTATGTATTTTTCAGCTATATCCACCACATATTAATTAGTCGGTCACCAACCCGCCTGCCCAGGGTCTTGTGACGTGCCCTGGGGGAGGCCTTCGTCCAGCAGTGGACTGCAATAGGCTGATGATGATGGTGATGATTAGTCTGGTACACCTTGTATTACACCACTCTTAACCAATAGACTGACCTGAAGCATAGAGGAATAAGAATCTTATTCCTCTATGCCTGAAGCTATATGGACATACATAACTACCTAGCTAACATCTATCTAGCTTTCACGATTGGTAGAAATATCTTAGGAATCATGGTAGGTAACCTCTTTATTTCGATATTCCAATCCAACTAACATTGCGTATATTGCAGTTCAGCAAATATTCCTGTCATTGCCAATCTGTAAAGACCAATCGTGTGGATCTGTAATAGATTACAAACTTATCAGTGATATGGGACTAAAGGAGCAGCATTTACAAGGCTAGGCGATAAACGAATACCTAGATTTGTATGACCTAACTTCTAAAATCTAGAATCTATGCTTATTTCATTATTCAATTTACGAATATTTTAGTATTTCCCGATCTCTGATGATTGTTTCTTTTAATTTATAATAAGTTATCGTCATCATTTCCGATTCTTATTCCATTATTCATGGGGTCGCCACAAAGCTTATCTTGTAAAAGATTTCGCTTGGTTTTACGGCTGGCTGGCTGCCTGACGTCAACTCGGTCAAATCCAAAGAATATACTTACTCTCTAACGAGAGAGTCAACTCCTATGTAACAATTTTCGAATATTAAAATCCGTTCATTAGTTAGATACCTAATTTCGGTAAATAGATCGAACCTATGCGTACGCCGCTGTCCAACCGGCAGGCGCACGTCTTAACCATTAGATTAGGTTAGGCTATTAATAAAATAAAATAAAATAAAATAAAAATAGCCTTTATTCTGTCACAAATATACATAAAAATAATTCCATAACATTTCATTTTTCGGTAAAAAGTAAAAAATTATATTTAATTTATTTATTTACTATTTGCATGCATTATAGGTAATTGATAATAAAGTTAGGCTATTACCGCTTCTTATATTATATTATATCAAACATACTACAGTGCAACCTTAATATAACGATTTCCTCGATTTAACAAATTCTGCGGTTATCCCCTTGAATTGTCCACAAGAGTCAATGTTAAATATACCTTTACATTGCAAACATTTTTTGCGACCAACATCTTTATAACGAATTTTCGACTATAAAGAAAAAGTATAAAAACCTCAAATTAACGAATTTTGTCAACCAAAATCTTTATATAAAGTTCCCACCAATGTACGACTTTTACTCTCATAGTATCTGATTCATATTGCGACAGATTTTGACACGCTTTTGCCTCTTTATATCGAATTTTAGCCCACCTAACCTCAGTTCAACAAATGACCTGATATAATGAATATTTACTCGCTCCCTTCAGATTTGTTAAATCGAGATAAACATTATGTGGTGCTCTATTGTATTTTGAGCACTATATTCTAACTAAACTATAGCTAAATGCTATATGGAAACGCCGGAATTATAAATGATAGGCACTGAAACCTCAGCAAATATAATCTCAGCGGTTAATGTGCGATAGTGTAATATGATTTAAAACGAGCTCGTACCCTTGGTCGGTCAGATAAGATTAGTTTATCAATGACTGGAATGGAAACTGGAATATAAATGGTCAGTGACGTCACAATCGTGTTGAAACCACTGCGATGAAGAGGACAACAGCGCGGGTGACAGGCAAATGTCAGCCGGTGATTGGCTCATACTGCCCTCCATGGAGCATTTAGAGAGACTATAATAGATAGACTACATAAACTTTAGAGATACAAACTATATTATATAAGCGGTGATAGCCCAGTGGTTAAGACGTGCACCTTCCAAGCGGGAGGCGTAAGTTCGATTGCAGTCACGGGCCTGTACCAATGAATTTATTTCATGTAAGTACAGATTTTAATGTTGTAGAATTGTCACTTAGCTCGTGCCTCGGAAAGCACGTAAAACTATTGGTTCTGCGCCTGATCTCTCCGGTCGTGTCGGCTTTCCGTCCCATCGGACTATGAGAGTAACGGAATAGAGAGTGCATCTGTGATTGCGCACACACTTGTGCACTATAATATCTCTTGCGTACCTGGCCAATCTCCGTAAAGATTGGTCGCCTTGGCCGAAACACGGTCGGAGATCATCATCATATTATAGTCTAGATTATAGACGGTCGCAGTGCTACGATAATTATTCTACTCTTCTAAATTGCTCCGTGGTTGTGGGACGATTCAAGTTGTTTAGCCTGGAATGACTTTAACCGGTAGACTAACGCCTTGTTGTGATGACCAGTGACGTGATGTGATGGATGACCGATGAATGGAAGCAGTGCATGCACGGATGGATATCAATTTTCTAAACATGGCATTAATGTTGGGAAACAGCCTACCTATTCTAGTTAATTCTAGCCAAAACTTAGTCAAAATTATCCACAATAAGACTCTGACCTGATATTGAGATTGAGTATTAATTACCTTGGATAAATAGATCTCGGAAAAATCTATCAAATAAATAAACGAACTAGATAGGTAGATAAATGATCGACTCGTTACTAAGTTGTTTGAGATTATAAGTAAGAAGATTTACCAATATCTTTTATCATTCGATTCTGTAGTTATGTTAGGTAATCCAAGACGATGACGTAGTCTATATGTTTTAATAGTTTAATATTCCTCATGCTCAAGAGCGCGCAGATTTATTGATATTCCTCCCTCATGAGCTTGATAGTTATAATATGTATGTATGTGATTTCCCGTGCTTATGCGGGGCTTCACCAGACCAGCTACATCTCCGCAAATGCATGTCGTAGGACTTGACTACGGCCCTCGGGAATTCTCTCAGGCTATAAGCTAGCGACTTGTTACTGATTATTAACTGTCCAGTCTATCCTAAAAGTGGCTACCCCATTTCGGGAAAACAGCCGTGTCTATGTTATAATGTACTATGTAGTTCAAACGCCGACACAGACCTACCGGTTATATTCTGTTCTTTCTAGTACGCGCTCGCTGTTAATACGATACAACATACGATCGTCGTAATCGTAAGCTACCTATACCCGTTAGCTATTTAAAAAGTTGAATTTATATTCATCATCATCAGCCTATTGCAGTCCACTGCTGGACGTAGGCCTCCCCCGGGGCACGCCACAAGACTGCCATGGGGGGGTATTTGCCCATAGTCACCACGCTGGGCAGGCGGGTTGGTGACCGCAGTTTGTATTTTGGACTATGTTGTCAACACGGGAGGCGCTGCTGCCCACCTCCCGGAAACCCTTAATCGCCTCGTACGATACCCACGGGCAGACATGGGGTGGTACGAATTCTACTCTGCCGGTACCACGCGGCCATCTGCCGGTACCACGCGGCCAATTGAATTGATATTACTACAAAACAAATAGTTCCCTATCAATGTTTATTGGATGCCTCTGTACTATTTTTTTATAAACTTTCCTTCAACTTTTTATCTTGGAAAATTCGCAGACAGATAGTTTTACTATCAATTAATATTGATAAGATAAATGGATGGATACATATCTGTCTATCTGTGCAGTTATAGTAACATACACCATGTCATGTCAACGCGACATATCCTGTGTGCCAACTGTTGATTTTATCCTCGTGTACAAGGCCTAACACATGCAATAACAAGATAACGAGAACGCAAGCCTTTGTTCTACTTCTGGGACGAAAGTACCTAGCTAGGTGAGCTATAATTAATTTGTGTGCCACTGAGCAATATATTGTTCGCAAGTCCATAGAATATCTAATAGAACAGAAGGCGCACTTTGAACAAACTTACATACCTATGTACAGCAAGTGAGGATCATTCACGTTTTGAATTAAGCATGCAGTTTTATAAAGATATCATAAAACAAATATTTATGTGAAAAAATATTGAATACAGATATAAAATTACGAATTTACAGCGATTAGTACCTACACATGCTGCTCTCAAATAAACTTGTGACCTGTAACCTTGTCACATTATAAACTGGGTGAGAGATCTAACTAAAACAAATCCTAAGGAGACGACGGATCGAGATACTCCTAAAGTCCAATTTCAGAATGATGGGAGACCAGCTTCCCAGAGTGGGCGCACATGTGTTCACAGCGACGCAGTTTGTCGTAAGTGTCCCGCTTTGGGTGGCCGAAACGATGTTCTAACACCACACATGTGCCTGGAGCCTGGAGCGCTTCTCCCGCATGGCTCAGAAACCATCCTTCATCTTCTTGCCCTTATGCCATTTATTTATGGGGTCGGCGTAATATGGTTTCTATCGAAACTCATATTCCCAAGGATTTGGCGTTTGTTTTTTTACCAAATGCCTGACTAAATCCTCAGGTATAGCTAAGAAACCAGCCTTTGACAGTAGCTAGTTCAAATCTGAGATTTTGTTAAAACACCAAACCTCCATCAATCCTTCCAAACTTCTTCATTTAAAATAGGTACGACCTACTTAAGGAAGTCATTCTCAATGCAAACAATCTACCAAGACTATAATACACTCAATGAAACAATGTGTACGTGAATAGTGCAGTGTGCGTAGCTTTCACTTGTGTCGCAGTTTATTGGCAAACTAGCGGCCGCCAACGACTTCGTACGCGTGAAAGGGCATTACACTCGTGCGATCCCTAGCTATCACAGAAACAACTACCTATATATATAAACCTTCCTCTTGAATCACTCTATCTATTTAAAAAAAACCGCATCAAAATCCGTTGCGTAGTTATAAAGATCTAAGCATATAAGGACAGACAGACAGCGAAGCAACTTTGTTTTATAATATTGGCAAATGGAACGGTGCCATGCTCGTGCCATGAGGCGAGACCGGAGCCCTGGCTATTAGGCCGACGAATCGGTGTCAATTGGGGAAGTCCCCGTTTTGAATGGACCTGTTATTCCCAATGGCTATACAGAGCGCAACGGAAGAGGTTATGTTAAGCGAGCGAGAGTCAATAAAAGTGACTATAGAGAAGTTTTGCACGATAAAGAAAGACTGAAAAACAAATGTTTACTTCTCAGCTTGTATGTATGTAGGTACACGTGGACGTTATCATTGCGATCATACATCATAGGTACATCAGTAAAACAGTTTTGGTTTAGAGAAGGTAATTTTATTGAAAAAAATACATATTAGCATATTATCTGCCTAGCCTATGGTAAAAACGCAAAATTCTGTCAGTAAGTACATTTTATATCTGGTATCATGGTTTAAGTCATCTCTTGACGATCATCAGAACAGTCAAAGTCAAGTACAAGGCTGCTATTTGCGGCAACGGCAACTATCTTGAAAAGCGGATATTGTCACGGCCGTCAAGCTTTTTAAATAGGTAGAATAAAACGGTTATTCACGTCAGTGGGTGTCTCGAAGACAAGAGATGTTATCACAGTTAAATTCAAAACTACAATATTTTATAAAATTCCGAATTAAAAATCTGCATGAAAAAAAGCTTTAATAAAAAAAACCTTTTCTAAAAACAAGCTTTTATTTTTTCTTAATAAAATCAACTGATCGAATCAAACGAGCCCAAACTCGATGAGGTTGCGTCGCTTAATTACGGCGTTCCTATGGCCACCTTCCAGCTCCATCATCAGATCAGCTCTATGTTATAGTTACATTGCATTGTCATCCGATTAATACATGCATGCTAAATTTCGGCTCAATCGGAAACCGGGAAGTGGATCAAATTTCACTTGCAAGATTTGGTTACAGACAACGGGACAGGTGAAACTAAATAAAAGCTTATAAAATACAGTGTTATTCCCATTATGGTGGCCTACATTTAATCCTGGGTCTCACCCAGCGCCGGTTTATTATTATACGTACTATACTGGTTATTTAACGTTCTAAAAATCTACGCGATTAATCTAATTCACTCATTTAAAGCCCGGTATACACGGCAACGATAAAACTGCGCAAACGAACTGTGCAGTTCATTTGCGCAGTTTTATCGAACGTATGGACAAAAATCGGTGCAGTTTTTTTGGTTGGTGCAAGCCATCGGAGCAAGGTTCAAAATCTATTCGATAAATCGTTGTCGATCGCGTTTGCACAGTTTTATCGTAGTGTGTATACGGAAGTCGGGCCAATCATTCAGTTCTTTCGCAAGGGTTGATGTAGGCGGACGCGTCGGCGCACGTTAAAACATGTCGCAAGAAGATTGTAGCGGAATTCGTGAGTTATTGGAAGAGTTTATCCAGTGCTATAAAAATGAAGTTTGCTTATGGAATAAGAAAAGTAAAGATTATCACGACCGTAACAAGAAAAATGCTGCCTACGATAGGCTAAACTACGAGTTTTTTGCACAAAATAAGCCAGACTAGCGCAAGCACTTCATCATCTTCCATCGCGAATGACGTGTATTTCGTCTGAGTTTCTGCTGGGAACTGACCAATCGACGCAGATATCGTAGATATGTGGACGCACTACCTACGTTCGATAAACTGCGCAAATGAACTGCACAGTTCGTTTGCGCAGTTTTATCGTTGCCGTGTATACCGGGCTTTACCGTGGCTGCAAACTCTCGAGACTACGCAGTTCATCGTATCGTACAACGTTTATTCCAATAACCCAACCGACCCTGACCAACAACCACCGGTAACCGGTCGGCTGCAGACGTGCCTTGCACTTGACCGTTAAGTAAATCGATTCTTATACGCCTATCACTTAGGCGATCCTAGCCGATCGTATCTTTGTAGGTCAATTTTGTCGTAAAATTGTCACTTATAGCTGTTGGAAGGTTAGGCGACGGAAAGGTTTAAAAACTTGTGCCAAATTTTCAGTATCATATGGTATATGGGTTTTAGAAGAAACCATGTTGGTATGATGAATGATATGATAAACATCGTAATGGGATAGAAGTTAGCGAACTTATTTCTGCTTTTGATAAAACCTGTTAGACCGTTCGATCGTTACAATAGTTAATAGATTTTTATGGGACTGAA
This sequence comes from Carposina sasakii, assembly GCA_014607495.2. Classification (NCBI taxonomy): domain Eukaryota; kingdom Metazoa; phylum Arthropoda; class Insecta; order Lepidoptera; family Carposinidae; genus Carposina; species Carposina sasakii. The sequence continues at coordinate 2,569,046 of CP053155.1, read as the reverse complement.
CGAATCCTGGTCAGAATTGTAATAATTATGATGAACTAGCTGCACGTAGGTAGTTATTTGTAATTCCTGGAACATATCGCATTGCCACAAAATTACTTTATTACAGAAATGACGCGAAACTTTTGCTTTCAAAATAAAATTGTTTTCATTATAACTGGGAAATTCCCAGACGTCGCCGGTGGAGGTGACTGCCATGCCAAGTATTTTAGCGCATCTACACTCGTATTATAAAGAGGCAATGTTTGTTTGTTTGCATGAATAAGCTCCCCGTAACTGGTGATCATTTTGAAAAGCTCTTTTATCATTAAATACATACATATAATCACGCCTTTATCCCTTACGGGATAAGTTAGTTATAAATTATCCGGGACATGTGTAAGACCATGAAAAATACATTTGTATAAGTACGATATTTTATAACCCTCCTTTCTGGCGCAGTCGGGTAAATAAGTCGAAACATTAATAATAATGTGCTATGGACATCATATCAATTTTGGTACCATTTTGGGAAGTAAGAATACGGTATATCCGAAAAGTAAAATGATTTTGACTGAACGAAGGGAAGGACTATCGTCTATGGGAAATAAACGAATATAGAAGCGAAGCGAGGGCGAACGAATAGTAAACTAATTTAATGAATGTTTACATTACAGGAGGAATTTATGTTTGAAGAAGCGCGTTGGTTAGCACTAAATATACCTAGTTTACACTGGCAGGTCGTGTCTTGCTCATGTTATATGTAACGTAACGTAACGTAAAGGACACGTTGAATGATGAGGATTTTAGTTTATCAATCTTAAGAAAGGTCACATTGACTAAATAATGAATTCCGTCTAAAATTATACAGCTGATGCATATCGTTTATTTTGACAAATCAGCCCACATACGACTTGTTGGGATTTAGAGTTTCAGAACAAATACAACAACAATGTAGGTAGGTAATTGTAGGTTTCCTGTTAATGGAACATTTGCACAGTCCAATCGGAAAATTGTAAAATTTTATCTAAGCCCCCTTATGTATCCTTCCAAAGCTCTCAATGAAACCATCGAATCCTAAAGCCACGCAGCTATTATTAAAAGTTTAGCCGCGCTTCCGTTTAGCAATACAGTAATTGTTTCGAATCCGGACCGTTATATTTAATATATTTGATAATCACGCGACCTCGCATGCACGCCATCGCTGTTGTTTTATCGGGATCTTATCGTTGCGTTTCAAAAATGTCAAAATGGAGAGGGTGCTAATCGCTACCGTCCAACTGAAAGTGTTACCAGAGAAATAAATTAATTGCCACCCAAAGAAATGTACGCATTTCCCAAGGGTACCTACGTACGAGTGCAGATGTATGGAAGTTTCTTAAATCATCTGTCAGAGGTGTCAGAAGCTCATCATGAAGACCAAAATGAAGATACCTAGGCCTACTTACTGTATGGACGGAGTACGTACGCTAAAGAGGTGATTCGATGATCACGTTGCACTAGTTACGACCTACAACTGGTCAGAAGTGTCAGAGCTCATGATGAACATATCTAGTCTTAGTAGTACGAACAGGGTAAGCTAAAAAAGGTGATGCGATGGTCTTGGTCAATATTGCACTACGACCTATGTAGCCTACCAGTGCAATATGAACCAATCACTGGCTAACTGTTTTCTATGAATTGAATATTCTAAGGTTGCCTTGCTTTGCTAAGTTGATATGGATGCGTTTAATACCCATCCACCAATCAAATTCATTAGCATCATGGACCCATGAAAATTATTAGAAAATTATGGATATCACACGTATCAGTAGCAGCGTAGCACATAAAGACAGCATCATGTCTGGTGGAAAGCCATCCAAGGCTTCGTGTATTGGGTAAGCAAAGGTTGTGTCACCTTTAACACCGAGCAATGTATTGTGAACACACATCAATCAATGGCGATTACCATTGCTGGTTCCGTTTACCGGTAAAGCCCCAGGAAGTTTCGCAACTGCTAGTCAACCGTCTTCTATGTGTCACACCTCAAATTGATATTCTACTAACTTAGTTTATGGTACCTATAGATAGATAGTAGTGTTTATCTAGATATCCTATTTATATATTTCATGACTATTTGGGCCGTCCGCCCATTTCAGGAAACCTGAAAATTTTGTGAACTGTAGGGATTACGTGCGTGATATGGAATTCGCTGTAAGCCTCAGTCAGAATAATTATTTGAAGTCTATCTTTCAAGTAATATAATAGTTATTATCATATTATATTATGTAGATCCTTCTAATATTATAACCAGTTGTTGCCCGGGACATCTACAGAATGTAGCCTATATGCTCCGTGCTCTCAACTATATGTATTCCACTGGTGATATGTGAAACTCTCCTCTAAGGAAAATAACTAAATTACCTTGCCTACAATGTCAGACCGTAGCCGTAGACCTTAAACTATTGCCTACCTACTATGTTTTCCTTATAACGCATGACGTTAATCATTGCGTAAATGGCATGATGTTGCCCTTTCCTCCAATCTCACATAATAGTACATAACAATAAAATAGTATTAAACAGTGTACCATAGTGTACCTAAGTTTTTTGTGAGGTTCTTTGAATAGCTTTCACAGATCTGAATATCAGTATGCAACGCAACAGGCATGAAAATGGCAGCTATACCGTATGCTTCAAATGCTTTGTATTCGTAGATTATCTATAATTACCTTGATAAATTCATTGACGCTTATTTTAAACTCTTTTGATTACAAAGCAATTGAAGCATATGGTACGGTTACATTTTTCTTGCCTGTTGCGTTGCATACAATTTTTTTAAAGCAATAAATGACTGACCCGGTCTAAACTGTCATTTTTGACACATTGTACCTATACAAGTCAATAATGGTGTACAAGAAAGTGGTATTATGTATATGAGCCTTTATGTACAAATTTTACCCTTATAACGTCTTTAGGTAACCCAAAGTACGTCTGTAGTCCACACACGAAAGATTTTCCTAGCAAAAGCATTAATTTGACTTTCATAAGTTTTTCCGACATTTCCGTGCGCGCGTAAAGGTTAAGCATTAAAAAATAATTGCTTCTATTTACGAACAAGTACCTACTAGGCGTCTGTCTCACTAGCACACTATGGAATGGTAGCGCAACCAGGCTACCATTGTGTTTTCAGTCACATAAAGAAGGGCAAGTACGAACTTACTTGTTTGACACTTCGCGATGTGGTTACGGGGTTACACAAGCAAAATCTATTAGATTTACTATGTGAAGATTTTGTTCAAGAAAAAACAAGAAAAAGTTGTGTGTGCTGCAGTACCTACAACGCCACAAAACTTCAAATAGCATCTCACACATGGCATAACTATTATCGATCTGCCGTTTTCACCATCCAGTTACTACCAGCCGCCCTCTTCAAGTTGTCGGTCCATCTGGCCGAAGGGCGTCCAACGCTAAGCTTGCTGAGGCGTAGTCTACATTCGATAAACCGCTTACCCCACCGTCCATCGGTTGTACGACAGATGCGACCAGACAACATCAAAAAAGAAACCCTTCCAAAAACTTCTTGGTCTATTGGTATCTCGACTTGTCGCGCTACCAACTGGCCTCCTATAAGAGCCCTAAAGTATGTTAATGAGGCTCTCGTGCTCCGATTCTCTCCACCGTACATTGTTATAGCACGCTTATAAAGCACAAGTTATTAGCTTTTATCGCTCATGCAAATGTTTTGGCGTCATAGCGTTTATGTTGTTTGTTGCGCTGGTATTTTTTTCTGTAATCATCATCATTTTCTTCTATTTGAGGTACCTAAACGGTTGTTTTGGTCTTTATTCCACTGTATACTATTTGAATAAGCTAGCAAAGATTGAATGTTGCGTAATAACCGTTTGTTTTGGTACGAACTACGATCATAATTTTGTACGGCAAAAGGATGAAGGCCATATTTTTCAGAGAGCGTTCCTGACATTTGGAATGAAAGGTTACCTTTGCAGATTCCAAATGTCGGAGCGGAAGACCTAGGAAGTGTCGGATGGAGTGTATGAAAAAGGATATTCGTAGGAATGTTACTGGGGATGCGTAACACGATAATTGGAATGATTTTTGGAACGAAGTTCCTTACGGCAGGCTTGGAGGAGATAGGAATTTTGCTGCGCGACCGAACTGAAAAAAATGTGATAGTAAAACCGTAAGAAAAAGTGCGTGGAATAAAACCGTTAAATGAGACGTGCGCAGGCGCGTCAGTCGTATACACATGCGAGTAGTGTATAATACCTTTCTCTTTCTCCCTCTTTCTTTTCGTTCTCTCATCCCTTCTCTCTCTATTACTACTCCACCCCGCCAATGCATAGTATATACTCATGAATTCATGGACAAGCACGTGGCGAATACATACATCCCAGTTGCCCTGGGATATTGTCGCATGACCTTTTATAGGATGACTGGTAGGGATCATGTCCCAGCAGTGTCCTACTATGACTCTACCTACTAAGGGTTCCAAGTAAGAACCCGCCGCTATAGAACCCTCGAAAGAACTACGGCGGGGATTGTGTTGGCCATGGAAGGTCAGGTCAGGGCTGCCTGTTGGGCCAGTCACCTGCCTGGTGTGTGAGCTTCTATGAGAGGGGTGCGGCGACCCCTCTGACGGGGGCGCCGCTTATTATTTGTATTAGCTGAACGACTAGGTAAAGTGGCCAAATACGCTGAAATTGCGTCGTCCTCCTCCGTGAGAACATCCCGGGGACGTCTACGACGCCCCCCGCAAATGACGGGGCTTGTAGTTAACGGCTTTCCCAACCAGCGGGTTTAATGGGAACGAATGGAAGGAAAATTTATATTGCGCCAATCGGAGTAGGTAAATGGGAAAAGGGCTATATTACGGCTACCTTCAGAACCTATACTCATATCAAGTATTATTTTGCAGCTGCGCTATTTTTTTGTTTTTATTAGATACCAAAAATACATGTCCCCTACACAAGTGTTGTGGTTGTGTATTCAGTACATACCTCTACGCGCACGTCATACATATGTAGAAATGTTTGAAACGTGTGTTTATGAAACACGACGCTAAATCATGCCACCGCACAGTGTATTACTGCGGTTTCAATAATTATGATTACTCACTCAGTGGGTGAACCACGAGTTTTACGATACTACGAAAGCGATCGTAAAATCATGTAGGTATATTATACCGTACTTTTGCCCTGTGGGCTAACTTTGGCCCATAACAAAATAAAATTTTTCCCGCTACGAGCTATCGATATATTGCGCTTATCGATATAATATGTGGATAATTATTAATATATTATTATATTTTCTAATTTAATCCGTCTACCCGCAGGTAAGCGACGTCGGCGGCTGCGGTTACCACCTGGCCACCATGCTGGGTCTGCTGCCGGCTCAGGTTATCAACGTATACCTCGGGTCCACGCTGCGGTCCATACACGATGTGCTGCATGAGCCCCACCTCACCGGTTATGTGGTGTTTGCTTTTCAGGTGAGGATATAATACCAACTAGTGTACTGAATTGGACGTACTTCTTGTGCTGATGCGGGGCTTCACTGGAATGCATCAGCTGCATCTCCTTCCGTGCACGTTGTAAGAGTCTAGTAGAACATTCGGCTCTCTTTTGGCATTTTTGTCCAAAAAAATGTTATCCTTTGCTGATGTGCGAGGCTTCACTAGAATACATCAGCTGCATCTCACGGTAAAAGATGTCGTAAGATTCGATTACGAAACTCGGGTATTCTCTCAGGCTATATAAGCTAGCAACTTGTCACTGATTATTTACATCTGTACCTGATAAGCTAAACGTGGCTATGAGATCCCCTTTATGGTCCGCTTTGACTTACTTGACTTATATTCCTGTGTCCCCTGGCTGGGGCAGAGGGCCTCCTCTGGCCTCCACAGATGTCCGCCATCCCGTTCGGTTCTGAGCGTCACGTTTTATTTCGCTCCAGGTATTTCCTACTTTCTTCGCCTCTGCTATGATTGTACGCCGCCAGGTCTTAGGATGGCCACGTTTGCGCTTCCCTTGGGGGTTCCAATTCAGGCTTATCTCGGTATGTGGTTTTCCTCCCTTCGAAGCGTGTGGTCGATCCACCACGCGGCCGAATCTGCTGGTCACCACCGCAGCGCCCAGCTAAGTTCGAGATTTTCTCGGACCAGTAAATACCGAAAATATTGCGAAGACAGCGGTGCCCTGGGGACTACGTATGGACTGCAATGGCTAATGATATAGGTATATAAGTTTCTCTACTGTGAAACAGCCGTGCGTATAGTTCAAATAGACGAAGTCGTGGATGTCTGTTAGTCTCCCAATATAGCCTACCTACTGGGATATAATTGCCGATAGATTCCTCATTCGAATCTGTTATATTTTATGTCTCTTATATAGGTATTTTGGACTATGTTGTCAACACGGGAGGCGCTGCTGCCCACCTCCCGTAAACCCTTAATCGCCTCGTACGATACCCACACGGTTAGAGATTGTCACTCTGCCGGCACATTTAGGGAATACAAAGCTGAAGGTCACTACCGCCTGTCCAGCGGTGATATGAATATGCTGTCATTTGTTTTTTCTGCCTTTTTTTTCTGGGGGAAGCCTACGTCCAGCGTGGACTAGCAATAGGCTGTTTAATTGCATCATGATACCCTGTTGTTAACAATTTCTCTATACTTGCTTGGCTTGCTGGAAGAGCTGGTAAATAGCGATAGCGTAAACAAGTAACGCTATTATCCGAAGCGAAACGAATCTCGTTCAGTTTCGCTTTACCTCGTCGCTATGCTCCGTTATTGTGTGGAATTGGACGTACATAGATAGAGCTGGTTGACATCCATTGACCTAATAATACAGATGTGGACCAGTCCAACCGAATTCATGTTGCAATTGACCCCAGAATGACTTAAGTGCAGCTCGGTGGCACCTCCTGCCAATGGCGATAAGATTATTTTTATAGCACTATTAAAAAGTTATAAGAAGGCGAAGCGTAAACTTAATGCTATGTAGAGTATTCTTGTAGTTGACCAGTAATGATGAAGATCAATTTGAAGGTGCTCATAAAAAAACTATATCTTCTATTGCAATATATACCAGTGGCAAAAGGACAAGGGGTTCTCTGGCTGCGTTTTATTTGAAAGAGCGGTTTTTCTTTTGTTTAATTAAATTAATTTTATCTAAGAGTCGAGATAGGAACTTGGCTAATCCTCTCAGGCGATGTAGCTAGTAACTCTCTCTGTCACTGATCTGTCCCTGCTATGCTAAACATGATCCTGCAGTTTTGGCTCGCCGAGTCGTGTCAATATGTATGGTTTTTAATTTTAACCAGGGAATTCCAAACATTTTTTCTTCAAAAGATCCCTTTCAAAAGTTAACTGGTTCTCGTGGACCCCCTACAGGCCTACATACACCACATACCAATTAATTGTGAAGCCTCATTTTTTCACGCAAATTGAGACCCCCATCGAGTCTCCTGTGGACCCCTGGGGGTCCACCTGGACCATTTTGGGAACCACTGGTTTAAACTCTACTACCTATATGGTACTACTAGTTTGAAATAGCGTGTTTGTTCGGTGAGACTACTTAAATAACAATATCCCGGTAATTGACAATAATATGAAAGGATAATATAATATATTGACAGGTTTATAGATTATCTTCCAATATACCTATAGATAACGGGTAGTTTCTACCTACATTATCTGGTAATCACTTGTTATTGCGTTTAATAATGCCCACGCAAATTTCCATGTTTACCATAAGTATGACAAATTAATTATTTTTTCTTTTGTACTCGTAGGTGCAAATCACTTATCGCAAAAGCTAACTGTTCTCGATAATTATATATTCGATAAAAACAATCTTGCATTATCGATAGCTAACTATAAATACCTTTGATTTCTGAATTCTGATCTTCTGAGCGATTATTGGTGTGGTTGATAGTGAATATGCCTGTCCACATTGATATGATGAATATCGATGTTTGTTTCCGAGTCATGAATGTTTTTATTACTAGGTGTTTATATATTTATTTACCTATAGCTTTTAGTAACCACGAACGACACAAGATCTTAGGGGAAGTGTACCTATGTATTTATATTTTTTTCATATTTATTATCTATCCCTGATCATTTATGTCGTCTGTCCCCGCTATGCTGAACAGGCCAGCTGTGGGATGTCCTTTATGATCCCGTTCTGGCAACCCCATTTCGAAAACACAGCCGTGTAGATAAATACACATATGTATATTATTTTATTTATTAATAATTTAATTAATAAATTAGGTAGCTAAACTTTGGCCTCTAATTCCAGATACTCATCGGCATCACTCTCATGGTGTGGGTGGTGCAGAAAGCGCGTAAGGAGCTGACCATTGCCATCATGGTGGCGGAGCTTGGCGGTCAGAACACCTTATCCAGTTCCAGCAGCTCTTCCATCAGCTAGCCCACGGCAAAGGCTTCCACGGACGTGGACAGCGTCTCTGATGAACGCAGCTAGCTAACTGCGCCTGGCGGGTGTGAGGAAACGTTCGTGTGATTCGGGCAAGTGAGGGGCGCGTTCTGCCGTGATCACCGGCGGATTCTATTGGTGGTTGAATTGAGAAGTGCGATTGATTTGTTGAGCTTGATCCAGACTTGAACACGACGATGTCACAAGTTGTTGATACTATACATGGTATAGGATCACTCATAGATCGCGATATTTCGTATTTGCGAATGTACAAAGCTATTCCGGAGCATGCTTAACAAGTAATTTAGGGTGCTATCAAGTGGACATAACAATACAAGTGTAGGTAAGTTTTTGAGAATACTCATTCAATGTGTTTTTTCTTTTACTCGCTAATTAGGTTTAGCCTAGCCGCGGCCGACCTTCATTAGACTAAAAAGATTATCTCACAACCTTCGAGATGTTTAGTTATAAACGTTTTTATGACAACCAATTGTGCAGTCGCATTAAATAAATAACTTTTTTTATACATATAATTTCTAATATTGTAACCATGGATTATAACTAAATGCGAAATTAACTCGGTATGTGTGTTTCGCTTTCACGTCAAAACTACCGAACCGATTAAAATTAAATTTTGTGCACAGCTAGTATATTATAAAGCCTGAGAAATGACACAGGCTACTTTTTATCCACGGAGACAGCGGAAAATGTTTTTAATGCCGGATAATTGCGACATTTTGTATTTTCTGTATTCCACGCGGACTTCCACTGGTAATAATATAATTGAAAACTCTTTTGTAATTCTTTCTACGAATATTGCTTTTAAAATAGCACCCCTTTACGTCAATCGATACCTCTATCACAAATTAAAAGCAAACTTGGTACGAGTCATTACGGTAGTAGCAATTTGTTTTATTATGTCATTGTGTGGTCCCCCCACTATGTAGCCCCACACACCAGCGTGAGAAGGCAATAGAAGGGTTAATCTATGTGATAATAGTGTATAATAATGTATATTAGATGATAAACTTCCATGAAGTATATGGTACTGCCCATATTAGTTTTTTGTGGTGCTTAGTACGTTCATCCGCACTTGTAAAAATGCCTTTTCATCAGATTTGCGTTATGCTAGAGTCCGTTTCATAGAATAATTCCTATGCCTGATTTCGGAACTAACAGATTTTGTATGCAGTTACACAAAAAATGCACACAAATACACAGTAACTAGCGCCATCATCCATCGGAACTATACGGTGAAACGCACAATACGTTGCTGTGAATCGATGCGTTTGATATTCACCAATAAAATTCATTGACGTCATGGACCAATGAATTTGATTGGTGGATATCACACGCATCCATAGCAACGTAGCACTCCCCTGGTGGAAAGGCAGATTAAATCATTTTACTGTCCTCTATCTCATACCGTCTAACTGTTATTGACAGAATCAGAAAGGGATGTAATAATGTGCGTGTGGACTTTAATAGCTTTTCTGTGTCAATTCGTCTGGTTTGGTTCCTATCAATTCATGCATCATTGCTGAGTTTATTAGTAGCATTTAAACTTAATAAAAAGAAAAACTAGCAATGCTCTTCAAACACTAGCATACAAACGTGAATCTAACTCCAACATATTAGGGTTCTTCGTAAATTTTTGTAGATAATAAGCAATGATGTCATCGTTACGGAATAATTCAAGGATTTTAGTCTGTTTGTGATTGAAATTCGAAAATTCGTCTCGGCAGTGCGTGTTATCCATGAAATGTCCCGGCAATTCGTTTCACGTTAAAAGAGCTATCAGAAAAAACACATAAATGTGTACACATTTTAAAATCCTCATTATCTTGACATTTCTATGTTAATCACCTACGCTTAGTGCAAGATCCAATCTAGACATTGAACATACGATTCATCTTCATAAGTTCGATCCCAGTCACGGGCCTGTACCAATGAATTTATTTCATGTACAGATTTTAATGTTGCAAAATTGTCACTTAGCTCGTGCCTCGGAAAGCACGTAAAACCGTTGGTCCTGCGCCTGATCTCTCTCGGGTTGTGTCGGCTTTCCGTCCCATCGGACTATGAGAGTAACGGAATAGAGAGTGCATCTGTGTTTGCGCACACACTTGTGCACTATAATATCTCCTGCGTACCTGGCCAATCTCCGTAGAGATTGGTCGCCGTGGCCGAAATACGGTCGGAGATCATCATCATCATCTTCATAAATCGGTACTAATTTGAAATTGAAAGTCTGTGTTTTGTTTTCATGAACTGTACGCAAAGTGTATGAAATTTGGTATACGTCTAATCTAAGGTAGACTCCGTTTCATGGAATAACTCCTTAAACTTTTTTTTGTACAGAAAGCTACACATAGTAACTAGAAACAAAGGAATCTATACCTATACAGTGAAATGCACTCTAGTACTATACGTACCTACATGGCTATCCCTTTTCCTCTTATATTTTGTTGAAATTTAAAATACAAAAAAGAAATTAAATACGTGGGTATGTATTGTAAATTCCCAAGCTACCTCGCGAATTGCTTCGTGTATTTAATTTTTTTAAATACTTAATCGAGGTAAGTTTGTCAAGGAGCCTATTGTTATTTGTGAATGCCTGGGAACGTATGGGGACAAACACGCAGTGTTTTGTGCTGAGTAAATATGCTAATGGACGCTCACTGTTGTAGGTACATAAAAAATGACTAAACTTCGTTTCAGCAATCAATTCCTTTGACCTAGGCCAGAGATTTGCAAACTTATTTCGCCTAACGCCCACTTTGAAAATCAGTAGCGATCCCCATTTTAATTTCACCTTAAAAATGTCAATAGCATATTAGTTGTGTTATTTTTTTCTGGGGCCTTAACTGCCCCTCTCTAGGCTTCCAACGCCCACGAGGGGGCGTTATCGCCCTCTTTGGGAAAGACTGACCGAGGCGCTAGTGTCTTTATAATTCTAACATTAAGTTATTAATTAATTAAGTTATAATTTTATTTAGTTTCGTTTCCATACGCTTTGCAATGTACAAAATCAAACGCGTCATTTTTCGCTGTTCGTATTTGCAAGGCGTATTGATTTATGCGTTGGATTTATTCCAAATGTATTTTTAGTTCGTTATACAGTTTATTGGACTCGAAAAACTTACTTGGTTTTGTATTTGTGCAGTATTTGTGATCCATATATTTTTTTCATCATTTGGACCGTACTCCAACTTTTTCGTACAAAATATTACTTTAATTAAACCTTGGAGCATACAGGAATAAGCTATGCTTGGAGCAAGCTTATGACGTATCTGTAGTTTGTATGTAGGATTACGACTGCGTTGAATTGTTTAGTAACAAATATAAATAAATATAATATACCAAAGCTTTCCTTCATTACAAATTTTATTTGAATTATAACTTGGCGTGTTAAGTGTTAAGTCGAAGTTAAATAGTGTGTTAAAATATCAGACGAATTGAGCATGATTGTTATTAAGTATGATGGTTATTAAGTATGTGATGATGAAGTTCCCTATAGCTGCCGCTGCCACATTCATAGATGTTTGTCAGGATGTAGCTATTAAATAGACGAATCGCTAGGCAGCTTCGATATACTCTGTACCAATTTCAGTGTGATTTGTAGATGGAAATCGGGCTATTCAGCAGGTAAGACTCGCCAACTCATTTTCATGGGCCCCTGAAACGGCCGCACGCACGAGCGACAAAGGGGCACATTTGGTGAAACGGCCGCACGCACGGATTGGAGGGGTGGAGGGGGCCCCTGGACTTTAAACCGAAGCCAACGTTGATACAGACCATAAAGTTGGGGAAACTGTTCCTCGTCAGACCTCACCAGGGTCTTCCCCCGGGGAGGTGGGAACGCTACCTACATCGCCACAAGCTGCCTTGCGGCTTATTTATTATTATTATTATATATTATTAACTTTATGGTACAGACTCAAGTCGAAAAGGCCCGAGAAAAACTAAGACACGTGATATGTTTTCGAACCTTTTCGACGTAAAGCCGGCTTTTCACCTACCGAGTAGGCTTGTACGAATTAGGTTGTATATAAGAGTTGCGCTCGGATTAGATGTTTACACGATACGAGTAGCGTCCGAGAAGTCATCGGTAGCCTACTCGTACTGTGAAAACCTGGATTAAGTCTGTAAGGTCTATAGGAGTTTTAGTTTATATATAACGTTTTTTAATTGAGATTATGTACATACGTTGAAGATTATGTTTACAATTTTTGCACTTTGGAGGATATATCCTATACATCCATACACATGCATTAACAGAAGACCAATTTTATTGCACTAGCGTTGCTACTAGCGCTCTAGTGGTGTACCACTGAACTACGAATCTGACGCGGGAAACTTTAGTTCAGCGTTTCATAACAGGGATGCTAGTGGCAGCACTTGTAGTACAAATAGTGTTCTAATATTGCTTTATCATAAAAAAAAATTAGAGCAATATTGCTGTTATATACTTACTTATTATTAGATGGAGGCCTCTATGAGTTCGATACAGTATCGAATAGATATTGTATTTATTTTCATCTCAAATAGATATTGTATTGATATCGATATTTATTTGATAAATCAATGGATTGTAAACCTGTGAGGCGAGTGCAAAAGTCTTACTAAAAGTGAACAGCTTCAATACTGGAATAGAGTGCATAATCGCCTGTCAAGTGTTCATGTACAATAATTATACTTAATTAATTCTGTATCTTACCTATTCATTTGAATACTATTTTTTTATCCATTTCCCAGGTCTTTAACTTCAATCCTTTAATATATACGTTAGTATTAAAAGCGTTGCCAAATTATACAGTCGTGGTCAAAAGTGTTACGGTTCATTATTATTAAACATATTTTGGACCAGATAAGTCTAGTCTTTAAAACTCAAAATTACACCTACTAATTTGTAATTTTAGTCCTTCCTTGTTTCTATTTTTTTTTTTATTATTTTATTTTGGCTGTCATATTATTTGCCAATGCTGATTTAATGTTTAGCATTTATTCTCATGAAATTACTAAGGTACTGTTCATAAACTATATGAAGTTTATAAATTATGTTTGCTTTATTTATTTTAGATAGAAATTAAATCATTTATGTTTTATTGTTATTATATTGCTGTTTTAGTACGAAAACTACTTAATGATGTAACTTTTGTGAAATTACTTGTTGTATTTAGAAATACTTATTTATTTTCGGGTGCGTTCCTTATAACGTGATTATGTAAGTAGGTTCGTAAAAATAATTATAAAATATAATTCTCACGTATTGGTGTTGAAATGCACTAGTGCCTAAAACTAATTTATTTTAAATAAAAAAATTAAGTGTTAAACACTAACAATAAACTTACTGGAATGTGCAATAATAGTCATAATATGAAATTGAGATAGCTTTCTCAGTATCATTTTAACATTATTTTCTTCCTAGTAGACCGACTGACTAGTTCTTTATCCGAACAAGTGAGATGTTTTGTGGTTAATTATAATGACTATAAGTTCTTCCTTTAGATGTTGTCACAAACTCGAGTCTAAAATTTTCTTGTACAGTCATAAAAATGCTGTTTTCTATAATATTCATATTATTTTGCATTTCTATAATATAGATAATGTTATATTATGTTGTGCCCCTTTAAATTAAATAAATTAAAACTGTTATGTTATTTTATATAACTTTCAAAACATACTATTTTTTGGAAAATATAGTAGACTAGGTGTTTTTAAGAGTAGTTTAATAACTTTATATATGTAAATAACTACATTGTATATCTCAGCCATTTAAATAAAGGTATTGATATATATTAGGTAGGATGTCTTGTTTTTTTAGACGCTTATTAACTAAATGAACTAAGCTACCGTCAAACAATGCCACCACTTTCATACCCTTTGTTTAAGAGACTGAGCTCTAACTTGGCTCAACTTATGGCAAAAATATAAAAGGCCAAGTAGTCATCTACACACTATAAACAATTATCCTATTTGATTCAGTTATAAAATGAATACTTCTTTGGTGTAAGTACCAACTCAACTATTATTGCAATTTCATGTTCAATAGGTAATGAAAAAGCCTAATTTTATACAACGATTTGTGCCATATCTATGTTCTTTTTTAATAAAATTTTGAGTATTGTCGAGAACATTTCAGAAGTTAAATATGATGCAATCATTAAATGATGCACCGAAAACTATTTCAATCTAATTTTATAATTAGAAAGAAAGGTTTGTGCCAAATTGTTATGACCTTTTCTTATTGACTAAGATGTATAAGTACCGACATGATCCAGTTTAGTCCTATTTGCTTGCTTTTCAATACAATAAATATACTTACACTACTTCAAGTCTATAAGGTAAGGGACTATATGTGGTCTGGATATTGTATATGTCTAATACTTAGTTAAGTATATTTTTTTAATTGAAATCACAATTGATGTAAGTCACCGTAAGAGATTTTCCCATCAATGTAATTACATAGTATTATAGTATGTACATATGTACCTACTATATTTTATTACTTAGTACAGCTGTTATTAATTATTATTGAGATAAAACAAAATAATAAATTTAAAGTTTGCTCCACTCAACCCTTTGTTTCTTAAATATTCAAGAATGTGTGAATGTGTGCTTAGTAACTTAACTATGCTCAGTCATTTAAATTAATATTGTAAATTAATGTTACTATTTTTCTAGAATATTTAAACCCATATGTATTTTACTACAATAAGGAATATAACAATGCATTTATTGCTAACGAATTTATTTACTTTCTTTCGTGAAGTAATCCCACTTCTGTTATTATGTTAAGTAAGACTTAAATGTAACATATTAAAGTTTATTTAAACCTTCATGGTATTTAATTAAACCAACCTTTGTTACAAGACGCCTTAATATAAAGTGTAATAAATTATTCTTCTATGCTGCTCTGGAAGTGAAAAAAAAAACGTATGTACTACATACAGCTGCTTCTCTTCCCGGGCATACTGTACAAGCGTAGAAAGAGTGTACAAGTCAGTAGAGGGACAAGAGGGTCTTGGTGTTTTGTAGGCGATGGGCTGACCACTTGTCACTACTAACCGAACTTGTACATCTCAAATTGGTCAGAAGTGGCACCATGTGGTTCTATCGGCCCTTGGTGCTCTGCCTACCCCGTAAAGGATAAAGGCGTGATTATATGTATGTAATAAATTATTCCTCTATTTATTCTATTGTTTAATTATTACAACCTGTGTACACGATAGTACAAGGTTTACCACGAAGATGCAGGCATAAGTGGAGATAAGTTACCCTGAAAATTCCAGTAAGAAAA
Organism: Carposina sasakii; assembly: GCA_014607495.2. NCBI lineage: Eukaryota > Metazoa > Arthropoda > Insecta > Lepidoptera > Carposinidae > Carposina > Carposina sasakii. The sequence continues at coordinate 2,553,324 of CP053155.1, read as the reverse complement.
TGAATAATATGAATCTGTCATCAACGGTCATTACACACTCTGCCACTGGGGCAATGCATGCCCTGCAGCGTTGCCAGATGCACGATAATTATGGTAGATCCACGATAATTTTGAGTGTCATGCCATTAAAATTAGGTATCGCACGATAATTCGTTCAAATTCTACGATATTTTTGTCAAATCTACGATAATTTTGTAAACATCCAATTTTAACCCTTAAGAATTTTGAAATTTACCCCTAAAATCCAGAAAATTCCAACACGTGAGGGGGGGGGGTAGGATTTCATACCTTGTCCATATATTCTATAATGCGATAAAAACACGATAATTTTGCAACAAATATAAGATAATTTCGCAATGTACGATCTGGCAACACTGATGCCCTGTGACTAGAAATAGTTATACATAATGATAAGTATTCGATGGGACCGGCTCTACCTTTCCCACATAAAAGCTTTTGAGTTTCATGTTCTCAACTCTTAACTTATTCCACTGTCAAACCTGCGAATCGTAATACGAGTATAATATAATATTCCAGTTGTGGGTGTTAACCCTATAAATCTGTGTTTTATAACTTGTTAGCGTTCGTGTGCTGTGTGCATAGATTACCTCCTAGGAGGTAATCTATGGCTGTGTGGGACCGGCCCGAACGAATGCGAACCAGTTCATGATCGTTTTAAAAAAAAATTGACCAATTTCGGAACGAAGTTTCAAACTGTCATTTTTCATTTATCATGGCGGAGGACGAAGACGGTGTTTCGAACAAAAAATCTTCCGAAAATTCAAATAATGTCGGTCCGTCTCAAGAAAATACTCATGCTTCAGTTAAACCAGACTTAGGAATTGAGGAGACGAAATATAATAGTAATGAAAATGGTGACACATCTCCCACTGAACCGAGAAGTTCATCGTCCAGTGAGTGTTTTACGAAGTTGTTTTTTGTCTCTAAATATAAAGCTATTTCTAAATAAGTATCACTTATTTTTACAGAGTCTACTGGGGCCACTCGCAAAGAAGATAACCCGTTTTCATTTCGGCATTTTCTAAAACGAGATCTATCGTTACCAGGCAACTCAACTTACGAAAACACAGGGGCTAGACCCAAAGTTTATGCGAACACAGTGCAGCATTCTCCAACTAAAATAGACGTACACACTGAATCACGACGAGAAAAAAGTCGCTCTGTCGACACCCAAGCCAAAGAAAAACCGAATGATGCCAGTTGTCATCGCATAAGTGATATTACGTCTTCTAGTAGTTCTGTAGAAATCCCTTTTAGTGTAGTGGACAATTCAGAGTCTAAGCATAATTTATATTCAGAAAGTTCCGAGGCACCCTTCTATCATAGGCCTAATCTGGCATCTGAGCCTCTGGGCATGCCTTCACTGCCAGATTTTGTTCAAGATCATATTCTGGTTGAACAGGCTTACTTAAACTCAAATGGCCCAATATCAGTAGATTTAGACAATTTGCCAGACTTTACTTTTAACACCAATTACAATGATGGGTTTTCATCTAGTTCGAGCAGGAGGAATAAAATTAATTATGATGGTAATAGAGATTATGGATATGATGCATATGCTGGTGCTGCATCCACATCCAGATCTGGTTCAAGTCCCTCAAGAGGTATCCCTCTGGATCTTCCGGCTGGGGCGGAGGCAGCTGGTCCGATGCCTCTGGACCTCCCGGCTCATTTAAGTCTGGACCTGACTGAATCTGTCAATCCTGCAGACAGAAGAAATGTTTCTCCAAGGAATACATTCCCATTGGATCTGCCCACTAGTGCAGGTAAGAATTTTAACAATTTATATCTTATAAATATTATTAAGAAATGTTTTTTTTCACCCAAATGAGATTTTATATCTTTTTCGTTTTCTTATTTCCAACACTGAACTCAAAAGTAGTTAAAATGCATAAGTTGACAGAACACAGTAGGTAGGTGTGAAAGAAATATTTTTCCTACTAGAGCACATAAATAACTATAAGTAAGACATAAGAAAACCTTAGTTTTATCTACAGTGAAACTTATATAAGAGTAATGTACTTGTAAAATATTTGCATTCTGCCTTTGTTTAGATCATTCACAAAATGTATGTTATTTAAAAAAAATATATCTATTTGAAACCTCAATGCATTTGTATACTCATGTTTTTATAAGTTGTATACAATTGACCTTTATAGTAGACAATAAAGAATACTTAAAATGCATTAGACATCACTTTTTAACTATAGTAAAGTAGGTGAAAGGTATGTTGATATATATAATACTGTTTATTTATGTACATAATTGTATTTACTTTTGTGTACCAAAGAATGGGTAAACACACCAATTTGAATATTTTATGTTTATCAGTGATCATTATAGTGTGTTTATTAAACCTTATATCTGCCTCTGTATCAATCTTTTTTGACAATCTACATATCGCTTCTTTTCAACTGGCTAAAGGCAAGCAGCCGGCTGTAAAATAAACTACAAATTCTTGGCAATATGCATTACGAATGAAACTTTGCACATACAAAACACTTATATTTTACCATTTACCTATGTTCCACAAATAAAGAGTATTTGATGTGATTTAAGGCAAATTAGACAATCCCATTATCCAATTGACGGCCTATTTGTAGTGACCCTGCCTACAGACCCATAGGTGCTGGGTTTGAATCCCGGTATATGCCAACATTGATATGATTATCGATGATAATTTCCGAGTTATAAATGTTTCTATCTCTGCTCTGTATTTATATACCGTTACTTAGTAGCCATGACACAAGGCCAAGGTGTGTACACGCAGTGGACAAAGGACCGTCGAATTTTGGCGGTCCGTTATCTGTACACGTGTACAAGCGGTCATAGAGCGCCATACACCACCGTGGATATCCGTTTGTTGGCGTTACTTCATCCGTTCAGGTCTACAAGCGGCCTTAGGGATCTTAGTGTGGGCCTAGGTTAATGTACCTATATTATAAAGTGTGTGAGTATTTAATTTCGGTCAGGGGCGGAGTCTATGCGTCTGCCGGACTTCCTACCCCAGCGCGCGGGTCGTGCCTCGCCGGACTTCCTGCCGCACCCGGGCCGCACGTCGCCGGAGCCCGAGCATGCGGACGCGCAGCTGCAGCAAGTACTGAGCGAGCTGGAGCGAAGCCGGTGCGTGACCGCTGGTTGAATTTGATTTTAGAATTGTGCATGCTTAGACTAAGGAATCAGTAATTCATATAATCAAAGAGTGTACCTACATATGATTTTTGGAACGGCATTTGTTTGACCGGAGGGACCAATGACTTGAAGAGGGGGGCAGTGGACTGCAATAGGCTGATGATGATGATTTGTTTGTAGCTGAGTGGAGTGGAAACAGTGTTTTTTTTTTATCCTGGGGTTTAATTTGGCCCAAAATTAGAGACAAACTAAACTGGATGACACAAGCTACACCTATAGTGGTCGGCCTGTAAGACCTCTTAAAATCATAGGCAATATATATTGTTATATCAACTTTTAAAGGTGACTTGAATCGATATAGATATTGCGCAGTTATGTTTGTTTCCTACGCTTAATATTCTAGTATGCACGTATTGCACGTCGGCAGTATTAAAAACCAGACTGACCACTGTAACTGTCAATACATTACAGATCGGAGTTATTCGCGGAACGCTCGCTGCGCTCGCGCCTTGAGGATGAGTTATCGTCGATGCGCGCCGCCGCCGCGATACTGAGGGCAGAGGTAGCCAGGGACAAGGAAAGGGCTGCCAGGGAAAGGTAATTCCAGAGAGCAGGTTATTAATAGTAGTCACGTGTTTAGACGCGGGATCGCACTTTGAAATGTTTTTAAATTATGGCAAGAAACTATACAAACATAATGACTGGATTCGGCGGGAAAAGCTGGAAGGGTGCAGGTGTAAATTTCTTGTGGAAATCAAAATTTATTTGTAAATGGCTTGCATGTATCCGTAAAGTGATGTTTTCTGGTAGATAAGTTATATTTTGATAACTTGTGATGTGAATCTAGTGCGTGTGCATGGTTTTATACGCAGGTAAGCCGAGTAAAACTTTAGCTGGATTACGATCTCTTCATGGGCGCATGTAAGTTGTTTCTGCAATAATTTTTCATTTTGACAAACTTTACACTTGTTCTTGAGGATTTTCCCGACGTTTCCATTCATCATCATTGTCATTCATCATAAATTCAGAATACATTTTACTATACAATGATTAGGCTGTATGGGCTTAGTTCCCCTTGCCTTTCCTTCGGGATAAACTAAAAAAAAAAAAAAAAAAAAACATAATGACTGTTCTAGACCAGATTTTAATCCTGAATCTTATGTAATTAATTAGCTTAAGGCTCAACTTTGCGAATTTGTACAGCGCTGTAACTCCTCGTATGTACTTTATGTGTTAGTCATGTAGGCGTTATGTCTGCGTCTCTTATGTCAAAATCGTATGGATGGATAATACACGCATAGCGAGTACTTTCATCGAGCCACACGCCCTAGCCATATCATAGCGTATCTTATAGGGTACGCTGATCAAATAGTTTGTAATTGATTGCATAAATATTATGGTCGATTGTATGTAAAATTAGTTCTAGCTGTCCCTTTCTGTCACAGCCATTTATGTTAAGAACGGAGAGGGACAGACCTGACAAGATTAAATTTAGGTATGACGGTCAGAATCGACCATATTTTCAATTTGTATGTACCTACATCAATCAGAAATTAAAATTAATATAAAAACTCAAGGATAAAAATGTCTCTGTTTAAAGAGAGGAAGAACGTTCGAGGGAGGGGCAAGCCGCGAGAGACAGAGAGGGCGAGGGCGAGCGAGCGAGAGAGAGCGTGGCGGGGGGCGCTGGGGGCGTGGCGGGGGGCGCGGGCACTTCTCGCGGGGAGCCCGGGGCTGCCGGAACTCAGGTGTGTTTCCGTTTCACTACATATTATAAAACAAAGTCACTTCCCGATGTATACTTTGAGCTTTATCCTAAACTACGCAACGGGTATTTATGCGGTTTCTTTAAATAGATAGTGATTCAAGAGGAAGGTTTATATGTATAACTAGATACCCGCCCCGGCTTCGTACGGGTTTCACGCGGACGAAGTCGCGAGCGGCCGCTAGTGAGTAAATAAAGAGTGACGCAGTAACAAAGACTCTCACTCTCGTATTTATAATATTACATAGTTAGAATTCGGGTTAGTACAGATTATGGTTGATTCCGGCAGTCACACTTAAACCTAATCGTAAAATTAGTCCTACCTGTCCTTTTCTCTCTTAGCCGTATATGTCAAGAATGGAGAGAGATAGACCTGACTAAGATTAGGTTTACGTTTAAGTGTGGCGGAATCGACCCTGTTATTATATGTTGAGCGTGGCTATAGGATGTATGTATGTATGTATTATAACTAGTCCTAGTGTTCTCGTTAAAATTTTTAGTATTTCTTTATGGTGCATTTTATATAAAATTTGGAACTCCCGTTGGTCCCCTTCCCGTGGGAATTTCGGGAAATCCGTTCTTAGAGCTTTCTTGTAGCCCTAATCCGATTTCAGCTTCGTATAAATAGCGGTTTTCGTAAAAAATTTAAATTCCCGTAACTCCCCTTCCCATAGGAATTTCGGGAAATCCGTTCTTAGTGCTCCCTCGCAGTCCCTAATGAACATACAGGTCCAATTTCAAATTCATATGTATCGCAGTTGTCGTAAAAAAATGAATTCCCATTTGTCCCCTTCCCGTGGGAATTTCGGGAAATCCGTTTTGAGTCCTTCCTCGTTGTCCCCAATGAACATATATGCCCGATTTCAGCTTCATATGTATAGCGGTTCTCGTAAAAATTATGAATTCCCGTTAGTCCCCTTCCCGTGGGAATTTCGGGAAATCCGTTTTTAGTCCTTCCTCGTTGTCCCCAATGAACATATATGCCCGATTTCAGCTTCATATGTATAGCGGTTTTCGTAAAAAATATTAAATTCCCGTTGGTCGCCTTCCCGTGGGAATATCGGGAAATTCTTATAGCCTATGTTCATCCAGGTCCAATAAGGATTCTAACGGTGATAGAATTTTTGAAATCGGTCCAGTAGTTTCGGAGCCTATTCATTACAACCAAACAAACAAAGTTTTCCTCTTTATAATATTAGAGTAGATAATATAGTTTTTTACTTCTATATTGTCTGTTCATTTATACTTACTTTAATATAGGCTTACTTATTTTAATTTATTATAATTTCAGGCAAATGATCCAGAATCAGAAAACCTTGTTAGTAAATTAAAGAATCAAATTAAACAGTTAAAGGTAAGTTTTAGTTTATATTAATTTATTCTTATCATGTCTTTGCTCAAACGTAGATATAATCTGTCTCATAATCATGCATCTATAGATATCTTCATATATTTAAAGACTCACAAAAATCCGTTATTTTATATTTTGGGTTAAAGTGGAATAATATTAACTAGCTGGTCCTCAATTCTGCTAAAGGTTTTATCTGAAACGAAACCGTGTTTAGGTAGAAGCGCGTTGTGAGGCACAGTAATATGATGAAATAAGATGCATCTCTGCATGCCACAAGCTATTGTTTTTTGTATTGTATAAGGCGATAAACACACTGCAAAGCACCACGCCGCATGTTGCGTGTCGACGGACCTGCACAGGTACGCGTGGATGCATTTTCTGTGTGTTGGACTGTGCGTGTTTTCTATACAAACGGAGATACAAGCGACGTTAGAAAATGCATTCACGCGCTACGCTACGTGCAAAAATATACTCAAGCGTATAAAGCATGAGATCTCCTCTATGATTCCACAGTTTTGGTTGACCCATTTCAGCAGGGCTATTACATAACTTGCAGTAGCAAAGCTGAAGCAATTACACACTAACAATTTTCGTGATCGCATTGCTATTGCAAGTTTCGTAAAGCCCTGCGGGGACTCAGCCGTGTATGTATGTATGTATGTATGTATTGTCTGTCAGGAGGAGCTAGCGGCGTCGCAGAGCGAGGCGCAGGCGCTACGTGCCGTGCAGAGCCGCGCCGCCAGCGACCTGCGACGCGCGTCCGCTCGGGCTGAGACCTCGCTCAGGTAAACTATCTTTTACATCGTAGTCCAAGCTGTTTTTCTAAAACACAGTCAGTCAAGGAAACGACGCGTCGTACTTTCAGCAAAACAACCCATATCCACATGTACAGGGTGTTATTCCGTTGCCACCCTTAACGAAGGGTACGTACTCTATACATCAAATAAAGTAAGTTTATGCAAAAAAAATTCTTGGAAACTATGTAAATTTTTTTAAATTTCTTGATCGGGCGAAATTTATAGTGTCCAGTGTATATGCTAGTTTTATCATATAATTATTCCTCGTGAAAAAATCTTGCTACGTGCGTCTATGTGCATTTATGCAGAAAAACGCAGTCTATTTACTCCACTTTGGATCTTAATATCTTGGGACACTTCCTAGGTATGCTTCTATGGAGAAAAATGATCGTGATGATGAGGAGATTCCATAGTTTTCGGGAACGTTAAAGACCAAAAATCACCCTGTATACATAATACAGTAGCGACCTAGTCCATGTGAAAAGGCATTACAGCCGTATGAAGCCAGGACCGATCCCAAGTTATACATATAAACCTTCCCTTTGAATCATTTTATTTATTTAAAAAAACCGCATCAAAATCCGTTGCGTAGTTTTAAAGATCTAAGCATACATACAGACAGCGGAAAGTGGCTTCGTATTATGTAGTGATACATTTTAGTGCAGTAGACATTCAAATCTGTATGGAACTGCAGTTATTTTTCACGGTTTCTGAGTTGGTCCGATGTGGCCTAGTGAAGCCCCGCATCAGTACGGGATACGGGATTTTAACGTGTCCTATTACAATTTCAGAGACCTTCTATCGGGCATAGAGCAGCTCCGGACACTAAGCTCAGCCCTGGACCCCACATGATGTCCACACAACCTCGACTCAACACCAGAACACCGCTACTAGACGGTTTCATTCTAATCGCAACATTTCAGATGTGTAGAAGTCGGCGGTACTAGGTTAGTAGCAGAATGTCCAATTTCCATTCCCGTGTTGTCTAAAAAAAGGCTATTTATTGCAAAACGGTGTAAGCCCAATGGTTAAGACGTGCGGTTTCCAGTCGGCAGACAACGACCACGGAATTTTGTCATGTACAGATTTATAATGTGTCAAAAATTGTCACTAGCTGGTGCCTCGGAAAAGTAAAGCCATTGATCAAGCGTCTGTTATATCTGCGGTCGTATCGGATTTCCGTCTCATTGGGTTATTTCAATAATATAATGTTTGATTTTGAATAAAGAATAGAATAGACTAGCGGACCTGACAGACGTTGTCCTGTCCCACACCTTTGAACTAACGTCACCAAATTGTTTTGCCTTCCCGGACTTTCAAATTTCGGACAAATTGTTTGTATGGGAATGTAGAAAAGGAATGTTTTAGACATGTTCAGGCATTTAAAAAAAAATTGTCTCCGTTAGAACCATCCCTGTACTTCAAGGAATACGCTAAAAAAAGAATTAGAGAAATCGGTTCAGCCGTTCTCAAGTTCATTTTTATATTAGAGATAATATAAATATCCCTGCGATGGCAATTTTTACAGATGGTAATGGCATTTTGAATATATTTGCAATACAAAAAAAAAAATGATGTGTAATTTGAACATTCTGCTACCATACCTAGAATATTACATAAATGCAGATGAACTAACATGCTAAGCAATTTCTGTACATATTAGTTTAGGCTTATGCCTTCGCTACATATTCAATATATTTCTGAAAATAGACTTAAATGGTTGGAGCAAAGTTTCTGTTACTTTAGTGCAATGTTCGGTTATGCTAAACTAACGTTAATTTCTAAGCGTTCGTTTAACAATACTTTCATTTATTGAATTAATCCATAATTCTGACACCAATTCAATTCATACAAGGAATCATCTATGTATATTTGGTCGCATTATGTCTAATGAGCGAATGATCTAATTGGCAATGTATCTAGAACAATTTAAATAGACCTGTCACGTTGTAAGTGCTGAGTAACGAAACGTTATTTTTTGACGTTATGAGAATTTGTCATTTTGCGAATTACACATAATGCGCCTAAAGGCTATTCGGTTTAACTAATTCTCTGACTGATATTTATTTGATCTGAACTTTGGTTATTATAGCCCTCCCATTTTAAAGTAATACATGCAAGTGAGATAGATATGTGCTTACTTTTATAATGAAAGATATAGCTTGTAGAATGTATTAGTTTTACTGTGAGAGCAAAGGTTGCGGACATGGTTTTAAGTTTATACAGGTGTAACAAAACGGGTAGGTGTTTAAAGGAAAATGCTATGCATATAGCCCATTATATGGAACCTATTCTCACAATTTCAGAAATCTAGGTATTTTTTTTTTAGGTGCTATGGAGGATTCTAAAAAGAAAATCAGGGATATTAATAGAATCATGAAAAATGAACATGTGTTTTGGGTTTCTGGAAATATGTTTGCTATAGCGGGCTATTTTCATATCATTTCAATTAACATACCGCTTCTATTACACTCTGTTTAGGCATGCGTCAGACTTAACTTCATATCGTCCGACAATTTAGTCGTGAAACGTAAACGCGATCGAGTTCGAAATGAAATCTCACAGTAAGCCCTCCGATATAAGGATATCCGTGGAACTTTACTACCGAGTTCCCCTCTGATTAACTTTTTGACATTAGATCTACATTACTCTACATTGACATAATTTATTAGTTTTTCATGGAAGTGACCAAAATAAGATCACTTTTGAACAAATCCGTGATCTTAGCCTCAGGGTACTCCAAACTTAAACTCAGGTTTTCCATACATTTCAAATTGTAGTTTATAGTAAGAATGGTTTTATTTTGGTCCTATTGGTTTTGGCGACATTGATGAGTGGTGTTAAATACACATTTTGTATGGAGGCTGTTATTTTATTACATAAATGTGTTAAGGTGTAAATATAATTGACAGATATCTTCAGATATTGAGAGATATATAAATGTTATGATAATTCTTGATTTATTTGCCTATTGTTTGAAAAGAATAATGTAAAACTATTGTGAAGAAACTATGTTTCGCGCCCTTCCCTCGAAACTAAACTACTAAGTTGCTCGTATTAGTATTATCATATAGGTTTTTTTAAATATACTTACGAAAAATCACACTTACTCGTCTAGTTTAATTTAATTATGATTGCCTAGGAAATGTTGGATGGCTGTATGAAAGATGATGCATATGGGATTGAGTAATGAGATGATGGCCGATAGAGATTAGTGGAAGAAAAACATATTGCGCCGACCCCAAGTAGGTTAATGGGCTGGAAGACGATGTGGGACGCATCAAATTAACTGAACATTATATTTTTGTTACAAAATGTCACTGTAAGGATTTAGGATTTGTAACAATAAAGTATACAATGTGTTACACTAAATCCGTGCGTGTTTTTCTGAATTTATAAAAATAATATTTTAGCATTAAAGAATAATTGAAATTCCTGGTTTAATACTGGGAAGCTGTCCCCACACTAGGACAATAAGTAATACTTAATCTTCTGTACGTCTATACGGGGGGTTGAAGCATGGAAGTTTCCGTCATGGAAGAAGAGAGATATCTCGCTTCCATAATGAAAACAATTCTGCGCCGCTGTAGATACCGCCCCCCCCGCGCTGGTACAAAATGTATACAGGGCCTAATTAACCCTCGGTCTGCCTTTCCTTTCCACCAGAGACGTGCTATGCGTAGCGATATGATTAATGGATGCGTGTGAAATCCATTAATCATATTAATTGATCAATGAATTTGGTGGATATTAAACGCATTCATCCATAGGTGACCACATCTCTGGTGTAAAGGCAGCCTAGGCTAATTTGGATGCAGGGGCATGAATATTGGACTCTGGAATCGTGATCCAGGATGGTCGGACCAAAAGAGATATGGACATGAACCTTCGAAAACTCCATTGATCATGATCTAGCATCATTGCTAGCATTGTTGATAAAAATCTTATTTGCCATTTTAGCAAAGTAAAGCTCACTAACTACTAGGGTAGCAAGAGGTGTTATTAGCCGCGTGCGCAGGTAATATCAATCGAGGAATTATATACAGCAACTTAAACTGTATTATTACAAAACCGCGTCTAAAGTTTGGCATACATAGACATGACAGGTTGCTAGAGATATACATACATGGGGTAGCCAGAACAGGATCATAAAGGAAATCCGCTTAGCAGGGACAAATGTTAATGATCAGTGAGTTGCCAGTTGCCAGCTTATCGCCCAAGTGAGTAAAGTTAGACACTTTAATAACATTTGACAGTACAATGTATGTATCAGCTTTGTTTACCGAGATTTGGCTAGTGTATAGCTATCGGGATGAAAAAATAACGTTCCCAAAAACATAATTAAAAAGAGATGGTAAAATTCGTCATCCGAGTTAAGTGACCCGATAGCTAAGTTGGTTAGAGCAATGCACGGAATGCGAGAGGCCGTGAGTTCAAATCTCACTCGGGTTAAGAAAAAATCATTCTCTTATTAATTATGTATGGAATCAGTCTAAATTCTTTTGTAATCTACCATGATGGATAAGAACGGTGCGCAGAAATCTTAATAAACTTACAAAGTACTAGGATAGCAGAAGGTTGTAAGAGGTGTCAGTAGTGACGTACGCAGGTATCGAGAGGAAAAAGGATGGAAGATGGTTCTTTGACAGGTTCTTTTTCGCGCACTCTTCAATGTCAATAGGGTCGATTCTGACCGTCACACTTAAACGTAAACCTAATTTTAGCCAGAAGGGGTAAGCACGAACCTCTCGATAGTCCGTAACACTAGCGTCAAACTGTCAATTCCCATAGATTTTGCTAGCGAGTCGCTAGCGTTACGCCATGTAAAAACGTTCGTGCTTACCCCCCAGGTCTATCTCTCTCTGTTATTAACATAAATTCACTATGGGTGCGCCCACCACCGGGCCCTACACCCTCCACTGACCCACCCATAGTGAATGTTTGAACTTCCGAATTGTAACGCCTAATACAATTTCATTTATTAACATAAATGGCTGAGAGAAAAGTACAGGTAGGACTAATTTTACGTTTAGGTTTAAGAGTGACTGTCAGAATCGACCATAATGTCAACGTCAAATTAATATCTCCTACCCTCCATTTTTGTCTTACAAAGTACCAGGATTGTAGAAGGTTGTAAGAGGTGTTACTCGTAGTCGCGTGCGCAGGTTCGAGAGGAAAAAGGATGGAAGATGGGCGCCACAGGTTCATTTATTTTCGCGCATTTTTTAACGTCAATTAGTATCAGAGTCTTTACTACTCTGTTTCCTCTGTTCTGACCATGACATTACGCGACGCATTTTCCTCCAGAGATTTTTATTGTCACACATTATTGTCAAATTCTAACAATATATACTGGCTGTAAGGGGTATGTTAATCTAACTAAATGCTATGCAACTAGCCCAATATAGAAATCATGTTCACAATTCTTTTAAGTCTAAATCAGTTTTTTGTAACATACCAATTATACGCAAACTGTATGTAATTTAAGGGAACCGATGAAGCGAAATAAATGAATAGTTTTAATGCATTTCCTTTTATTTTTTGGTGCATGCTAAAAATAAATCCTATAAACGATTGAACCTTATCTGTCAAACAAAATAAACTGATAACATATAGGAAGAACATAATAATCTAAACTGAGTAACACAACAAATACTAACATTCATAAAAATTTTTTTATATAAAATTATTAATAAAGAAATGGAAAAAATTCCTCACCCTGGTGGGAATCGAACCCACAACCTCTGCATTCCGTGCCAGCGCTCTTACCACTGAGCCACCGGGTCAATTATTTTTTTAAATAATTATTATAATAAATAATTTTCGACAGAGTAATGATAACGATTTATTATGAATAATAGGAAAATTATGCTATTTATATCAGATCATAATAATTAGGATCGATTCCGGCAGTCACAATTAAACCTTAACGTAAAATTATTCCTACCTGTCCTTTTCTCTCTCAGCCATTTATGTTAAGAACGGAGAGAGATAGAGCTGACTAAGATTAGATTTACGTTTAAGTGTGACAGCCAGAATCGACCTAATATTGGAATAAAAATAATACATGATTAATACAGTCGTTTTGGGTAACTTTGAATCGCAGTGTAACTTTGAACCAAATGGTGAAAAATATTTTTTAATTTATTACATCGATACTCTTTAATTTTTCAATATTGCAACTGCGTAAAACGATCCGCCTAAATGTTTTTTTTTTAATAGAGAAGTAAAAAAATAACCTGTCAAAGGCAAAATTTAAAAAATTGCACGCCTTTTTACCCGACTGCCAAAGAGGGAGGGTAATGTTGAGGGAGTGTATGTAAGTATGTATGTATGTCTGTTCCTTTGTGACCTCCTGTAGCCTAAACGGCTTGATGGATTTTGATGTATGAGGTATCGTTAGATTTGTCTTGATTACGGGAGTGTCATAGGATACATTTTATCATAAAAGTCCCACGGGATAAAGACATAATAATATTTTTTCTAAATTTCCCTTTAAACAACAAAAATATGTATGCGGTATCATTAGATTCATTTCAATCACGGGAGTAATTAATATAGGATACGTTTTTTCTCAAAATTCCCACGGGAACATGTTAATTCTGCGTCAACGCAAAGCAACTCATGCGTTAGCAAGCAAAAAGATAGGGCGTGGCCTGGCATGCGGCGCGCGGCGCGGTGCGGAGGGGGATATGCTCGAGTATACAGCCCGAATGCGGGCACACGCATAAGGGCACACGTCGTTGACGGTCGTCTCTAAATAGCGATTTTTTCGATACTTCGTCGTCTGACGCGAAACTTATAAAGTATAAATAACTCGTTCTTTTTTACCCGACTGCGCGCCGCAAAGGAGTGGTATTGTCTTTAACAGCCTATGTATGTATGTATGTTTGTATGTTCCTTTGAAGCACTACACGAACCAAACGCCTCGGCCGATTTTTATGACTCATACGTCAATCGATTCCTCTTAGTCCGGCGAGTGTCACTGAAGACATGACGTTAGTGAAAATGCAATATGGCGACTACTGGACGCCATTTTGTAAAAATTAAAAAAATTAAAGTCGACAAACTATATCGACTGGGGTATCGTTGAATAGGTATTTAAAAATAATTTATAGGTTTCTCTCAACATTTTTCGATTCGACTAACCATTTAGGATCTATATCGATTGAAAACCATTCTCGTATATAAGTTTTTAGACAGCAGCATGACGAAACCTTTTTGCTGCCGAGCATGTCGAGCGTGTTTCTTGAAGGATGCCTATTAGTAGCTATATTAACTAAAAAGTATAAAATAAATAAAAACATAATTTAAAAAATCCAAAACCCGACTGCGTAAAAAAGAACCAAACTATGTATATAATAATAATAAAAAAACTGAAAAGATGAAAACAAGCACTTAGATGTCCAGTGGTCTAGAATTCTATAATATTATTATGGAATTAATAATAATTGAAGAAAATAAAATATTTTCTAATGATGTAATATAACAACTGAACAGTCGGGATCCAGTAACCGACAGCCAAGCTATTAATATTTCAATGGATCCTGGCTGTTCAGTTGTTATATTACATCATTAGAAAATATTTTATTTTCTTCAATTATTATTAATTCCATAATAATATTATAGAATTCTAGACCACTGGACATCTAAGTGCTTGTTTTCATCTTTTCAGTTTTTTTATTATTATTATATACATAGTTTGGTTCTTTTTTACGCAGTCGGGTTTTTGGATTTTTTATTAGTGGGAAGTTTTTGGAAGTGTGTGTTGCCCTGTTTTAAGATCGTAATTAAATATACAAAACTTAATTTAAACGCGTAATGTATTAAGAGTTTATTTTTAAAATGCAGTTTAAATTTTAATATTTTAAAATCTTTTTTTGTAGTTGATGTTAACTATTGCTTTAAATTGATAAAGTTTTCACGAAGGTTTAAAATCGAAGTAATTTGGGTAACATTGACATATAGTAGTAGGTGAGATTAGTGGAGATTTACATGAAGTTACGAGTAATACGTGTGCAGGCAAGGTTGACGTGAAGAAAATAAAAGAGGGTATGTACATTTTGTGAATTTACAGACGAGGGAAATTTGTTCCCAGGTAGGAAACAAAGGGTATACTCTTACAAGTCTCAGTGCTCCAAAAAAAACTTATTAGGAGGTTGGTCTTGACCCTCTAAAGTAGATATATTAGCCTCATCGATTGGACATATAATAAGTATTTTAAAAGAGCAATAGCTATCCAAGAAAGGTGGGCAAATTTTTATTGACCATGACATTTTGTTCATGGAATTGGGGTGAATAGCTTCAGTAAAAATATAATTTGTTCAAGAAAATTATTATTAGCATATTATGATTTTGATCTCGTTTGATAGCTAAATAAATGTGTAATTTGTTTTGTAACGTTCTACTTCTTTTTATTTAAATGTGATTTAATAAAAATAAAAAAAATATTCGCTTTTTCTTTCATAAAATCGGGCCACTTTGATTTATATGGCAATACCAAGCTAACTAACACATTTTTATGTCTGTGGCAATGACATTTATGTAGATGAATATTATTAAAACTAAAAAACATCAGATAAGCTTACCCAAACCCTAAAATATTAAATTTATAACGTTTTTTAGATCCCACAAAAATTATATTCAAAGTTACCCAAAAGTCAGTATAACTTTGAATTTGGGTTATAGGGCAAATTGTAGGTAGTTCTGTTGTTTTTTTCATAAATGTATGGTATTCGAATAGTAAAACAACTCTAAAGGACACCATCTAATCGATAAAAGAATAGTGCAGTGAATAATAATCTGACGTACAACCACAAAAACTATGAAAAATGTTCAAAGTTACCCAAATTGACTGTACTTAAAATTATAATATCACTAATAGTTACCTGTGACTGCGGCCATGTTAAACGAATAACGTTATACACAGAGTATATAATTTCAGAGTGGACGTTATTATACAGTGTGTAACAGAAAGGGTATTTTAAGCGAAAAGCTATGTAAATAGCCGACTATAGAGAACCTATTTCTAAAATATGAGACTCGCAATCACATGTTTATTTTCCAAGATTGTATGAACATTCCTGAGTTGTTTAGAAATTCTCCATACTATCTAGAAAAATAAATATATGATTTCGAGTCTCAAATTTTGTGGATAGGTTCTCTACAGTGGGCTATTTACGTAGCTTTTCGCTTAACATACCCTTTTTGTTACACCCTGTATATACGTTGTCTCGGTGGAATCTGATCACGCGAGCGGATTCTACTTTTCATTCCTTTGATTTGAGGCAAAACTGATATCGTGATAAGATTGTACCCTAAAACATGATCAGTTTCCACTCGCAACGGATCATATGATCAGAGTGGACTAACCTAGATTTTCAGGTCCTTATTAACATAAGTTATACATTCTTCTCTGTGTACATTTTATTAATATGTATATTATTTAATTAAAGTAGGTATCAGCGATTTATCTATAAAATCAGTATCAATTAAATTATCTAGCTTTATAGTTTAAAATCACCAACCCGCCTGCCCAGCGTGGTGACTATGGGCAAATACCCCCCATGGCAGTCTTGTGGCGTGCCCTGGGGGAGGCCTACGTCCAGCAGTGGACTGCAATAGGCCGATGATAATGATGATGATAGTTTAAAATAAACGCGTAAATGATCTTGCGATAAAGAATATTCCTAAATCAGTACTATACAATTTGTTACTAAAATTAATTGAAGCAACTAATTTCCTTTTACCAACAAAATCATACTTATCCAGTTATCACAGAGCATAGTAAGCCTAGTTAGTTTCCTTATTTTTGTCTTCCTCACACCACACAGGGTCCCAATGCGTGGGAGTGGGAAGGAAGTACTTGCGTAAAGCTGCGAGGAATCGCAGCCGGTATTGCGTTGGAGACACGACGGTTGGCGACCCTGACCCGAGGTTTTTCTTCACTAGATGTTCTAACTTTTTGTCCCACGTGAATGTGCGGATATAGTCTGTGGAGTTAGTTATACAACGTATTTATTAAAATAAGTTCAGGGTATTAATGAGTATAAATCAGAGGTTCCCAAACTTTTTTTTTCATAGACCCCTTTCAAAAGTTCAAAGGTTCCGGTGGACCCCCTACAGGCCTACACAACATACTAATTAATTGTGAATCCTCATTTTTTCACGCAAACGTAGACCCCCATCGAGTCGCCTGTGGACCCCTAGGGGTCCACCTGGACCACTTTGGGAACCACTGGTATAAATAGAAATAGATCTGCAAAGATATCAGCAGTTTCATGCAAAAGTTTTACACTTAGTATCAACATACGAGTACTAAAGGCCCATTTTATAGTAATTTTCTTGTACATTTAAGAGCAATAATTGAATGTAATTATTGATACGCCATTTATGACTAGTACTAACTTGAACAATGTGTCAAAAAAATACAGTTTAGACTTTAGACCAGGCCCCTCCAACATACGTCACTCGGACCACAATACGGCCCGCATAAGCCCTGCACGCGGCCCGCGATGACATCCATTGATATTCGTTCAGTAAAAATTCGTTAATTTTATCATCTAACTAAATACTTGATTGCAAGAGCGGTCCATGTATGTTGACCACTTGGTAACTGCTCAGTTTCTTTTTATTATATTTTAATAGTGCTACTTTAAATCGTTGCTATTGGGAATTTCTTTTGGCGCGCTACGGTTACAAAAGTACTAAACTTGGCCCTTCACAAAATTATGTTGGACACCCCTGCTTTAGACCATGCCAGTCATTTATTGTTTCATTATACGCACAGAACAATAACTAAAGCATAGAAGTAACTGAATTTTAATCAATACAGTCGTCTTTGTTTTCTTATACACTCATAACAACATTAGAAAGACACAGCTGTAGGTTGCTCAAAATGCAAAACGTCATACAAAGCAAATGTCAAATTGGTTACCTTTGCTCTGCTTTGCTATGGCTTTGTTCCTTGGCTACCTTTATGATACTAAGTTAAAAAGTAACGAACGTGTCAAGTTTTTGTCTCGACTTTGTTCATCGCATTTTTTCGTATAATGTCTACGACAGGGTACGCTTTTAAAGTCGCAAAGCGCCTTCTACCAAGCTTTTTTTTTGTCATAGACCCCTTCAAAAGTTTGGTTCTGGTGGACCCCTTACAGGCCTACACCACATACGAATTAATTGTTAACCTCCATTTTTTCACGTCAACATAGACCCCCGCCATGTCACCTGTGGACCCCTGGAGGTCCACCTGGACCACTTTGGGAACCACTGGTTTAAACCATGTTAGTGTAGGGACATGGTCTCGTTAGATAGACAATATCAACATTAGTAATAATTTATTGCTTCATTTAAATTGTATGCAACAGGAACAGACAAAAAAGAAAATGGTCTCATGTAAATTAGGGTTAAGTGAAACAGCAGATTTTTTTACTATACTATACGCCAACCGTCGTGGCATGCGCTGTCATATAACATATTATGACTATGTGTGCCACGACGGTTGGCGTATAGTATAGCATCGATCGATTGGTCACTGTGGGGGTGAAAAGGGAAGCGCGTCCAGCCCCACCGGGCTACTAGTTGTTGTTTGGCCCATGTATATAGGTGACTCCGGTACAGTCAATATTGATGAATTGACTCAATTACCTCTAACTAGCAGCTAGACGTACCAATAAGTGCGACGACCAGCGTCCGTCCGTCCACGGCGAGTAGTAACGAGTAGTCCATGACGTCATGTTGTGTCAAGAAGGCGGTGTCTCTAGCCGCGAGTGCGTTGAGTTCACGGCCCGCCTCCGCGCTTACGTAGAACTGTGTATCCCAGCGTACTGTACAAATTTAAATAACCTCTTCAATTAAATAAAATAGTAAGTTTTGTGGATTTTTGAAGGATATTATTATGATATCTCTTTACAAATTATGGGGAGTACAGAGTCCCGGTCCTTTGAGAGACGTGCAGCCAAGATGTAAAGGCCGTTTTAAGAGAACTTTAATATGGCGGGCGTTTAATATCATAAGGGAGATTCCTCAGCCACGTTTTGTACAAATGATCAGTGATAAGTTCCTGATCAGTGACTGCCATTCTTAGTCCTGACATAAAAATTATAGTTATTTCTGTCCCTCTTCTTGTATTGTTAGTTATTGTTAACGTAAATAAATATCTGAGATAGAAAGGGACAGGTGGAACAAATTTTAAGTTTATGATTTAGTGTCGTGTGTACTCGCGGGTAGTGTCGTGTGTACTCGCGGGTAGTGTATTGTGTACTCGGGGTAGTGTCTTGTGGCGGGTGACGGGCGCACGTACGCGAGAGTAGGTTGTGGTCCAGTAGCACGGCGGCGGCGGGTGGCGCGGCGCGGTGGCGCGGGCTGTGGGTGCGGGTGACGGGTGGCGGGTGTCACTCACGAGAGAGTAGGTTGTGGTCCAGTAGCACGGCGGCGGCGGGTGGCGCGGGCTGTGTGTGCGGGTGACGGGTGACGGGTGGCACTCACGAGAGAGTAGGTTGTGGTCCAGTAGCACGGCGGCGGCGGGTGGCGCGGCGCGGTGGCGCGGGCTGTGGGTGCGGGTGACGGGTGGCGGGTGTCACTCACGAGAGAATAGGTTATGGTCCAGCAGCACGGCGGCGGCGGGTGGCGCGGGCTGTGTGTGCGGGTGACGGGTGGCGGGTGGCACTCACGAGAGAGTAGGTTGTGGTCCAGTAGCACGGCGGCGGCGGGTGGCGCGGCGCGGTGACGCGTGGACCCCTTGAGATCGTATCTTGCGCCGGCGCACGCGTACCACACGTTCTCCATCACTAGTACTCCGTTGCCGGCTCCGCCTACGCTGTATACTCCTAGGATGCGCGCTGAAAATAATAGTACATATTAAAAATACTGTGCGTGCACTCCAACCGCGTGGATCGCTGAAAAAATATAATGTCCTAAATTATCCGGGATAAAAAAACAGATTATAAAGTAACCTAGTGGCATTGCCAGTCTGTTCAAACTTTAATTACCTGGCCTCAGTCTTACAAGGGGATGGGGAAATAGACCGAGATAAAGCACCAAATTAGTTCAGGATGGATGAAATGGCGACAGGTCACGGGAGTTACGTGCGATGCCCGGATGCCGTAGAAGCTAAAGGGTAAGGTGTACAAGACCGTAATTCGACCTGTCGTCTTGTATGGATCTGAATGCTGGGCCGTAAAGAAGGATGAAATGAGAATGTTGAGATGGATGTGTGGAGTTACAAGAATAGATAAAATAAGAAATGTGTATATAAGAGGAAGTTTGAAAGTTGCGCCGATCACAGACAAGTTACGAAGTAACCGTCTGTCTTGGTATGGGCATGTAAAGCGACGGGATGAAAGGCATATTTTACAGAGAGCATTGTGCATGAATGTGGATGGATATAAAGGAAGAGGTAGACCAAAGAAGTGTTGGATGGACTGTGTGAGAGAGGATATGCGTGTACTGGGAGTGAGCAATGAGATGACGGATAATATGGATGAATGCGCCGACCCCAAATAAATGGAAACAGGGCAGGAAGATGATGATATCCGTCCTCAGACGTTATATATAGTTTAGGGCCTAAACTACATCTAACGGGATGGAGATCTGTGGAGGTGTTCTGCCCCATCTAGAGGACACAAGAAGTAAGTAAGTTAAGTTCTTTTAGCGTAAAATTCGGAACACACAAAGTTACTTTTGCATTTATAATATTAGTATGGATTTATTAACTACATATTGAATTATTTACCTAGTAGACTGGGTTGTTTGCTCTGCATACAGCTCGTGATATAGTTGAAGTAATGCGGCGCGAACTCGAGGAAAACCTGCCATTCCGCTTTCGTCATCTCTTTGAGGACGTAGCGGTCGTCTGACAAGGCAAAAATGAGTAAGTAATTTATTTATCTCTCACAAAGAGTTACAATTAACATTTATTACAAAAATACTTACTGATGTACTTATAACCTAAACTTATTTAGTTAGAACAGATTGTGACAGATTCTCATTGTTAATCCTAACATTAAAATTACTTATGTTTGTCCCTCTCCAATCTAAATGTAAATAACTGAGACAGAAAGGGACAGATAGAACAAATTTATTTTATAAAATTATTAATAAAGAAAATGGAAAAAATTCTTCACCCGAGTGGGAATCGAACCCACGATCACTGCAAACCGTGCCAGCCGCTCTAACCACTGAGCTACCGGGTCAACTACTCGGATGACGAATTTTACCATCTCTTTTCTAAATTACATATTGGCAACGTTATTTTTCATCCCGATAGCTATACACTACCCAAATCTCGGCAAATAGATGATTTATATAAATTTATTGTGTTTATAATTAAGTCTATCAATCAGCATCGACCACATTTAGTTTCCTACGATAGCAGTGCCGATAGGGTGTTTTTTTGTTGCCACCCTTAACGAAGGGTACGTACTCTATACATCAAATAAAGTTTATGCCAAAAAAAATGCTGGAAAACGATGTAATTTTTTTATTTATTTTTTATTACTTGATCGGGCGAAATTTATAGTATCCAGTGTTTATGCTAGTTTTTTCATAGACAGATATTAATTATTTCTCATGGAAAATTTTTGTTACAAATGCGTCAATGTGCATTTATGCAGAAAAACGCGGTCTATTTACTCAACTTTGGACCCTAATATTTTGGAAACCAGACACTTCCCAGGTATGCTTCCATGGAGAAAAATGATCGTGATGATGAGGAGATTCTGTAGTTTTCGGAAACGTTGACAACCAAAAATCATCCTGTATAGCGGCCGTACGTACGCTAAACTACGCCGTCTTTACGATATCGAAATGTGGGATATTCTGTACTGTTTTATACGTGCGGTTAGATGAAGCAATATGTTTGAGACATTTATAATGAAATAAATAGCAAGGTAACGTACCTTTAGTTTTACAAAAGGTGGATCCAGATTTCCCGCCGCGCGCCGCCCACGGTACACAGTGGGCAAGCGATCTGATGAATGCCTCCTCGATTTCACACAGGTTCTTATCTGAGGACAATCATCTACATTTGATCCACATGAACATTTGCGCTGTCATTGCAAAACGACTACAACATAAATTATCCGGTATATAAAGTAGAATATGTCTGTTCGTTACGGGAACAAGTGTGGAAAATAAAAAGTACTTGTTTAAATTATAGATCTTTCTATTTCCAAAAATTATCAAAATCGGACACGTAACCTAGTCGGAGACGAACGAACGAGAGAGAGAGTTTGGATGAGTGATATTAAAGTTAACATTGCCTTTGACATTAGTTTAAGTTAAATTAACATTTAGACCTTAAGTCAGGGCAATAAGGAACAAACAGTAATTTTTACATATACATGAGAGTTTGAACGTGTCCTAGAGCAAAAGGTGGCAAATTTAAAATAAACAATTTTTGGAATAAGTACATAATATGCTTAAATCTAAAATAAGCTACGGTTGTAGCTTCAGGCGTAGACAATGTCCTTTCTCAGGCTCTAGCTATATATTTCTTTAAATTCACACACTTCACAACACATTATCCTAGTGCCACACTAAGATCCCTGAGGTCTTGTGTCGGTTTAATTTAAATCGGTTCAGTAGTTTTGGCGTAAAAGCGAGACAGACAGAGTTACATTCGCATTTAAAATATTAGTAAAGATATTTGCAACATATTTGTAATATAAAACTCTAAGATTTTCGGCTCGTTTTTTGCTTCACTACCCGATATAAATGTGTCATTATAATTCGTTCTGGGAACTTGTTATTCCACTATTACTAATCTATCTACAAACATCGCACTACAAGCTCACCCCCTCGCTCCTTGCCGTCGTCACAGCCGCACGCGCCGCCCGCCCCCTCGCTCCGCTCCCCCCGCTCCCCCCTCCCCTCGTGTTTGTTCGCGAACACATCGATGACGTGCGGGTTCACCGCCAGAGGACGCAGCACGAAGTGACGCAGGCGCTGGAACTGCGCCGCGAAATACACTCGGCATACTAGCCCGTCCTGTAAACAATGTAGTGGAAATTATGGGAACAGGTTCAATGGGGTAGTTTCCTATGGTTGAATCTTAATAACATCTTATTCTTATCAGAATAAATAATCATAATAATACCTATCTGTAAAATTACAATTTGATTATGTGTCCAAATAAGCCTTCAAAGTTAAGTGGGCAAGTCCATTTTTCAAATATGAAATTAATCGAAAATTACAACATCACATGTCCACCTGCTTCATTTACAGCAACTTTTGTTTAGTGACCATATTTATAAACGCAATATTGAATATAGCTGTAGAACAGAAGTTCTTTTACGCACTTAAAGAGTGACGACACGTCGTACTCGTAGTAGCCGTTTGCATGGAGCGTTTTTTGGCAAGTCTAAAATTGGGATTTCGAAATCGTTATATCCCGGAAAGTTTTCACGCTAGCAAAGTTTTTCATTCGCAAATGTTAGATAAAACCTGCCAGTTATATTCAGCTAAAACATTAAACCAGATGGACCAAAGACTAAAAAAAAACTAGATGGCAAAAACGGGAGATCGTGCCGTGTAGTGTGCTCTGGGGAAGGCCTAACGTCCAGCAGTGGACTGCGATAGGCTTACGACGACTTTTTAGTTGATACGTTGACATTAAAAAAGTCAAATGTCACTCATATGTTACAAGTACGAGTGTGCTATAAAGTGCACTATCACTATTTTTTAGAGATTTTAATTTCTATCTTTAAATAAATCGTGGTATACATTTAGTTAAGTCAAATAAGTCATGTTTAATATTTGCTTACCTTTAGCAGCACCTCAATATGTTCATTAGACTTGGTCTTCGCTTTATCGGTGTCTGACTTGTCTTTACCGACCGAGGACGTCGCTTCCTCTTCTAACTCTGACTGGGAACTAAATAAACATGTTTGATTATTGTTAAAAGTATAATTGTTCCCCGCTCTTTTAATGTCTCCTCGCCGCAGACGCCCCCCCCCCCCGGTGTGCTTTGCCCCTCCAAGTCAGTCACGCATCGAACGCTTCCCAAACCGCGCCGTCAAAACCCTTGCACGACAAGTTAACTTTTCGTGTGTAGCAAACGACATACCTAAACGGAATGCCTGTAATCCTGAAAGTGGAAAGTGAACTGTGAACCCCCAAAACCCTAAGAGATTCCGCGCGGAAGAAGAAGGAACACGGATCCTACAAGGTACCTGACTTACACATTCAATTTTCTTGCCCAGCCCAGATTATTAACGACCAATGACCGATTGGCGTAGACTTCTCATCATGCGAACATCTGTTCAACGTTAAGAAATGTATGTTTGGATATTTGTTAGTTTCACGCAAAAACTGCCAAACATATTTTGATGAAACTTGGCAGATGTGTAGCTTAAACATCAGAAATCACACAGTTGTTATGGCTATACGCACGTATGTTTAGTCCTCACAGCACGCTGGTAGGTGACGGAAGCGAGACTGGCCGCTATGACGGAACCGATCTCACCGCCCAACACCACCACGGGAATCACGCCGCTCGAGAGGATTATACCCTCCTGAAATAGAGATAAGATAATCTAAAATTATTAATAAAGAAAATGGAAAAAATTCTTCACCCGAGTGGGAATCGAACCCACGACCACTGCAAACCGTGCCAGCCGCTATAACCACTAAGCCACCTAATCTGTAATATTCCGATCTGTCACTGTTTTTGTCCCCCTAGGGTGACAGAGAACGATATGTTTGATTTGTCTCACTTTTTATACTAATAGTGGGACGGTTAAAATATTTTTCCCTACTGTCACCCTGGCACAAAATAGGGTGACAGATCGGAATATTCCGATAATCCTACTAATCCTACCGTGCTTTCTACTAATTTTAAAAATGCGTATGTTAGTGAGGAAGGATGTATATGAATGTGTGTGTATACTTCCAGCACAAGTAGCTTGACCTGCGAAAAACGATATGATAAACCGATTTATCGACATATAGCCTGTCAAAATACGATAAATATAGCCGCCATGTTGAATTTTCTATAGAGACGATACGATATCGTACTATACGATATCTACGATGCGTGGTCATGCTAGGGGGGCAGGTATAGGTTATTAGATGGTAGATGTAAATGCTCAGTGACAAGTTTCTAGCTTATCGCCTGAAATAATGCCCCAGTTACTTAGTTGACTTTTACGACATGCACGGAAGAAGATGCATCTACTACAAGTGGGGCTTAATCAATGATCTCACCTGATTAATGGTTTGATTGTTTGACAGCAGCTGTGTTAGTATCTGTCTGACAGTCTTCTTGTCTCCTTTCTCTTCGTCTTCCTCTGCACCTTTTCATAGATAAATAATTGTGTATTTCACTACATATTATAAAACAAAGTCGCTTGCCGCTTTCTGTCCGTCCCTATGTACCTATGCTTACATCTTTCAAACTAGGGAACGGATTTTGATGCGGTTTTTTTTAATAGATAGAGTGATTCACAAGGAAGGTTTATAATGTATAACTAGGGACCCGCCCCGGCTTCACACGGGAGTAATGCACTCTCACGCGGGCGAAGCCGCTGGTACTTCAATATATTATATATTAAATATAAAGACGAACTAAATGCTCTCTGTGACATTCTCTAACAGCTAACCTGGTTATTGGAAAACAAGATTTAGGGCACCACAAATTACTGTATTTATGTACAAAAATTTATTTATGAGAAGTGCCGTGAATTAACTTTATAGTAAATTAAATGAAATACATAAATGAAATGGTGTTTATTTATATTACAGACACCAATGTGAATAAAAATAAACCTATATTTATTAATTTACTATAAATAAAGGTGTATTAAAATTTGATGTCGTTAAGTAACTAGAAAAAAGTATTATTACCTGCGTGTTCTTTATCAAGATCTCTTGAAGCAGCATCTAAAAAAATATACATTAATTAAATAGCTGTCTCATTAACACAAGGTGGTAAAGGTCTCCCTTACAAACTATATGTGATATGTTTGTGTTTAGAAGGTACTATCTCGACTCTTATAGTATTTATATTTACACATAATTACCTGAAGTTTTATAATAATAAAATTGAGATTAAATATTTCTTATACTATATTCTAGCGAATTAATAATTTATTTATTTATAATTAACAGTATTTAGTATTTACCCAAGCTATCAGTGATTCCACTGTCGTTTATCGGCTCTTCTATATCTGGTTTCTCCTCCACTGAAACAGAATAATTAACAAATTATGATAAAGCCTAAGTAAAAAAAAAACTACATATTCAGATATGTATGTACTAAAATAAAAATAGAAAAAACGTTTCCTACTTATTTTGAGACATCATATAGGTAAGTAATCGATTATTTTTCTTTATTGTCTCTCACTACATACAAAACACATAAAAAAATATTGCTATAGCGTCCCAATATAACATTTGTTTAAGAATTATTGATTCTGGGTTAATCTAAATAGCCAGAAAGAGAGTTACTCGTAGTATATAAACTACCTTGATTATCCGTGACGACCTTGTTCGATTTAACAAGAGGACTGGACCACTTGTCTTGCGCTTCTCTCAGCATCTTTTCTGCGAAGATAATCCGATCGGATATGCTCCATAAACTACGTACTACCGCTGGAAAAAATATAGCTTATTAAAATATTTGCTGGTAAAAGAGCAAGGCACAAAACCTTACGGACCTTAGTGTGGGACTACGATAACATATTGTAAAGTGTGTTAATTATAACATTTATTTATTAGAAGCCGCCGCCCGGGGTTTCTTTCCTGTGAAGTTATTCTGATGTAGTCGTAAAAGCTACCTGCACCCGTATGATGAACTTGGTGAGAGCGAGATGTCTCACTATTAAATGTCAAATTCATAGAGCTCTTAATAACTAGATAGACTAAGTGTATGTACTTTGCATGTAAAAAATAGACTTAAGAATTAGAATAGACACTCGTTCTCCAGCCTGTACTGAAGGAATAAGCGCTGATAGAAGTGGTTTGCAATCCCTTTTTACAGAGCAAATAGAAACACTGCCTTGTCTAGTTATTACTCTCACCAAATTCATCACACGGATGCTGGTAAGTTATATCAAAATCCGTTCAGTAGTTTTTGCGTGAAAGACACACACACATTCATCCATCCTGACAAACTTTCGCATTTATAATATTAGTAGGATCCCTGTATACTTATAAAAAAGGTGGCACTGCATCTGTCATAATTTGCTCGACGTTCCGTTGTCCGCTGTGTACACAAAGACAAACCTTTATAATGCGCCACAGAACACAGTGGATCCGTCAAAAAAGACGGTATGTTGTCCGTTCAAGTCTACAAGCAGCAAGCAGCTGAAAAGGGACACACATAATGCGTGATGTAAATGGCAGGTTCCTGATAAGGTGCACGGTTCATCTAGAATTTTTTATATTGCATCGGAATATTTTTTAAGAGTATATTACCTACTTTTCACTGTCTTCATTTCTATCCTGTTTGTCTTGTTTCATTTTATCTTGTTGCTATTATATCTCTCTCTCTCTCTCTCTGTGTGTGTGTGTGTGTGTCTGTCTCTCTCTCTCTCTGTGTGTGTGTGTGTGTAATCCCCAAATAAAAACCTATTCTATTCTAACCAGCCTTAGTACGTACCTCGCGCCTGCAGCCGAGTGGATGTGAGTACGTACCCGCCGGGTCGCCTCGCGCCTGCAGCCGAGTGGATGTGAGTACGTACCCGCCGGGTCGCCTCGCGCCTGCAGCCGAGTGGATGTGAGTACATACCCGCCGGGTCGCCTCGCGCCTGCAGCCGAGTGGATGTGAGTACATACCCGCCGGGTCGCCTCGCGCCTGCAGCCGAGTGGATGTGAGTACATACCCGCCGGGTCGCCTCGCGCCTGCAGCCGAGTGGATGTGAGTACATACCCGCCGGGTCGCCTCGCGCCTGCAGCCGAGTGGATGTGAGTACATACCCGCCGGGTCGCCTCGCGCCTGCAGCCGAGTGGATGTGAGTACATACCCGCCGGGTCGCCTCGCGCCTGCAGCCGAGTGGATGTGAGTACATACCCGCCGGGTCGCCTCGCGCCTGCAGCCGAGTGGATGTGAGTACATACCCGCCGGGTCGCCTCGCGCCTGCAGCCGAGTGGATGTGAGTACATACCCGCCGGGTCGCCTCGCGCCTGCAGCCGAGTGGATGTGAGTACATACCCGCCGGGTCGCCTCGCGCCTGCAGCCGAGTGGATGTGAGTACGTACCCGCCGGGTCGCCTCGCGCCTGCAGCCGAGTGGATGTGAGTACATACCCGCCGGGTCGCCTCGCGCCTGCAGCCGAGTGGATGTGAGTATATACCCGCCGGGTCGCCTCGCGCCTGCAGCCGAGTGGATGTGAGTACATACCCGCCGGGTCGCCTCGCGCCTGCAGCCGAGTGGATGTGAGTACATACCCGCCGGGTCGCCTCGCGCCTGCAGCCGAGTGGATGTGAGTACATACCCGCCGGGTCGCCTCGCGCCTGCAGCCGAGTGGATGTGAGTACATACCCGCCGGGTCGCCTCGCGCCTGCAGCCGAGTGGATGTGAGTACATACCCGCCGGGTCGCCTCGCGCCTGCAGCCGAGTGGATGTGAGTACATACCCGCCGGGTCGCCTCGCGCCTGCAGCCGAGTGGATGTGAGTACATACCCGCCGGGTCGCCTCGCGCCTGCAGCCGAGTGGATGTGAGTACATACCCGCCGGGTCGCCTCGCGCCTGCAGCCGAGTGGATGTGAGTACATACCCGCCGGGTCGCCTCGCGCCTGCAGCCGAGTGGATGTGAGTACATACCCGCCGGGTCGCCTCGCGCCTGCAGCCGAGTGGATGTGAGTACGTACCGGCCGGGTCGCCTCGCGCCTGCAGCCGAGTGGATGTGAGTACATACCCGCCGGGTCGCCTCGCGCCTGCAGCCGAGTGGATGTGAGTACATACCCGCCGGGTCGCCTCGCGCCTGCAGCCGAGTGGATGTGAGTACGTACCGGCCGGGTCGCCTCGCGCCTGCAGCCGAGTGGATGTGAGTACATACCCGCCGGGTCGCCTCGCGCCTGCAGCCGAGTGGATGTGAGTACATACCCGCCGGGTCGCCTCGCGCCTGCAGCCGAGTGGATGTGAGTACATACCCGCCGGGTCGCCTCGCGCCTGCAGCCGAGTGGATGTGAGTACGTACCGGCCGGGTCGCCTCGCGCCTGCAGCCGAGTGGATGTGAGTACATACCCGCCGGGTCGCCTCGCGCCTGCAGCCGAGTGGATGTGAGTACATACCCGCCGGGTCGCCTCGCGCCTGCAGCCGAGTGGATGTGAGTACGTACCGGCCGGGTCGCCTCGCGCCTGCAGCCGAGTGGATGTGAGTACATACCCGCCGGGTCGCCTCGCGCCTGCAGCCGAGTGGATGTGAGTACATACCCGCCGGGTCGCCTCGCGCCTGCAGCCGAGTGGATGTGAGTACATACCCGCCGGGTCGCCTCGCGCCTGCAGCCGAGTGGATGTGAGTACATACCCGCCGGGTCGCCTCGCGCCTGCAGCCGAGTGGATGTGAGTACGTACCGGCCGGGTCGCCTCGCGCCTGCAGCCGAGTGGATGTGAGTACATACCGGCCGGGTCGCCTCGCGCCTGCAGCCGAGTGGATGTGAGTACGTACCGGCCGGGTCGCCTCGCGCCTGCAGCCGAGTGGATGTGAGTACGTACCGGCCGGGTCGCCTCGCGCCTGCAGCCGAGTGGATGTGAGTACGTACCGGCCGGGTCGCCTCGCGCCTGCAGCCGAGTGGATGTGAGTGCGATTTGCACGGACTCGGTGTGTGACTTGAACGATTGGTATTCGTTCTGTGCGTCGGAATCGCTTTCGCCGCTGAACGTCTCGTGAGCTGAAGCATAAAATACATATAGACACGACTGTGTTCTCGTAATGGAGTAGCCAGGATCATAAAAGGAGGTCACACAGCCACGTTTATACAGGGTGATTTTTGGTCGTCAACGTTCCCCCGAAAACTACGGAATCTCCTCATCATCACGATCATTTTTCTCAATGGAAGTGTAGGCGTGTTGGGAATAATATACAAGCTTGATGGTCGGATGATATATTTACAGGAGAAATATTTACAATGAATATAAAACACAACCTACACTATGAAATAAGAAATATGGCGGATGGCCAAAGGCGAGCGGACGTGCGTTCGCTGTGAGAGCCTGCGATCGAATGCGTCAGTAGGGCGCCGGCGCGTGGCTCGCTCTTCGGCGAGACTATAGTAAGGCGCGCGGCTTTTCTCACTATATACAATATTATAGCGGTGTCGGGTTGTCCGCCACAATACTCCCCCGCCGAGACCGTTGCTTGCTACGGTCGATAGTGATCAGGAAAGCGCACTATTCTACCATGTCGTGTTCTTTGCGTTTGATCTGGACGCACGACTGGAGCTGGGGAAGTTGGAGTTGCGTCGCGTGTCATGTGTGCGGGTTTGATGCGGTCGATGGTAACTGTTGTTTCCTTGCCGTTGACGTCGAGCTTAAAGAGCTTCGGCCCTCGGTCTATAACTTTGTGTGGACCGGAATAGGGCGGTTCTAGCGATCTCCGCGAGTGTCCCTTTCTGAGGAAAACGTGGCTTGCTGTCATGATGTCCTTGGGAAGGTAGAAGTATCTGCTTCCATGCCATGCAGCAGGTTCAGGAGCCAGGTTTTTCATGTGGGTGCGGAGGCGTGAGGCGAAGTCTGTCGGGTCTACGATGAGGTTCTTATCAGGTTCGAAGAACTCTCCTGGAAGGCGCAGAGGTTCACCGTAGACGAGTTCGGCCGCTGATCGTTGGAGGTCGTCCTTCCATGCACTTCGTATTCCAAGAAGTACGAGTGGAAGTACCTCGGACCAATTGCTATTGTTGTGGCACATGATGGCTGACTTGAGTTGGCGATGTAGTCGTTCAACCATGCCATTACATTGAGGGTGATATGATGTGGTAGGTCGAAGTTCAGCACCGATAATTGAGGCGATGTTCTTGAAAATCTGCGATTCAAATTGCCTGCCGCGGTCTGTGGTGATTTTGTGAGGGCAGCCGAAGCGGGCAACCCAGCCGGCCACGAAGGTGCGAGCGCAGGTTTCTGCAGTGATGTCACGCAGAGGATACGCTTCAGGCCATCGAGTAAAGCGATCGATGACAGTGAGGCAGTATCTGTAATCATAGGAAGGTGGTAATGGTCCTACGATGTCCATGTGAATGTGTGAAAAACGATCAGATGGAGTTGGAATGGGTGTGAGAGGTGATGATGTATGACGAATGATTTTGTTACGTTGGCAATCTGTGCATTCTTTTGCCCATTGTCGACAGTCCTTTTTTATTCCGGGCCAGACGAATCTTTGCGATACCAACTGTGCAGAGGCTTTGGCACCTGGATGGCTAAGATTGTGAAGCATGTCGAATATCTGATTGCGGAAGGATTTGGTGATGAAAGGTCTTGTGACTCTTGATGTATCACAGTAAACTTCGCAATTAGCTTCTGGTAGTTTAACTTTGCTCAGCTTCAGCGAGGATCCTTTCCGTAACAAGTCTAGCAGTTCACTGTCGTTCTGTTGTTCGCGGGCCAAGGACTGGTAATCTATGCTTGAAATAACTTCTATGCGTGAGAGAGCGTCGGCTACTACGTTGTCTTTCCCAGATACGTGTCTGATATCTGTCGTGAATTGGGATATATAGTCAAGATAGCGGAGTTGTCGAGGTGAGCAGTTATCTCTCTTGGTGGTGAAGGCGAAAGTGATAGGTTTGTGGTCGGTAAATACAGTGAAGGTTCTTGCTTCGACCATGTACCTGAAGTGTTTGATTCCTTCATAGATGGCTAGGAGTTCTCTATCATACGGGCTATAGCTTTTCTGAGAGCTGGATAACTTCTTAGAGAAAAATCCTAGTGGTATCCATTCTTCACCGTCTCGTTGTTGTAGAACAGCACCAATAGCAACGTCAGAGGCATCAGTGTAGAGGGCAAGTTCGTTTTGTGCATTTGGATGCGACAGTAGAGTGGCTTCAGACAGTGTGGACTTGGATTCCTCAAATGCCTGGAGTAGTTCTGGTGTCATATGCACTGGTGTAGATCCTTTCATGTTGGCACCTCTAAGAGCTGAGTTGAGTGGCGCTTGAATTTTAGCTGCGTTTGGTACAAATCTTCGAAAATAATTCAGCATTCCCAAAAATCTTCTAAGTTCTTTGGCAGTTTTAGGTACTGGAAAATCTTTAATAATTTCGACTTTATTTACAAGTGGGCGAGTACCTTTCGATGAAACGTGGTATCCCAAAAAGTCAATTTCGTTTATGCCAAGAATACTTTTTGAAGTATTTATTATGACACCATACGTCTTCAGTCGTTCAAATAAAATTTTGAGATGTTCCAAATGTTGTTCTTCTGATTTTGAAAATATTAAAATGTCATCGAGATAGCCAAATGTAAATGTCAAACCTTGAAGGACTTCGTCAATGAATCTTTGGAATGTTTGTGCAGCATTTCTAAGACCAAAGGTCATATAAGGGAATTCAAAGAGACCAAATGGTGTTGTAATAGCTGTTTTAGGAATATCGTCTTCGAACATAGGAATTTGATTGTAGGCTTTGACTAAATCTAGCTTGCTGAAGATTGTGCAACCGGCGAGCTGGTAGGAGAAGTCTTGTATGTGCCTTATGGGGTACCTGTCGGGAATAGTTCTGGCGTTTAGGGCTCTGTAGTCGCCGCAAGGTCGCCAGCCGTTATCTTTCTTCGGCACCAGGTGTAAAGGCGATGACCATGGACTTTCTGAGCGCCGGGCTGTACCATTGTTGACCATGTCCTCGAATTCCTTTTTGGCTATGAGTAGGCGATCTGGAGCTAACCTGCGTGGACGTGCAGATACTGGCGGGCCGGTGGTAACACGAATGTGGTGTTTTGTGTTGTGCTTCGGCTCTGCCAAGATAGGATTACCCGCTGGTCTGGTTATCTCCGGGTATTGTCTTAGCAGTGCGTGGAACGTCGAGTCCCCGGATACTGCCTTGACTGCTTCTACTGCTTGAGTTTGATGAGGAACTTGTATGGACAGAGAAGTGAGGCCGTCGATGAGTTTATGCTGTCGGCAGTCAACTAAAAGGTTATAGAAGCTAAGGAAGTCGACGCCAATAATAGGTTTTGATACGTCGGCGACGACGAACTTCCAGTTAAAGTCTCTTCTTAAACCGAGATTAAGGTGTAGTTGAATGTGGCCATATGTGGCGATAGTGCTACCGTTGGCCGCGAAGAGTTCATAGTTGCACTTCGAGCGGCGTTCGCGGGTCATCGTGCGTGGAAAAACGCATAGATCTGAGCCTGTGTCTATAAGGAATTGAATTTTGGTAGTGCAATCAGTAACGAAGAGTCGGCCATTACATGTGAGGCATTCGTTTGCCTGTGGCTGCATGCGGTGATTTCTCATTTCGTCGCAAGGCGAAGAATTTTTCGTTGCGCTATTGCGGTGGTGAGACGTCGCATGGCGGTTATAATAATATGGAGATTTGTACCTGTGATTCGATCGGGCAGCGGATTGCGAATAATGTGAACGGGTTTCCTCTTTTTCTATCATTTCGAGCAGTGTGGCAACCTGGGAATTTAGTTTTTCAATCCGTTTGGCCAAAAAAAATTCTTGATTTATCTTGTCATCCGAGCTTTTGTTTTTTCCTAGGTAGTCTTCCGTGGACATTGTAGGAAAAATTCACTGTTCTTCGGACGACGTGGGTCACCAGTTGTAGGCGTGTTGGGAATAATATACAAGCTTGATGGTCGGATGATATATTTACAGGAGAAATATTTACAATGAATATAAAACACAACCTACACTATGAAATAAGAAATATGGCGGATGGCCAAAGGCGAGCGGACGTGCGTTCGCTGTGAGAGCCTGCGATCGAATGCGTCAGTAGGGCGCCGGCGCGTGGCTCGCTCTTCGGCGAGACTATAGTAAGGCGCGCGGCTTTTCTCACTATATACAATATTATAGCGGTGTCGGGTTGTCCGCCACAGAAGCATACCTGGCAAGTGTCTGGTTTACAAAATATTAGGTGCGGGAAAACAGCCGTGTGTTTATATGTACCTATGTGTATAATTTGAGCTTAAGATAAGAAATATGTCCCGGAAAACAGTTTTCGTTTTCCGATATGATGTGGACAGCTTGAAAAGTTTTATTTCTCCGGCATTTCTGAATGAAACAAAAGAGGCAGTAAGTAAATGAGTGAGTAATAACATCAAAACACAATACCTTTGAGCATCAATTCGTTAAGTTGGTTGAACAGCGCGTCTCGCATTTGTTTCGTGTCATACTTCGTCCAAATGACTTCGGGCGGTAGAGACACCTCGAATGTTGATATCTTGTCGAAGCTGAAACATAATAGTACTATATTATTGAAAGGTGTTCTGATGCCGAATGGTTCTGGAAATTCTAGAGAAAGGTCAGCTTAAGAATAGCTTAAACCTTAGAGATTTGACTTTGTTAGGGGTGCCGTAGAAAAATTGCCCAAAATGAGAATGTGTGATGCACGGCTTCCCCCCGCGCCCCGCGCACCCACACACTCTTAATAATCGCTATCGCGTAGCTTCGGCTTTGCTATTGCTTTTACGTAATCAGGGGGCGGGTGTCTCAGCAAGAGTGCAGTTTTTCATTTTAAAATAAAAACACGTATTTTATGAGAGAGTTGTGATATTTTTATATCATTGTAACGTCAAATTGCCCAACGGCTCTGTATCTAGAAAGGTAGCAGATGTAAACCGAGGCTTTGAAATATCGTTAAGTTTCGACATCTACGAAACATTCAGTTGGATCTAGGGGGGCCGGCTGAGCGCAGCACGAGTCACTCACCGCACGCTCGCCGCGGTGAGACCGCACACAATACCGATGGCGGCGTGTCTCAGCGCATGGCGACACCGTCTGCGCACGTAGCGGGCGGCGCGCGCTCGCACAAGCAGGAACACCGCCAGGGACACGCTGCGTGCGCGGGCGGACAGCACGCGCGGCCCGGACTGCGAGCCGCACACGCCGCAACGCGTCCACACTGTTATCTGCGCGCGAGATGTAGAAACAACACGTAAAGAATAGAAAGAGTTATTTCACTTGCTCAAAACATGGTAAAATAAAATTAATATTACATCATTAGATCAGAGACACGTTTCGGCAAAAATGTGAAAAAAATCCTATTCATAGCGTTAACTATCTTTAAATGAATATGTGGGGCCGGTGAAAAGGAAAGCGGGCCACTGGGTCACTAACGGTATTCGAACCTAGTACCTATGGCGTCGTGAGATAGGATTAATACTAACTAAACCAATCAATCGTCAAATACATAAGAAGCACGTTAAAGGATCTAAACACGCTAACGCAAAGGGACCTAGGAACTACAAAAAACACAATGTCCTTAGAAGTAATATTACACATGTACATAACTCATCTTATTATATTTTTTTAATTTATTTAACATTTTAACGATGTATCAATACAATTTGCCACTCACGTAGTCCTTATTGGTCTGTCTGGAGTTACAAGATCGTTCAGTCGTATAAGTCAGCGTTCTCGTGCAAGTTGGTCTAACACACCACGTAAACCTATAAATAAATACATACAATAGATAAGATACCTGTTTGTTCTGATCTTCTTTCTCCTTGTCGACGTTGCTGTGTCCGATCGTGTTGCAAGTTATCGTTATACACACGTCGCCGTGGACGAACCTGTTCAAAAAAACATCACGAAAAATATTTTTCTGGAAATTCTAATACATGCCCAGTAATTTCGACTCTGCGTTGAACGTCAGTCCCTCGGAAGCGTTCATGGGGTTGCCTTCCCACCAGAGATGTACCATGTTGCTGTAGCAACGTAGTATAGCACATCTCTAGTGGAAAGGCAACCTTACGGTGTCCGAATGCGACTATTGATTTGCAGTAGGTATTTACAAAATCCGAATCAAACTAAGA
Source organism: Carposina sasakii (assembly GCA_014607495.2). Lineage (NCBI taxonomy): Eukaryota > Metazoa > Arthropoda > Insecta > Lepidoptera > Carposinidae > Carposina > Carposina sasakii. Next base: position 2,517,354 of record CP053155.1, on the reverse strand, counting down.
GGGAATATGCAAAAAATTCCTTATGCCAAAAATTCCAGCGCATCCCGTGTTGACAACATAGTCCAAAAATCACACTGCGGTCACCGACCCGCCTGCCCAGCGTGGTGACTATGGACAAAACCCCCCTGTGTCAGTAGTCTTGTGGCGTGCTTTGGGGAAGGCCTAAGTCCAGCAGTGGACTGCAATAGGCTGAAGACGAGAAGACGAATGCTGAAAATACTACGTCAGTCCACTCACTTCCTGACATGTTGGTTCATGGGCACAGTGCAGGCGCCGGACGGACACTTGTACTCGGGATCGAAGCAGTACTTCTTCAGGAACCCGCCCAGCGAGATGTCGTGACGTCCGTACATCTCCATTGTTACCGTCCTGAATACAGGATATAATATTGATCGATATCGTTTTATGTGCGGGGCTTCACTAGAATATATCAGCTTTATCTCCTTTCGTGCATATCGAGCCGACTAAAGAGCTAAGAGACGTTCTCTCAGACGATGAGCTAGCAACTTGTCACTTACCATTTGCATCTGTCCCCGTTATGCTAAGTGTGGTCATAGGAAATCCTTAATGATCATGAAGTGCTGGTTGCCCTAACTGGGAACACACCGTGTGTATTTATATGTGTGTATGTGTACGTAAAAAATTGTATGCAACTAAAAGAATGGCGCGCTCACTACGGGTTGACACAGAAGTGGGGCGCGCCTGTCACTCACCACGGGTTGACACAGAAGTGGGGCGCGTCGGACACTCACCACGGGTTGACAAAGAAGTGGGGCGCGTCGGACACTCACCACGGGTTGACACAGAAGTGGGGCGCGCCTGTCACTCACCACGGGTTGACACAGAAGTGGGGCGCGTCGGACACTCACCACGGGTTGACAAAGAAGTGGGGCGCGTCGGACACTCACCACGGGTTGACACAGAAGTGGGGCGCGCCTGTCACTCACCACGGGTTGACACAGAAGTGGGGCGCGTCGGACACTCACCACGGGTTGACAAAGAAGTGGGGCGCGTCGGACACTCACCACGGGTTGACACAGAAGTGGGGCGCGTCGGACACTCACCACGGGTTGACAAAGAAGTGGGGCGCGTCGGACACTCACCACGGGTTGACACAGAAGTGGGGCGCGTCGGACACTCACCACGGGTTGACACAGAAGTGGGGCGCGTCGGACACTCACCACGGGTTGACACAGAAGTGGGGCGCGTCGGACACTCACCACGGGTTGACAAAGAAGTGGGGCGCGTCGGACACTCACCACGGGTTGACAAAGAAGTGGGGCGCGTCGGACACTCACCACGGGTTGACACAGAAGTCGGGCGCGTCGGACACTCACCACGGGTTGACACAGAAGTGGGGCGCGTCGGACACTCACCACGGGTTGACAAAGAAGTGGGGCGCGTCGGACACTCACCACGGGTTGACAAAGAAGTGGGGCGCGTCGGACACTCACCACGGGTTGACACAGAAGTCGGGCGCGTCGGACACTCACCACGGGTTGACACAGAAGTGGGGCGCGTCGGACACTCACCACGGGTTGACACAGAAATCGGGCGCGTCGGACACTCACCACGGGTTGACACAGAAGTGGGGCGCGCCTGTCACTCACCACGGGTTGACACAGAAGTCGGGCGCGTCGGACACTCACCACGGGTTGACACAGAAGTCGGGCGCGTCGGACACTCACCACGGGTTGACACAGAAGTCGGGCGCGTTGGGCGAGCGCGCGCTGTAGCTGTACAGCAGCAGCGGCAGGCGCTGGTGGTTCTCGGGCGCCAGCGGGTCCGGCTCCGGCGCCGGCGTGTCCGGCGTGTCCGGGCGAGAGGGGGCGGCGGGGGGCGCCGTGTATAGCGGACAGGTTGCTATAGACCGGTGAATATGTTTTTGTTACTACTAAATACATCATCCATCATCTATCTTTTATAATATGTAATGATGATGTACTCGACTGTACTCTTTACTCACGCATATGTCTTCCGTCCCTCATTAACGGTGGCCCCATAGCACGGAATAGAGCGAGAGAGCTGCGGACTGATGGGTCGTCCGCAAACGCTCGTAGTGGTGTGCTTGCAAATGGATGCAGTTCCTATGAAAAAAATCTATTGAAAGTGCGAAAAGTTGTACTTAATGATAAGGGTAAGATAATGGAACCAGTTTTGGATACTCGTAGGTAGGGTTGCCAACCGTTCCGCGTGCCGTCCCGTTTTCAGTGCCTAAATAACGCGTCCCGTTTCAAGTGTCTACGGGACGATAAATGTCCCGCTTTCAGGTGAATCATCCCCAGTTGATAGAAAAACCCTTCTCCAAATTATTATCACGGAGAGCACGTGATACATAAATCTTGATGTACCTGTGGGCGCGTGGGCGGCGGTGCGGCGCGGGGCGGCGCGGGGGGCGCGGGCGGGGGCGCCAGCAGACGGGATGGCTCCGCGGGGGGCTCCAGAGACACGTTGGGCGACATCGAAAGCACCGCATCGTCGATGCACCATCTGAATAGATTAGCTAATATTAGCCATTAGAAATGAACAAAGTCCGAAACAAGATTATCCAGCAGAAGACCAAAGTGACAGACATGTTCGGATGATCTCGAAGCGTAGCAAACTGAAGTGGTATAGGGCTGATCACATCAGTCGCAGAACCTTGACTTGAAGAGGGCGGCTGGTAGTGACGGAATGGCAAAAACGGGAGATCGAGCTTTGTGGCGTGCTCTAGGGGAGTAAGTGGACTTACTTTACTTACTACAAACACGACCGTGTGTACATATGCGTATGTACGAGTATTATATCCTCACCGGTCAGTCCGCTCGTCACCGGCGGTGAGCGTGACGTCATCCCGCGCCAGGAACACGTCGTCGTCAGTAGTGCGCAGCGGGTCGCTGCAGTCGGGCACGGGCACGCTTAATGTCTTATCCTCCGCCTTGCGTATGAACTTCACGGATTGGGGGGGCTCGTCTTTTGGCTACAGGGAGAAACGTACATTCATATAGCTATATACTCCCCAAAGAGGTTGGGAAGAAGTGTCAAATTTGACACTCATCCAGTTTTCACCAGTTAGCCTATTAAGTTCCACATCCATCGAACTCTATTCGAGTCAAACATTAAATTTTCGAACCTTTTTTTAGAAACTTGTAATGACAAATGTTACGTTGTTGATTTATGATATGAAAGAGTAATAAATAAATTTTTAGCCTCTCGGGGAAAAAAATGCAAATTCACCTTTAAAAAATCATAACTTTGAAACTCGTACATGGGGTATCTTCGTATAAACCCAGATGTTAGGAATCTAAAAAAAAAATTATGACGTCACCTTTTGGACCACCTTGTATAGACACGACTGCGTTCCCGAAATGGGGTAGTCAAAACTGCAGGATCACAAAGCACATCCCAGAACCACGTTTAGCATACCGGGGATAATCAATCAGTGACAAGTACATAGCCATTGGTGAAAAAATTGCAACACGCCGCCACCGCGTTGATTCGATACGTGCAAAAGTGGCCCACAAACGCCATTCGGTTAAATATAATAGCTTTTACTAAATTAAATTATAAAAAAATATATGCAGAAAATTTTGGAATTTACGTGTACATATTTTTATTTGGTTTCGCGTAAGAACCATGGTCTGTAGTTAGCATTATAAATATTTGCCAGACTGTCACCTGCACCCTGTTTACCTTAGTATCAGAATCTATTTTCCCTTCCTCCACATTGTCTCCGCTGCCATTTTCCTCATCTTTGCTGGGTTTATCTATATTTTCTTCAAAGTTCTCGTCATCATCGAATACCGTCCCAGCTTCGGGTAAAGTAGCTTCCAGATCACCTACAAACAACGGTTATCCTTACATATATTATAAATGCGAAAGTAACTATGTCTGGCTTTCAACTTTTCTTGGTTTGAAAAGTTGAAAGCCAGACTTTTCTTGGCTTGAAAAGTTGAAAGCCAGACAGTTACAATAGGGTATTATAACATTTTTTTAAATTGTATTAAATTGTAGCAGGCGTTCACAGGTTCCAGATTTCCAGCATCAGGTCCTCGTCAATTAGAAACATAAAGAGAACTAGTTAAGACAAATCCAACTAGCCCAAACTCGATGGGTTTACTAAAAGGCAGTCCAGGGTTACGTCTCCTATCTTCCGAGCCCTAACAGCAGACCAGCTCAGTGGTTCCAGAAGACATTAGTGTTTCAAATGTCAGATCCCACATATGCAAGCAAACTGAGCGTGTAACATTCCTATCACACCTAACAAACGACCTGATGACCTTGAAGACCTGAACCGATTTCCACCAAACATAGCTAAGAACACTCTCGACTGATAAACCTTTCAAACAAAAAAAACCGCATTAAAATCGATCATCCGTTTGGGAGCTACGATGCCACACACACACACGCACACACACAGACACACACACAGACAGACCCAGACACAGACACGCACGCGCGCACACACACACACACTTCTTACACATTACCCTATTGGCGCGGAAAACAAACATTGCGAGTGATACAACACTATTACTACTCGCAGGAAACGTATTTTGTAATTGATTGATTAAACGCCATGTTTTACTTTCTGCGCTATATATATCGGGCGGGCGATCATGTGACTAGTAAAATAGGCTTATTGGTTATATTGTGATATATTGCTGTTTTTTCACTTGTGATATTCCATTGGGGTTGATCAGTTAATTAAACTTTTTTGACCGCAACTTTTGTTTGAAAATGATCATTAGGTTTAAATTTTGTTTTTAAGTCATTATTTAAGGCCTACTTAAAGGAACTACATTTTATTTTTCCTGAAAAAATTAAAAAAAAGGTCGGAAAATTTTGGACAAACACCCTGTGTAACATTCATATATGGAACAGGTATTTAGAATAGGTATTTATTAATATTAGTATTAGATGGAACAGGTACGATTTTTACCTAATCCGACCCATTTCTATTTTTTCAGCAGTCCACGCGGACGGAGTCCCGGGCCCCGGGCATCCACTAATAATAAATAAAATAAATTAACCAGTTAGTCTTGTGTAGTTCGCGAACGAACTAGGTCAAAAAAACGATTTGGATCATTCTGTTATGTTATATATTATATGAAATTAAGAAAAATAAAAAAAGAGCGCTCCTACAGGTGAACTACGCGAACTAGCTCCTTCATTCCCCATTTCGTAGTTTATTAGTTCGGGGCGAATGAACGAGATTGACGTCGACTGAATTAAGATCGTCACGCACGAGACAGCTAAACATATAAAAGGCGAAAAATATAGGTAAAGGGTTATTTTATTACACCAATATTTTTATGAATATTCATTAATTAAGAAGTTTTTAGAGGGTAAAATCATTCCATAAATATTGTCGCATGTTGCAGGAACCGTATTAAAACTAGCGAACGATGTGATGGGATCGGTCTAATTCGAGCTAGGAACTGACGAATTAAAAGAACGAACTAGTTTTCGCATGTAGCAGGAACCGTATTAAAACGAACGAACGATGTGATCGGATCGGTCTAGTTCGAGCTAGGAACTGATGAACTAACGAACTAGAAGAACGACCTACTAGGGCATTGCCCAAGACTATAACCAGCAATCAGAAAGAAAGACTTGCAAGCAAAAATCGCAACAAATGGCGATGCTTGCTACAAAAATTTATAAAATATACATACTATAATTTTATATTATTAAACTTATAGTTGCGGTATGAAAACCTTGCTTTTAAAAAGTGCGTTAAAGTAAACGACATCGCGTTTTATTTCGACGCCAGAGACATCTAACGAGAGTCAAGGATAAGTTCGCCGGGTCAGCTAGTAAGTAATAAATATATATGTTACCGGCAATCTGTATAATTCCGGTATTGTCTACAATACCTAGGCAATGTATAAAATATTGAATTGTATCAGGCGTCACTATTCGGAAGTTCAATCCCTCAATGTATAAAATACCTGGGGCGTCCTGGTAATGTATTAAATATTATGAATATCATTTTCCATTACATAGTTTACCTAAGTAATATATACAATTCGTAGGCATTGTATAGAATACCTGTTGTACGACCGGCAATGTGTAAAATGGGTTAGGTTATGTTAGAACTGTAAAAATAAAATAACGCACGAGCCGAGCGAGCGAGGAGGATGGAATTTTTGTTCAACAATAATTATGTTATACAATTCCTTAATAGCTTCGGAAAATTGTCTTTTCGAATTCTATATTATGATACATGGTGTAAGTGATAGTCAGGCAAATATTGATATGGTGATTTCAGACCATGATTCTGAGGCGAAAATCACTGAAAATTTTCCGACATTTTTTCATTGTAGTATAGTTCGTTTAAGTAGGCGTTAAATAATGACTTAAAAACAAATTTTGAGCCTATGAGATGAAACATTGCGGATAATCAAATTGAAAATGCATTTCCCGTGAGTGATAACACTGTCGTATAACTCAAAACACTTGTACTAGTTCAGTATTTCAGTATTTGCCTGGCTACACACACCCTGTAGAATACCTAGGTAAAATTAATAATATTTTATACATTACCTACACGTTTTAGGCATTCTATACATCATTGCCTGGGTATTGCATACAATACCGGATTATACAGATTGACGGTAACATATACACAAAGAAATGGACGCATATAATATACTCAAAAGTTATGATATACTCTTTGAACTTGAAGTTCTATGTCACATCTATGAGCCGAAGTGTCATTTTATTTTTCGTTAATAAACTATTGAAATAAAGGAAACTATGTACGTACGGCCATAATAGCCATTAAGGTAGATTCCGGCAGTCACAACTTATTCCTAAACATAATTAAACCTAAAAATTTAGGTTTAAACATGTCAAAAGCTATTCTGGCAGTTACTTTTCTGACAGATGGCAACTAAATTTAATTTATACATAGAAATGTATACAAGCTGGAAACAGCGCTTCTTACTAAAAACTGCCTCCCGAAAATTTGACCAATTTGACCTTGAAAAACTAGACGGGGAAAAAGTAGAGTGTACTCACAATTTAATTTTAATGGACATTTCATTCAATGACATTTCTACCACGAACAACCCAAGTAACACAGGAAGCATTTTAACAAACGGATAATTAACTTATGTAGAACTTAAGGTTCGTAGAAACTCTTATATGAGTTTACCGAGCATCTTGATGCTTTATATGAGCATTTTGAAACCATTATGATGCTTTACACTTTATAAGGGGTGGATAATAGCATATCAAAATGATTTTGTAATGCCTGTAGTTTTAGTGCATCAATACACAAAGCAGCTTTCAGCTGTTTTTAGTACATTTGGCTCTACAATTGCATTTTTAAGTAGGATATAAATGCTCAATGCTGTTTAGTAACATAAACATAAACCATTATGTCATGTAAATGCCATACAGCTTTTAGCTGTTTTTTATGTCTAAGGGTCTACAATAGCATTTTTAAATAGTAAGATAATGCTTAATGCTGCATAATAGCATAAACTTGTGCTATTATAATGCAGCGTAATTCCATTCTACAGATTTGGGCTGTTTTAGTGCCCTTCGTTATTTAATAGCACTTTTAACTAGTAAGGAAATGCCTAGTATTGCTAAGTAGCATAAACGTGAATCAATGTAATGCTTGCATTTTTGAAGGTCAACTGAGTTCTTTTAAACAGCTAATTTTTATGGTGGATACATAATAATTAATAAGTAAAGATTAGATTATCCGTTTCTAAAGAAAAGTAGGAATAATTGCAGAGAACCCAATGGAATTTGTATTGGCCTAAAAATAGGTAACATAAAATTTGCACAATTTACATTACACATTTACAAAATAAAAAAGGATGGTCTTAGCCATTGTGATATTGTCCGTGATCCTAAAGACCTGGAATGTAAATTGGTATATTTACGAGTACATAATTATGAATACTTATATTTCGTACCACTATTGCATACGTACAAATAAGAAACGTTGTTTTAAGTGCTTTAGTGTCTTATTTAGATTAAAGGGATTTAACAACTATTAAATAAATAACCATTAAATATCTTTTATTTTATTTGCACAAGTTTTTCCATCGTTCTTTGAAGCTGAGCATAAGAACGATAAATGTTTTTGTAATGAACGACAAATGTTTTGTGCTCTATCTGCCAGTAATTGATCCAGTGATATAATATTTCGGTAGCTGTAACGTTACTATAATCCATACGTGGGTTTCCTTGATTATCTGAAAATTTAAATTTTAGCACCTATACTAACTAGTGATTACAAAATGTTACAGTGACAGGCGCCACCAAGCTAGGCGTTTAAACCTTTTCTGGGTCCACCTAAAGCTACGCAGAGAAAATTATCACTAAAATTAATCCGCTCAGTAAATGGCGGCAGTAGGCGTAAAAGCGAGACAGACTTTCACATTTATAATGTTATATATGATAATAAAAAGTATAACATTTCAAAATAAATTCATTGTAGGGTCGGTCTCTTGTTATGGAAAAGTATGTGCACCCTACTCAAAAATATACAATACACAGAAAATGTTTAAAAAGTAGCTTCAGAAGCAAATATTGGGATTATGAGGATAAGCAACTAACTAAATAAAGTTTTGTGACAAATATTTAAAAAAGCAAGAGTGAATATTGCCTAAAATTTGCCGTTTAAGTTTTTGCCTAGGGCCATAGTTTGGAAATTCAATTTTGTACTTACGAGTGATATAATAAGTTGGATCCTGGATGCCACTCGCTTCTGCAACCACGAACAATACATTTCACTACTGTATTTATATCAATACCACCAAAATATCTTATTTAGTCCACACAAATATGCGAAGCGATTCAAACAAATCGACTTGACATGATTTGACAAAATTGTCATGTGCTACCCAGGGATACCATTACATAGCAACAGAACATTCCTTAAAATACAGAATTTTTGCTACCGCGAAGGTTTGTTTTACTATATTATGTACACTTTATTTATAATACAAATTACATTAAATACATTTCATTACTCTATTAAATATGTAAACATTTTCAAAACGAATCCAAGTTTTTCATGATAATATTATATTTATGCCTTTTTCAACGTCTTTACTTACATTATAGGGTATTTTTTTGCTGTGTAAGGGATCCCTTGTGGGAAAACAAGGGGGGGAGGCTGTCATTTTTTCATGTTTCAATTTCTTGTTCAGAGCTTGGAATCCATCCTAAGAGGAGATACCAAATCCCTGAATTTATATTACATTAATTTGACGTTTCAACTTTTTTTTTTCAATTCACTTTAGGTTTATGCGTAAAAAGCTATTCTGGTGGTCAAGTTTTTGGCATTAGAAGCGTAAAATTACTTAAGTTTAGGAGGCATCTAAAAGTTGGCGTTTAAATTATACTTAAAAATAAAGGTGTCTTTTTGGAATCGTCAGCGCTTCAGCGAACATGATAGGTATGTTGTTAAAACGTGAGGCTATTATAATAACCGTTGTTAGAGAAGCACCAGAATGGTAAAAAAGACGACAATATTATCCAGTGATTATCCACTCCTACAAGAACTCCTTCTGTGCCAGTTTTATTTTCTCTATTTTGATATTTTAAGAACATTAGACCCGTTTCCAATGTTTTCTACAAAGTTTCCGTTCATTACTATCCCTCATAATCTGACCTTTTTTACTAAAGACATGGACATGGACGCATGGTCCATAGATTTCTTTGCCTTTCTTTCGGGATGAAAAAAAAAGTAAATATTTTTTCTTTTATCGTTCATTTTTTGCTCTTTCGTTCACTCTTTTCTTTTTTTGACGGCATACTCGTATACTGGCAACACAGATTATTAAATTTACAAGTGTCGGCTTTTTAGGTTTAGGATAAAAAATGCGGTCAGAATAGCTTTAGCGACTAAGATTAAAAATCCAAACAACAATTTTATTGCTTTAAGCAGAAATAATAGGTTTTATCATAATTTAAATGTCATGATGTTCCTTTTTTAAAGTAGATATAAGAGATAGAATACCTTAGGCGTGGTTTTTCTCCAATTTGATCAAAATACATGAATTTAAATTTACTGAATTTAAACTCATTTTAAATTTAGATATTTTTACACTATTTTATACATGACGTAGATGGGGTCGAGTGGCGTGCCGTTAGGTGTGTCCGACATCTTCCAAAATCCGAAATAAAGAATGCTGCGTGTAGTAAACAAGCTTAATTAGGAATCACAAACACTTTCACTGTATCTACGCACAAGATTACTAGGATTCTAGCGGATAACGTAGAAACGTGGTAAGTACAAGACAGAGGCTGATTAGCACCCGTGCTTCGCTCGACAGACACAACCAGCAAGACAGCATACCCTCCGGCTCCATTCAAACGACCCGGTGGTCGTTGTAAATCTACAGTGGCGCCCTCTCAGTACTCTGTCTTGTCTTTACCCAAGTGACAGCTGTGCTCAAGTCAGTGATAGCTGTCGACTTGACGTTTCTAACTTCAACGATTGAAAATAGATGGCGTTGGAGATCCGACTGTAGGATATGACATCTTGATCTCCGACACGGCCATTTTGACAACTCACGCGTCCTCGCGTGGGGTTTCTGGAAAGAAAGAGGATTTTGCAAAGTAACATGTATCACGCTCGGTCTTTCTGACTTAACTTAAATTTAAAGACTTCTTATTACAATAGTTCATGAAATCACAAAAATCGCTCATCGACCGTCAAGTTCCCAAAATCTTTACGTAAAGACATAAAAAATAAAAGATAAGCAGACTCGCACATACGTTTAAATCAGTCAGACCTTTCCTTCGGTCAACATTACAGTAACAGTTAGTCATATAGCCAGTCCTTCGGCTATCTACTATGGAAACACAGTCCTTCGGTTTCCAACACACACATGTAGCACAGTCCATCGGCTACCTACTACGGAAACACGGTCCTTCGGTTTCCCACACACACACATGTAGCACTGTCCATCGGCTACAGCAGAAACTCGGTCCTTCGGTTCTGCCACAAATACATACTACTGTCTGTCAAGGGTTTGTCAAAGTCACAATTTAAAAAAACCGGTCAGTAACTTGTACATCGCATATGAAAATTCATTCATTTAGACTCTGAGGTCACATTAATTTCGATATCAAAATTACTAGGAACTTGATGGTCTGGCACACACAAGGTAAATAATTCCAAAACAAGGCTACAGTATACACAATCCATATAGAGTAACGTCAGTCAAGTAAGTCTAGTTGCCTCAATCTAGCAACTCTTGGAAACTTCCATCCAGCTTCCGTAAACCAGTCTAGTCACTTCCATCCAGTGACTCTTGGAAACTTCCATCCAGCTTCCGTATACCAGTCTAGTCACTTCCATCCAGTGACTCTTGAATACCTCTATCCGGTATCCGTAAACCACTCTCAATCAGTCAACTCAACATTAATTAGAACATGACGGTCCATCCCCGTCAAGTTCGCACAGATTATCATCACGGTCACATGTCAGCGTGTCATTGGTAATGTCATTCGCAGGCATTCGCCTAAGTCTGTCATGTGCGTACTTATAGGTTCTATTGGAATTAAGGGCTTTAAGAACATAACGATTACCTTCAAGTACCTCCGATACCCTAAAAGGACCTCTATACTTCGGATCAATTAATCGAATTTCGAGTTCACCTGTAGTTACACGAGTTTTTGGCAAACCTGTTGTAAAATAACTGGAATATTCACCTAAAATAGTTAAAAGATCTGACTTTTTACAAGAGGGTATATCTGTGTCAACATTACTAAAGTCGTTACTGATACTAGAATCGGTTAAAACGTCACAATTTCAAACTGTCAAATTATTTTGTTTTGAAATGCTAAAATTATTTGTTGACAAGTTAATAACGAAGCCTTGACTCAATATTTCACGACCTAGCATAATATCACTACGCATATACACATCGGGTAAAACATGTAATAAAAGTTCTAAACAATAATCATTAATTTCAACATTACACAGTATTTGCTGGGTGCTGAATACACTGGTTTGACCAATTCCCGTTAGAGAGACAGTTTTAGCAATTCTTTTACCATTGAAACTTGATGCAACGCTTTCTTTTATTAGTGAACACTCAGCACCCGAATCAAAATGAAAATCATAAAATCTACCTTGATTATTAAGAGCGCCGGTCGGTGGTAAAGCGGTAAGTGCAACTATCTTTCGTGGATTCAGACGAATTTGACCTCGGCGCACCTCGAAGCCTAGGTACTCTACTTTTTCTGTCAGGAATGAGCACTTTTTAGGATTTAACGAAAATCCCTTCCCAGAAAGAACTTCTAATACTACCTTTAGTCTATCGAAAGCTTCGTCGATGTTACTGGCCACAACTAGCACGTCATCCATGTACACTACAACGTACTTGTTAACGAGATCGCCTAGAGCATGTATGAGAGCACGTTGAAACACTGCAGGAGCATTTTTCAAACCGAAGGGCATAGTAAGGTACTCATACTGACCTTCAGTTGTCACGAATGCTGTGCGCTCTATGGACTCCGACTCGATAGGGATCTGGTGAAATCCCGATGCTAAATCTAAAATTGTAAAAAAATGTCCTCCGTGCAACCTAGCAATCTGTTCAGATATGAGTGGTAAAGGAAAACGGTCAGCAACGGTGTTATCGTTCAACTCCCTATAATCGACACACATTCTATCTGAACCGTCTTTTTTTTTACCAAAAGTAAAGTTTCGGGCTTGCGAACGGTGAAGAACTAGGTCTAATTACCTTAGCATTAAGCAGCTCGTTGATCTTGCCCCTCACAATCTGACGTTCATCTGGGGTCAGCCTGTATGGGCGACGATTTACCGTCTTGTGTGGGTCTACGAGCCGTATCTGCATAGGTTCAGTGTCAGCAGGAGAAGTAGGTGTACCGGTAATGAAACTAAGCTTGAACCGTTCTAAAATCTCAATCAACCTAGGTCTGTATTCATTACTAACGTCAGTATCTACCAAGTCAAGGTCTATACCATTATTTGCAACTACATCACATGATTCGACTATGTTAATTTTCTCGAAACGTACTTTATCTACCGACATATGTACAGTCAAACCGATAGCTAGAATTTCACGTCCGATCATAATGTTGTATCGCAAACAATGGTCAGGTAAAACATGAAGGAGTATCTCAAAGTTAATATTGTCAATGTCAATTGTCGTTAAAATTTGCATGGTCGAGGCTATAGAAGTTTGTTCTATACCAGTCATAGAAACATTGTCATAAATTCGCTTACCACTAAATTTCAAAGCAATCGATTCTTTAACTAAGGAACACTCTGAACCTGAGTCGTAAGTAAATGGGAATGACTCACCAGAGTGACGCAGAGAACCCGAAGGCGCATTCACAATGCACACGTCTACTCGCTTTTCCTTAGCTGGACCAGTTCCAGTGCCGCCGCCGGTACCGTTGTTCCCCTCCTTGATTTTCCTCTTCGGGCAGTCGGATGCATAGTGGCCTTGTTCCCGGCAGTTGAAGCAGGTGATGCGATCGGTTCTCCCTGTAGGTTGGTTGGTCGAGTTATGGTCCCCGTGAAAGGACCTGTGTTTGGACCGGTCATCTTGCTTCTTCGAATTGGCTTTGTTGCGACATTGAAGAGATTTGTGGCCTAGTTGTCCACAATTAAAGCACTTGATGGTCACAGCAGATCCATTAGGTCGGTTTCTTTTTAGGTCGGGTCCATCACGATAAATACTTGATGAATAACTTCTCTTCAGGAACGAGACAGCCTTCAGTTCCTTTTGTAAATGGTTACGCGTCTTGATGTCAGTCGTTATAGCAATCCTCTGAACACGTGGCTCTTGTTTTGAAATATGAGCTAAGACAGTGGCTATTGCTATCTGTTCTGTAGTCAGTCCATTCCACCTTGCCATTAAGGAAATTAGGAAACGATATTGAAGACAGCCAAGATGATGCTTCGCCCTTGAGTGTGTGGCTTAACGCGATCATCAGAGAAGATCCATGGCGATGTCGATCTGTGATACACATGTCCGCGGTCGTTATCCAAGCTCGGGCGTCGATGTCTCTTTTCTCTGGGTCGAAATCAGGAAGGCGAATAGAGTCCGAAGATGCAGGTAGTTTTATTGCTTGCACCAACGCCAGAAAATTTTGATTTTGTTGCTCGAAGAGAAGACGCCATTTTTCTTCGCTCGAGTCACTATTTGAAGCACGTGTTTCATGTGGGTGATCCGGGTTGCATCCCACGCCTGATGACGTAGATGGGGTCGAGTGGCGTGCCGTTAGGTGTGTCCGACATCTTCCAAAATCCGAAATAAAGAATGCGGCGTGTAGTAAACAAGCTTAATTAGGAATCACAAACACTTTCACTGTATCTACGCACAAGATTACTAGGATTCTAGCGGATAACGTAGAAACGTGGTAAGTACAAGACAGAGGCTGATTAGCACCCGTGCTTCGCTCGACAGACACAACCAGCAAGACAGCATACCCTCCGGCTCCATTCAAACGACCCGGTGGTCGTTGTAAATCTACAGTGGCGCCCTCTCAGTACTCTGTCTTGTCTTTACCCAAGTGACAGCTGTGCTCAAGTCAGTGATAGCTGTCGACTTGACGTTTCTAACTTCAACGATTGAAAATAGATGGCGTTGGAGATCCGACTGTAGGATATGACATCTTGATCTCCGACATACATTTTATTTTATACGTTTTAGATATTTATACAGCTAGGCCCACATGGACTTATTTGTCCGAAAATAAATATTTTATTTTTTATTAAAAAGTAAATTAACAGTAAGTAATCTTAATTATACAGGTATAACAATGACAATGATGATGATGAGACTACTTATAGCACTTTGCTTAACCCTTTTGTTACATACTGTATATACGAAATAATAACAATCGATAAATTCTGCCTGCCCCCTTGCTCTTTGTTTTTGTTTGAATACTAGCGCTAATAACGAAAAGGTAGCAAAAAAACTAGATAGTGTAAAATGGGGACTGGTAACTGGGAAAACAGCTGATCTCAGTTTTTAAAATATTCTGAACGAATGGCAAAGGACATTTATAGCCTACTGCAGCTGGTGTTTGGCTAACTAATCGTTTTAAAGTTTTTAGGATAAATATTTATCTATTTATTATTATATAGGTAAATATCCCATTTTATATCTTGACCTGCGCTATCGCATTGGGCTATAACGATGGTGAGAAGGTAGAAATAAATAAATCATTTAGGATGAAAATAATACGTGTGCGGCCACGTACCGTACACGCACAAATTAAAATCAACCATATTTATTAGCTTGGTTTCGAAATGTTGCAGACTGATGAAGTGGCAGTGGGCGTCACATCTGTCGTAGAACCGATGGACGGTGGAGTAAACGGGTTCTCGAATAGAGTCCGCGCCTCGGCAAGCGTAGCGAACTCGACAGATTTAAAAAAAAAATCAGATTAAATGTTCCATCGTTTTTATGCAGAAAATCTAATTTGGAATTTAAAAAATCCGAGTTTCTTTATGATCCCTAGTATTGAAATTGGCCGTTAAAAAGGGCGGCTGGTAGTGACTGATGACGAAAGGAGATCGAGCCGTGTGGCGTGCTCTGGGGGAGGCCTACGTCCAGCAGTGGACTGGAATACGCTGACGAGATATCTATTAGAAGTCTTACCTAGTAATGCCTTCTCCAGTCTCCAATTATAGCAGGCAAGGACCATGAACTTGATGACTTTCTTCAACCGTGTCAACTCGGCTAGAGATCCGCCACGCAACAGTATGCAGCATCCCAGATTCGGTTCCGCACAGTTTTCCAGCACCATCAGAGTTTTACTGGAATCTGTAATATTTTGTTTATTATTAATTATTACTAATCACTATCACTACAGACGTAGTCTCGGAATGTAGCAGACTGAAGTGGCAGTGGGCAGGCCACATCTGTCGTAGAACCGATGGACGGTGGAGTAAACGGGTTCTCGAATGGAGACCGCGCCTCGGCAAGCGTAGCGTTGGGCGTCCTCCGGACAGATGGACCGATGATGACTTAAAGAGGACGGCTGGTAGTGACTGGATGGCAACAACGCGAGATCGAGCCTTGTGGCGTACACTGGGAGAGGCCTACGTCCAGCGGTGGATTGCAATTGGCTAACGACAAAGACTATCACTACATAGTATAAAACAAAGTCGCTTCCCGCTGTCAATCTGTCACTATGTGTGGTTAAATCTTTAAAACTACGCAACGGATTTTGATGCGGTTTTTTTATAGATAAAGGGAAAGGTTTAAGGTATAACTAGGGACCCGCCCCGGCTTCACACGGGTGCAATACCCCCTCACGCGGACGAAGTAAAGATATATGAACTTATTGCAGTGTAGTGTCGTCGGAGTGGAATAGCATAGCCAGCCTCCACTCCGACGACACGCCTCATTCCACCCCATGTCTGTCTGTGGGTATCGTAAGAGGCGATGGGTTTCCGTGAGGTGGGCAATAGCGCCTCCCGTGTTTACTGACACTGCTGGACGTAGGCCTCTCCCAGGGCACACCACAAGGCTACTGCCGTAGGGGGGTTTGTCCATAGTCACCACGCTGGGCAGGCGGGTTGGTGATCGCAGTGTGATTTTCGGATTATGTAGTCAACACGGGAGGCGAATGCTCCCGGAAACCCATCCCCTTTTACGATACCCACGGGCAGACGACATGGGGTGATGATATTTTACCCCGCAGAGATAACATTGCAATACCTAGATTTACCTACATAGACTGGTAAAATAATGACTCTATATTTAGGTAAAGCAAATATCAATTAAATATAAGTAAATTAAAATTACACTTACAGTTTTTAATATAGAAATTCTTAGCAGTTCCAAGCCTCGGCGTGCCGATTCTAGCGTCAATAGACGTCACCACGTCTGCGCGGAGGCAACGCGCCAGCCGGTATAGCGATCTCTGTCTCACACCCACCGCTAGAGAGACAAAGCAACAAGATATAAGTACATGTTTAAACTAAGGTAATAGGCGGTATAGTTTTGTGGGTTAGGTGGTGTAAGTCTTCAAGAACAAGTTGAGAAGTCACTTCCTTTCTCTTCATTGATGCTGTGTAATTTAACCTTTTGTGCCATTTAATAAAATATGTATGTATGTATGTATATGTATTTATTTAGTTATATTGTATGTATTTTTTAATTGCTTATATTACATTTTTTTTATTTGTTTGCGCACGTGCGATTTCATCTTTTTTGCTAATCATTTAATTTTAATTGGTTGTCTGGAAGAAATTTCTGTTAAGAGATCAGCACGCCTTTGTATGCATGCGCTGTAACATGCTACACTACACTCACCGAGCGCGAGGCGCGCGGCCCGCAGCGCGTCCTGCAGCGCGCGCGCCGCCGAGCCCCGCACGAGGAGCACGTGCGGCTGTAACGCGGTGATGCGCGCCGCACACCGCATTAGGTACTCTTGTTCCTAGCAACGAGATGTAAAACATTCCATACATACATTGTAGCAAATTAGTAGATAGGGAAAACGCTGGATTAACAGCTATACACATTGCTCTGTTGCCAAAAGCACGGGAGAAATCGAGAAAAACCAGAATAGTGGCCTTGCCAATATCTTGAGATTCCAGGATATTGTTGGTTACATCTAATAAGGCAATTGTCATCAAAGAACGTCTAATGTTTGTCATTCGTAGATGCAAAGGTAATAACGGCAACGTTGCCGGTCCTTGCGTTAGTGGAGAATGAGCGGAAACCCAGTTATATATCGTTTGTCCGGGGAACCACTTGCCAGTAGAATCCGTTTCATAGAATAAATCTTATGCCTAATTTCGGAACTAAAATTTATAGTGTAGTAACTAGCGCCATCATCCAAAGGAACTATACGGTAGAAATGCACTCTAGTCTAATAAAGTGCGGCCTTGAACTAGTGATGAAGCCTTGCCATTGGTTCTAATGTAGTTGAACTTACTACTTGCAATTACGATCCGCGTAGATAGAACGACAAATTTACCCGCGACGACGCATACGCAAATCCTTGTTCCACTAAACTAGGCCAAAAGAATATTTTCAGTTTTATCATTTACCTGTATTAATGCGGTTGCTGGGCTTCACTTGAATACATCAGCTGCATCTCCTTCCGTGCATGTCTTAAGAGTCGAGCAAGGAACTCAGGGGCGTTCTCTTAGGCGATCTCAGCTAGCGACTTGTCACCGACCTTTTAAATCTGATCACTCTATGCTTAACGTGTTTACGTGTTTGGAAGTCGCGTCATATCTTTGAGTCATCCTTGCCACAATGCCTCAAGACCAAGGTATTTGATAAGTGCCTACCAGCCACGACTTACGGAGCTGAGACGTGGAACCTGACGATGGGGTTGGCCCACCGATTGCATGTCTCTCAGAGAGCTATGGAAAAGTCAATGCTTGGGATCTCGCTTATGGACAAAGTCCGAAACAAGATTATCCAGTAGAAGACCAAACTGATAGACGTAGTCTCGAAATGTAGGAGACTGAAGTGGTAGTGGGCGTCACATCTGTCGTAGAACTGATGGACGGTGGAGTAAGCGGGTTCTCGAATAGAGACCGCGCCTCGGCAAGCGTAGCGTTCGACGCCCTCCGGCTAGATGGACCGTTGACTTGAAGAGGGCGGCTGGTAGGTAAACGGAAGATCGAGCCTTGTGGCGTGCTCTGGGGGAGGCCTACATCCGGCAGTGGACTGTAATAGTCCGACGATTGAAACGTAACTGTAGAATCTCATTCGTTGTCCTAAAGATCTGGCTACGCTATTTTTGGCAACAGAGCAATGTGTATAGCTGTTAATCCAGCGTTTTCCCTATCTACTAATTTGCTACAATGTATGTATGGAATGTTTTACATCTCGTTGCTAGGAACAAGAGTACCTAATGCGGTGTGCGGCGCGCATCACCGCGTTACAGCCGCACGTGCTCCTCGTGCGGGGCTCGGCGGCGCGCGCGCTGCAGGACGCGCTGCGGGCCGCGCGCCTCGCGCTCGGTGAGTGTAGTGTAGCATGTTACAGCCGCACGTGCTCCTCGTGCGGGGCCCGCAGCGCGTCCTGCAGCGCGCGTATTCAAGTGAAGCCCAGCAACCGCATTAATACAGGTAAATGATAAAACTGAAAATATTCTTTTGGCCTAGTTTAGTGGAACAAGGATTTGCGTATGCGTCGTCGCGGGTAAATTTGTCGTTCTATCTACGCGGATCGTAATTGCAAGTAGTAAGTTCAACTACATTAGAACCAATGGCAAGGCTTCATCACTAGTTCAAGGCCGCACTTTATTAGACTAGAGTGCATTTCTACCGTATAGTTCCTTTGGATGATGGCGCTAGTTACTACACTATAAATTTTAGTTCCGAAATTAGGCATAAGATTTATTCTATGAAACGGATTCTACTGGCAAGTGGTTCCCCGGACAAACGATATATAACTGGGTTTCCGCTCATTCTCCACTAACGCAAGGACCGGCAACGTTGCCGTTATTACCTTTGCATCTACGAATGACAAACATTAGACGTTCTTTGATGACAATTGCCTTATTAGATGTAACCAACAATATCCTGGAATCTCAAGATATTGGCAAGGCTACTATTCTGGTTTTTCTCGATTTCTCCCGTGCTTTTGAGACTATTAATATTCCTTTACTGCTGTCTAAGCTATCATTTTATGGATTTGATCCACCCACAAATAAATGGTTTGATAGTTTATTTATTTATTTATTCGGGATATTTACAACGTTATAAATAGATAGATACAGAGATAACTTACAAAAGAATGGTCAATTAAAAATTTCCACGAATTTACACAAATCAATAAGTTCAATTGACATATCGTTTTTAAAAGTTACAAATAGTAAAACAGTTAACAGCGCAAGGTACATAAAACCATGTATAACAATATCAGCGTGTTACTAGATTCCTACATAATATAACACAACATTTATAGCAGGTAGATACTCAGTAGGTACAAGTTCAAAATCCTAAAACAATATTTAATTGTTCACTGTGCACCCACATAAATTAAACTAAAACTAATAGATACAAACTTAATCTAAATCGAAATATCCCCCCCTCAAGATCTCTATAACTGCTTGCTTGAATGTGTGCTTCGAACCGTGAAATGGGTCAGCCCCAGAAAAACATTTGTTGTACTGTTGTGCAATACGTGTCATAACAGAATTTTGGGCATAGTCAGAATTATGCAAGGGAACATGAAAGAGTCCCGTGTGGCGAGTACGACGGGAAGGCGCTTGCAGTTAAGTTAGAAGTAAAGTAGAAGTTAAGTAAGAAGTTATTTAAATCACCGTAATCAATTTGTTCAAATTGAAAATCCTAATGGTACAGTAGTCTCTTCCTCTATTGCCTCTACCAACCGAGGTGTACCCCAGGGATCTATCCTGGGACCTTTGCTTTTTATCCTCTATACCGCTGACATCACGAACTCCTAGTAAGACGAAATTCATGATCTTAGGTTCAAAACAGCAAATCTTAAAAGTATCTTCACGGGACCCGTGTCTGATGGTAAAGGGTCAAACAATCTGTTCTTCACCCGTAGCTCGTAATCTAGGTCTCATTATGGACTCGGAACTTAGGTTTGAAGCAGACATACTGAAACTGGTTCGCAACTGTTTTTATCGTTTGAAAGTTTTATATACCGTTCGTAGTTATTTATCAGTTGATCTTCGCATTCGGCTTGTGGACTCGATAATATTGTCTAAGTTTAATTATGGGGATGCTGTGTATGGGCCAAGGCTTTTAGCGAAGACAAAAAACCTTATACAACGTGTCCAGAACGCTTGTGCCCGATTCTGTTTTAATATACCACCTAGGAGTCATGTTTCGCCTTACCTGAATGACGCCAAAGTTTTGAACATGTCCTCAAGGACATCTTTTCATTATGCATCCCTGTTATTTGGCATAATTAATAACCGTTCACCATCATATGTACACAGTAAACTTTCCTGGTCTTCATCTATTCGTCTTGCTCGCCTCGCTATTCCTCCACACAGTACAACAGCTTTTAAGGGTAGTTTTTAATATATATTATATTATACTGCATCAAAAATATGGAATAATATACCTCCCCCAATACGTTACCTTCCAAATATAAATATTTTTAAGAAGCATTTTAAGGAATTAATTTTTGACTTGCAACTCTCTGGTTTAACGTTCTCTGGCTCGTAATATCTACTTACTACCCACTCAATTCTATTATATTTGTCTTATTATTTTGAAAAAACTTTTGCCTATTGTGACCTTGATATATATTTTATTCTTAAATACTTATATGATCTTTTTAGTTATTTATTTTCTATCTGTATGTATTGTATTGTATTTTATCTATCTATATTTATATACTTACAATAAATGTAATGATATGTTTTGATTTTATAGTTTACCCAATTAACCAGCAGGTTAATTGTATAAATAGCTTATGCATTTGTGTAGTTACCATATTGAAAATTTGATTTATATTTTATAGGGTAATCTGGAACACCGATATACGGGTCCAGCTGAAAACCAGCGCTGCAGGCCATCTGTTTTGGTCTGCAGCTGTATGCTGAGCTGGGTCAATTTCAGCATAATTATGTTTTTCTGTTTGGCTGCATTGTGAAACATTTTTGAATGCTGAATAAATAATTTCTTTCTTTCTTTCTATATGTATGTATGTATGTGTGCATATTCGATTGTATTAGGCTCGCCCCTTGCCACGTGGGACTTAATAGGCTAACTGGTAGAAGGTGGGTGTGTAATTTGCACACTTCTGCTCAACTTTGTATATATTCTTTATTGTACACACACATAAATAAAAAATAACACAATTAAGAGATCTTAATAACCTTCTTGGGGGATAATGGGCGTGAGAAACATATGCATACCGTCGTCCTCAACTCTCGGCGTTCGTAAATAAGGTAGGTCTGTAATATGTGTCCGCGCGATGGATGGTCTTTGCTAGGATCTTACAGGGCGGTATAATCTATTTTGCTTTAATATAAATAGTGCATGAAGAATATCATGAAAGTACAGATCGGGGCAAACTTTATGAACATTGACCTTGACTGCGAAGAAACAAAATATAAGGTCTATTTGGTGGTAAGGTGCGGGGGCGCAGGCGGGGAAGCGCATGATTGGTTGATCAGGCACCTCTTTCCCGCGCACGGCGCCTACGTCCCCGCTTACTCCTAAATACACTCGCGAGCAGTAAAAGTTGTTTATTATTTTGGTTGTTTTGTTAAAAAAAAATGTTGACTTTTTGTTAAAAAATTCCAAGCTTGCTCTGCTTTTAATGCAGAACCCATAGAAGTAACATCGTATCTGTAATACTTACAAAATAAGTATCCTAGATATTGTTTTATAAGGTTATTATCCAGCCTTCTGTGTTTTTAAAACACACACATTTTTTTATTTATTAACGTGAAACATGGAAATCATAAAGATATCTATTTACATAAAAATAAATTACTGAAAACCTATTAAGAACTGATATCCGATTATCTATGCTCGTAAGTACACATGCGCGAACTTTCCTCTTCCACGACACTCGATGTTCATTAACTTTGCCACGATCTGTAGATGAAGCGAAAGATGTGTGTCAGGACCGTAACAAGATATCTATAATCTCTGCCTACCCCTCCGAGAGAGACGTGATTTTATGATGCTTGTATGTATAAATAATTCACGCAATAACATTATATTTTCGCTGAAAAGAAAGACAGTGATGGTATAATATCTTTCTGAAATTAGATTAGCGAATTAAGACCTTACCTGCAACAGAATAGGTTCCAATGTGGTAAGCTTCCCTTCTACTCGCTGGAACGCGATAGAACAGTCTAGAAGTAGCACGGTGGGGTTGGTTATCTGCTGGGGCATTCCTCTGGAAATTAATAGGGTATTTTACACCATGTAAGAAAAAAACGTAGAAATGAATTATTATGATAGATTTCGTATAAAGTAGGCGAGAAAAGTCAGTATCTATTCATAAAAATATAAATTAATTTTTATAATCCATCTTAAAAATCGTCTTTTTTAACCTGCCTAGCATTATAAAGAAAGTAAATTTTAGTCATGAATTGTGTAAGAATAAGGTGAATGTGACTAAAGGAGAGAAATAAAAACCAAGTAGGTCAATTTGACCGACTTAAAGTTGCTTCAAAATTGTGCGTGATCTCGGGTTCTGGAGAATTTATTATTCTATGGTATACAGGGTGTGGGACAGCCAGGCAAATACTGACATGCTGAACAAGTACCATTGTGTTGAGTTATACGGTTTTTTTTTCCTGAAGATGTGAAAAAAAAAAACGGAAAATGTTGGAATTTTCCAGCAAAAATTTTAAGTGTTTTCCGCCTCAGAATCATGTCTGAAGTCATGGTATCAATATTTGCCTGGCTGTCACAAACATCCTGTATAATACCACTAACCTGTGTGTGACGTTCTTAGTAAGTACGACACCCGGTATAAGGCAGCATTCTGATGGATCTCCTCCGGGCACTTTCTTCACTTGTACGTAGTTACGGACATCCAGGTCTGAACTTAGCATGTCTGTTAAAAACCCACTACTAGATAAATGTCGGTAAAGCTCATATATTTAAAGATAAAAAACCGTGTTCGAGAAGGCTTACTCTAAAGAAAATAAAACCTCATTGTACGCAATGTATAATGTTGTCAGAGTAAATAGTATTACAGCACGCATGATTCGCGTGATATGCTACGGTTACTGCTTTTATATCGTGGTTTTTTTTTTTTATTACACGTTTGATACGGAAGTCTAGCTTAAAACATTCAACATTTTATTAACGATATTGTGTATTGTTATATTGCTAGTGTTGTTATTGCGTTTCGCTAAACACTGCCCCGGCAGGAGGAGCGGCAACGTCGCCCCGCTGTGTACTCACGCGGAGTGACGCCGGCAGCCGCGCGCGCACAGAGCGGCAACAGGCGGCGCCAGGCGGCCGGCAGCGCGCGTCTCGCTAGACACTGCCTCATCAGTAGGTCGAGGTGATCTTCGCCTGAGGCGGCTACCGCGGGGCATACGGGGGAAGACGGGGCTGAGGGAAAAGTTTTTTTTTTTCTGTTTACCCCGAAGGCAAGGGAAACTAGGTTCATACAGCCAATGTCTTTAGTAAAATGATAATGATATAATGAATGAGAAAATCATGAGGAAATCAATAAGTAGTGCGAATGTTAAATAATAAAATAAACGTATTTTCTAATGCTACACGCTCGAGCGAATTATAACTAAGTTTAACTAAGCTGAACATAGGCAGTTTTGATATTTTCATCTCTAACCTTCATTTTGTTCGAAGACTGGATTTTCATCGCCGCTAGGTGGCGTTTCCAACTTTTTTTCTGCAAACAAAAAAGTAAATAAGTACGATAGGTAAATTAATAATTTGTTACGTTATAAAATATGATTTATATTTCCCAAATTTCTACCTAACCTCCAACCGTAACAGTATTTTTCGGGTCGGCGCAATTTCGAAACTCATATTGCCAAGGATTGAGCGTTTGTTTTTGCAGCCGGCTAGGCGGCTGCCTGCCAGACGCCAACCCTTCTCGGGTATGATCAGCTAATGTGTTTGTGTATGTATTCATATTATAACAACGATAGGTAGGTACATAATAATATTATTTATTATACATACCCGTGCGCATAGCTTTAGTAAGCCTAGCGGAGTTGTCTCCGAGGTTGAGATCGAGACAATACGATGACACGCTCTCCACCAACCGCGGGGCACTTTCCGCCTCCGGGGCTGGAATCAACAATACATACATACAGGGTGTTTGTGACAGCCAGGCAAATATTGATACCATGACTTCAGACCATGATTCTGAGGCGGAAAACACAGAAAATTTTCTCAGGAAAATTTCAAAATTTTCCGACATTTATTTCATAATTTCAGAAAAAAATAATTTAGTTCGTTTAAATAGGCCTAAGATAATGACTTAAAATATATAAAATAAAATTTTAACCAAAAGATGATTTTCAAGAAAATAGTTGCCTACAAAAAATTTCAAATAACTGATCAACCCTAATAGAGAGTCACGGGTGATGCGGAAGGTGGCATAGTCCGAAAATCACACTGCGGTCATCAACCCGCAACCCGCTTTTGATACTGCAATTCTGGTTACCGCACAACTTTGGGAGCAATACAAACATACATACAGGGTGTTTTTTTGTGGCCACCTTTAACGAAGGGTACGTATTCTATACATGAAATACGAGTAAGGTAAGTTTATGCCAAAAAAAATGCTGGGAAATTTTTTTTTTATTTTTATTTTTTTTAATTTAAATTCCTTGATCGTGCGAAATTTATAGTGTCTAGTGTTTATGTTAGTTTTTTTATAGACAGATATTAATTATTTTTCGTGAAAAAATCCTGCTACGCGCGTCAATGTGCATTTATGCAGAAAAACGCAGTCTATTTACTCAACTTTGGACCCTAATATTTTGGAAACCAGACACTTCCCAGGTATGCTTCCATGGAGAAAAATGATCGTGATGATGAGGAGATTCCGTAGTTTTCGGGAACGTTGACGACCAAAAATCATCCTGTATAACGCCTTTATCCCTTACGGGGTAGGAGCAATATCGGAAGAATATCGATGTTTGTTTCAGAGCCATGGATGTTTGTACAACCCGCGCAGATGAAAGAATTGTCTGAAAATGGCGGCGGTGACGGAAGGTATGGTTGGCAAAACCATTACTAAATGTCAAATTATACAGCAGAATGATTTTTGGTCGTCAACGTTCCCGAAAACTACGGAATCTCCTCATCATCACGATCATTTTTCTCTATGGAAGATATTAGGGTCCAAAGTTGAGTAAATAGACTGCGTTTTTCTGCATAATTGCACATAGACGCGCGTAGCAAGATTTTTTCAAGAAAAATAATTAATATCTGTCTATAAAAATGTAGCATAAACACTGGGCACTATAAATTTTGCCCGATCAATAAATTAATTTATTTTTTTCAAAAATATTACATCTTTTCCCAGCATATTTTTGGCATAAACTTATTTTATTTGATGTATAGAGTACGTACCCTTCGTTAAGGGTGGCAACGAAAAAACACCCTGTATAAAAAGCACTAACAAGCACGATTTAGCAAAAAATTACGCTGAAAATTTACTTCGAAAGAGTAACCTTAAAGTAATTACCGATTGAAAATCTGTAATAAACATGAAAAAATGGGCTTTGAGACGTTCAACAGCAATGACATTAGTCAAAGCGAACCAGACAAATTTTTTTGCAGCGCGTACTTCACTGTGTGACCATAGGCGCGCGATAGATATGAGCGATATAGCATGCGAGTGGACGCCATTTATAGATCAATTCTTTATCTGCGCGGGTTATATAACTATCTATTTATTTATTTATACCGTTGCTTAGTACCCACAACACAAGGCATTAGGTAAGTGTGTAAATTATAAAATTATTAATAAAGAAATGGAAAAAATTCTTCACCCGAGTGGGAATCGAACCCACGACCACTGCATACCGTGCTAGTTGCTCTAACCACTGAGCTACCGGGTCAATTACTCGTATGACGAATTTTACCATCTCTTTTCTAAATTACATATTGGCAACGTCAATTAAGTACTTTTGTTTGGACTTATGTGCTCCAATATGTTACAACACAATACTCACGAATTTCTTCACTGACAGCCTGAGGCGGCGTCACAGTGGGCTTGTAGAGCGCGTAGTCAGCAAAGTGCAGTATCTCCGACACACACTCCATGTAGCCCTGGGACAGCAGGCTTTGACACACCTGGCTTGCTTGCACTCTGCCGTGCGAGATTAACAGGTCAAATGTCAATAAGATATGTATCAAATTACATTAGGATCCATATACGCATAAGTGGAATTAGTAAAGACTAAACGGCAGGACTATTACGTAACTTTGTAGGATTTACTAAACTTGAGGACCTTATAGAATCCCTAGGAGCTCAATCCGAGGACTTTTTAGTTTATCACAACATATTTCATTTTCACTTTATCTCATCACCTGACCATTCCTCGAGGATGCGCTTTTCAGATACATAATATTATACAGTTTTCCTTTTGATTTTATATTTAAATCACAAATTATCCAACAAATTCAAGCCAAAACACAGAAATTGGTTTATTTTGAAACGAAAAGTCATCCTTTTGGCAAGCTCTTGTCATGTCACTTTTTCATTATATTACTCTTTTCGTACACTAAAATCTTTACAAAACTTCATGAAGAAAAAGAATTCATTTCGAATTCAAGAATTTGAAAATGGAGACAAAAATTCGTATATAAGCCATACAAACGGGAAAAAGTCAAGCATTCCGTCGGCTACTCAGCCAGAGTGAAGAACGGAATTATAAGGCCTTGTCCCGGGCCGCCTGCCCGGGACCCTTGCTGCACTTCGCCGGACTTCTACAGCGCGAACAAACCGCGCCCGCGTCGCGTTCAGTAACCGCGCTCTGTGACCACGGACCTCTACAGCGCGAATAATCCGCGCCCGCGTCGCGTTCAAGTAATCCGCGACCGAGAAGATTCATCTGTCCGATCCAGTACCTACAACGTCTGTACCTGCATCTACAACTGTGACCCGTCCGTCGGGTCTGGTACCTGCAACTCCTACCTGCAACTTCTACACCTGCATCTACAACAGTGACCCGGCTGTCTGGTCCGGTACCTGCAACTTCTGCACCTGCATCTACAACTGACCCGTCCGTCGGATCCAGTACCTTCAACTCCAGCCTGCAATTACTACACCCGGGGCGTGACTCCTGGAACGCCGTCGACCCAGGACCCTCAAGAGGACTCTGCTCACCGACTTCCTACACTTTTACACTCCACATTCCTTCATCCACGCTCTACTCACCCTCACTCACCTTCACGCATTATTCATAGTGATCTCTCTTCTATATTGTGCTAATTTTGTGTTGTAAATAAATTCGTGTAACTCATATTTTCTTTTCATTTCGTTAGGTAGGTATTTATTAGGTAGGCTACAACTCTTCATAACTGTGCTACACGACAGTTTGGCGCCCGACTCTATCTTCTAAACTATCTCAACGTTACTTTCTCTAAATTCTAAAATAACACTTCTTCTAGTGTCTAGGTCTTTTTGGTTAACTCTTTAGGTATAAGTTTTCTGGACTTCTGGAATTTAAGTATAGGTTTTCTGGACTTAGGTTTGCTGGACTTCTTTAGGTATTGGTTTTCTAGACTTCTTTAGGCTAGTTCTCGGCAGCTTGTACGGAATAAATCCTTTGCTACTATAACCTTTACTACATTATCCTCTACTACTTTAATTTTGATTAAGTTTTTCCTACCTTTACCTTTTCAAACTTTATTTTTTATTGCTAGATTTTGTGTAACTTTTAGATTCTGAAATTTTATTCAACTCTATAACTACAATGAAGGAAAATTTTTGGATTCCAATCTTTACTTTTACAATTTCTCGTCTTATCATCTACTCGTGTTAGCTACACTCATCTTTTTCAACTTCATGTCGGTGACACAGTTTGGCACGGAGCTATCTACATTTTCTAAACCTTGCTTGACTGAATTGTATTTTTTTGTCTTGACTACATAATCATCTTCGTCTCTCGTCTCTTCATCACCATTCTTTATTCTGTCACATCTAGGTAACCCGAATGCTAAAGCTCACTCTAGAATATCCTACAGAGAAGCTCAAGATTTCCCTCTACATAATACTCTAGGAGCTTGATGCTCTCTCTTTTATCTCTAAATTATTTTGACGCTGGACTTTTTTTGGTCATATCTTCACTATTACTAGGTCTTTAGTGGTCGCTATGCTGCTATGCTATGCGGTCGGCTCGTCTTGCTGGGCTCGTTCAAAGATGGTTAGCAACCATTACCACCAGGGTACCTATAATTGTTCTTGAGTTATTTATCTTCACTTAGGGACTCTAAACCCCTACTACTAGACTAAACCTTTGGATACTTCGGCGGTCGCTTATGCGATCGACCTGTCTTGCTTGGTCGATTCAAATATGGCTAGCAACCATTACCACGGGAGTACCCATTGCGTTATCGAGCGGTAGACTACTCGTTAAATAAGCCTTAGGTCAAATTCTTCTTCTTCTTTACCTTCAGAGCGGCTGACTACTCTTTAAATAAGCCTTAGGTCAAATTCTTTTTCCATTATGGAGCGGTCGACTACTCCCTAAACAAGCCTCAGGTCATGTTGGAGCATACCTTTAGAGTGGTAGTCATTGACCGTGAACTCCACCCTTACCTGAATGAAGTTGATTGAATATTAGACGAATGATTGCCGATTATTTGATGATGAATGTTTTTACAAGGTAACGTTCCCTAGACTCTTTCGAACCTTCTACAAAATTTTCTCTGAGTCGAAAATTTTCCGGGGTCGTGGGGGAAATGTAGGATTTACTAAACTTGAGGACCTTATAGAATCCCTAGGAGCTCAATCCGAGGACTTTTTAGTTTATCACAACATATTTCATTTTCACTTTATCTCATCACCTGACCATTCCTCGAGGATGCGCTTTTCAGATACATAATATTATACAGTTTCCCTTTTGATTTTATATTTAAATCACAAATTATCCAACAAATTCAAGCCAAAACACAGAAATTGGTTTATTTTGAAACGAAAAGTCATCCTTTTGGCAAGCTCTTGTCATGTCACTTTTTCATTATATTACTCTTTTCGTACACTAAAATCTTTACAAAACTTCATGAAGAAAAAGAATTCATTTCGAATTCAAGAATTTGAAAATGGAGACAAAAATTCGTATATAAGCCATACAAACGGGAAAAAGTCAAGCATTCCGTCGGCTACTCAGCCAGAGTGAAGAACGGAATTATAAGGCCTTGTCCCGGGGCCGCCTGCCCCGGGACCCTTGCTGCACTTCGCCGGACTTCTACAGCGCGAACAAACCGCGCCCGCGTCGCGTTCAGTAACCGCGCTCTGTGACCACGGACCTCTACAGCGCGAATAATCCGCGCCCGCGTCGCGTTCAAGTAATCCGCGACCGAGAAGATTCATCTGTCCGATCCAGTACCTACAACGTCTGTACCTGCATCTACAACTGTGACCCGTCCGTCGGGTCTGGTACCTGCAACTCCTACCTGCAACTTCTACACCTGCATCTACAACAGTGACCCGGCTGTCTGGTCCGGTACCTGCGCACCTGCATCTACAACTGACCCGTCCGTCGGATCCAGTACCTTCAACTCCAGCCTGCAATTACTACACCCGGGGCGTGACTCCTGGAACGCCGTCGACCCAGGACCCTCAAGAGGACTCTGCTCACCGACTTCCTACACTTTTACACTCCACATTCCTTCATCCACGCTCTACTCACCCTCACTCACCTTCACGCATTATTCATAGTGATCTCTCTTCTATATTGTGCTAATTTTGTGTTGTAAATAAATTCGTGTAACTCATATTTTCTTTTCATTTCGTTAGGTAGGTATTTATTAGGTAGGCTACAACTCTTCATAACTGTGCTACACGACAACTTGAGTGTGAGTATGGATGACGAACGCGGGGCACACAGTCAGAGACCACGTCTCGGCACCGTAGGTCATCACCTAGGTAGGTAGGTAGCACGCGCTGGTTGAATACCTTCGTCTTTGAAGACTGGGGATCTTAGACACAAATACGCTTCGTAGTTTTCCACACTCAGACACTCTCAATTTTCACTGTCGCATTACTTCGGCTTTGCTACTGCAAATTAGGTAATAGGCCTGCCGGTTAAAGCAAACGTACTTAAGTACCTTGTTTTATTATCGGTGTTATCCATGACCCACTGTAGGATGTCACAGCCGCGCCAGACACCGTTGTAACGCACGAGCCGGTATCTGAGAACATACTATAGCTATAAGAACATAGCTATTAGGTACACTACCATTTGTCCTGCTCAAGTAGCATGACCCGCGAAACGATATGATTAACCGATTTATCGACATTTAGCCTATACAAATACGATAAATATACCCGCCATGTTGAATTTTGTATAGAGAAGATACGATATCGTACGAGATGATATCCACGATAGGTGGTCTCATGCTAGGGGGGCTGATGCGGGGCCTCCACTATAGAAAGCATCAGATGCATCTCGTTCCGTGCATGTCGTAAGAGTCGACTAAGAAACTCGGCCCCCTGATTACGTAAAAGCAATAGCAAAGCCGAAGCAAAGCGATAGCGATAATTGTACAATATTCGCCTTGAAACGTCAAAGTTCCTTTGAAATTCATTTTACGTAATACGAATTTGACAAGCAATCAGCGATTTTCGTACAATTTTCGCTATCGCTTCGCATTTGCTAGTTAGGTAATAAGGGGGCTTTAGAAAGCGGGGACGGATGGACAACAACTTGTCACTATACGCTATGGGATCTCATTTATGACCTTGCAGTTTTAGCCACCCCAAAATTTCGGGAAAATAGCCGTATGTATAAGTATGTACCTATATGTATACTATTCTATTGGCCCCACAGCGGCTTTGCTTTCAAACAACCCGACTGTGCTGCAAATTCCTAAATTAAAAGATTTATAGACCTTCCCTAGAACCACATTATCTGTCCCTCTCCAATATTAATAAATAAATAAATATTCACACACTTCACAACACATTAACTTCCCACACCATTAGTCCCACATTAAGATCCATAAGGTCTTGTGTCGTGGGTACTAAGCAATGGTATATAAATACAACCACCCAAACAAATATTTAACAATCTACTTTACACTAGAATGAGCTTTTATCTACATTAAATTCTATAACATTAGTCATACATTTTACAATACCTTGCTATTACAAATATTTATATGTTTTATATAAATTATAACCTGATGAAAAAAATAACGTTGCCAAAAACGTAATAAAAAAAAGAGATGGTAAAATTCGTCAGCCGAGTTAAGTGACCCGATAGCTCAGTTCGTTAGAGCAATGCATGGAATGCCAGTCTCACTCGGGTGAATTTAAAAAAAATATATATATATTAATATTTATAAATTATAACCTACAATGTGTACAAACATCGTAATCTAAGGCACTACTATACTACAAGTATCTATAGTTTATATTAGCAACTGCCTACAGCAATAGTAACTCACGACAAATGGTGCCACATTTTCTTCAGTAAGCTGAAATTAATATAAAAATAACAATCGACTGAACCTCTAAAGGATTCTACATTAATTATAACATGCAAGCACATTCGCAATAAAAGAAGAAACGGCAAATTCGTTCGCAACAAAAGCGTTAGGGTCAAGACATACGCGACGCGGCAACACGCCGAAAATGTATGGAGTGGGGCTCGCGTGTTATCGCGATGTTAACAGTGTATCATGGACCATATAAAATATATGTGATGTACTGACACGTATATCGTACGACGCATCGGCTAACACACTCTTATTTTTCGCTGCCGTATTGCTTCCGCTTTGCTATTGCTAGATAATACAAACTTTAAGCAACATTCTCTTTACTCTTTACCATGCCTGTATTTACCAGCCTGCGGTCCCAACCCTCCTGCCCAGCGTGGTGATTATGGACAAAACCTCCCTGTGGCAGTAGCCTTGTCGTGTGTAACCTAGCAGTGGACTGAAATAGGCGTCAGCCTATATCATCATCAGATGATGTCTGTATTATTTGAACTTGGTCTAAAGTCTACACACCTGTGTTGCTGCGTAGGCAATGTAAACGAGAGCTGTCGGTAAACGTCCTCTAAAGCCTCCTTGGGTGTGGCTCTTGCTTCACATCTCTCGCCCTGATCTCGCGAGAGCATGAAGTTATCGCAACCCTTGTTAGCGGCTGTCGACTTGTTCTCGGGAAACTTTGACTGAAAAACATTATACAGTTCATCATATTCCTGCCCTTATACCATTATTTTGTCAGCGCATAATGGTTTCTTTTTCGAAAGTCATGTTGTCAAGGTGTTTGTTTGTTTTATGGCTGTCTGCCTACCTGAAGCCAAACCTCCTTGGGTATACCCTAAAGACAATTTTAGAATAAATGAAATTGTATTAGGCGTTACAATACCCTTACGCAAAATAGGCGCACAGACGTCGAGTTGCGGAAACAAGCCCGTTCTACCATACCATACCATACCATAGGCGTTACAATTCGGAAGTTCAAACATTCACTATGGGTCAGTGGAGGGTGTAGGGCCCGGTGGTGGGCACACCCATAGTGAAATTTTAGAATAATAAATCTGAATAGTTATGTACATGATATAAAGATTATTATTATTTAAGGTTGGTATGGTGATGATGCAGGCATCAGTATTCATTATCGTTCACACAAAAATTAAACAGTACAATGAATTCATTTCACAGTCATACAAAGAATGTGCAAAGGTAAATTTAAGCAATTCAAAAAGGTTACTGACTTGTAGGTTTTCTTGTAAAGTTTTGAGATCAGGTGAGATGTCTCCCGTCATGTCGTTTTCCTTCAGATAGCTGAGCACCACATTGCAGCAGTAGGTGCAGACACGCAAGCCTCCCGCACAACCAAATATGTGCCCTGCAAGGTTATATTCTACAATAACAATAAGTAAACAGAATATAGAAAAGTTGGGTAGGTCACATTCTCTTTGGTTAATATCATGGAGAAGAAATAAAAGCGGAACAGCGGCCAAGTATATTTTCATACAAAAATAGTGTGCGGCTGAGAGGGGGTGAAGTATGGGACAAGGGGAGCTTCCTAACACTGTAGCCCTGCCCATTTACATAGAAACCACCTTGTACTAGAAACCTATTTGCATAAGCGTGTGGTTACAGCTACTGCGTTACACACACAGGCCCTAAAGCTCCGCCTCTATCATGACATCTTGGCCTCACGATTGCCACACAATTCTCCATGGTTAATATACACAGATAAGTGGTGCACATTTGAATTGCATTGTGAAAAATAAATATTTTTCTTTCTTTTTAAAAACTATCCTCAGAAGAAAGTAAAGTAAATAAATACCCTTGACTTATATTCCTATGTCCCCTAGATGGGGCAAGGGGCCTCCACACCTAAAAGCTACCCTCAGAAAGCAAAAAAAATTACCAACCTGGTACCCGTTGACTGCAACATCGTGAGCAGAAGATCTGACCGCACACCCTGCAGTGATGTCTTCTCCGTAATGTGCTGAATCGTGTTGCACATTCGTAACACTCTCGAGATATATCATCTGGCATCCAATAACGAGCCAGTTCTGTATCTGCATAACGAGTTCCACCCTGTAAATATATGTAATTATCACATACTGATAAACTAGCTCAAACAGGGATAGCTGATGTTACATTCAAAACAAAACAACTAAAATGGAAGTGGGCAGGACATACTATAAGGGGAGTAGATAAATGGAGCAAAATTGTTACATTATGGCATCCTAGAGGCCATAAAAGAAATAGAGCTAGGCAACATAAAAGGTGGGCTGATGAAATAGAAGAGATGGCGGGAAAGACCAAAACATGGACTAGACTAGTGCACAATAGGGACGAATGGAAAAGGATGGGGGAGGCCTTTGCCCAAAGGCACACAGAAGCAGTTACTGTAGTTTAAGAAATTAAAAGAAGAAAAACAATACATAATTTTAATATGTTTCTGATTAAAGGCTTTTATAAATATAAAGATAAACTAGCTCACAAAATTTTCTACAAATATTTCTTTAAGAATATTACAAAGCAAATCTAAGTTTATTTAGTCCACTTCTTTTTGATGCCTTTGTTATATAAGAAAATAGTTTAATTTGATTACAACTAGAATATCTAAGGTTTTAGAAAATCAGTCTTTTTTTTTACCTACAGAAAACTAGGGTCAAAAACTAGTTGTAAGGCAAGTTTTTAGGTAACACTAATAA
This sequence comes from Carposina sasakii, assembly GCA_014607495.2. NCBI lineage: Eukaryota > Metazoa > Arthropoda > Insecta > Lepidoptera > Carposinidae > Carposina > Carposina sasakii. The sequence continues at coordinate 2,482,590 of CP053155.1, read as the reverse complement.
ATAATAAAATTAATTACATATGTAGTTATATAACTTACACCAGAACCTAGAGCAACCAGACTGCTTATCCTTCGAAGGACGTTGGGTAAACTTCGACCCTCGAGTTCAACAGCATAGCTACCCGTTTCTGGTTTCTCTTCCTCCTCTTTCACGCTCGAGCTCTCACCCTGAGAGACTTTCTCTTTGCCATCAGTTATAGCCTTACTTTGTGAAGTTTCACCTTCGCTGGGCGAAAAAAGGGGCAACTTCCACAGTATGTTCAAGAAAGATGATACTCCACTTTGACTAGATTCTGCCTCAAACCGTGGGAACTCGGTGAGTTGAGTTGTGTCATATTTATCCATGTTTCATTTGAGTTGTTATTAAATTCTATGATTGAGTAGGTATCATAACTTACATTGAAAAAATTAAAACAAGAAAGAAAACTCTTGGAAAACTCAATTTTTTTTTTTTAGTTTATCCCGAAGGAAAGGCAAGGGGAACTAAGCCCATACAGCCTAATCATTGTTTAGTAAAATGTATTCTGAATTTGTGATGAATGACAATGATGATGAATGGAAACGTCGGGAAAATCCTCAAGAACAAATGTAAAGTTAGTCAATGGAAAACTCAAAACAATCAACTATTTTTTTTTGTTTAGTTTATCCCGAAGGAAAGGCAAGGGGAACTAAGCCCATACAGCCATTGTCTTTAGTAAATGATTTCTGAATTTATGATGGATGATAATGATGATGATGAAACGTCGGGAAAATCCTCAAGGACAAGTGTAAAGTTAGTCAAAATGAAAAATTATTGCAGAAACAACTTACATGCGCCCATGAAGAGATCGTAATCCGGCTAAAGTTTTACTCGGCTTACCTGCGTATAAAACCATGCACACGCACTAGATTCACATCACAAGTAATCAAAATATAACTTATCTACCAGAAAACATCACTTTACGGACACATGCAAGCCATTTACAAATAATTTTTGATTTTCACAAGAAAATTACACCTGCTCCCTTCCAGCTTTTCCCGCCGAATCTCTCAGATAATAATCGAGTAAAAATTGCACTTTGACGTCACTTGTCAGTACCAGACTACTTAGAGTGATGATCTCCGACCGTATTTCGGCCAAGGCGACCAATCTCTACGGAGATTGGTCAGGTACGCAGGAGATATTATAGTGCACAAGTGTGTGCGCAAACACAAATGCACTCTCTATTCCGTCACTCTCATAGTCCGATGGGACGGAAAGCCGACACGACCGGAGAGAGATCAGGCGCAGGACTAACGGTTTTACGTGCTTTCCGACTACTTAGAGTACTGACATACAGACGACAATCTTCCATACAAAGGTCGCATCCTTAGATTATTTACATATAATCTAAGGTCGCATCCCATTGCATAGTGACCGGTAAAATGATAGATGACACGAACAGTTTTCTAACCTTTTTTTTTATTTAGTTTATCCCGAAGGAAAGGCAAGGGGAACTAAGCCCATACAACCTTTTCTACTAACCGTTTGTGTATTCAGGCATTACGATTCAGCACATTACGGAGAAGACATCACTGCAGGGTGTGCGGTCAGATCTTCTGCTCACGATGTTGCAGTCAACGGGTACCAGGTAGGTAATTTTTTTTACTTTCTGAGGGTAGCTTTTAGGTGTGGAGGCCCCTTGCCCCATCTAGGGGACATAGGAATATAAGTCAAGGGTATTTATTTACTTTACTTTCTTCTGAGGATAGTTTTTAAAAAGAAAGAAAAATATTTATTTTTCACATTGCAATTCAAATGTGCACCACTTATCTGTGTGTATTAACCATGGAGAATTGTGTGGCAATCGTGAGGCCAAGATGTCATGATAGAGGCGGAGCTTTAGGGCCTGTGTGTGTAACGCAGTAGCTGTAACCACACGCTTATGCAAGTAGGTTTCTAGTACACGGTGGTTTCTATGTAAATGGGCAGGGCTACAGTGTTAGGATGCTCCCCTTGTCCCATACTTCACCCCCTCTCAGCGGCACACTATTTTTGTATGAAAATATACTTGGCCGCTGTTCCGCTTTTATTTCTTCTCCATGATATTAACCAAAGAGAATGTATAACAAGATATAACCTACCCAACATTTCTATATTCTGTTTACTTATTGTTATTATAGTATATAACCTTGCAAGGCACATATTTGGTTGTGCGGGGGGCTTGCGTGTCTGCACCTACTGCTGCAATGTGGTGCTTAGCTATCTGAAGGAAAACGACATGACGGGAGACATCTCACCTGATCTCAAAAATTCAGAAATCATTTACTAAAGATAATGGCTGTATGGGCTTAATTCCCCTTGCCTTTCCGTCGGGATAAACAATTTAAAAAAAATGTCAAGTGTCAAATCCAAAGAATATACGATTCGGCGGGAAAAGCTGGAAGTGAGCGGGTGTAATATTCTTGTGAAAATCAAAATTTATTTGTAAATGGCTTGCATGAGTCCGTAAAGTGATGTTTTTTGGTAGATAAGTAATATTTTGTTTACTTGTTATGTGAATCTAGTGCGTGTGCATGGTTTTATATGCAGGTAAGCTGAGTAAAACTTTAGTCGGAATACGATCTCTTCATGGGCTCATGTAAGTTGTTTCTGCAATTATTTTTGATTCTTACTAATTTTAAACTCGTTCTTGAGGATTTTTCCGACGTTTCCACTCATCATCATTGTCATTCATCATAAATTCAGAATACATTTTACTAAACAATGATTAGGCTGTATGGGCTTAGTTCCCCTTGCCTTTCCTTCGGGATAAACTAAAAAAAAAATCAAAGAAAGTTTACTCTCAGATTCGGCGGGAAAAGCTGGAACGGTTTGGGTGTAATTTTCTTGTGAAAATCAAAATTTATTTGTAAGAGGCTTGCATGTGCCCGTATAGTGATGTTTTCTGGTAGATAAGTTATATTTTGGTTACTTGTGATGTGTATCTAGTGCGTGTGCATGGTTTTATACGCAGGTAAGCCGAGTAAAACTTTAGCCGGATTACGATCTCTTCATGGGCGCATGTAAGTTCTTTCTGCAATTATTTTTGATCTTTACTAATTTTACATCCATTCTTGAGGATTTTCCCGACGTTTCCATTCATCATCATCAATATCATCCATCATAAATTCAGAAATCATTTACTAAAGTCAATGGCTGTATGGGCTTAGTTCCCCTTGCCTTTCCTTCGGGATAAACTAAAAAAAATAATACTTACTCTCAAATCAAATCCGAATCGGCGGGAAAAGCTGAAAGGGTGCAGGTGTAATTTTCTTGTGAAAATCAAAAATTATTTGTAAATGGCTTGTATGTGTCCTTAAAGTGATGTTTTCTGGTAGATGAGTTATATTTTGATTACTTGTGATGTGAATCTAGTGCGTGTGCATGGTTTTATACGCAGGTAAGCGGAGTAAAACTTTAGCCGGAATACGATCTCTTCATGGGCCCATGTAAGTTGTTTCTACAATTATTTTTAATTTTGACTAACTTTACACTTGTTCTTGAGGATTTTCCCGATGTTTCCATTCATCATCATCATTATCTGCCATCATAAATTCAGAAATCATTTACTAAAGACAACGGCTGTATGGGCTTAGTTCCCCTTGCCTTTCCTTCGGGATAAACTGAACAAAAAAAAAATCAAATCAAATCCAAGGTGGTCGGTCAAAGAATTTATGATTATTATTGATAAATTTATTTCCAAAAAAAAATTGCATTTAAGATACATACTCAAGAGTAAAAATTTGTTATTATGGGAGAAGTTACTATAGAAACAAATGCCTATGCCAAAATGATTTTGCACGCCGCGAAATATCCATCATGTGCTGTAAATGGTATCTTACTGGCCGACGCTACAAAAATTAAGGATGGTGCTAAAAACCAGGATATAAATATTATTAACAGTATCCCTTTATTTCATCACAGCCATAATTTATCCCCTATGGCGGAAATAGCACTAACACAGGTAAGGAAAATACCATACACATGTACCGGTTTCACTTATATTAACGTCGATTCCAGCAGTCACACTTAAACCTAAACGTAAAATTATTAGTCCTACCTGTCCCTTTCTCTCTCACGTTAAAAACGGAGAAGGATAGACCTGACTAAGTTTACACTTAACCTTACCTTAAGTCATAGATTACCTCCTAGGAGGTAATCTATGACTTAAGGTAGATACAAACTGAGCCCACGTATGCAACGTATGCTACGCATTATCATATCTAGACTACGAAATTTATATGCTTGGAAACACACTTATCATACGCAATGTTGTGTACGACAAGTGTGTATATAAGTCTTATCGTGGGCTCAGTTTGTCCCTACCTTTAGTGCGATGGTCAGAATCGACCACATTATCCTTCTTATTTATTATATAAATTTCAGATTGATGTATTGGCACAGGCAGAAAACTGTGTTATTGCTGGATACTATGCTGCCTGTGAGAATTTTGATGATAACATAGTTGATAAATGTCCATCACAAAAAATTGCTGACAAGATAGCTGAAATCTTTCCTTCGGCTGTATTTATTGTTGTAAGTACTAAGGATCATAATTATAATTAATAAATAAATTATAAACAGGTGGTAATGATTGATAAAAGAATATTGAAATCTCAAGATAAAATAGCATCAATAAGTAGGGAACCTATAGGAAGGGTATAGTTCAAAAATAATCATTCAGACACTACATGGTATTTAACATGTTCTCTCCCAGTTGATTTTCTTAGCTGACATCAGTTAAATCTAGTGCTAAAATATAAATAAGAAAAGCACATAGAGGAATGTGTTAATTAATAGATAGAGCTATACAGGGTATCCCGGAAGTCGACGTCAAGCTGGAAACGAGAGATAGGTCAAGTCATAATAGTTAATACTAATAATGCAAGTTATACTTCATCAACATCATCATCAGCCTATTGCAGTCCACTGCTGGACATAGGCCTCCCCCAGGGCACACCACAAGACTGCAAGTTATACTTAATTTTGTCAAATTACAGGTGGACAATAAGAAAATGCTAAAACATCAAGTATCACCAGCCATCAAGATGAATAAATACAGTGATGGAAAATGGAAACCAAAGGATTTGAACAAGGATATTCTACGTAAGTTCTAATCAAGCACCATTATTTACAATAATGATCCAGTATTCAACCAGTAGAGATAAAATATCTAATACATAGAAAACTTGAAATAGTATTGATCAGTATGAGAAAGCTCTTGCATAGAATGGGAAGGCTACCCACAAGGTGGGGCAGACAACCTGGCCAAGGTCACAGGTGTCGGTTGGATACAGGCTGCTTCCGACCGGTCAGAGTGGAGGTTGTTGGGGAATACACCTAATTGAACCTAAACAACTGATCTTATTGACATTCTATCTTGGCTATAACCTATCATGGTTGGTTGTTGTGCTTCTATCTTATCCCAATTGGTTAAGGCCATTATTACTTAGTTAATGCATATTACCTTTTTAATATTACAGAGTCGAATGCATTAGAGACAGTATCATGCCTGTTACAAGCAAAAGTGCACAAAGAGCTGGCCGATTTTGACAACTACTTGGATGATATGAGCCAGGATTGGACAAATGCTGTTATTGACAAAGTAATTAAGAGTCAATTTCAAGACTCCTAGGAAGTTAGTTGTATAATTTTACCACACCTATGGTTAAGTAATATACAGCATCAGGTATGGCAAACTAAGAAAAAATAACCATGAGAGTGGCTCAAGCCTAAGTCATTTTTTCAGACATTTTTTTTGTGCGAAATGACACAGATTGTGATATAGTAGACTTATGCCAAGCTTGTTTGTTCTCCTGGACACATTGAATAGTGAATTTTATTGTATGTTCTATTGATTTTTGTGGTAAGAATTTGTTATTTTTAAGTGAAGGCTTATTCCTCTATGGTGAAGGTACCGGAAAATTGTGGGTTATAAATATACTACTCAAAATAAAATAGGGCCCACCAGATAATTATCTACAAATTTGTTAAAAAATACATTGTGCGGAGTTGACATGTTTATGGGTCCTTACAAGTGTTTCTAACGCTAACTTTAACAATTTTAAACTGAATAATTGTAAGTGTTTTTAAATTAATGCAAAAAAACTAGGTGGGCCCTATTTTGTTTTGAGTAGCTTATATGGAATCCTTTGTTCACTCCTGGTAATATGACTACATTCAGAATATATTTATCGAAAACACCACATATTATACTGCATTAAACCATAATTAAATTATATTACTTATGTATGTTTACTGTGTTATATAAAATACCATTGTTTATTTATCATATATTATTAAAGTATTCCTCAATTAACTTTTTACATTTATTAAGACCACTTAAATCTCCAGCTTTTCCTTGAAACTTTCCATTTTTGAATGCACCTTTTCCCTTAAGAAGCTCTGTTATCCTGAAATAAGTTTCTTGTTGAATAATTTAACATCTCAGAGTAAAAGGTCCGCTATTAACCCTCACCCAATGAAATGTAATATACTGAGGCTAGTTTATATACAGAATGATTTTTGGTCGTCAACGTTCCCGAAAACTACGGAATCTCCTCATCATCACGATCATTTTTCTCCATGGAAGCATACCTGGGAAGTGTCTGGTTTCCAAAATATTAGGGTCCAAAGGTTGAGTAAATAGACTGCGTTTTTCTGCATAAATGCACATAGACGCGCGTAGCGGGATTTTTTCACGAAAAATAATTAATATATAAAAACTGTCTATAAAAAAACTAACATAAACACTAGACACTATAAATTTCGCACGATCAAGGAATTTAATAAAAAAAAAAAAAAAAAAAATCCCAGCATTTTTTTGGCATAAACTTACTTTATTTCATGTATAGAATACGTACCCTTCGTTAAAGGTGGCCACAAAAAAACACCCTGTATAGAGGACATATAGGCAAAAACAATGTAAAACTTTCACATGATAAATAAGACAGCAGTGTCATGCACAATGGGCACATCCATACAAAACAATATAAAAATATATCTTACTGTTTTCCTAAGATGTTACAGTGCTCTTCTGGACCCTGTATAATAATTTGTCCTTCCTTTGGTTTATCAGGCTCTTCAGAGGCCAAAAACATGAACAGTCCTTCATTTTCCAACCCCTTACAAATGGACCTATTAAAGTCAGGTGTAGCTTCCTTTTTGAACATAAATATAAACTTTGGCTTATTGGTGGCATTCTTTACTTTATCAATTTCATATTGAGCCAATTCAGTGAGTACATTTTGGAGGTTTTTATTTGTTAGTTTCAGATTTTTTTGAAGTTTTTGTACTAGTTCCTCATGTTTGGTTGGCTCATTCCTGGAATTTAATATTTTGTATAATACTATAATAAAAATGTAACGGGTCACTGTCATGGAAGATATATGAGAAAAAATATTATAGGAGACCTTTATCAATGCAATAGTACCCAAAAGAATGATTTTTGATTTTTTTTTCGGTTTGTCTGTGCGTTTGTGCACGCTAATCTCAGAAATGGTTGATCCGATTTCGATGCAGTTTTCAGGAATATATTGTGACAGGTCCCACTTAACTAACATATAGGCTACTTTTATCATGGGAAAATGTTTTTATCCCAGATAATTTCTACATTTTATATTTTCTGTAGTCGACGCGGACGGAGTCGCAGGCGTCCACCGGTGGTTAATACATTTTACTATTAGCATTTTTTAACCTTAATATAGTCTCAACTAGATATTAAAAGAAAGCAGATACTTACTTCAATAACCCAACTAAAGCCTTTTCTCTGTCTAACATTTTCTGAAATGTTTTGGTAACTCTTTGACCAACAACAAATTTCAGGTTGGTTTTTCCTTTCTTGCCAACTTCAATACCAATTAACTTTATTACTTGTAACTGGCTGAAAATAATAACAAATGAGTGTTAATTATAAATACTTAAATAAACATCCGGAACTTTCATTAGGCATATTCAAAGTATATAAAATATGTCATTTAAATTATGTCGTGTAACAACAGTTGTGTAGAATTGTAGCCTACCTAATAAATATATATGATACCTACCTAATGAAATGAAAAGAAAATATGAGTTACACGAATTTATTTACAACACAAATGAACACAATATAGAAGAGAGATCACTATGAATAATGCGTGAAGGTGAGTGAGGGTGAGTAGAGCGTGGATGAAGGATTGTGGAGTGTAAAAGTGTAGGAAGTCGGTGAGCAGAGTCCTCTTGAGGGTCCTGGGTCGACGGCGTTCCAGGAGTCACGCCCCCGGGTGTAGTAGTTGCAGGCTGGAGTTGAAGGTACTGGATCCGACGGACGGGTCAGTTGTAGATGCAGGTGCAGAAGTTGCAGGTACCGGACCCGACGGACGGGTCACAATTCTAGATGCAGGTGCAGAAGTTGTAGGTACTGGATCGGACAGATGAATCTTCTCGGTCGCGGATTACTTGAACGCGACGCGGGCGCGGATTATTCGCGCTATAGAGGTCCGTGGTCACAGAGCGCGGTTACTGAACGCGACGCGGGCGCGGTTTGTTCGCGCTGTAGAAGTCCGGCGAAGTGCAGCAAGGGTCCCGGGGCAGGCGGCCCCGGGACAAGGCCTTATAATTCCGTTCTTCACTCTGGCTGAGTAGCCGACGGAATGCTTGACTTTTTCCCGTTTGTATGGCTTATATACGAATTTATGTCTCCATTTTCAAATTCTTGAATTCGAAGTGAAATTCTTTTTCTTCATGAAGTTTTGTAAAGATTTGAGTGTACGAAAAGAGTAATATAATGAAAAAGTGACATGACAAGAGCTTGCCAAAAGGATGACTTTTCGTTTCAAAATAAACCAATTTCTGTGTTTTGGCTTGAATTTGTTGGATAATTTGTGATTTAAATATAAAATCAAAAGGGAAACTGTATAATATTATGTATCTGAAAAGCGCATCCTCGAGGAATGATCAGGTGATGAGATAAAGTGAAAATGAAGTATGTTGTGATAAACTAAAAAGTCCTCGGATTGAACTCCTAGGGCTTCTATAAGGTCCTCAAGGTTAGTAAATCCTACATTTCCCCCACGACCCCGGAAGATTTTCGACTCAGAGAAAATTTTGTAGAAGGTTCGAAAGAGTCTAGGGAACATTACCTTGCAAAAACATTCATCATCAAATAATCGGCAATCATTCGTCTAATATTCAATCAACTTCATTCAGGTAAGGGTGGAGTTCACTGTCAATGACTACCACTCTAAAGGTATGTTCCAGCATGACCTGAGGCTTGTTTAAGGAGTAGTCGACCGCTCCATGATGGAAAAAGAATTCGACCTAAGGCTTATTTAAAGAGTAGTCAGCCGCTCTGAAGTTGAAGAAGAAGAAGAATTTGACCTAAGGCTTATTTAACGAGTAGTCTACCGCTCGATAACGCAATGGGTACTCCCGTGGTAATGGTTGCTAGCCATATTTGAATCGACCAAGCAAGACAGGTCGATCGCATAAGCGACCGCCGAAGTATCCAAAGGTTTAGTCTAGTAGTAGGGGTTTAGAGTCCCTAAGTGAAGATAGTTAAGTCAAGAAAGAACAATTAGTAGGTACCCTGGTGGTAATGGTTGCTAACCATCTTTGAACGAGCCCAGCAAGACGAGCCGACCGCATAGCATAGCAGCATAGCGACCACTAAAGATCTAGTAATAGAGAAGATATGACCAAAAAGTTCAGCATAAAATAATTTAGAGATAAAAGAGAGAGCATCAAGCTCCTAGAGTATTATGTAGAGGGAAATCTTGAGCTTCTCTGTAGGATGGGTTACCTAGATGTCACCGAATAAAGAATGGTGATGAAGAGACGAAGATGATTATGTAGACAAGACAAAAAAATAAAATTCAGTCAAGCAAGGTTTAGAAAATGTAGGTAGCTCCGTGCCAAACTGTGTCACCGACATGAAGTTGAAAAAGATAAGTGTAGCTTATACGAGTAGATGATAAAACGAGAAATTGTAAAAGTAAAGATTGAAATCCAAAAATTCTCTTTTCTTTGTAGTTATAAGAGTTGAATAAAATTTCAGAATCTAAAAGTTACACAAAACCTAGCAATAAAAAATAAAGTTTGAAAAGGTAAAGGTAGCAAAAACTCTAGCAAAATTAGTAGTAGAGGGTATTGTAGTAAAGGTATAGTAGCAAAAGATTTATTCCGTTCAAGCTGCCGAGAACTAGCCTAAAGAAGTCTAGAAAACCAATACCTAAAGAAGTCCAGCAAACCTAAGTCCAGAAAACCTATACTTAAATTCCAGAAAACCTATACTTAAAGTCCAGAAAATTTATACCTAAAGAGTTAACCAAAAAGACCTAGACACTAGAAGAAGTGTTATTTTAGAATTTAGAGAAATAACGTTGAGATAGTTTAGAAGATAGAGTCGGGCGCCAAACTGTCGTGTAGCAACAGTTATGAAGAGTTTGTAGCCTACCTAATAAATACCTACCTAACGAAATGAAAAGAAAATATGAGTTACACGAATTTATTTACAACACAAAATAATACAATATAGAAGAGAGATCACTATGAATAATGCGTGAAGGTGAGTGAGGATGAGTAGAGCGTGGATGAAGGATTGTGGAGTGTAACAGTGTAGGAAGTCGGCGAGCAGAGTCCTCTTGAGGGTCCTGGGTCGACGGCGTTCCAGGAGTCACGCCCCGGGTGTAGTAGTTGCAGGCAGGAGTTGAAGGTACTGGATCCGACGGACGGGTCAGTTGTAGATGCAAGTGCAGAAGTTGCAGGTACCGGACCAGACAACCGGGTCACTGTTGTAGATGCAGGTGTAGAAGTTGCAGATAGGAGTTGCCGGTACCAGACCCGACGAACGGGTCACAGTTGTAGATGCAGGTGCAGAAGTTGTAGGTACTGGATCGGACAGAAGAATCTTCTCGGTCGCGGATTACTGAACGCGACGCGGGCGCGGATTATTCGCGCTGTATACTCGTAGGTCCGTGGACGCGGAGCGCGGTTACTGAACGCGACGCGGGCGCGGTTTGTTCGCGCTGTAGAACTCCGGCGAAGTGCAGCAAGGGTCCCGGGGCAGGCGGCCCCGGGACAAGGCCTTATAATTCCGTTCTTCACTCTGGCTGAGTAGCCGACGGAATGCTTGACTTTTTCCCGTTTGTATGGCTTATATACGAATTTATGTCTCCATTTTCAAATTCTTGAATTCGAAGTGAAATTCTTTTTCTTCATGAAGTTTTGTAAAGATTTGAGTGTACGAAAAGAGTAATATAATGAAAAAGTGACATGACAAGAGCTTGCCAAAAGGATGACTTTTCGTTTCAAAATAAACCAATTTCTGTGTTTTGGCTTGAATTTGTTGGATAATTTGTGATTTAAATATAAAATCAAAAGGGAAACTGTATAATATTATGTATCTGAAAAGCGCATCCTCGAGGAATGATCAGGTGATGAGATAAAGTGAAAATGAAGTATGTTGTGATAAACTAAAAAGTCCTCGGATTGAACTCCTAGGGCTTCTATAAGGTCCTCAAGGTTAGTAAATCCTACAATTAATACAATCACAATTAATCACATACCCTACCTTAAATTAGAGACATGAGTACCACAGCACATATTCTGATCAATATTTCCAATACATATTATCCTTATTGTGCCCATGCAGTCTTTAGGCAAACCTCTGGTATGTGCCTGAAAAAATACAAGGCTCAAACTTAACCTGGTCATAGATTATTCCTCTATGACCTGGTGCACGTAGCATCCACTACACATCTAAATATTGTGATAGATATCTTTATACTTTTTCCCTTATAAACATTATAACAGTGCAAGGTTGATACCCACCTCATCTAAATCAGGGTCATTTATATTACAAATCTTTACTTCAACAGGTAAAGCCTCCCTTATCAAAGCATTGCATCTTTCCTCTGCCGCCCTAATGTCATCATCACTAACTTTAGTAGAATGTAACTCGACATAACTCTCATCAGCACCAAGCCACCAGCTAGTTGTTGGTAAATTAAACTCCTTCTCCAGGATTGCAGATAAAAGGTGTTGCCCTAAAATAAATTTTATTTTACTACTAGTGGATGTCCGCGACTCCGTCCGTGTGGACTACAGAAAAAGCAAAATGTCTAAATTATCCTGGATAAAAACAATTTCTCGGGATAAAAAGTAGCCTATATGTTAAGTGGTACCTGTCACAATATATTCCTGAAAATTGCATCAAAATCGGTTCAGCTGTTTTCAAGATTAGTGTGCACAAACGCACAGACAAACTGATAAAAAATCCAAAAACCTTTTTTTTTAGGGTACTATTGTGTTGATAAAGGCCTATAATATTTTTTCTCATATATCTTCCATGTACAGACAGCGATCCATTACATTTTTGTTATATATATTATATTATCCTGTTACAAGAAAAGATAGAGAACAATAACTTAATTCATTAAACAACCAGTGTTTATAACAAAATCATGTGAGCTAGTTTACATGATAAATACCTGAATGTTGTTGCATATGATCAAATCTTCTGTTCCAGTCTATCCTCTGCTGGACTTTGGTGTTTACCTCTATAGGGCTATTAGTGAAGTGCACTGCTTCTTCCCCTTTACGTAACACTTGTACCACTTCCACATCATTCAGCCAGCCTATATCATGAGGCTGCAATTATTTAACTACTTGCACATTACTGTAGTAATTTTAATGTAATTAGTAATTTATACATGTCATCAGCAGTGCCTCAAACAGAGAATATACTTCTAGCAAAATAACTAACATTCTTGCATTCTTGTTTTTCCTTGGCAGAAGTACTTGGTTGGTTAGTGATTTACTTTTAGGAAGAATTAAGAAGTGTAAAAGGGGAACTAATCAGGGGCAAATAACTTCTGCGTGCAGCAAGCGTGTTGTACTTCTATCTATATAAGTACTTTATTGGCAATGGACGAGAATTACCTGTCCACCTCCAGCAGGGAACAAAATGGTATCTTCCAATGTAATTTGATATCCCTCGAACTTCGTTGCTTTGCCATACTCAACAACTGGCTCCTTGGTCGATTCACATTTAACAACTCTTGAAGTAAACTGTACGGGAATTATTTTATATACTTAACATCAAATCGTAAAACTAAGTTTGTCGGTATGTTGATATCTTTCTTTCTACGGTTGATACCTACCTACCTCTTTAAGAAAGCTATCTTCTTGACATTTAAAAACCATTTTTGCTGTTTCTTAAGTGACAATATATCCTGCCTGTAGGTATTTAATTCCTGTGCATAGGTACTTAATAATTGAGATTTTTTTCAATAATCATGGAAAAAAACCCAAAAATCATCAAAAATGTTCAATTCTCCTTTAGGTTAGCTCACAGGGGTGCGTTCGTGTAAGCCGGCGAAATCTTAGCCGGTTAAAAATTATCTAGCGAGGGATCGCTAAACGGAGTCATAGTGCTTATGTCAATATCAGCTGTCAAATTCAATTGGCAGTTGGCAGTTTGTCAAACAATATCTATTCAACTCGACACTTGGAGAGTTTTTATTATTTTTGTTGTAATCTTCATGATTTGGAAATAATTACACAGTTAAAATGGCAAACTCTACCTTGTCGTAAATCATTCTGCCCCTTTCATCTACAACAATTTGCATTGAAATTTCATCCATGATTTCAACCATGATAAATTATTCACTCGTGTTTCAAGTTTTCAACTCAATTTAAAAGTATTCAATCAAGGCGCGAATCGAGCAAAAAACAACAGACAGCTGTCATTAGTGTCAATCTGACAGCAGGATAAGATTTCGCGACCTAAAAAGCACGCTAGAATTTATCCTAGCCAGGCGAAAATTTATACCAGCGGACGAACGTGAACGGGTCGGATAAAATTTTGACAGTTTAAGTTTTCGCCTCGCGGAGTGCTTGAACGGGGTGTTTAACATTTAGTCAGTTTAAATTTTAGTCCCTCCGCACATGGAGCTACTCAAATATGACGGAATTAATCAGTAATTAGAATTACAAACTAGTTATAAACTGTATTTCGCACACGACGCTACTCACATTGCAAGGTTTCAGTCACTCCTGTTATTTCTACTACCAAATAAACACGTGCGAAAAACCTAGCAAGGGGAAATATTGGAAGCAATAAAAATGTCGAGTGGATCGAGCGAAGATGACGATGTCATTATACTATATTATCATCATAACAGACGCCGAAGGAATCGACGCAGATTTTGGATTCACCCATATATCCAAAATAATGTAAACTGCAGATTGTCAGTTGCAGCACGAGAGCTGCGTGAAACAGATAATAAATTTGTGGGATTCTATAGAATGTCCAAAGATAGCTACGTACATTTTTCACATCAAAACACAGTAAACTCGGGTAACCTAGTAGCTCGGCGACCGGCACGACGCGTCGCGCGCAATCAGTTTCCAACGCGTTACTAACTGGTTAGTGACTAGTCGCGTCGTGTGCGAACCTGTATGGCAATGTATGGGCGGTGACGCTCAAAAAACTCGTTAGTAATTTCAGTTTGTGATTAGTTCCTTTTGAGTAGCTCCATGTGCGGAGGGCCTTAGACCGGCTAAGATTTCGCCGGCTTACACGAACGCACCCCAGACTAAGTAGGGTTAGCTGTCACTGTCAACAGAACAGTGAGTGACATCACAAAAAATGTTATAGGGAAGAAGGTAATAAAAATCGGTTTTTCTGGAAACATTTTTTTCACATAATTATTAACCTTTCAGAACCCAAGATTTGAAACCTAAAAACTGCTCAGGCCCAAGACTAATTTGCATAATTTCACACAACTGTCAATCGTCAACTCGAGTGGACGCTGGGCCGTCACATAAATATCTGACAACTGTCAAACGGTAACTCGGGTTGACGCTGGGCCCCTTGGTACTTATACTACAGGTGTTCAAATAAGTGAAATAATCAATTAAGTTTTAATTATTTATTTTATGTAGATAGATAGTTAAAAATGTTGATTCACTAAAAACTACTACACACATACATCGTTATTTAAATAAAACAAAAAAAAAGTAAATATAAAGTTTGAGGCCCGCTCGGATGATTTTTTTTTAAATTTCTTAATATTATTTCTAATTAACAATTATAAAATATAATATCATAATTTATATAAAAATTATAAGATACATCTCCATAATATAATCCGTTAGGTTAGGTTATGGTTGATAGTTTCAGAAAAAAAACATTGTGCTGAGGGATTCAGCTTTGTTTACCGAGATTTGGCTAGGGTATACGGCTGGTCCATTGAAGAACCTAGTAAGGGATATTTTTTCCGATTTTTGTTTTTATCATTAAATGACCTTAAAATTAAGGTCTCCACAGGATGTAAAGACAGAAATCGCAATATTACATAAGACAACGGAAAGACGCGTTCCTAAAAACCTAGCAAGTGCAATTCGAATTAACTTTAACCAAAATCAAAACCTAGCAAGCTATATAAACCATTTTCAAACCTAGTAAGTGCGTGTACTTACTAGGTTTGAAAATGGTCAATGTGCCTTACTAGGAATTGGAAATACGTTTCAAGTTATCCGTCGACCAATAAGAAACTAGTAAGAGGGGGAAGGGTCTTGATGAATGAAGATGGTGCACAAATTAATTACTTAACGTGATACTCAGGCACCTTACCAGCTAAATACTAAACTAATTTATATGTCTAATGTTGAATGTTTGTGTGTGTGTGTTTTGGCAAAATGTATCTAGCACTAATATTCTGGGTTGGATGTGCTTTTATTTAGGGTTTTTGTTTTTAAATCATTAGAATTGCTTGAGCCACAGCCATCCACATCATTTGCTTCTGTGCCCGAATGTTATAAACGTAGTCATAGTTATGCGGATTTATCTTTGGATTGTATTGATGACTCGGAACTAATCACTCCAAGCGATTTGGATGATTCTGTGGAAGATCCAGATTTTACTTTGTCTGACAAAGACTCGAATAATATATCTACTGATTCTGACGATGACACTCCTAATTTAATTATACATAATACGGCTCGGATACTGCTTGAATCTGAGAAAAATTTAAAAGCGCAACAGAATTCAGCGTCACCTTCCGATGAAAGGACAAATGTTAATACAGTTTATATTGCTAAATATCCTGGTCCAATTTATCTAAATAGTGCCTCAATTGATGAACATCAGCGGACCGTCGATGAACAACCGGGATCGATTAATCCTAAGACTTCAAAAAATAAACTTAAACACCCGATGAAACCTAATCCCTGTGAAGGAAAATGTAAACGTCAATGCAATTCTATTTCTGAAAGCAACAGAAAATATAATTGGGAACAATATTGGGATAAAGATTTTGCCACTAGACGCACTTTTCTCAATAAATGTGTTCGTTTTTCTATGGTAAAGCGTCGCAAAGTTCAATATGCTCATTCAGATGCTTATATCAAAAACGAGAGTCGTTATTTTTATCTACCAAACAATGATAGTGAGCTGGTTTCAGTTTGCAAAAAAATTTTTTGAATACATTAGGTTACAAAACAGACGGCGTTATAACTGAATTGAGCAAAGCTGTTAAAAAGGAAAACTGTTCGCAGTTATTTCAAAAGACCACAGAGGAAATCGTGATAAAAAAATAGACAGAAAATTGATTAAAGATCATATATTTAGTTTTCGGCCGATATATAGCCACTATCGCCGGCACAATTCCCCGCACACGAAATACTTACCTAGACATTTGACTTTGAAGGAAATGTACGAAGATTTTAAAAGAAAGCATCCCGGTTTTAAATGTGGTAAAGAGGTGTATAGGCACCATCTAAAAGATTAAAAAATTTCGTTCCATATGCCAAAAGGTGATAAATGTCTGGAATGTCTAACCTATGAAGAAGAAATGAAGAAAAATGAAGCTGCAATACCAATAGAAATGACCGAAAAATATGAATGCCATAGATCAAAAGCTGAGTCCGCTATTCAAAAATATAGATTAGATAGTGCAACGCCCTCAGATAAGTACTTTTCAATGGACCTACAAAAAGTTGTCATTCTTCCTGAAATGCCGGCAATCAAAGATGCTTTTTTATGAGCCGCTTAGTTACGTTCAATCTTACTTTTGCGCAAATTCAAAAACAAACAAAAGATATGGCTTGTTGTGTCCTGTGGCATGAAGCAAAAGCAGGCCGGGATGCAACTAATATAGTTGATGCCATTGTAGCTTTTTTAGAATCTTATCGTGACGTGCAACATTTCTACATCTGGGCTGATAATTGTACAGCTCAGAATAAGAATTGGACCTTGTATACTGCTTTGATTATGATCGTCAACAATCCCACTAATAACATACAATCATTAACCATAGGTTATTTAACAAAAGGGCACACCCATATGTCTGCCGACTCGGTTCATGCAAATATTGAATTCAAGATGCGGAGACAAAGAAATATATATGACTTCCAAGATTTTAAAGACGTCGTTATGATGTCAAGAAGCAATATAAAGGTACTTGAACTTGAAAAAGTACAAAAGTGGCCCAAAAAAAAAGGACACCTCGTCTAAATGAGCCTTTGAAAGATTTTAATTTAAATTCAGTAGTAGAAGTCAAATTTGTGGCAGGTTCAAGAAATCTTCTCTTCAAAACTAGGTCTGTTTTTTATTTAAATAAAGAGTACACTAAATTTTAAATATATTCGAGCAAATGTTTAAAATTTGCAATTAACAGTTTGCTTTTTACTTATATTATATATTATAATTCAACTACCATTCTTTCTTTTTCAGATTTGAATCTCAATTTACCGAGTTGGATTTCTTGATGAAACGATTCAGTGTCTGTGATACCCCTAGAATGATCAATAATCCACGAGGTGTGACAACACAAAAAAAGGAGGAAATAATAAAAAAACTAGTGCCTCTGATGCCTGAATCAAGACGAAGTTTCTGGTATAATCTACCCGTCAATGATAGCTCATTGGATCTTTCATCTACTCAACAACGCACTTCCGAGGAATAATATTTCATGATACCGTATTTTGTACTTTTCTTTTTATTAAAATTACTATGTAAATTGAGTTGTTAACTTATTTTTCATTTACATTTACTATGTTTAAAAAGGATTTCGAGGTGTTGGCAGATAGCTGATAACCATAATACTACCTAGCAAGTACTCGTACTAGGTTTTGGTTCTGGTTTTTATGAGGTACCTATGTGAACAAATTCCATTTTAGTGTTAGTAAGGGGCACAAAACTTGCTATTTATAAGTATATATGTTTTTGTATTCCATAAAGTATAGTTTAGTTACTAATCTATAACATAAACATCAGAAGTTATTTAAATCTTTAAGCGCCTCAGCAGGGTAAATGAGAATATGTTTTTTCGCTCTCCTGTAAAATTTAGTCCGCTGTACATACTAGGTTCTTCAATGGACCAGCCGTATAGCTATCGGGATGAAAAATAACTTTGCCAAAATGTAAAAAAAGAGATGATCAAATTCGTCATCAGTCAATTGACCCGGTAGCTTAGTTTTTTTTTTTTTTTTGCTTTTCCCTGCCGATTACGTGCAGGGAATTGTGTACCTTATATTTATTTACTGTATATATTTTTATTCATTTCGACCGATAAGCGGTCCTATTTTCTAGTCTATGTCCTATTCCTAATCTATAAGAAGCTTAGTGTGTGAGCTAACCTTAAGTGGCCTATGGTGTGGAGCGAGTGGCTGGGTTTGCCACTTAATCTGTGGCTATTCTAATTTTTTATTGGGTACTGGGTAGAGCATTTTTGTTCTTTTATTTCTTACATTTGGTTTTACAGTTCTTATTATGTATTGGTTCAACTTGCTAGTTTCTTCTTATTTATACCTATTTACACATGTATATTATACTTTTTTACATTTTAGTTTTTATTATCTAATTAATACATATTTTGTATTGGTTCCTATTACTATGTCTCTTCTTATTTATATCTATTTTCACATGTATATTATACTATTTTACATTTTATTTCTTGTTATGTACCCAATTAAATACATGTTTTTTCTTCCTATGACTATTCTATCTTTAAAACTACTATGGTATTCCACATATTTATACGATAACTTTTCTTTTGATTATATCTATTAAAGTGCTTATTTGTGTAAGGATTTTTACAATAAAAACTGTTAATTTTTTATATTTTGTATCGAGGTTCATCTCTTGCGATTCCAGGTACTTATTCTACATTATATTTCGTATTCAGATACTATCTTTAAACTATATATATATATAGATTATCTATGTATATAAGTTTACTTAATTGCCTTCTTTATTATCTACGATATTGGTTTTGTACAAATTGAGTCACGGATGAGACAGCTTACTCTATTTTTCACGACTACGACGATTACTCTTCTTACTTAGTAAGCTGAGTTGTTTTACACAAACTTTTACGGTGGTAAGTCGTCACTTGATAGCTATAGATTGGCTCATCCGTGCCTTCATTAGGAATTTAAACATACGCGACCGAGGATCTGGCCAATGCGTCCCACCTTTGCCTTATAGGACAACTGTCACTAAATGCGTTGTGGTCCGCCTTGGCCCGTCCCGACCGCGTGCAGTTCGTGCAAGAGGGTGGTAGGCCCGCCAGCCAGTCGGGGCAGTTTGCCCGCATGTGGAGCCCGCCGCAGTGACGGCATTTCTCCTCTGTCTGGCTGCAGAAACGGCGGCCGTGTCCGTATCCGAGACACCTCGAGCATTGGACCAGGGGGGATTGATCCTCCACCCTGACCCTTTGCAGGTCCACGAACACGAACCCCGCCGTCGTCATGCGTTGCCAGACTTTTGGCGAGACACTGACCACGACGTGCGCCACATGCGGGTTCCTTGTCCTCTTCCGGTACCTGACCTCCATCCCTTCCTCGTCACTGTCGAGGGAGTCGAAAACAGTCCCGTTTTGGTTCCGAAGGGCAGTTGTGATGTCATCATCATTGTTGCATTGCAACACACCCTTCAGAACCACTAACGGGTTCGTTTTTGGCCTCCTCCACCGTGAAGAGGTCACCTGCCTTCTCTAACCTACTTCTCACATTATCTCGTTCCTCTCTTGTTTTGCAACCCATTACAATTCTGTTCCCTTTTGCCCTTCGCACCCTATCCACCTGAATACCCCCGCACTTTGCATTCACTACAGTCTTTATTTTTTGTAGCACCTCATCGCTGGTTTCTGTCTCTATGTTGGAGCTGACGATGATAGAGTGCAGAGACTCTTGTGGTTTCTGCGGCGGTTTGTGCTGTTGATGCTGGTGCTGCGGGTGTCCAGCCACGACGCTAGCGTAGGTAGCCGCGCGTACTTCCGCTTCATTTCGCTGCTCAGCAACAACGATTTTTAGCTCTTGGACCTGCCGGGCTGTGTCTTGCAGTATTTTCCCGTGGGCCTCCAGTGTTTCCTTTAGAGGGTTCAGGGTGTTTTCCGCGTCAATGGGTTTTGCGCCTCTCGATATTCTCTTGACTTCGGCGCGCCGCTCATCTTCGGACTCTTTCATAAGTTTAAGGAGTCCGTCAAGTGCACTCTTCACAGCCAGTTTAATATCAGTGCGAAGGTTCCTGGCTGTGTCTAGTTTGGAGTTCGCATTTGTCACTAGCTTCTTCGCCTCCAGGATTCGTGATCTTGTCGGCGCGCGCTCCACAGGGACTATGTCGGCCGGGAAATAGTCACCCGCATCGATGTTCCCCTCGTGCCAATTGAAGTCGGGATGCGATTTGTACACCGGTTTTCCCTCTATATAACACTGCGGGGGCTTGTCCGCCGTCCCAGACGGTCCGGGAGAGAAGAAGAGCATCTCCGGTTGTGGTGCTTGATTTTCCGGTGCCTGCACCATTTTAGGCGATGGCGGAGTGCTCTTTGCTTGCTCCATGGTCCGCGTGAGTTGACGAGCTCTCGGGGGAATCGCTCTATTCACCGGTCGTGTCAGGAGTGTCCTATGAGCTAACTTAATCTAATACTGTGGCAGAAAACTGCTCACAGTAGTCAAACTAAACAATATTAACAACTAACTAATACTTAATAACTAATGAAAACAAAATAAACCAAAAAAAGCAAAATAAACAGTTAGAAAAAACTTAAAACTAATAACCTGGCAGAATACTGCACAGGATGTCACTTAAATCTAGGGGTCGCCGGCAGGAGGAGCGAAGTCAAATAAATTGACTCTACCAGAACTCTACGTAGAGTCTGGGGTCCAAGTAAATTAAAAAGGTCCCGGTCCGGCGAGTCCAGCCGCGAAAACCCCGACTCTCTGCGACCACCCAGGCCTGAGTTGTTGCCGCCGAAAGTTTTCCAAAATGGCGGCCAAAATGTCCGCCAAAGTGTAAAAAAATCGACAGCTCTCCTCCCAGTGGGCGCAGACAGCCGCGGCTCCTAGCGTGAGTCCGCCAGGCCGGTCCGCGTCAAACCGAAATTTCAATTCCACGTCAAAACTCTCCTGCCCGCGACAAGACGAGGGCCGAAAACCCCGTCCTCGTACGACTTCTGGTTTGGGAGCCACAGGCCCGCAAAGTTTTTGTGGCTTTGGGATCTCCCCTAGCCCCAAAGGGATATCGCGGGGGATATTGCGGAAAAAACCGCAGCTCCCCTCCCAGTCGGCGCGAGAAGTCGTGGCCCCCTCGTCGGGCGTTCACCAGACCAGGCTTACGTGCCTCCTGAAAAATTCCTGAAAAAATATTTTTTCAGGATTTTTCAGGTGCAAACCACTGACCTCAACGTGGCAAAGCCAACGGTGAAAACCCCGACCTCACGCGACGCCTAGTTTAGGAGCTACGGCCCCGCGAAGTAACCGTGGACTGGGGATCTCCCTCCTGCCACCTCTGAAGGGATATTGTGCAATATTGAAATCCCAATAGCTCGGCCGGTATGGCACCAAAAATCCCGAGCTTGGGCTCCCCGAACTCGTCTCGACGAGACCTATTGATTCCCGCACTTGCTTGTCCTGAAAAGACGTTTTCAAAATTTCCGACCCAGAAATTTTGTCCTGAAAACGTTGTAGCTCCCGAACCAGCAGCCGCAGCGACCTCGTCCAAAACTTATCCTACTCCTAATACTATGTACAACACAATGAGAAGGCGCATAAACTCCCAACCCTTCAGGGGGCGGTTTTCAGAATTTTAACCGACTGTAATTCTGTGGTTTCAGCTCCTACCTACCCGTGTGGGATGTCAAACGAAAGGTCTCGTTTAGGCGCCTCACACTGTATTGCTACAATAATTTTTAGTGGCTGCCCTCACTTTAAAGTAATGCAAAAACACGAAATACAATTAATAAAATAATGATAAAAAATACAATTATTAAGTTTAAAAATCAGGGAAAGTTTAAAAGTTTCTTAGCTAAACACGCACTATTTTTCTGCACTGGTCTTGTGTCCTGAAGTTCAGCCGTTTAGGAAATAATATTTTCCCTGAAAATTCACTTGCTTATAATACCAAAACTTACAGTCCCTAAAATCCAGTTTTTTCACACTAAGTAGTCCTTCACAAGCACAACACGAAACACTATTTAAAAGTATGTGTCACAGATATATTTCAGGAGTTTTAAGCCCCTGAAATTATTACCGTTTTTTGGAACGCTGTAACTCTCTCATTTACTGCTCGATTTTCACTGTGAAAACTTTGCCGAGGTCGTGGCAATGAGTACTACAGGTCCCAATACTCGGATAGCGGCGGTAGGCTCAAACGGCGATTTTCGACGAAAACAACGAAACTTTCGTCGCTTATCGCTCAGCCGTCTTCAGCGTCCTGAAGCTGAAACTTTGCAGGAACAAACTTCCGGTTGCCAGCTTTCGAGTGGTGCAATAAAAAGTGGGGGTTGTGGCGACAAATCGCGCGCCGTAGCCCGCCGAAAGTTTTACCAACCGCAAAAAACGGTTTTTTGCGTGGTAATGGCACTGAACTTTCACTTATTTTCACTTTTAAGGTATTGGCGGATAGCACTCGTCAGCGCGCTTCTTCTGACACCTTGAAAGTCACCAAATTCCCACTTTTTCTATTTTTTCGCAATTTTTTAGCGCGGAGCTTCGCGACAAATTTCGTCCGGCTGATCCCGCGTGTGTTAGGGACACTTGGGGCAGCGTCCAGCTTAGTTGGTTAGAGCGAAGCACGGAATGGGACTATTGCAAGAGATGTTGCACTTAACGTGGTTTGTGGTAATCCAAGAAGCATTGGCCAAGGCACAAACCAACATCGCATACTTTGCACTGAGTGGTCACTTTTCTTACAACACCGCGGGCCGAGCATTGTACGCACCTACGTACCTTCTACGTACGTAGAGTGTGCACCGAACAATGAGGTAACTGAGAGTCAAAGCGGCCTGGAAAACTCGATTGGGGCTGTGGTCTGGCAACTTCTCCCATTTCACGCGGAAAGCGTTTTATCAAACCTTCCGCTAATTGCATCCTGAACTCTCGGTGCGTCAGGACTTTGTACATTGGATTTTTTGAATACATAATATAAGCATTCAGAATGCTGGTATTAAGAAGTCTTCTAAAAACTTTAATGTACCACGTAAGTCCCCGCTTTCTCTCTAACAAGTACATAGACAGCTTTTGATCTTTAAGATCAACGCCGCCCATGTACTTGTTATAGTCGGCCACGGCGACTGGTTTGTCCCGAGCTTCACCTGCCCGCCTGCCGGCCACCATCTCATCGGCATGATAAGTCGAAATTACGGTGACAAGCTTGACGTCCTTCCAGGACGTCAAAGACATGTCACCGCAATGGCAACTTATTTTGTCACCATGGGGCATCTGCCGATCATTAGCATTTCTAATCATCTCAGGCACGTGCTGCCTTCGACGATTTAGAGTACCAATGACATCAGTATGCCTCATTTTGAGATATCTAGTAAGGAGAAGCTGGTTGTACCAGTTGTCCATCACCAGAAGGTGGCCAACATCAAGGTAACCATTCATAAGTTGTAATACTACCTTAGCGGTAGGATTATCAAAACCATGAATTGGTCCCTCGTGCATAACTGAATTTTTCCCGGTATATATTATACACCGGAGCATATAGCCCGTCGACGCCTCGCACAACTCAAAGGACTTGATGCCAAAGCGAGCCGCCTTAGTTCTAATGCACTGCACCCAACTAAGACGGCCCTTCCATAAAAGAAGCGATTCATCCAAGCTTAGCTCTCTTTGAGGCGTGTAAAGCGATGAGAACATCTGGTTGCAGTGGTCCAGAAGCGGTTCGATTTTTGAAATTTTACGCTCGTAAGAGCGGACGTTGTGCGGTATACTCTCGTTATTCACAAAATGTAAAAACCGAGAGATGAGTTCAAATCGGTTGCGCGACATAACTGCTCGGAACTTCGGTATCTCCAATAGTCCCGTAGTCCAGTAGAGCCTCTGTGACCCCCGATTGCACATGCCCATTAAAATGATAATGGCAAAATACCGGTACATCTCCTCGATGCTCGTTTCTTGCCACTGATCAATATTTTTGGGCAAGTTGCCATGTTCGGAGGCGGCTGCAATATACTGCCACGCGTAATAATTCGATTCTTGGACAATCATTGCCATTACGTCGGCATTCCAGATATCCAAAAATATGTCTACTGGGTTTTGGACGGCTAATGCAGGCCCAGGTGAACGCCTGTACTCTTCAGCCGCGCCGTCAAAAGTCCCAAAATCAATCGACCAATGGAACTCGTCAGACAGATTGGGTTCGAGATCGGCAAGTTCCGCCCCACCGGCAATGAAAAGGCGATCTGCTTCGTCGGCTTCTGCTTCCACCTCTTGCTGCTCTTCTACTATGCCGACTTCCTCAGCATACTGCAGGAGCTCCCTCGCCGCTATTCTGAGTCGCTCAGTGTCAGTATTGAGAAGCTCATCGGGGTCTTCGTCATCGTCATCGTCATCGTCGCCGTCGAATTCGCTACCAGAATCAGCTTGGTGATATCTGATCGTTATATCGTCCGGCAGCTCTATACGACGACGATGACGACCAACACCTCGCCGAGCTCTCAATGATCGACGCGGAGCAGATGAAGAGGCAACACTGGAACACTGGCTAGAAGACGGTGTATCAGCAGTTGGCACAGCATTCGTCGATCCCCGCGGGTTCCTTCTTCGTCTTGGCGTGGTTGTCGGCGAGCCGGCGAGGCTGGCCCGCGGCGTGGCTACAACTGGGGTGGATGCCGGATTCCACTCCTGGAACCAATTTATTCATTCAGTCAGTTGGCTCAGAACCGTTCAAATCTCTGATTGTTATTAATTGATAGCCCGTTGCAACCTCAAAACCATTCAAAGCAAAACCATTGCAACCTCAATTTTTATTGAATAGAGTCTGATGCCAAATAAAAATGAAAAATGACAGCTTAAAAATAAATAATCATGTAAATTCATAAATTGTACACACCACTAGGTTACCAAACTCATCCCGCACCATCACATTGTTATTGTCTGGATCGACAAAAAGCTGTACCGGGCCATCTGTAGCCATCACGTTTTCCGTCACCTAATAATAATAAAAACAATATAAGCATCAAGCAAGCCAAAAAAAGAGTTGTAAAATTTTCGAGCATAATAATACACATATTTATTTGCATACCGACGACGGCGCCACCTCCACCTCCTGCACGTCGTCAGTGGCCTCCGCGTAAGCGTAATCGTGCTCATTCGCGAAGGTATTCGATCTAGCAACAACCATAACATAATTATTATAACCCTTAAAAAAAAAACAAACTGCACTAACAACAAAGAATATGATAGATAACGTACTTATAGATAATTCATGACTCCTACTAACAAGAATCTACACATGCAAGAAATCCCAAAGAACTGATTACATATACCCACCTCATCTAAATCAGGGTCATTTATATTACAATTCTTTACTTCAACAGGTAAAGCCTCCCTTATCAAAGCATTGCATCTTTCCTCTGCCGCCCTAATGTCATCATCACTAACTTTAGTAGAATCTAACTCGACATAACTCTCATCAGCACCAAGCCACCAGCTAGTTGTTGGTAAATTAAACTCCTTCTCCAGGATTGCAGATAAAAGGTGTTGCCCTAAAATTAATTTTATTTTACTACTAGTGGACGCCCGCGACTCGTCCGCATGGACTACAGAAAAAACAAAATGTCTAAATTATCAGAATAACAAGTAGCCTATATGTTAAGTGAGACCTGTCACAATATATTCCTGAAAACTGCATTAAAATCCAAAAACCTTTTTTTAGGGTACTATTGCGTTGATAAAGGTCTCCTATATTTTTTCTCATATATCTTCCATGTACAGACAGCGATCCGTTACATTTTTATTATATATATTATATTATCCTGTTACAGGAAAAGATAGAGAACAATAACTTATTCATTAAACAACCAGTGTTTATAACAAAATCATGTGAGCTAGTTTACATGACCTTTGAATGTTTATTTTAGATTGTGATGAAATTAGTGGAATTTTTAAACTACATTTTAAATAGTTAAATACCTGAATGTTGTTGCATATGATCAAATCTTCTGTTCCAGTCTATCCTCTGCTGGACTTTGGTGTTTACCTCTATAGGGCTATTAGTGAAGTGCACTGCTTCTTCCCCTTTACGTAACACTTGTACCACTTCCACATCATTCAGCCAGCCTATATCATGAGGCTGCAATTATTTAACTACTTGCACATTACTGTAGTAATTTTAATGTAATTAGTAATTTATACATGTCATCAGCAGTGCCTCAAACAGAGAATATACTTCTAGCAAAATAACTAACATTCTTGCATTCTTGTTCTTCCTTGGCAGAAGCACTTGGTTGGTTAGTGATTTACTTTTAGGAATAATTAAGAAGGGTAAAAGGGGAACTAATCAAGGGTCAAATAACTTCTGCATGCAGCAAACGTGTTGTACTTCTATGTATATAAGTACTTTATTGCCAATAGACGAGAATTACCTGTCCACTTCCAGCAGGGAACAAAATGGTATCTTCCAATGTAATTTAATATCCCTCGAACTTCGTTGCTTTGCCATACTCAACAACTGGCTCCTTGGTCGCTTCACATTTAACAACTCTTGAAGTAAACTGTACGGGAATTATTTTATATACTTAAAATCAAATCGTAAAACTAAGTTTGTCGGTATGTTGATACCTTTCTTTCTACGGTTGATACCTACCTACCTCTTTAAGAAAGCTATCTTCTTGACATTTAAAAACCATTTTTGCTGTTTCTTAAGTGACAATATATCCTGCCTGTAGCTATTTAATTCCTGTGCATACTTAAGAATTGAAATTTATTTCAATAATCATGGAAAAAATCCCAAAAATCATCAAAAATGTTCAATTTTCCTTTAGGTTAGCTCACAGACTAAGTAGGTTTAGCTGTCACTGTCAACAGAACAGTGAGTGACATCACAAAAAATGTTATAGGGAAGAAGGTAATAAAAATCGGTTTTTCTGGAAACATTTTTTTACATAATTATTAAACCTTTTATTTTATTCTTATATAAATGAACCTACATTACAATTTCAAAATGATTACTGTATCTTTCAAATACACATGATTAAACACTAATCTAATAAATGAATTATAATAAATTATGGACCTTTAGATATTTAAGCATTGTTGAGGCTAAATAATAATATTTAATTTGACAGATATTCGATATATTTTGCTGTCGAAAGTCGTGCTTAGGGTCGGTTCATGTCTGACGGAACATGCGTCGCGTATTATCGGTCGCGTAACGCCAGAACAGACAAAATGTATAGAAAAACACTTGACCGTTCACACTCAACCGATGATACGTTAGTGCGTCGAGCGTATGTTTGCCTGTACCTGGAGATACGCTCGACGCAGATATGAACCAACCCTAACAGTTGCGTAAGGTAACTTTACTTTACACATGGCTTATTACTTCATCATCATCAGCCTATTGCAGTCCACTGCTGGACATAGGCCTCCCCCAGGGCACGCCACAAGACTGCCATGGGAGGTATTTGCCCGTAGTCACCACGCTGGGCGTTGGTGACCTCAGTTTGTATTTAGCACTATGTTGTCAACACGGGAGGCGCTGCTGACCACCTCCCGGAAACCCTTAATCGCCTCGTACGATACGCACGGGCAGACATGAGGCGGTACGAATTCTACTCTGCCGGCACCACGCGGCTTTTTTTAGTCCAGTCTTCAGATAAAATGTATCAGTTCTGTTTGCTTGAACTTCGCTTAATACGCTACCGGGTGTCTAGATATTGTCTTCACAGAAATGTATGAGAATTTTATTTTATAAATTATAAAGTTTTACAATACTACCCATTCATGAAATAATGTGTTTTTTAAATACTTTGTCCAATACTGAAATTGTATAGTCAACATCATCCTTGTTAATGCACATGGGTGGCTTAATCCGCAGGACCTATAATATAAAAATTAACAGTTATCCACACGTAAATAATGTTATAGGTAGGTGTATCTTATAATTTGTATAACTTACATTGTTCCATCTTCCACCCCTCCCTAGTAAAATCTTGTTCTCCTTAACATCATCATTTATTTCTGACACTTTTGTTGGGTTTAGTGGGGTTTTGGTTCCAGGAACAACTAATTCGATTCCTAGCATCAAACCTTTTCCTCGCACGTCGCCCATAACAGGGTGTACTTTTTGTAGATCCATTAATTGCGTGATAAAATATTCCCCAACAACTTTACTGTTTTGTTGAAGGTTTTCTTCTTCAATTACCTGATGGGAACGTAAAATAAATTAAATACTTACATTAGCTCATTTTAAGGGAAATGTAGCTAATCTAAATAATATGTAAAACATTTAAGTACTATGCCTAATAAGGCATAGTACTTAAACTTACTTCCAAAACAGCTTTTCCAGCAGTAGCAGATAAGGGGTTTCCACCAAACGTATTAAAATAGGCAGCACGAGTGTGAGCCTCTGCAATCTCTTTTGTTGTAACCACAGCTGCAAGAGGGAAACCGTTTCCAATGCCTTTCGCTAATGTAACAATATCGGGAATGACATCATGTGTTTCAAACCCCCAGAATTTATCACCCATGCGACCAAAACCAGTTTGTACCTAAAAAAAAGAGAATAGAACTTTATTCTTATTTTATTAATCCTAAATGTATGTTATATTTAGGTTTGTATACTTACTTCATCGGAAATAAATAGACCGCCATTTTCCCTTATTAACTTTGCAGCTTTCTTTATATAGCCTTTTGGAAATTGAACAGTTCCGTTTACTCCTTGAATTGATTCGGCAAATAAAGCAGTAACTTTACCAGCAGGTACGGAATTTCCCAATATCTAAATAATAAATGTGAAGTAAAGGAAGTTAGTTTACTTTTTCACTAAATTAAGTTACATATTAGATAAAATACTCGTAGGTGCATATTAACATCGGTACCTCGTTGAGGTGATGAATGTACTTGTCGGATGTAACACAGACACCTGGACAAGAACATGCACCGGAAACTTGTGACAGAGAATCTCTGCAACCTCCCCATTCCCCTCGAAGTGGATCCGGTAACATTGCCTGAAATAGAGGTTTATTACAATGTGGTCTACTGGTTCACAATAAAGTTAACCTGGATATTATAATTATTATATTATTCGACTTACATGATGGAATCCCGCTGGTACAGACAATGGCAACCTGTAGCTCTGAGATGCCGTCAACCCCAACAGAGAGCTAGAGTAACCATGATATGAACTTTGCAAAGATATTATGTCATTATTGCCTGTGTAAATTCTGGCTAGCAATGTTGCCAAGTCATTAGCTTCTGTGCCACTGTTAACTAAATAAACCACCTGAAATGTATACCTATATTTATGTATATTAATATCATTCGATTTGCCTGTGCCGATGCGAGGATTTACTAGAATACATAAGCTGCATCTCTTTTCGTGCATGTCGTAAGAGTCAACTAAAGAACTCGGGCATTTTTTCAAACGATAAGGTAGCAACTTATCTATCATTCACTCCTTTGTGATTCTACAGATCTGGCTGCCATTACGGGAACATAGCCGTATCTATTTGTATATCATTATATTGTGTTTGAATCTTAGATTAGTTTTTCAGTTGTAAAATAGGGCTATGATGACGTAACGCTATCTGTGTATTTCCTCTATGAATGATATGGATGTGATGAGAAAATAATAATTATGAGAGTAAAATTGTATTGATTCTGTATACAGCTATAAGACTACTGTACCTACTTACATACAATTTAACAATAATAAATAAATAAGACTAACGGTGTTATTACAAAAGAGCGCTTAAAGTTAGACTCGTTTTAAATATGACATTTGACAGCAAAATGTATAGAATATCCGTCAAATTTAGGCAATATTTCGCTTAAATGATGCTTATATTCTTTTGTAATAACACTGTAAGTGTCGACAAACTTCAAAATCTTATGCGTGAATTTTCGACCTTCATTTGTCTTGCTCGTAAAATCTAACTATGCTGTGTATATTATTCATCAGCGCAAGTGGCATGACCTACGAAACACGATATGATAAACCGATTTATCGACATTTAGCCTGTCAAAATACGATAAATGTAGCCGCTATGTTGAATTTTGTATGGAGACGATACGATATCCACGATACGTGGTCATGCTAGGGAGGCTGAGTTGTGATCAACAACATTGACTGTCAAATATGTAACAAAATATTTTAATTAAATTTAATATGTCGTTAAATCTAAATACATAAAAGAGTCAGTGATGTTTACTTACCTTTAAACGATCAGGAAACTTCGAAGACAGTTTCTGGACATATTCGTATATTTTTGGATGACGATAAATATTTGTAGTATGCCATAATGTCTTTAGCTGTTCCTTTACTGCGGACACAACTTTTCTGAAATCAATTATAAACACGGCCGAATATAGAAAATTCATTACAATTTCGTAAAAAAAAAATTAAGTACTCGTGGACACCCGCGACTCCGTCCGCCTGGACTACAGAAAAAACAAAATGTCGAAATTATACGGGATAAAAACATTTTCCCGGAATAAAAAGTAGCCTATATGTTAAGTGGGACCTGTCACAATATGAAAACTGCATTGAAATCGGTTCAGCTGTTTCTAAGATTAGCGTGCACAAACGCACAGACGGATAAAAATTCCAAAAATCATTATTTTGGGTACTACTGCTTTGATAAAGGTCTCCTATAATATTTTTTCTCATATATCTTACAGACAGCAATCCGTTACATTCTTATTATATGCATTATTTGCATTAATGCGAAATTTCAAAATTCATTTATTTCAGGTAATAGACCCATGGATTTTGATAACAATTATTAATTAATGATTTTTATTTCTATTAGTATTTTTGAATACATAATTATGGCTAAATTAAACATTCTTAATATTTTGTTATATTTAAATATCGTTACTGGCTGTCTCGGTTGGGGTGATTAGCACGAGGTGACTAAAAATTTAAATTACTTACCTACTTATAAAAATTATAAAGAAATTACTTTGTACTTAATGGTTTGCTGGAAGAAATCTCTTTTAGAGATAAGCTCGCCTTTGTACTATTTCTTTTACAACTTACTGTCTATGATAAAAATTTATGTGTACAATAAAGAATACTAAGAATGTATAGAAAACCTGAATAACTTACGGATGACAGTGTCCTACTGAAACGGTTACAATTCCTCCGAAAAGATCTAAATATCTGTCCCCCTCATGATCGTACAACCATTGCATATGCCCTTGGTGAAACAATATGGGTTTCTTGTATATGTTGAACACGGCAGGTGGGATGTGTTCCGATTTTATTTTATTTGTCTCTTCAAAGCTTGGTCCCTAAAAAAGGCGGGACTTTAAATTATTGTCATTAAAGTTAGATAAAAACATATTAGGGTGATTTTTGGTCGTCAATGTTCCCGAAAACTACGGAATCTCCTCATCGAAATGTGGAATCGAAAAATGATCGGGATACGATCATTTTTCTCTGTGGAAGTATACCTGGGAACTGGCTGGTTCCCAAGATATTAGGGTCCAAAGTTAAGTAAATAGACTGCGCTTTTCTGCATAGACGCACGTATCAAGATTTTTCACGACAAATAATGAATATCAGTCTATGAAAAAACTAGCATAAACACTGGACACTATGAATTTCGCCCGATCAAGGATTTTTTTTTTCAAAAAAATTTACATCGATTCCCAGCATTTTTTTGGCATAAACTTATTTTATTCGATGTACGTATGTACCCTTCGTTAAGGGTGGCAATGAAAAAACACACACATATATACCTATAAATGTTAAGTATATCAGTCGCTACTCACTGCATATTGCTTTGGTGTAAAATCACATTTAGGTAATGTCGCAACACTTCTTACGATTGAATTAAATTTATTTTTAATAAATAAGGTTTTCACTGAAACATGTGGATAAAACAGATTATTTAACTGGGTATAATTTGTATTTTGATTCGAATTGAGTTACATTTTATTTTCATATTACCGTTATTAGCCATAGCTGCAAAACGTTCAACTGTTATTCTGTCAAACGCGTACAACAATTTAAAATTTAAATAATGACCTCTGACAATATTCGTGACTTATTACCATATGGGGACTTATTTACATTCATTAAATTAATTAACTAACAATAGCTTTTAGTTGGAAAATATTGATTGTATCAACTTTCATTACAGTACCTACCTACTTATAGTCACTCAATCTTTAACGATAAGATAAATATCATCGTCCCCTCCTGCCCTCCACTTATACAGACTAGATAGGACTACTATTTCGTAATATTTTGATAGATAAAATCATTTCTTTGGGATATTGACCTTGATGAGTCCCAAACTCATATCAGCTATCAGATTATGGCGGGTGCAGGCTAGTGGAACGTAATGTGAAGAAATGTATAACATTTCTCTTGCCCGTGCACCTATGCATAGGTATACGTTCGAAAAATCTACTAATTGTAGGTAGGTAAATAAATAAATAAATAATAATCGCACCGCGCGCCTTTTGTCGTTTCCATAGCGTGCACGAGTGGCATGCCGAGACTTTATTACAATCACGTTACATGACACATTGCAGCAATTTTACCCCTAATTGTTACATGTGAGGGTGTGAGTGGGTTCGACTAATATCCTAGAATACAAAGTCAGCCTCACCTGCCCGTGGTGCACCCTGCTCACAGAGCATCTCTCTCTACTTAGTTTGTGCACAGAACAAAATCACTCCTATAATGGACGAAGCTCTGACGCTAAAAGCTTATAAAACCTATTTAGAATGAATCGGTAAAATTTCCCATTGGATTCGTCACCGGTAGCTAGATTGTTGTATTTGTAAGCTCTTACCCTGTGGGACCTAATAGGCTAACTGAGGGGTAAGCACGAACCTCTCGATAGTCCGTAACGCTAGCGTCAAACTGTCAAATCACATAGATTTTGTTAGCGAGTCGCTTTGATCAAATATAATGGTAGATGCACCGTCTCATACTAAATCAAGCATAAACGATGGCGCCGCATTAACACTTTATACGTACTTATACAGATCTAAACTGTTGGAGTTGCTTATAATTAGAAAGACTTATGTTGGGTCATAAGTATGTTAAGTTAAACCTTATATCTTACTAATAAAGTTGTAACACATGCGTTAAAGCAATAAACCAATCACACAGTTCAGTTTATTACCAAACACAACTAAAAATATTTATCAAGAAAAATAACTCTAATGCTATTTAAATAAAGTATAAAATTGTAAGAATTAATACTTGACTTGTTACTTTTGTTTCGCGCTTACCTTATCGCTGCCGCTAGGAACATAGGAACAATGGAGTCGCAATCGCATATAAATATTTTTTACCGTGAAATTTAGTAATTTAATTCCCATGTTTAGACCAGGAAATTGAACAAATTTATGGAATGAGCCTAGGTTAAAATATACGAAATAACACAAAATTCTTAGGTTTAAAATAAATAAATAATATACTTATGCATAAAAATATTAAGCTTTTTACAAGTTTTTATTTAGTCTGACATTTTCCGTTGTCTGTAATCAAATCGTGCAAGTTAAATTTGATCCACTTCCTGGCTTCCGATTGAGCTGAAATTTTGCATGCATGTACTATAAATCGGATGTCAAAACAATGACGTCTCCACATCTTTCCATACCAACCTTGTTCTATATATGTAAGTTCGGTGTCGTTTTCACTTATACGAAGCGCACCGGTGTGCGAAAGGGATAGTTGCGAAGTAAGAAGTATTTGTAATTGATATAAAATATTCAGTAATCAGGAAAAAGTACATATTTCCATGAACAAATTATCAATATTGATTACAAAACAGTACTTACTGAAAATATAACATCCATCTTTTTTTTATTTCATTTTTAATATGTAGTTTTTATAGTTTTTCACGGCATACTTTGGCATCGCGAGACGTTTGAACGCTAGCGAGGCTTATTGTGACTGACGCTAAAAGAGTGCCAACTTTTGATTTATGCCTTCATTTGGCGGTGCCACTTATCGTGCGTATATCGTGTATATACTATTATATTTGATCGAAGGCGAGTCGCTAGCGTTACGTCGCGTAAATAGGTTCGTGCTTACCCCACTGGCGAAAAGTGGGTAGGTAAATTGCACACTTTTGCCAGTGGAGTTAGCACGAAAAATATGCGAGAAAGTAACGTAACGTAAACGATAGCAAAATATATGAGGTTAGGATAAGCGCCCCTATCGGACATAAATGGAATACGGTAGCACGAACATGTTTTAATAGGTATTTGTATCGTAAAGTAAACGTCAGACTAATCATTTTTAAGGAAATCGGCCGCACGAACCTAATTTCGACATACGATAACGTATTCGAAGGCTGGCTATCGAGTTTTACGATAGTTTTCTCACTTGAATTTTGTGGTGAGATAAATGCGTAAACATATTATTTTAATTTTTTACTGTTTACTAAGCCATTTTAATGACTTATACATTTACTTGAGTGTAGTGCATATCATTATTAGTTTGCTCCAACAACATTAGCAGACGCAAATAATTTTTTATCATCACTTTTCGCCTAGACGACGATCTCCATTATCATCGCTATTTAGCTTGGAGACTTAGAAATCCTGACCTTTGATGAATTGCCGTTTCCACAATGTAGATAATTGCAAAGAACATTTTTTTTATCTTTCTGTGCCAACAAATTTTACACTAGCTTTTGAGAATTATCCTGACGTTTCCAATTATCATCATAATTGTTCATCACAATTTTTTTCTTATAAGACAATGGATACATGGAAATAAATTTTCTTTGTCCTTCTTTCGACATAAACAAAAAAAATGCCTTCGTTCGAAACGCAGGTTCGTTCAAAAACTAAAACATATGTGACAAAAATAAATAGAATTATTAAAAATGCTAGATTAAAAAAGATTTTTAGAAAAGCAATAAAGTAATTTGACATTAAATTACCTTTATTGGTTATTTTATGCGAATATTCATATAAAGATAGTAATAATATTAATTGTAACCTTCAACTTAGATGAGAAGAAATCTTGATGAAATGAAGTTAAATAGCATCATGTTTTGGAACGCATCTTTCGATCCTTTTTTTACTTAGTATGACGTCTTCGTACAATAGTATCGAGGGCTCGATATGATTACGTTACTTCACGTTACTTTCTCGATACAATTTTCGTGCTCGCCCCGCAGATCTCTTTGGGGGATCATGGACGTGAGTATTTATATACAGGATGATTTTTGGTCATCAACGTTCCCGAAAACTACGGAATCTCCCCATCATCACGATCATTTTTCTCCATGGAAGCATACCTGGGAAGTGTCTGGTTTCCAAAATATTAGGGTCCAAAGTTGAGTAAATAGACTGCGTTTTTCTGCATAAATGCACATAGACGCGCGTAGCAGGATCCTTTTTCACGAAAAATAATTAATATGACTGTCTATAAAAAAACTAACATAAACACTAGACACTATCGAAGGCTCGATTTCGCACGATCAAGGAATTACTAAAAAAAATTCTCAAAAAAATTTTTTTTTTTCCTAGCATTTTTTTTGGCATAAACTTACTTTATTTCATGTATAGAGTACGTACCCTTCGTTAAAGGTGGCCACAAAAAAACATCCTGTATGTATGATACATTTCTTTTTCATACGTTTTCATTCTTACGAATATTATAGTAAAGTACCCACTTAATAAATTATTTTCGATCATTTTAGAATCTTAGTTATTAGATTTCATTCGGTCATAGATGTGGATTTTCAGATTATTAAAGTAAGGTTGATTCCATTATAAAAGCAAGATTTTTCTGCTTATAACGGTGTCTTTCCAAAATTGTAATCAATAGGTAAAGCTTTGGGCAGTTACAGAAAGCAGAAAAAAGTTATCAGAATCAGAAAATGGGCTCGTATCAACCAGTGGCGTAGCTACCTAGGGGCTAGGCAGTGGACAGGGGCCCTCAAGCTCAGGGGGCCCTTGCATCCTTACCGTGAAATTCTCGGGTAACCTTAAATTTTCAAAAATTAATAGACAACTTACTTAAAAGAGTTGGATGGTCAACCGACCTCCCACAGGTACGCCATAGATCTAAGTAGTTCTAAGTTAGCTATAAGTATAACACATTTAAAATATTTACAAATTAAATTGTCATATCTAAATCAAATAAAGTAAGCTTAAAAGAGTTATGTGGTAAATACGAGAAAAAATTTCGAGCTCGCTCCGCTCGCTCATCTATTATGTGACTATGCAGTTTTTCACTTTTCAATAATTATCGGGCTCGTAAACCCCAAAAAATCTTGGTAATGTCTACCCGATTGTAACCTATCTCATGTTTTAGCAATGGTCAAAAATTCTCGGTAGAGCTTAAATTTTCAAGAAGGTAATAAACAAGTTACGTGGTAAATACGAGTAGTAGTACTACTAAAATATATGACTGAAATCTTTAGGAGTAACATTTTTTAGGAAGATTGATCATTCGGATTTCAAATCGGTAGAAATAGCAATTTCGGGTGAAAAAATTTAGGTGAGCCAATATGGACTCACTAGAGTACGTTGGACCATATAGTTCCTTTGAACGATGGTGCTATTGCCCGATTCATAAAATAATTCCTATGCCTGAGTTGCTGTGTTATCTTTGTATTGTAAGAGTCTCAAACTGTACCCAAAATTGATTATTTCGGAAATCAAGCAAGGGAGTGTCCACTTTCGTTGAACTATCAATATAACTTGTGAGCTAAGTGAACGTAATCAGAGTTATAGTTTTCAATATGATTTTTTTAATAAGTATGTATTAACAAGACTCTTTGGACAAGCCAAAATAATAAAATATTTTTTATGACTAAATATTTTATTCGATATAATATGTAAACCGAATAATATTGTTACCGGTGATGTGACGACACTAGTGACAACTTGACAAGTGAATATTCCACGTCAATCGAGTTGGAGCAAAAACTGGCATTTTGCCTCGAGTTTCAAGCGACTTTGGATTGCCTTTAGTCAAAAGTGAATGGCCTTTATTCTAGTTCAATTGTTACTTTCGTTATTTCTATACATTTGCTGAAGTACGACGTATAACAAAATGAAATCCCTTTATGTAATCCTATTGGTCCTCCCTGCTGTGCTACTGAGCTTTCAAAACGGTAAGTTTATCATATATTTGTACAATACTTTCTATTTGTGTTCGGTACATGTACGTGGCAATTTATTTATAATATTCTTAACATAAACTTTATCTAGATTTCGTCAGTATTGTTAGTTTTTTATAGTATAACTCGAGGCAGATTGCTGCTTTGCTGGCACTTACTAAACAGTATCTTTTTGAGGTTCCTGTAACCTCCAAGCCTCTGAGTTTCCCAAGATGTGTGCTAATGAGTAAACTATATATATTTTTTGTTATTTAATGGAAATAACACATGTAAATTTATAATTTGTTTGTAGTATTATCATCTTTTGCTATTGTAATTTAACATCTGCACTTTTGATAGATAGGTAGACAGAAATGGCTAATTAGGGCATAACTCAAATAACACATAATTAATGATTATTTACATTTCATTATAGCAGACAAGTTTTTCGCACGGGCTGAAGAGGATGAACTCGATGATGTGGTTGACATTGAGGGTGAGGACAACCAGGTAGTCGGTGATGATGCTCTAGGAGATGATGATGACTCAGTTGTGAAATCCTCCCAAGATGTTGACACAACAATCCTGTTCACTAAACCTGTACCAGTGCATGGTGACATTGCTTTTGGTGAGTTGTCAACAATTAATTTAATTCAATTATCTCACATTTATCAGAGAAAGGTCAACTTGTTAGTATTTAATATATTGATGATGTAAGATCATAAAGGTAAAGATATTCTAGTCTAGTATTGTATGTTTATTTAAGATAAATAGGCATAATACTAGTTTCATTCCCATTTGCACCTACTTTTGTAATTGTTTCTGGTTTACAAGCTTTTTATTATAGATTTATTATTACAGATCTTCAAGCTGGTTTCCCAGTTGAATTCCTTGTTGGATTCATTAACAAGGGAGCAGAAGACTATGTTGTTGAGAGCATGGAAGCCTCCTTCAGATACCCAATGGACTACACTTACTTCATCCAGAATTTCACAGCTCTGCCTTACAATAAAGAAGTGAAACCCAGGCAAGAAGCTA
This sequence comes from Carposina sasakii, assembly GCA_014607495.2. Taxonomy (NCBI): domain Eukaryota; kingdom Metazoa; phylum Arthropoda; class Insecta; order Lepidoptera; family Carposinidae; genus Carposina; species Carposina sasakii. The sequence continues at coordinate 2,444,032 of CP053155.1, read as the reverse complement.
CCTTTGCATACTCCTTCATCCCTAATGAAGCTTTTGCTGGCAGACCCTTCGGTCTTAACATTCAGCTAAACTACAGAGATGCCAGTGGAAACTTCTACCAGGTTAGCTTTTGTATAAAAACACACTTTAAAAGTCAGAATAAATTGGCATACCTATTAAATAATGTAGTGGTGTTGGTCTTTTCTTACATGGGCCAGCTAAAATAAAACCCTATTTTGAACATCATAATGTCATACATATACAAGCATAGAGACACATATTTCTACATCTGTCAGTCCTCAGAACATAGCTTGCTGAATAGCTGAAAAAGAGGCTACAAACTGTCTACAAAAAATCATTTGTTGCCTTAGCCTCAACTTAGAATGGGCAGTCAAATTTTCCTGAATTACTATTCTTAAAATAACAAACCACCTAAACCTCAATGAAAATTCAAGATGGGGTACTTTGAATATTTACTAATGTCAGATTATTTATCTTATAGGAAGCCGTATACAATCAGACAGTCAACGTAGTTGAAATATCTGAGGGTTTGGACGGTGAAACATTCTTCCTGTATGTGTTCCTGGGAGCTGCCTGTGTCCTTGCCCTGGTTCTCGGCCAGCAAGGTCTCTCATCTCTCGCCCGCAGACGGTCACCTCGGTCTGCACCCAAGCCTCTTGAAACTGGAACAGCAAATGATGTTGATTACGATTGGTTACCTAAGGATGTTGTTAACCAACTTAGTAAGTTGATAGACACATAATTAAAAGAGTAAAGTTAATTACTAGTTATGACTTATCATAAGCCAGAAGTATAGGAGTAAAAGAAGTGTGAGGTCTTTACTTTCTAGATATTTTAAGAAGTTGATAATTAACCTAATAGATGACTAAACTGGCCCATTACTAAGTGAAGTTTGAGACTATTTGTGTTTGTAATGTTTTCATTATAAATTTCTCCTATTTCTTTTTCAGAGAAATCGCCCAAATCGCCAAAGCAGTCACCACGCCTAAGGAAGGCGAAGAGATCAGTGGGAGATGACTAATTTAGTTATCTATCTAATATGTTCTCGGAGAACACCAAGCACATTCGCCAGTTCTAGGCGTTGAGTGTGTGTGATGCAGGAAAATAAGAATAGGAATTAATACCAAAACACAGATTCATTATTGGCAGTATGGTATAGACTATAGACAGACCATGTTGTTATCTGTAAAAAGTTTAGTATCAATTTTTTTTTACTACCTCGCATATAGCAAGCAGTGGAATGATTTTTCTTTCTGTTCTATACATTGTGTAGACCTATTCTTATTTTTTTGTGTGTTGTGTACAGACTGTTTAGTTGCTAAGTGTGATGTGAGAGTAAATTATGGAACAAATAAGTGTGAAGAGCTTTGAGTACAGTTTGCGATAATGAGAGGGCTTTATTTAATAAAACGTTATCTTTTTATCAATTGTTGTTTTCTATATCTTCCACACATGCATGACAGTATTCTTATATAGAAAAATATGTAAAAACGTAACCGATGAAACAGAGACGGGCCTCCATTTTAGGCACTTGACACACATATGCGCTCGTTTTGGGAGCTTTTGCGGGCCCGCGGATCGTTTCCCCCGTAGGTATATCTGAGAAACCAGCAATAACTTGATTACATTCATTAAATAAATACTAAAGGAGGGTGCGACGTTGTACGACGTTCTATGCAAGAGTCCGTTTCACTATGTTTATGGTTTCATGGATTTCGGAACTAACATTTTTTATATGCAGTAATCCTTAGATTATACATATACTCTTAAATTATCTAAGAGAGAATCAGAAAATAGTCACAGTATCTCTATTAAGTTTGTACCTAACTATCGTCATCATCCTATGCATCTATACGGTGAAACCATGAAACGCACATTACGTAGCTGGTTTGCTAGCTTGTGTACTCTGTGGCTCCTCTATAACAAACGTAAAATAAATATCTTTATAGGTACTTATTTACCTTAGATGAATTATATTTACCTATACTTATTTTATGACAAACCAAATTTAATTTAAGTTCCATGGGCTCCTTCAAAATGAATTGTTGCATATTATCTTATATCAAACAAAATCAGTATTAAAATATCGATAGCAAGTTCGATTTCCATTCCCAAATCGGATGTAACAAATCGATTACTTTTTGTTCAGCTATGATATCGATTATCGGAAGTGTCCCATCATGAAATCACTCATTCCATAAAACAAAAAGGCACATCACTACTTCTGTCAAATTCTTTTTCGTACACGCCAGCTTTCCGTGCACGTGCATTTTACGCATTTTGCTCGATATCTAAGTTAAAATGGATAAACCCAACGTTCTCGCCCGCGTCGTGAAGGTTTTGGGCCGTACTGGATCCCAAGGACAGTGTACCCAGGTCAAGGTTGAGTTCATCGGAGAAACCAGCCGTCAGATCATCAGAAACGTAAAGGGACCCGTGCGTGATGGAGACATCCTCACCTTGCTCGAGTCTGAACGTGAAGCTAGAAGACTAAGATAAATGTGAGCACTGATATTATACATTACAATTTAGGCTTTCTATATAAATCATTGTATCGCATTTTGAGGTTATGTTCGTTTGCACTCAGCAAACTGATGCTCCTGTTATTATATTATTCTAGGTGTCTATTTAAAAAGTAAATTCAAAGTATACTTGTAAATTCATGTGCAGTTTGGTTAGGATTATAGAGAAGTAAATAATGTAAACATGATAGGTAGGTGATCTTTCTTCAAGTGCTACATGGAATAATTTCTAATTTGTTTCCTACTTAATTGCACTATCATTGCTGGCAAATTCTCAAAAACTTATTCCCCTATTTTATTTTGTTTCAGGTTCTCCTGGTGACAACATTAGGTTTAAGGCTCATATAATAACCAATATGTAACTAAATTGTAAGTGTTAACAGAATGAAACCGTCAAAGATGAACATCTCACTGTACACAGCTCGTAATAAAGTACCTATGTAAACAAAACTATGTTTCAATTGATGTGTGACGTAAGAATATAAGAGAAATGACAATTGTATTAACAAGCATTGTTTCAATCATGGATAGCTCATACACATTGATGGTGTGTATGTCACATTTGTATAGTACAATAAATTTTCAACTCTCTTATCTCTAAATATTTAATTGTATCAGGTGTTACTATTCTCTGATCTTTTGTGTAAATCTACTGCATTTCTGCAATCAAGATAAGTTGTTATCTACTAAAGTTGGTTTATGGAGGCAATAGACTAGCTAATGGCTACAAGAGAATAAATCAAAGAATATACTTTGGAATAAATTATGCATATTTTACAGGACAACTAATATGCTGGGTAGTCCTTTGTGTGATCTATGGATAGGCCAGCAAATCTCAATACCTTTCCATCTGTTACTTCTAGAAATTAGATTGTGGTGTGGTCTAGATGACTTGGAGGGGGGAGATTCAAACTGCATGATTATAGAAAACTTACAAGAGGGAGGAAGTAATGTATTGCTAAAATAGAGGGCTACATCCTAGAACTCAACCAATCTTGAAATGTTGCACAGTTTGGAGCATGGAGAAGGTTATACATAAATGATCTGTAGTCCAGTGGGGTAAGCACGAACCTTTTTACACTGAGTAACCCTAGCGACTTGCTAGCAAAATCTGTGATTTGACAGTTTTACGCTAGCGTTATGGTCTATCGAGAGGTTCATGCTTACCCCTCAGTCCACACAAAGTCACAGACAACACCTATTTCCTATTATTAGTATAAATGTGAAACTGTCTTTCACAACAAAAACTACTGAAATTTGGTACACAGGTAGAATACAGCTTGAGAATCTAGTTATTTTTTATCATGGAGTAAAAAAAAATATTTTAAAAATTTAACATTTTTTTCTGCTTTTAGTGCAGATGGAGTCACTGGTGTATAACTTATACTAACATTAAACAAATCTGTAAATTAAATAGAACAGTGTAGATGTCTCGGCAAAAATTCATGTCTTATATTAAAATTATCATGAATCATAATGAATCCTGATTGGGCCCTACCAGAATTCAACAAAAACTTTAGTTGGCAACTATACTATACCAAATAGTAAAAATAATAAACATATTTATCTGATTTTACAAGTTTTATTCACATTGTAGAATAATAATCACTAACAACTGTACACTAATCAACATTGTAACAAATGATCAACTTAAAAATTGAGATACATAAGTACAGATCGGCACAATCCTTTCAATATAATACATAGTAAATTAGAATCCTCTATCATCACAATAACTTGGAGGGAAAATATAATGTCCATCTCTCCTCTTGCAAATTCACGTCATATCGAGCGCCAGCAACTTATTAAGCACTTGGCCAGCTCTAGGAGTCTAGCTTTCGTATTTATCGGCTTCGCATTGGTTTGTCCATAGCAAACAGTTCCCAATGCCGCTATAACATATCAGTGATACTGCGGCCAGGAAGACTATGCTGCAAACCGTGCATGGTTTCCTTTCGAGGAAGAATCCTATCAGATACAACACCATAAACATCACGTGTGTGTTCACTAACGCCGGATTCACAGGTTTCGGTATCAACAGCACTGGTATTAGCCATTGCAAACAATACATTTCGGAATGCGACGTGCACTTGTTAAACTGATAGGACTACCGGAATTGTTGTATTTCTGCCACCATCGACATGTTTCTGGTGCTATCTTTGCTTATCTTTTCTATAATTAACAAACAAAAAGCTAGATTATTTGATAAAATCAAAGAAATTGCGTAGGTACTAAGTAGGTACAATTTACAAAATTGTTGTCTTTGAAGAAGTTTGACAGCTTCTCTGACTTTGACGTTATATACTTTTTAAAATGTTAATGCTATGAGTTAGCCAAGGCCATGATGAGGATGTACATCTAGATCGTAACTAGAATGTATTTCTACAAGAGAAGATACCAAATCCCTGACTAGAATAAATCTATGGTTACTAGTTATAGAGAAAAGACATAGTTCATATTTATAATGTGGTAATGGTGGTAATAATTTCGAATGTTGTAGGTATAATTTAATAAGAAGGAATCATATAAACTAGACTTAGATAAAGTCTGTTGTAGGTACGTAGTACTGCAAGCAATGTCTTTGGGTAGGTTGTAGGTATAGTGAGTGCAAAGAATATACTACTCTCTAACGAGTGTGAGTGATCATGCCAGCTGAGGCAAAGATTCTGAGTTAGAATCCTATTCGAGTCAAACATTAATACGAACTGTTACATACTCCAAATATATATTTATTGCTGAATTGCACCAATTCCATTTTTGTTGTAAATAATAAGATGCAGATCAGCAATAAAGTAGGTACTTACTATATTATATTTTCCCTACTGACTAACATCGGGCTAGTCAATATCATCTCTTGCCGAATTGCTGCCCAGCTACGGACTGGTTTCCCTTCCTGCCGGCCTGGTGCATCAAACAAGAGATCTGGTAGTTCACTCCACCATTGTGAAAGTAAGGATGTGTTTTTATAAATTAATATAATACATACATACATATAATTACGCCTTTATCCCTTACGGGGTAGGCAGAGCACCAAGGGCCGATAGAACCACATGGTGCCACTTCTGACTAATTTTATGGGTATAGTTGAGATGTACCTACAAGTTCGGTTAGTTATAATAATATAATATGTGATATAAATAATGTTTAAAATAATAAACTTAGTGTGGTGAGAAAACCTTTTTTTAGGGTTCCGTACGTCTGAATACAAAAACGGAACCCTTATAGGATCACTCGTGTGTCTGTCCGTCCGTCGCTTACAGTCAATTATTTCCGAATCTATTAGACCGATTAAGTTGAAATTTGGTACACATATCAATTCCTGTGACCCAAACACAGAGGTGTGACGTGAGCAGATGAAATCTGTATATGGGGGGTCATTTTTGGGGGGAAGGGGAAAATTAAAAAAAAAAATTCAGAAAACTGCATCGTGTGGCATATCAAATGAAAGGTCTTGTTGAGAAGATCTTAAATGTATTTTTTTGTAATTTTAAAATAAATAGTTTCCAAGTTATTCAAGAAAATAGACGAAAATTGACCATTCCCCCCCCCTTATCTCCGAAACTATTGAACCTAAAATTTTGAAAAAAATACAGAAATTAGTTTTCTCCTTATAGATTATAGGAAAACCTATAAGAAGTCCATGATATTAAAATAACATGGTAAATCACTCAATATTGTGCGTACCAACTTTTTGTCAGATTTAAAAAAACATGATAGGTAACATCGTACGGAACCCTCTTCACGCGAGTTCAACTCGCACTTGTCGGCTTTTTTAAAGGTTTTTTTAAACAAGTCCGACCGCCATCCTAACAGAACGAATAATGTATCGATCGAATTAAATGTTTTCCGAGAGTTGGATAATATTTAGATTAGATACTTCTCCAAGTTGCAGGTGCTTTCAACCTATCAGGTGCAAGACAAGAAGGAACAGAAATAATCTAATAGAATGCGATTCTTCAAATGGTTCCTATGAGTAAAGGGAGTTATTCGAGTTTGCGAGTAGCTAGGTTCGGTTAAATGGAACACACTCTGAAGTGCTATCATTCATCAACGTCGACCACGTGTCGCGACCGTCTCGCTGCAAGTACGTAGGTACATAGCCCTTTTTAATGGTTTAGGTATCTTTATTTTCAGCTTGCCAGAGTAATAAATAAATATCATTAATTACACCTTCCACCCTTAACGAAGGGTACGTACACGATACATCAAAATAATAAAGTAAGTTTATGCCAAAAAATGCTGGGTAACGATATATGTATATATATTTTTTTATTTTATTTTTTAAGTATTACTTGATCGGGCGAAATTTATAGTGTCCAGTGTTTATGCTAGTTTTTTCATAGACAGATATTTTACCTGTATACAGGTTGACTGGATATTAGTGTTTCATTATGTATAGGTACTTACCTACATTACATACATATTAGTAATTTTTTTTTACATATTAATTTTAATAACACCTTTTCATAATTCGTAACCTATCTGATATAAAAATATTATAAAATTATTAATAAAGAAATGAAAAAAAATCCTCAGCCGGGTGGGAATCGAACCCACGACCTCTGCATTCCGCGTGCCAGCGCTCTCACCACTGAGCCACCGGGTTAATTACTCGGATGAAAATATTGAAAAATTACCGAATAAGGCAAAATAAAAGACTTGTTAAAGTGTATTACAATAAAATTATGTTGCGAAATGCAACTTGCGACGTATTAGACTGAGATTCAATACAGCTGCTCCAAAATTTTGAACAAAGGAAAACATTTAATTAATTATAAGGCACTTTTACTTATGTAGGTACAGAATGTACCTTTTAACTGTTTAGAACATTGGATGATTGCATTATTAACTTTTCCTTTTTCATACATGGTCAGAACGTATTGAATTTCAACCCTTCAGTGCAAATATTTTCATTTTTGGTTTCGTAAGAGGTCCGGGGCGCGCATGCCCGTCCTGCCCCACTTCGTTCGCCCGCCAGCCTCCCAGTGACGTTCGACTCTTCTCGGCCAGCACTCCACCCCCGTTCACGTCACGAATATACTCAGTCAAATTCATAGAATACAAGTGAAAAGTTCTAAAAGCAGCCTAATCATTCACAAAGGCGTAAACCCATAATTAGTGGCGCGTTATTCTCCAAAACATGTTAAATCGTAAATCAATACGAACCCCATTAAAGCTCACCTTCGACACAATAAAAGAGGCAATCTCAACTTTCACGTGCTATTTATTGCTGAGTATTTTTTGCCACGACGACAGTGATAATGAAAACTTCTAAATGAAGCAGTAAACAGCCAAATAAAATGACAATAAAGAAATAACGACAATAATAAAATAGGTGTACGACAATAATTATTTTATAGGATAGATTAGAAGTGAAGATGGCGAATACTGCACATTTGATGCGGCGACAGAGTTCGCGGGATCTGTACGCGCAGAGGTCCCTGGACCGGATGGAGATGAAGGAGCTACGCGGCCGCCTGGTCTCCATGGAGAACGGGCACTCGCACCGCACCCACGTTATGTACGGCGCGACCAACGAGGCCTTCGAAGATACTAGCCCGAGGCGAGCATCGGAAACGCCAACCAGCAAAGCTAGTTCGATTGAAGAGAGACCGACAAAGCCTGAAGGAGGCGTCGAGCGTGAGTCCTGGGATAGCAAGCTTACATTTCTCCTAGCAACCGTCGGTTATGCTGTTGGATTAGGTAACGTGTGGAGATTTCCTTACCTCGCGCAGAAAAACGGGGGTGGAGCGTTTTTGATCCCTTACTTCGTGATGTTGGCCATTGAAGGGATACCAATCTTCTACTTGGAGCTGGCGATCGGGCAGCGTTTGAGGAAGGGCGCTATAGGAGTGTGGCATCAAGTGTCTCCGTATTTAGGGGGCATAGGCATCAGCTCGGCGGTGGTGTCGTTCAACGTGGCATTGTACTACAACTCTATAATCGCCTGGTGCCTGTTCTATTTCGCTCAGAGCTTCCAAGGAGAGCTGCCGTGGTCTGAGTGTCCGAAGAAATACTTCACCAACGGATCCTATATCATAGAACCTGAATGCGATGTAAGTATTACGACTGATATTTATGGTTTTTTATTTATTCTGATTTAGATTTCTGTGATGGTCGTTTCTTTAAAATCTTGGTAGGTACCTATTTATCAACTTACCTATCAACATACCTATCAACTTAATTACGCACAATTTTCTAACGTTCATTGCAATATTACTGCTACAATATTACTATATTTACCTATTTTTAGGTACCACAGCTACAATAAACGCCCACAGTTAAGACGAGAACATTAAATTTTCTCGTCAAATTTTAATTTAACTATGTTGAAATGGAAGAGTCCTTTTCTTGTTCAATTTAAATTACAGTAAGTATATAAATTCATAATCAAATAAAAAGTGTTTCGAAATGAACAGATTAGAATAGGTACTTATTCTTTTTTTATTTATACTGGCTTTATTTATACAACACATCAAATATGCTATTCAATTAGCGCAACGATTTACCAAGTAGGTATGTATGTACCTATGACTAGTAGACACCCGCGTCTGCTTCGGCTTCAGAAAAAAAACCATATATACAGAGTGTTTATTCGTGGTTTATACATCAAATAAAGTAAGTTTATGCCAAAAAAATGCTGGGAAAAAATTTAAATTTCGTTTAAATTATTTTTTAATTACTTGATCGGGCGAAATTTATAGTGTCTAGTATTTATGTTAGTTTTTTTATAGACAGATATTAATTTCTTTTCGATTTAGATTTTTTCGTTTTCGATTTATTCGATTCTTGCTACGCGAGTCTATGTGCATTTATGCAGAAAAATGCAGTCTATTTACTCAACTTTGGAACCTAATATTTTGGAAACCAGACACTTCCCAGGTATACTTCCATGGAGAAAAATGATCGTGATGATGAGGAGATTTCGTAGTTTTCGAAAACGTTGACGACCAAAAATCACCCTATAGAAATGTTCCGGGATAAAAACATCTTCCCCCCGGGCTAAAAAGTATTTATATAATTGCTTAGTACCCACGACACAAGACCTTAGGGATCTTAGTGTGGGACTAGGTTAATGTGTTGTGTATTTACAAAAAAAAAAGTAGTCATATATGTCCTTTCTCAGGTCCTGGCCTACCTGTGTACCAATTCGGTAGGTACTTCGGTTCAGTAGTTTTGGCGTGAAATCGGCGACAGGCAGGCAGAATTATTTTCGCATTTATAACATTAGTAAGCATTTAAATGACTGAATCAGTATCTCCAATTAAATATTATTATAACGGCGGAATCATCGCGATTATATTTCCCTATAACAAAACATGAAAATTTAATTTATCGTTTACCTGCGGAAAGTCGAACGCATTACCAACCCCTTGTCATATGGGAGGGTAGGTATTATCCATAAAGTTACATCGTTAGTTCTTTTTACGGTAAAATGGCTTATACAATTTTGATGTTTGGTATACGGAGAGCGAGATTTGGGGGAGAATATAAGTTTTTTTCATACATATACAGGGTGTAACAGAAAGGGTATGTTAAGCGAAAAGCTGTATAAATAGCCCACTATAGAGAACCTATTTCCAAAATTTGAAACTCGAAATCACATTTTTATTTTTCAAGATTGTATGAAAATTCCTGAGATATTTAAAATTTCTCCATACTATCGGGAAAAATAAACATGTGATTTCGGATCTCAAATTTTGTGGATAGATTCTCTATAGTGGGCTATTCACATAACTTTTCGCTTAACATACCCTTTTTGTTACATCCTGTATATCGCTGTGTTCCCAAAATACAGAAGGTATTCTGACTGAACTGCAGCATCATGACGAAGATGACTATCGCCACATTTAGATAGAAATTTTATTATACATAATGTTTTTTCGTTGCCACCCTTAACGAAGGGTACGTACTCTATACATCAAATAAAGTAAGTTTATGCCAAAAAAAAAACTGGGAAACGAGGTAAATTTTTTCGAAACAAATTTTTCAAATACTTGATCGGGCGAAATTTATAGTATCTAGTGTTTATGTTAGTTTTTTTATAGATAGATATTAATTATTTCTCGTGAAAAAATCTTGGTACGCGCGTCTATGTGCATTTATGCAGAAAAACGCAGTCTATTTACTCAACTTTGGACCCTACTTTCTTGGGAACCAGACACTTCCCAGGTATGCTTCCATGGAGAAAAATGATCGTGATGATGAGGAGATTCCGTAGTATTCGGGAACGTTGACGGTTAAAAACACCCTGTATGTATGTAGGTCCCTATTTAAGTAGATTAATATTAATATTATTTAATTGTTGTAAATATATTTATTTTATGTCAGGTTTATTTATATTTTAATACGAGTACGTGTGCACATATGATTTTTCCTTTCATGTACTTATTATAAAATTTTCTCTGTACCCAATGGTTTGCTGGCAGAAATCTCTTTTAGAGATACGCTCGCCTTTGTACTATTTCTGTTACCACATACTGTTTATGCTAAATTTTATGTGTACAATCTACACTAATATTATAAAAGAGGAAAACTTTGTTTGTTTGGTTGTAATGAATAGGCTCAAAAACTACTGGACCGATTTCAAAAATTCTTTCACCGTTAGAATCCTTATTGGACCTGGATGAACATAGGCTATAAGAATTTCCCGATATTCCCACGGGAAGGCGACCAACGGGAATTCTATATTTTTTACGAAAACCGCTATTCATATGAAGCTGAAATCGGGCATATATGTTCATTGGGGACAGCGAGGGAGGACTAAAAACGGATTTCCCGAAATTCCCACGGGAAGGGGACAAACGGGAATTCATAGTTTTTACGAAAACCGCTATACATATGAAGCTGAAATCGGGCATATATGTTCATTGGGGACAGCGAGGGAGGACTAAAAACGGATTTCCCGAAATTCCCACGGGAAGGGGACAAACGGGAATTCATAGTTTTTACGAAAACCGCTATACATATGAAGCTGAAATTGGGCATATATGTTCATTAGGGACTGCGAGGAAACACTAGAACGGATTTCCCGAAATTCCCACGGGAAGGAGACCAACGGGAATTATTTATTTTTTACGAAAACGGTTAAACATGTGAATCTGAAGTTGAGCATATATGTTTATTTGGGACCCCGAGGAAGCACTGGGAACGGATTTCCCGAAATTCCCACGGGAAGGGGACAAACGTGAATTAATTTTTTACGACAACCGCGATAACATATAGGCTACTTTTTACACTTAACATATAGGCTACTTTTTATTTTTTCTGTAGTCCACGCGGACGGAGTCGCGGGCGTCCACTAGTAAAGAATAAAGAAATAAAGAATAGGGCTATATGTTAATTATTATTTAAATAGCTATATTTATCTCGTAAAAAAAAAACGAAAGGAAGGAGAGTTAAGTTGTTGGAATAAAATTTTAGTTTTTCATTCTAGATTTAAAGGTACCGGTGTAATATTGGAGTTAACTAGAGTGCCTCGCAATTTAACTGACGTGAAATACTTACAAAGTTTGTATATTAACAACCTTCAAGGGTCCCTCCATAAGCCGCCAGAATTGAAGAGAAAGTTTTTTCCCATTTCGTCCTGTGCTGATGCTTTACTTTAGTGAACTCTGTACGTGAGCATGTACACGTGAGCATGTACACATTTCCCTTCTATGCATGTCTAAAAAGTCGACTAAAGAACTCAGAGGCAATCTCGCAAGCGACGAACCCATTAGTGTTCTGTGATAATCACTCAGGCCTATTGGCTATCTTTTTGACAGGTCATAGTGATCATCACTCAATTGAAACTCAACAACTGGAAGTGGCATAATGCCTTATCTGAAGAAAATTTTGGCAACACACACATACATGTCACTTCCAGTTCAATAAGTTTCAATGAGTGATCATGACTATGAACTGTTAAAAAGGTAGGCTATACCTAAAAAGGCTGGTCCTGTTCTACTAGACGTGGCTGTAGAGTCTCCTTTGCAATCCTGCAGTTCTGGCTATACTCTACTTTGGTAAGGCGTGTTCTGTATATTTGTTCTTCCTATTTTTTCTGCAAATGGCGAAAAGAAGAGGCCTATGAAACGTAACCATTCTCCGGCCAAATAATGATGTTACGTACACAGCCATGGTGGTACCATTATAAATTTGGTAACACAAGAGCGTAAATATAGGTTCCTGACTGCTATGTTTTTCCTTCGCCTTTATATTTTCAGGTAAAACTAAGGTCAAACTATGCCTAGGAATAAATAAATAACGTATTCGGATATATGTTTGTTTAGGACAACGATTTCGTAAATGTCTTTTAGATTAAACAATCGCCCACACTTAGGGATTATATAGGATTTGTAATATCTAATTCTGTATACGATATAACCATAAATATGCCCAGACATGCCGTTGTGTAATTTTTGTATATACCTATACAGGGTGATTTTTGGTCGTCAACGTACTCGAACACTACGGAATCTCCTCATCATCACAATCATTTTCTCCATGGAAGCATACCTGGGAAGTGTCTGGTTCCCAAGATATTAGGGTCTAAAGTTGAGTAAATAGACTGCGTTTTGCATAAAGGCTCAAGCACACTGGATGCGTATGCGTGAACGTAAGCGTAGACGTCTGTCACCGCTTGACGTCTACGCATACGCATCCGGTCTGCCCGTGCCTATACAGTTCCATACATTACAACTCAGAGTATACGCCTACGCTTACGTTCACGCACACGCATCCGGTGTGCTCGAGCCATAAATGCACAAATTTCAAAAAAATTTACTTCGTTTCCCAGCATTTTTTTGGCATTTATTTGATGTATGCAGGGTGTAACAAAAGAGGTATGTTAAGCGAAAAGCTATGTAAATAGCCCACTAAAAGGAACCTACCAACAAAATTTCAGACTCGAAATCACATGTTTATTTTTCCAGATAGTATGGAGAATTCCGAATCAGCTCAGGAATGTTCATACAATCTTGAAAAGTAAACATTTGATTTCGAGTCTCAAATTTTGGAAATAGGTTCTCTATAGTGGGCTATTTACATAGCTTTTCGCTTAATATACCCCTTCTGTTACACCCTGTAGAGTACGTACCCTTCATTAAGTGTGGCAACGAAAAAACACTCCGTATATTGTACCTACCTATTTATTGGGCATGTATGTCTATGTTGTTTATACAAGACCTTTCGAAGAGGGTGGGAACCGATATATTGTTTTGTGTTCGGAGCGACACTGACAGCCTTTATGAGAACCCTATATAATAATGATATTGCAGATTTTGATTCCAATATAGCTTTATTTTCAAATAAAGCAATTGTCCACAAAAAAGGTTAAATTAAAACAGACTTAAACAGAGTTATCGTGATACTTTAATTCGTGATTTTTCAACCAGATTTCAATGAAAAAAAATTGTTACAGGTTAAAATAGTAGATAGTTAGGCATATTTGGAAGCAGTTTCTTTTTTAGGTAATTCTTAGTTGGGCACCACCTGTTATTGAATGAATTGATTTCTTAGATAAACAATAAATCTTAGATAAAAAAAATTGACCCGGTGGCTCAGTGGTAAGAGCGCTGGCACGGAATGCAGAGGTCGTGGGTTCGATTCCCACCCGGGTGAGGAATTTTTTCCATTTCTTTATTAATAATTTTATAAATAACTAGCGGTCGCCCACGACTTCGTCCGCGAAAGGGGGCATTGCACCCGTGCGAAGCCGGGGCGGATTGCTATATACCCTATAGACTTTCTCGATAAACGGGCTATCTTACACTGAAAGAATTTTTCAAATCAGACCAGTAGTTCCTGAGATTAGCGCGTTCAAACAAACAAACAAACAAACAAACTCTTCAGCTTTATAATATTAATATATTATATATACGAGTAGTATAGATAAATGTTTATTGGTACCAAATTACAGACACTAGTAAAATAGAGGCCCTGTGGCCCATGCTAGTTGGTTATAATTGTTTTATTAAATGAAATTGTATTTGGCGTATTGTGTTAGGGTCTGGTTTCTCGTGGCGATTGTAGTTAGTGCAAGTGCTTGTTTTCGCAGTTATGAGTTATCAGATCCGAGGGTCAGTGGAGGGTGTAGGGCCCGGTGGTGGGCGCACCCATAGTGAAGGTATAATTGTGTTACTGGCCAGATCCAAGCCCAAATAACTATTCATCTACTTTTAGGAAGATATAGTTCATTTATCTAAGGCTATCAGCCCTAATTCCCTCAGTCCTGGCTCGAGAACGAGTGTCTATTCTAATTCTTAAGTCTATATTTACATGCAAAGTACATACACTTAGTTTATCTTGTTATTAATAGCTCTGTGGATTTAACGTTTATAAGTGAGACATCTCGCTCTCACCAAATTCATCATACGGGTGCAGAGTGGGCTATTTTCGGAGCATATGGCTAAACATAGACTTTTATTACAATTGTATACAGCCAGCGCCGTAACAATAAAAGGATTTAGTAAAGTGAGCCCCGATATTCTTAACAATGTCGCGATTGACTAAGAGTACAATTTACTGCAAGTAGCTTCAAGTTAAGTCTCGATACAAGGATACAATGTAGAACTCCATAAAACTCTACTTTGTTTCTGGAACTCATTTTTTTTTCTTTTTCAACTTGTTTGAATTTTATACCGTGTAGAGTGCGAGATGGGTGGAAAGTTTCTGCTTTGCATATAGGTAAAGGTGAAAGTCATCCCATTTAAATACCTACTTACCTGGGGGGCAATTCTTGAAATATTATGAGCCTAAACGCAACCACTAACGAAACGTTAACGAAACGTGGTGCGAAGCAATATATACTTACAGCTTGAGTAATAAGGTATAGTTTAGCACGTATCGGTCGCGAGTATGACAGAATAAAAACAAACATCTGTCTCGTGCTGAAATGTGTATAGATTCGGCGGGAAAAGCTGGAAGAGTGCTGGTGTAATTTTCATGTGAAAATAAAAAATATTTGTAAATGGCTTGCATGTGTCCGTAAAGTGATGTTTTCTGGTAGATAAGTTATATTTTGATTACTTATGATGTGAATCTAGTGCGTGTGCATGGTTTTATACGCAGGGAAGCTGAGTAAAACTTTAGCCGGAATACGATCTGTTCATGGGCCCATGTAAGTTGTTTCTGAAATTATTTTTCATTTTGACTAACTTTACATTTGTTCTTGAGGATTTTCCCGACGTTTCCATTCATCATCATTATCATCTATCATAAATTCTGAAATCATTTACTAAAGACAATGGCTGTATGGGCTTAGTGTGTAATAAAATGTGTATAATTACGTCACCATAAAGTAATTATTGCTTTGTTCTGAGCGTCTACAACGTTTCCGTTTCGGCTTCGTTCCAATCGAGAATTGCCCCCTGGTCGTCTTTTACATCAAATTCTATCGAACACGCGTCGGACCTTAGACATACACCTAATCATCGAACATGAAAGTTGAATCAAGACTAATATTAAACAAATTAAAATCTAAGTAATAAACAAACCAAAATAAAACAAAATCTCCTTAAATAGGATTTTGTTTGAACAAAAGTATCTCCGTTCAATAAATACCTACTTTAATCCTATATACAATAGGTCGCCTATTGTAAAAATGGGGCAAATATATAAAAATGTCGGTTCTCCCAATAATACCGAGCTGTCTCACGGAGCCCTCTGACCCAATTATGTATATTGTTTGGTGTAATAGGGCACTGCTTTGGGCGTAGTCATGCAAGAGACGTTGACTTTCTAGTCAAATGATTATCTTTTTACTTAAACACAGCGAATTCAAAAGGAAGGGTATCTGTTTAATAATTAAGCAGTACCTATGTTATGTTTATATCTGTGTATGTTTTGTCGTTGTAGTGGGTAAAATACTTCCACAATTTAGATGAATGATTGATCGTGTCGTTAATAAAGTGCAGTGCGACTCTTTTCCATAATCGGTCACAGTTTTTAGATCAACCGGGCTTTCCATACGCCCATTCGATATTTCGATCGTGATGTTATTATTTATTTCAATGCAGTTTAGTCGAATGTATTGGATTAATACTGCGGTTTTAATCGTTATGATAACGTGTTTTCAGCTCGATTCACGACGGGACCGATATGGTTTTGGTAAGCTCCCTGAAATATTAATAAAATTCATTTATTGAGGTAACTACAACCCAGAAATGTTGTTAGTTTGATTCATTCGTACCAGATAGATAGGTATACCAACGTTTCGAGCCAGCAATTTTTACAAATACATATAACAACTTACAGTCTATAAGATAAAACATAAAATAAAAATCTTTTATTTCGTACATATATGGTGTTAGTAACGTAGATATAATCTAATAGAGAATATGCTGATTATTCATAAATTTATTGTATGAATAATCAGCACTATTGAGTATTTTAACTCGAGTGTTAATAAACCTACTATAATAAGGATTTTTTATGAATAAGGCCGTTAGTGTATGGGATGGATGGATGTCCAAATAGCAGAAACATCATCTAAGTTCACAAGCAAAATATATCTCGCACGTTTATTCTAGAACTCTGTTGTCTGTGACTTCGTCCGCGTGGACAACAAAATGTTATGTCCTTCTCCGTACTACCAACTATATGTGTGAAAATTTCATGAAACTATACATCAAATAAAGTAAGTTTATGGCAAAAAAAATGCTGGGAAACGATGTAAATTTTTTTTTATTTTGTTTTATTATTTGATCGGGCGTAATTTATAGTTTTCGGTGTTTGTGTTAGTTTTCTTATAGCCAGATTTTTTTTTTTTTTTTGTGAAAAAATGTTATAACATTGGTCCCTTTTGAAAACCAGCGCTGCTTGCAAGGTAGGCATGCCTATCTTGTCTTAGCAGCATCCAGCTGAAAAGGGACCCGTTTGGCGGTTGCACGTACACGGGACTGACGGGCTCCAAATAGGGCACACAGTTCTACTTACTGTTCTTCGTTTCATGTTACTTCTACCTGTCTACTTACTTCTTTTGATCTGTATTTCTACCCTATTTCTATTGTCCTTTTCAATGTTACTTCTGTCCGTGTATGTGTAATTTTCAAATAAAAATCTATTCTATTCTATTCTATTCTAACATTTTTCTAGGTGCTTTTATGCAAAAAACGCTGTCTATTAACTCAAATTTGGATCCTTATATCTTAGGAACCAGTCACTTCCCAGGTATGCTTCCATGGAGAAAAATTATCGTGATGATGGGAAGATTCCGTAGTATAGCTGACGATCAAAAAACACCTGTATAAACAAACAAACTTACTTTCGCATTTATAATATTAGTGATTGGCTGTCCTTGCCGGGATGTGAACCTGAGACCTCGGGCAGTCAAGAAATAAATAAACTTATCGCACACACAAAAGCTGTCAAGTGTGACTAATGAGCTCATAAAACCTGTGTTCTACAACCGTTTTGTGGCAGTTTCGGTATAACTTTTACCAGACATTGTGCGAATTTCTTTAAGTAACATTAATTAAACGAGACGATCGTTTTTGTGAAATTAAAGTTAGTCTGTTACGACGCGGTGCCGCCTCGACAGCTGCTAGTCATTTTTCAACAGTTCGCGCGAGTTTTGTTATTATTATTTGAGTGAAAACCAGTTGGTTTATAAGAAAAACTATGTAAAAATATAATTTTTATGTTTGGTGAAATTGCAACGGTATAATTTCACAAATTTGTACAAAAAATAATAAACTAATTTAATTTAATTAGTACCTATGATATAAATTATTATTATGTATCACCTTAGTTACCTATAAATATTATGTTTGTTCATTGAATTACCAAAGGTTCTATAACAAATATTGACTTATTGATTGATTGGCCATGACTTTGTCCGGAAGAACTATAGAGTCTGTGTTATTTTGAGGTCTAAGCTATATGTATACCGTTGTAAAGTTTCATCAAAATCCATTCCTCTTTATAAACTTTCACGACTAAAAAACTGGCATTATAGGATCTTGTTATTTTTAGTCACTGGCTTGTAACTTTTACTGAAGTTTTCAATGTTTTTTTATGTTAAACAATATAATGTATTCCAAACAAGTTCCGCAGTAGGTCATTTGTAGGCAGCACGTGCGGGGGTCATGAATGAGTATTCAAATACCGTATGCACTGCGAGTATTATATAC
Source organism: Carposina sasakii (assembly GCA_014607495.2). Taxonomy (NCBI): domain Eukaryota; kingdom Metazoa; phylum Arthropoda; class Insecta; order Lepidoptera; family Carposinidae; genus Carposina; species Carposina sasakii. Next base: position 2,425,395 of record CP053155.1, on the reverse strand, counting down.
AGTGGGGTACAAATTATTTATTCCAAGTAAAGAGGCTTAGATTGTTGTGTTTGTGCCTGAAAAGCGGCGGTATTCTCACCCTTACCATGTGGGAGTTAACGGGCTAACTGGTGAAAAGTGTGTGTTTCATTTTTTAAAGAAAATAACAATATTCTTTTATACAAATAACATACATACATATAATCACGCCTCTATCCCTTACGGGGTAGGCAGAGCACCAAGGGCAATAGGACCACCTGGTGCCACTTCTGACCAATTTTGAGGGTATAGTTGAGATGTACAAGTTCGGTTAGTAGTGACAGTGGTCAGCCCATCGCCTGCAACACCAAGACCCTCTTGTCCCTCTACTGACTTGTACAGTATGCCCGGGAAGAGAAACAGCCGTACAAATACAAATAAATCAGAAAAAATTTGACTGCGTATTTATTGTAACAAACAACCTTTGTATACAGCATTAAAATCTCACTTTCTAGATTGATGCAAGTACATTAATTAATCTAAGTGGAGCCCTTCGTAGACCCTTATACCTAAGTCATTAGTCGTTAATTCCCGCGAATCCTCCTAATCTATTAAGAAATACTTTAATGCCAAAGACACAAAGATTACTCGAATAAGTGTAGCTTTAAGAGCAAATATGTCTTAAAATACCAGCATTATTATAATTATATTATTATGAGTGAGATTGCAAAGTATATGTTAATAAACTTTGAGACAAGAAGCATTTAAGTAGATACATAAATACGTGCTAAGATGTGACGATTGATGAAAAATATAGATTTTGCGTCTATTTATAACTGTAATTTAAATTGTCTCTATACGTATTATTATTAAATTAAAATGACCTCGTAAAAGTTTTAGCTTCACTTCAAACTGTATTAGCTGTGTAAATATCTCAAACACCATCAAATCTGTAATTTTAAAAACTTATCGAGGAAACTACTGAGGGAAAACAGACAAGAACTTTAATAAAATTCTTGTAAGTAAATTATGTGGGCGTAGATGTGCTACGAGCCGTAGCAGCTGTAGGCGTAGCTGAGCTACGAGCCGTAGCAAGCGTTGGCGGTTTAACACTTTATACCAGTGGGGTAAGCACGAACCTTTTTACGCGGCGTAACGCTAACGACTCGCTAGCAAAATCTATGTGATTTGACAGTTTGACGCTAGCGTTACGGACTATCGAGAGGTTCGTGCTTACCCCTCTGTAGGGTATAAAAGGGTAAACCTAAATAGACCTAGTTAAACTATCCTACTCGTATGATAATGCGATAACCGTTAAGAATGGATTTTGATGAAAGTAGGCCCTGTTATGACTTAGGCCCGATTTTTCCAATCTTTGCCTATCTGAAAGAGAAAGTTGATGATTAAGTTATAGACAAAAACAGCATTAAAATTGAGAGCTAGAACTAGTTGTTATTGTTTTTAGTATGCTGTGCTCTTTTATTACCTTTCACTAAACTGAACTTTCACATTAATTATTTTTATGTGCGCAATAAACTACCTACAGACTTGTTTGTGACAATTACTGCAACTGACTACGTACAGACGAGAGCAATGTTGTTTTCGCCCAATGCGAAACCTTTGTATAGTTTTATGAAAAAAAAAAGCAGAATAGTTGTTGCATTAAAAAAAATATATCTTTTTGACTATGACTCAGTTTCTCCAAAAGAATAATTTTCAATTTAAATGTTTTCTTATTACGATGAACAAAAGATAATGCAGTTATAATAACTAAGATTAAAATATAACATTTTAGAAATCGTTGACCTAATCCCAACATGATACAGACCTTAATTAATTTATACAAATCTAATTTAAATTTGAGTCAAATAAGCATATCGCAAATCCACAAACTAAGCAAGTTTGTTAATTACTTTGGTATTAAATAAAATCTAGGACGTTGCTAAATGAAATACTGTGACTTATTCACAGTAAGGGTGCAGACCAATCGATGATGATGTCGATCGTCGATCGACGGCATCGATCGATGGTAGATTGGAGTTAACACCGATCGATAATTTCTACCAGACTAATTAGCTACCAGACCTTGCGATCTAGTCCCATACTAAAGTTTCTAAGGTCTTGTGTCTAAATTATAGACTTCGTCACACCCATGACTCGGAAACAAATATCGATATTCACCATATCAATCAGTCGTCTCGCTTAGAAAATGTAACGAGCGACAAGTTTTATATTATAGCCAAGTTTTCGAACCCCAGACTTACATATTATCCTCAGCCGAAACTTTTGTCAGCTCGCATCTGTTTCATAAATGAAGATACATCGAGTCCCTTTCTCGATGGAGACAGGCGAGGTCTTTGGCTTGCTAATCACTGCTTTGTTCTCGCCAGCCTAATGTAGATACTGATTATGCTTCATTCCCATTCCAAAAGCCCTTAACAATTGAAATACATTTGTAGCCCTGTATTTCTATTTGAAATCTGGTGCATTTTCTTCAGTAGGTACTTAGGCTAAGCTGTGACTTAAATTTTGGACGTTTTTTAGGCACTTACGAGTATCATACCTGAACGAGTTTCATTTCTTAAACGACAGTTTCTTTCATACTATGAATAGTGTTGGTATACTTAACACGTATCCTATCCTTCATTACTTAACATAGTTAATTTTAATTAAGTTTAAATAAAATTTCAGTTTCAGTAGGTTGATTAGGAAAGCAAACTTTAAAATAAAATTAGAGCCTTCATTTGATTTTGGCAGTAAGTAAATAATGCGTGAAAAGGTAGGTGACACACAAATAAACAAACTTACTTTCGGATCTATATATAATATTAGTTGTAATAGGATAGTCAGGATTCGGATGGTACGAGTAGGTCCATAAATTTAATCACTGGAAAAAAAAAATTACCGTGCCTTTTCTTATACTTATTATACAAAGTGGATCATTTTATTACGGACTTTTCAGGGTAAACGACGCAGAACGCTAACGTTACTCGTAGCTTCTGTTTTTCTTTTTTCCATCTCTTAGTGTACGTGCTTTTGATCATTTTGCGTTGGAGCTTTTTTTGCAAAGCTCCCAGCCGATACGTGGACAGATCGGCATCTAAAATATCAGCTATTCGGTGACAGTGTCGGCGAAGGAAAATACAAGTCTACCGAGTCATAGACTGAATACAAGGCTTGTAGTTTTTTTTTTTACGGGAAACGAGACACATGTTCAACCGGTGTACAAATAAGTAGTGAATTTTATGTGAAATTTAATTATAAGTTAACTTTATACAGGGTGTAACAAAAAGGGTATGTTAAGCGAAAAGCTACGTAAATAGCCCACTATAGAGAATCTATCCACAAAATTTGAGACTCGAAATCACCCGATAGTATGGAGAATTTTTAAATATCTTAGGAATTTTCATACAATATTGAAAAATAAACATGTGATTTCGAGTCTTAAATTTTGTGGATAGGTTTTCTACAGTGGGCTATTTACGTAGCTTTTCGCTTAACATACCCTTTTTGTTACATCCTGTATATATCGTGGCTGTATAAAGGATCTCAGTGATCTTGCAGTTCTACCTACTACATTTTTGGAACATATTCCACACAATTAAGTGTGTGTGTTATGATATAGAAAAAAAAAAACAATTGGTAAATTATGCGATTGGAAAAAAATATTTTGTCAAAAATATCGCCATAATCCATACTGCATAGAAAAGCTTCACACTATAAATGGCTTCCAAAGATTAAATTTAGAATTAAATTAAATGAGAAAATAAATATTACTACAGTTACTGACTGAGCAATTTGATTTTCCTCGAGATCGCGTACCGGTCCGGAGACGGATAATAGCCGAATTCCGGACAGACAGCCGGTGAGATGAGGGACATTTCCTTCACTTCCGAGCTTGTTCGCACTTCGGAACTAACATTTTTTATATGAATTTACACAAAAAAAAACATGCGTCATACACGAAGCTACTAGCGCCATCTTTCGAAGGAGGAATCAGTAGAGTGCGTTTCACCATTATGTCCTTTTTGCATGACTAGATGACTAAGACCCACTGGCAGCAAATGGGTAAGTCTAGATTTAAGGAAATCAAGAATTATAACACGTAATGGCAGCTCCTTTCGGTCCAGGAAATTTTATTTTCATTGCAACGGTGCCTTATACAGTTCAATGAGTGAAGATCGACCCACATCGATTAGTACACTAGACTAGATACACACACAGCTGTGTTCTTGACATGGGTCAGCCAGAACTGCAAGATCATAAAGGATCTTTATTTATTTATTAGGTTTATCAACAACTGTTACTATATTACATGATTTTAGCTTAATTTTACCATACTTGTGTACAAGGGCGTCGCCAAGGGGGGGCAGGGAGGGGCAGCTGCCCCCCCCCTAGAGATTCTAAAAAAGTTGCCAAATATAATACAACCAAAGTCCTAAGTCTTTGAGTTGATTTGCTTGAAGTTCAAGCCTTGAACAATCATTTCCGTACGTCGAAAATCGAATTCAAACTCCTTTTTATTTTATTTTTCTAATAAATGTTATTATAACTCATTTACAAGTTTTTTATTGCATAGTCAAGAGCTCGTGCTCGTGTACACATTAGACTCTGTACTGTCACAGAATATATATGTATATAGTACTAAGATACTGTTGTTATTACAATCGCTGTAGATGTAAGGCTCGTAGTAAAAGTGAAAAGTTTCATGTGCTGTCGACTTTACCTACAATTCATACCTACTTTTCTCATTCATAGAGAATGAGAAAAGTATGAATTGTAGTAGGTAAAGTCAACTTGCCCCCCCCCTGCGCCATCGGCTGGCGACGCCCTTGCTTGTGTAATAGCACAGCTACTTATAGATAAACACAACATTCGTAATAATACTTAGACTAGGTTCATACTAAACACTATATAGATATATTATAACTAGATATATTAAGTATATAATAACCAAACACAATTTGGTAGTTTGAAGAAAACTAAACAAAAACTTATTTACCAATACACTTCAATATTGAATTTCTAAACACCGGTTCAGAGGTCACAAATAAGTCGGCGCTAGCATGATGAACTTGGTTGAATAAGTTAGACAATCGAGGTACCGGAGAGTTCCTACCCAATACTGTTTTGCGAAATGGCATAGACAGAGGCTTCACCTGTGCACGCGGATACCTAGCAGGAACATTAATCCTAAATTGACTCAGCAGTTGAGGACAGTCTATTTTGTTTCGGAAAATTTTATACAAAAACATTATATCCAAAAGCTCCCTACGTTTTCTGAGAGATATCATTTTAAAATAACTGAGTCTATCGTTGTACGAGTTTAGCGAGGCCTACAGAAAAAGCCAGATGATAAAGAAATCTTTTCTGAATACGTTCTATTCTAAGGGCGTGAACGGCATAGTGCGGTCGCCAAACCACACTGCAGTACTCCAACACACTTCGCACGAGACTATTAAATAAAATAATTTTAGTTCTAGGTTGTCGGAAAACTTTGCCATTTCTTAAAACAAAACCGAGCATCCTGGAAGCCTTCTTAACTATAGCATCGATTTGTGGTAGAAAGGTTAGTTTTCTATCGATAAGTACCCCAAGATCCCTAATGACTTCGACCTCTTTTAGATAAGTGCCATCGATATGGTATTTTGAGGGAATAAAGTTAAGTTTCCTAGTTATTTTAATGTGGAAACACTTACATATTTGGATTTAAGCATACACCATTATTCCTACACCATTTGTTCAGGTTATCCAAATTACTTTGAAGTAGCAATACGTCCACCGGTGAAATAAGCGTACGAGCTATCTTTAGGTCATCTGCAAACAAATATGACCTGGAAAACCTTATGCTCTGAGGGAGGTCATTAATGAAAATATTAATGAGTATTGGACCCAGGTGCGATCCCTGAGGGACACCAGAAGCCACTTTATATGTTTTAGACTGGTAACCATTTACAGCGACAAAGAATTCTCGGTTGACGAGGTAAGATTGAAACCAACCAAGAGCTTACTCTCTTATACTCTTACAATCACGTTAAGCAGAACGGGGATACATGTACCTAGATGCCTGAGAGAATGTCCGAGGTACTTAGTCGACTCTTAAGACATGCACGGAAGGAGGTAGGTGCTAGGCTAGGTTATGATTAGAATTTCGCTTGCATTCAAATACTAGTGGACGCCCGCGACTCCGTCCGCGTGGCCTACAGAAAAAATAAAATGTCGAAATTATCTGGGATAAAAACATTTTCCCGGGATAAAAAGTAGCCTATATGTTAAGTGGGATCTGTCACAATATATTCCTGAAATCTGCATCGAAATCGGTTCAGCAGTTTCTGAAATTAGCGTGCACAAACGCACAGACAGACAGACAAACTGACAAACAGACAAAAATTCCAAAAATCTTTCTTTTGGATACTATTGCGTTGATAAAGGTCTTCTATAAGATTTTTTCTCATGTATCTTCCATGTACAGACAGCGATCCGTTACATTTTTATTATATGTATAGATAGATAGATTTCCTATGTCCAGTCAAGTGAGATGCTATAACCAATCTAGAGCGACATCTCGAACATAATGGAAATAATCCTTCATTCTTAAAATATTTAGATTTCTTGGTAAACCCCTGTGCTATACAAATGCTATACGCACATATGATACGTTCACACTGAGTGCCTATTGTTCTGTATACACGTTGCACAACATTATTTTCACGTACAAAGATTGTATCTATGCAATTTTAACACTATTTAATAGATTTTCATTTAGTTCTTTGCTTTCTAAACTCACAAAGGAAAGTCTTAGAGAGCTCGAAGAATGATGGACCGATGGAGCTAGAAAGTTCTAGAGTGGATACCACGTATCGGCAAACGCAGCGTGGGAAGGCCACCCGCGTAATGGACGCGAAGGTCGCGGGCGTCGGTTGGATGCAGGCTGCTTCCAACCGGTCGGTATGTAGGTTATTGGGGGAGGCCTATGTCCAGCAGTGGACTTACCAGGGCTGAAATTATGATGATGAATGATGATGTCTTAGAGTGTGTTTCACCAGATAGTTCCTTTGAACAGCTTTATCAGCAAAAGCTGGATTCACTAGAATACATCAGCTGCATCTCTATCCGTGTATGTCGTAAGAGTCAACTAAGGAACTCAAGGGCGTTCCCTCAGGCGATGAGCTAGCAACCTTTCACTGATCATTAACATGTGTCCTCGTTATACTAAACTTTATGATCCTGCAGTTCAACAAAGCCGTATGTATATTATTATGTTCTTTTGAATGATAGAGTTGGTGACTCTGTGTTCGTCTATTTATCTGAGTAAGTGCGTACAGAAAATGTTAGTTCCGAAATCATGTACCTACGGGAGTTATTTTATGAAAGGCTCTAATGGTTCTAGATAACTTCACTCCCCAAGAGATTAGACGTGAGCTTTTATAGCAGCGGATATACTGGCAGTATATTCATAGAACACTTCAGTTGTAAGTAGGGTTACCAGATGAAAAAATCAAAAGACCGGAGAAAAGGCCTGATTTCCATGAAAAAGTCCTGAGATTTTATACATACAGTTTAAAAATTTTCTCTCAAAAACGTATTATTATTGTTTTATACACTGCGGATCTAGTTCACGCGTTGCAACTTGCACATCACACTCAAAGCGGCGGGGCGGGGTTGTTACCAAAAGATTAAGTATTTTTAGTTTGTTTCACTTGGATAAATAAGTATAGACTTTAACTGTTCAGTTGTTACCAAAATATTATTGTTAGTTGGTTTAACTTTTAATTAAAGAGATCTTTAAAAATCCTGAGATATCACGAGATTTGCAAAATCCATCCGCAATCCTGAGAAAAGTCGAAAAATCCTGAAATCCCAGGACAAATTCTGAGATATGGTAACCCTAGTTGTAAGTGAATGGTTTTTAAGAAAATCTATTTTTTTTCCATATTTATCCTATCCAACTATCCTATTACAAACGCGAAAGTTTGTGTGTATGGATGTTTGTTACTCTTTCACGTAAAAACGGCTGGAGCGATATTAATAAAATTTGTTGTGGAGTTAGCTGACACCCTGGCTTAACACATAGGCTACTTTTTATCCCGGAAAAATATTTTCATCGCGGATAATTTCGACATTTTGTTTTTTTTCTGCAGTCCAAGCGGACAAAGTCGCGGGCGTCCACTAGTGTTAGAATAAAGTATCTATTGTACGGGAAGAGTAGTATTATATCTCATCCTTGAAGATTCTTCTCTATGGACAGAACCTAAAGTTCATGACATATCATACGAGTTTTTTCAAGTCAGATCATCATCTTCCTTGCTTTCTGGCTTAGCTTTGCTATTGCTGTTCTGTTACATTACGAATATGACATTAAACTTGAAAATTGTTCAATTTTCGCTCTTTCACTTTACCGCGCTTTACTATCACATTAATTTGGCAAGTTACGTAATCAGATGGCAGATATATAAAATAGCCAAGAGTAAATAAATAACTATAATAACTATGTCCGCAAAATGGGTAATCAGACCCGCAGAGTAATGAAAGAGATCCCATGTTTAGTATAACATACTTATTTATAACTTCCAAACTTATTACATACATACATACATATAATCACGCCTTAATCCCTTACGGTGTAGGCAGAGCACCAAGGGCCGTTAGAACCACATAGTGCCACTTCTGACCAATTTTGAGGGTATAGTTGAGATGTACAAGTTAGATTAGTAGTGACAGGTGGTCAGCCCATCGCCTACAAAACTCCAAGACCCTCTTGTCCCTCTACTGACTTGTACAGTATGCCCGGGAAGAGAAGCAGCTGTAGTATTATACGTTTTTTTTTCACTCCCAGAGCAGCATAGAAGATTTAAAATTTATTAACACAATAAAATTATCACAAATAAAGTTGATGAAAAAGATGAAAAAAAAAAGAAAAATGTACAAAGGCATGCATCTATTAAAGAGGTTTCTTTCAGTAATCCAATCGGGAAAGAGGAATGAACTTCACTTCCAAGAACATAAGATTTTTTTTGCCACAAATTGTGTTTCTAAATTAAATACTATCCTTCTTATCCCACGTCATAATATCTTAACACCCGACTCGCGCTTACGTAACCGGGCGGCACAAAGCGCCGCCATTGATCCCCAGTGTGACCCGACGTTATATCTCAATCCATTTCGCTTCTTTACAGCCAGATGATTCCAGTGAGCTGATATGATACTGGTTTTGCTATACTTTGATAATATGTTACTTAATACTACTAGGAAATCATGATCTTACTAAATAATTTTAAAGATCGTATCGTTTAATGGGAACTCGTGACGCTAATTTTCGTGTAGGTAATACGAAGGGAGGCCATATCTTATAGAATTGCTACTAACAATTACGAAATTATTATTCTATATCTACATGCCTTTCTACATATTCATAAATAAGTACCTACTCCATTCAATAATAATCAATAACAATTAGGGTTAGTCCCGGGTTACCCCGAACGTAAATAATTGGAACCTCCCTCGCCTTTGGGGAGGATTCGGCGGAAACCATACATACGTAACTTATTCAGAAATCAATTTATTCTTAAAATAAAGTGCTTTAACCCTGCTTTTGAGAGGACCTAGTAAACTGGTGGAAACCTAAGCCCTCAGGACATCCTCATAAGGATCCACATTTTCAAGTGTTTCGCAAATGTTACGGGCCCAGTAGAAAAGTGGCGTGACTTTATTCATGTATGTATACAGGATTTTTGGTCGTCAACGTTCCCGAAAACTAAGGAATTTCCTCATCATCAAGATCATTTTTCTCCATGGAAGCATATCTGGGAATTGTCTGGTTTCCAAAATATTAGGGTTCAAAGTTGAGTAAATAGACTCGTTTTACTGCATAAATGCACATTGACGCGAGTAGCAAGATTTTTTCACGAGAAATAAAATTAATATCTCTCTATGAAAAAACTAGCATAAACACTGGACACTATAAATTTCGCCCGATCAAGTAATTTAAAAAAATTTACATCGTTTCCCAGCATTTTTTTGGCGAAAACTTACTTTATTTGATGTATACAGGATGTAACAAAAAGGGTATGTTAAGCAAAAGGCTATGTAAGTATCCCACTGTAGAGAACCTATCTACAAAATTTGATACTCGAAATCACATGTTTATTTTTCAAGATTGTATGAAAATTCCTGAGATATTAAAAAATTGTCCATACTATCGGGAAAAATAAACATGTGATTTCGAGTCTCAAATTTTGTGGATAGGTCCTCTACAATGGGCTATTTACGTAGCTTTTCGCTTAACATACCGTTTTTGTTATACCCTGTAGAGTACGTACCCTTCGTTAAGGGTGGCAACGAAAAAACATTCTGTATATTGTATAATAGTGGCCCGCCCTCGCTTCGCTTCGGTACATATCAGTACATTAGCTACAACTTCATATGTAGGTACAGCGGTTTTCGTAAAAATTTGGAACTCCCGTTGGTTCCCTTCCCGTGGGAATTTCTGGAATTCCGTTCTTAGAGCTTCCTCATAGTCCCTAATCCGATTTTAGCTTCGTAAAAATAGCGGTTTTCGTAAAAATTTGAAATTCCCGTAAGTCACCTTCCCGTGGGAATTTCGGGAAATCCGTTTTTAGTGCTCCCTCGCAGTCCCTAATGAACGTACAGGTCTGATTTTAAATTCATATGTATCGCGGTTGTCGTAAAAAGATGAATTCCCGTTTGTCCCCTTCTCGTGGGAATTTCGGGAAATCCGTTTTTAGTCCTCCCTCGCCGTCCCCAATGAACATATTGTTTGCTTATTGGTAAAATATGTTAAGTGCACAAGATCAACAATACATTTACCATGTTTTACCAGTAAGCAGACGATATATGCCCGATTTCAGCTTCATATGTATAGCGGTTTTCGTAAAAAATATAGAATTCCCGTTGGTCGCCTTCCCGTGGGAATATCGGTAAATTCTTAAAGCCTATGTTTATCCAGGTCAAATAAGGATTCTAACGGTGAAAGAATTTTTGAAATCGGTCCCGTAGTTTTTGAGCCTATTCATTACAACCAAACAAACAAAGTTTTCCTCTTTATAATATTAGTGTAGATAGGTAGGTATTTCCAAACTAATCAGACAGAATAATAAGTTCCCATGCCTGATTAAAAAAAATTGTATGCGATGTGGGCCCACTTCCAGCAAATGTACGTAAGCAATTTGAGCAATAATGTAAGCGTCCAAATTAAACATAAGCAAACTCTTTTTGAACATGTCTATCGACAGACACATTAACATTGGTTTCGACCTTTTTGGTTCACGTAAATCAGTATTTTCATTATGACTATTATTTACCATCGAAAATCATCCTACATCAACTTTTGTTGAGTCACACTCAGAAACATCTCAATGGAGTCACATCGTAATTCCATGTAAATGGAATTTGAGAAACGCTAGGAAACGGGAGATTTATAAATCGATGAACGATTGGCTAACTTTAAAACTTGGGTGTTGTCGAAGTACATTATTCACCCGTCCTAAAGTCCTTTCCTTTGGAGCTGATACAAAGAGGATCTGGGACAATATTGTAAAAATACTTTGTTACTTTTAAGATTAGATCAACATAATTAAACCACTTCGTTATAAAACAATTTTATGAAATTTTGAAGCAGATAATGGTACTCGTAGTTTTTATCATAATACAAAATGTGCCATGTTGTTACTTTACCTTATGCAGTAGGTCATTATCATATTATATATTATCATTACACACTGTATTTTAATCAATATGGACAAAACTAACCCTAGTTCATATTGACTAAAATACATGGATGAATCACCGCGTACAACAAGTACGTGCGGGACCTCAAATACAGCCGACCGAATTACCCGATATACATGAAAGTCTATGAGCAGACGTACCTAACATTTGTTTCCTAGCATAATCTACCCTCAAAAATAACACCTTATATTATACCTTTCCCCCATTAACCATATAATGGCAGTGTCTCTACTTTCCATATGATCGTTGCTGGACCACCTCCTTTACGTTTTATTCTACGGTCACGGAGTCATACGATTCTACGGGGATGAAGTGAATTAGAATTTCATTGATAAATTTTCGACGTGATTTCGGCTTTATATAATATTTTATAGTCGGCGCAGTATGTTTTGTTTGGAAATTATATTGACAAAGATGAAGCGAGAGTGCGTTTCACTGTTTTATAACAATATGAATTTCCTCATTGCTTCTGTTTTAACAAATTTTTCTTTTGTTCCAGTTAAGCAGCCCAACCCAGTACTTCTGGTACAGAACGACGCTCCAAATCTCAGAGGATATCAACCACCCTGAGACTTTTAACTACAAAATAGCCCTCGCCCTGGTTGTCGCTTGGATCCTGGTCTACCTATGCATGATTAAGGGCATCGCATCGTCAGGCAAAGTCGTCTACGTCACCGCCACCTTTCCCTACATCGTCCTTGTAATATTCTTCTTTAGAGGCATTACCTTAAGAGGCATGAGCGATGGCCTAATTCACCTATTCACTCCAAAGTGGCACACAATATTAGACCCTGTAGTATGGCTGGAAGCAGGCACGCAGATATTTTTTTCGCTTGGCCTCGCTTTCGGGGGTCTAATCGCTTTCTCCTCATACAATCCCGTCGATAATAACTGTTATAGGGATGCAATAATGGTGTCGATGACAAATTGTTTGACATCGATGTTCGCCGGAATAGTGGTGTTCTCGATAATTGGTTTCAAAGCGACAATGATCTACGAGAAGTGCCTGGACATGAGAAACGAGACGTTATTAGAAACTTTCGGGCCGGGGTATAGATCTATGTCATTCCCCTCGGCGGGGGAGATGGTGACTATCGATCTCAAAGGCAATCTGACGCAGCTAGTGATGCCCTTGCTTCCGGAGTGCGATTTACAGAAGGAGTTGGATAATGTGAGTATTCAGCGAATCTTTTGAGTTGCTTGTGGTAATTAATGGAAGGATTTCAATTACGTCCTATTTCAGGCTATAAATAATCTAATCAAACATGAATACCTATTGTGACGCTAACAATATTTAAGTGTATAAAGATATATCGCTATCGCGAAAGTTTGATGGATGTAGTTGTGTATTAATTATGAATAGTCACTTGGTAGGTATCTGTGTTTGTTACTCAATATACTATACCTATATAAGTGGTGATAGCCCAGTGGTTAAGTGTGCACCTTCCAAGCAGGAGGCGTAAGTTCGATCCCAGTCACTGGCCTGTACCAATGAATTTATTTCATGTACAGATTTTAATGTTGTAAAATAATCACTTAGCTCGTGCCTCGGAAAGCACGTAAAACTGTTGGTCCTGCGCCTGATCTCTCTCCGGTCGTGTCAGCTTTCCGTCCCATCGGACTATGAGAGTGACGGAATAGAGAGTGCATCTGTGTTTGCGCACACACTTGTGCACTATAATATCTCCTGCGTAACTGACTAATCTCCGTAGAGATTGGTCGCCTTGGCCGAAATACGGTCGGGAGATTTTCCTCATTAATTTTTTTTTTCACTTAGTATAATAAGAATATATCATCAGCTCTCATTCCTCAGAATAACAAGCCAGAATAGGGCATAATCAACTATTATATACCGTCACTTCCCTGTTTGTTGTCTGCTTTACAATAATTTCTTGAACGCTCGCTATAGTTTCTAATGAATATAGTTAAAACTAAAATAATATTAAATCAGACAAACCCTTAAAGGAACGCTACGTTACATTAATGTTTCTATTAAAACTTATGTACTTACGTATGTAGTTATTAATAGATGCGTTTAAGCAGCTTAGCTTATGTTGAATTAAATCATATCCCTCATAAATTTTAAGACGGATTTTCTCATAAAGCTGCCTTAATATCTATGCTTAATAATATCCTCTTCAAGTTCAAGTATATTTAGCCTCTATGGCTTTACGACCCTGCGCTACTCAACCCTTTTACGGTTTTGGCAGGTGTTGTGAATTGCTTGCAAAATTACAGATGAGAACTTGAAACTAGGCTAACGGCCAATTTCAAAACTAGAGATCATAAAGAATCTCAGATTTTTAAATTCAAAATTTGAAATTTTCTATTAGCCAATTTCTATAAATGATCTTGAAAGATTTTTTGAATATTTTATCTAAGATTTAATCTTCAATTGTTTTCATAAAAAAATTGAAATTAGGAATAAAAAAATCCGAGATTCTTTTTGATCTCTCGTATTGAAATTGGCCGTATGAAAACAATGTAACATTTAATCCGAAATATGCAAAAAATATCTCGAGATCGGTTATTGAAATTGACTGTAAATAAAATCAACGCTTTCATAACACTTACTTTTAGTTTATTTCATTACGAAGTGAATTCGTAATACATATAAAAATGTTTTTTGTCGCTAGCTAGAGTTACACGATGTTTAGACACTATTTAAAGATATACACACGAAAATTGCTAAGCTTGTTTAACCTTGTGTTACTACAAAAGAGTTGGAACACTGTTTAACGCTCGATTGAATAAGTTATTATTTCAGCATATAAAACTTCTTTAATTTTTATTCGCAGACGGCATCCGGGACCGGCCTGGCATTTATAATCTTTACGGAAGCGATCAACCAGTTCCCGGGAGCTCAGTTCTGGTCGGTCCTCTTCTTCCTCATGCTGTTCACCCTCGGAATAGACTCGCAGTTCGGGACGCTAGAGGGCGTTGTAACCTCCATAGTGGACATGAAACTATTCCCGAACCTGCGCAAGGAGTATCTTACAGGAGGACTTTGCCTGATTTGCTGCATTCTCTCGATGGCCTTTGCCCATGGATCTGGAAGCTACATATTTCTGCTCTTCGACATGTACAGTGGCAACTTTCCGCTGCTGATCATCGCCTTCTTCGAGTGTATTGGCATCGCTTACGTGTACGGAGTGAAGAGGTGAGTGACTTTAATTTACTGGTAATATAAGCTGAACCTTAATCTATCTTCTTCTTCTATACATATATGATAGGCAGATAGTGAGCGCGTGGATCTAACGTGTACGACAACTGGAGTCCGAGGCGTAGAATGAAACAACACAAGCTGCACGCAATGATCCATGTATTCTTCATAAATACCGTGCACCATTACATTGTCAATATCAATTAAGTTTTTGATTACAATGGATTCATAATTATACGGGACGGCACCTAACATGAACGAGTAACATGGAACGAAGATCTATAGAGAACTTCTCCGATGACATATACGTCAGTCCGGATAAAGCATACAAATGTTTTAACAATATAATAACGGATCGCTGTCTGTACATAGAAGATAAATGAGAAAAAATATTATAGGACACCTTTATATTTTTCCCCATTTATCTTCATGGGCAATAGTACCCAAAAGAATGATTTTTTGATTTTTTTCTGTTTATGTGCGTTTCGACCTTTTTCGACGTAGCATTTTAACTTTTCCTGTGCTGATGCGGGGTTAAAGGATAGATTCTAAATTTCTAATTATCACCTACACACATCAGCTGCATCTCCCGTGATGTCGTAATGATGATGATCTACGACCGTATTTCGGCCGTATCTCTACGGAGATTGGCCAGGTACGCAGGAGATATTATAGTGCATAAGTGTGCGCAACACAGATGCACTCTCTCTTCCGTTACTCTCATTATATATTATTATACATTAAAAATAGTGGACTAGTGAAGTCGGGAATTCTCTCTGTCGAAAAGCTAGCAACTTGTCACTTATCATTTACATCTGCTACTGCTATGCTGGCTCTGATCTCCTTTACAATTCTGCAGTTCTGACTACCCCATTTCGGGGACACAGACGGGTCTATATGTTCACTATGGGTGCGCCCACCACCGGGCCCTACACCCTCCACTGACCCTCGGATCAGATAACTCATAATTGCGACAACAGGCACTTGCACTAACTACAATCGCCACGAGAAACCAGACCCGAGCACCCAGCATGCAAGACGATACATTGCACTATTCCGAAATCAAAAACTAGATAAATAATCTACATATGTTTCGCCAACAACCGTGGCATCCTCAGGATTATAGAAATTAGTAAATTAGTAAACCATTAATTATTATGAACCTCTAAAACCCAACACATTACTTACACAGAATTAACTACCCTCTACTAAGTATTAAAAAATATATAAATATATATGGGTCTATATGTGTCTAATAATACTAACGAACAATAATGTGTGTTCAAACAAATGTTTGTCTTGGGTGGGAATCGATTCAACTACTTACCCTACATTACCACTTCACAATGTTTGGTCTAGCATGTTTGATCTTTCACATCTTAGGTACTTATGCTTTCATGATTCAGTTCCAGGGTGAATGAAGCACTTGAATAAATAAAACAATGTTGCCCCAAGCTTTAAATAGGTCTCGCTTTTAGAAATGGAGATTCAAATGTAGACTTTTTTATAAGGCTATTTATCCCCGACGATATAAGCCTGTGTCTATTTTCAACCACAGAATACGATAGCGTTCATTGAATAACTCCTATGCCTGATTTTCCCTGCAATGTACCCTTTGTACAGAAATTCTATTTTATTCGGAACTACATTCGAGAAACACAGATAATGCAATCATACACATAATTCAAAGAAATTATTTGATGAATCGCACTCTAGAAATAGCAGTTCAAGATGCCAGTCTGCCCGTTAGTCTCCTCTACACGTCTTTTGACTTTTAAAACTTTCTACTTTGAAAACTTGCAAAGTTTCACCGAGTGCTTGAATGCAGACATAATATACATAGATACTCGGAGAAGATAGTTTCTTAATAGGATAGGTAGAAACGAATTTTGAAGTCGATTACGTTGAATATGGAATAAAAGGCCGAGGAAAGCTGCCAAAATCGGACAACGGCCTTTGGGGAGCTAAAAAATAAAGCATGGATGGATGTTTGTTACTATTTCATGTAAAAACAGCTGGAGCGATATTAATAAAATGTGGTATGAAGTTAACCGACATCCTGTATTAACACAGGCTACTTTTTATCCCGGGAAAATATTTTTATCCAGGATAATTTCGACATTTTGTTTTTTCCGCAGTCCACGCGAAAGAAGTCGCGGACGTCTACTAGTACATCATATCCAAATACTTACTTAGTTTAATAAGATTTTGGCACAAAGTTTCAATAGTTTGAAATATAAACTAGACAAACATTTCAAAACAAAAAACAATAAGAGAAATAAAAGAGCAATCAGATATGATATCTTCGGATTTCAAGTTCTACCTCGTATAGAATATGCGATTACTTATAAGTAAACTTGGTATTCATTATGTGCAGTAAAGTACTATCAGTAGGTACAAGTCCACTTAAAGGAAAAGGGGAAGGAAATCAAGGCTGTACTTTGCCCTACTTACAACCCTACAAACCTTTTTAACGCACCCTAGTTTAAACCTCTTATATATGGTGACCTTGCAAGGGTCGAAGGGTGTTTACGGTACATTTAACCTTTTATAAGAGAGCGTCTGCCATAGCCAGTAATAAATTATGCGTTCCCAATCTCCCATTTCCGATGTGCCTGTAAATTGTCAAAAATTGTCCCTTTTTTCCGGCGTCTGTTTATTTGGTATGCATTATGTTGGTATACGAGTCTGCATTTGAATACTCGATTTTTCTGATGACCAGAGGGCTTAGTGTAAGTTTTCAATTCGACCTCGATCGCGTTAACGTAAAGTAGCCAACCATAGTGGGGTGTGATGTGCAGGCAAATCCTAGCTTATCGCCTGAGAGAACGCCTTTAAGTTCCTTAGTCGACTCACTACATGTAGGTACGGACGGTGATGAAGCTGATGTATTCCAACGAATACGTCACCCAGTAAAGCCAGGCATCAACCCTTATTACCTATAATTGTAAAACATTTCCTTCTTCTTCTATGCTTCTCTGGGAGTGAAAAAAAAAAACTTATAATACTACAGCTGCTTCTCTTCCCGGGCATACTGTACAAGTCAGTAGAGAGACAAGAGGGTCTTGGTGTTTTGTAGGCGATGGGCTGACCACCTGTCACTACTAAGCGAACTTGTACATCTCAACTATACCCAAAAATTGGTCAGAAGTGGCACCATGTGGTTCTATCGGCCCTTAGTGCTCTGCTTACACCGTAAAGGATAAAGGTGTGATTATATGTATGTAAACATTTCCCGTGGATTTTAGCTACTAATAAGGTATATTTCTGAATTTGGAAGCTAGTTTTAATCATGTATTGTGTTTCTTGTTTCGCAAATGATAAAACCTGATGTTTTGCCAGATTTGCCGATGATATAGAGCTGATGACCGGCCAGCGGCCCGGCATCTACTGGCTGATATGCTGGAAGTATCTCTCCCCACTTGCGATGCTGTCCATTTTGATCTCATCGTTTGCGGAGCTGGCCACGTCAGGATCAGGTAATTAACGGTTTTTTTAACTAAATTTTGATAGGGTTTTGTTTTAAATATTGTGTAAAGTGATTTACTCGTATCTATCATATCCTTAGATGAAAACAAAATAGTTTTCATCTAAGTTCATATCATGTGTTTTGATGTAAGATTCTTAAAGATCAAATAGAAAAAATATATGAACATGTGTGTTCGAAAGAATAAACTTGGTACATACCTACTGTTGAAATATGTTATACTTACACAAATATGTTTTTCTTCGGAATAAATTTAGATTAAAAACACCTCCACCTATCTACCTATGAACTGTAAAAGCCCACATCTCGTACTGCTCTATGCAAAGTCCTCAACAATGCGGAACCAATTATTTTCTTGGCTTAAGTCTTACCTAACGTAACCGTAAGGCGTATGAAAAATGTCTGAAATTCCTACCTTGCTAGTAGGCTGGATATTTTTCTTTTTTGCTCCGCCATATAAGCAATTTTGTTTATTCTCACACTCGCGGTGTATCCTAAACGATACATGCCCGAATGGCGAGACAACAAGATGTCGACCGACCCGGGGTAAATACTCGTACTCCGACGTAATGCAAAATTCAACTTTTTTGACGGCTATAAAACTTTTATTTACCCTCGAAAAGAATAGGAAAAAGCGCCTAGAAAACAAAATTTAAATATATAGGGTAGGTAGGTAGCTGTAAAGTCAAATATAGAAACTATTCGGTAAATATTAATTCTAGATTTGGATGATAGTTATCGAACCTAAATCTTTTAGGAAATCGGCCGATGAGTGGAAACGAGATTCCTCAAGAACGGGTATATTCGCCAAGTAGAGTGTACTTTTCTGTTTATCAGAAAACGGGTGGCATCTTGTTATTGCAGGTTACGACGCCTGGGTGCGTTCCGAAGGTGACACGGTGAGGAAGCCGTGGCCGATGTGGGCGGTGCTGCTGGTCCTTGTGCTGGTGCTGGCGTCGGTGCTGTGGATCCCCGCACTTGCCATCTGCAGGTATACCTAATACACCAGTATGAATTAGCTCTCGTTCCATACTCCACACTAACCTCTCTCTCGCACTGTTGCCATTTAGTAGGTACTTAATACTTTCACTGTTATCTGTAATCTTTTCGAGAGGAATTTAAGGTTTTGTAAGTTTACGCAATTAGAAGATAGCTCAGCTAGGTTTTTTGTATTGATCCATTATAATTTTATTCCAGAAAGATATCATAGCTTAAAGATCTTCAATACTCAATCCCTGCTACTAATAGACCGCGCATAAACTTTCAACCTGGTTATACTTGATTTTTACATACATATAATCACGCCTTTATTCCTTATGGGGTAGCTCTGTCTACCCCATAAGGAATTGGCAAGAAGTGGCACCAAGGGCCGATAGGACCACATGGTGCCACTTCTGACCAATTTTGAGGGTACAAGTTCGGTTAGTAGTGACAGGTGGTCAGCCCATTGCCTACCAAGACCCTCTTGTCCCTCTACTGACTTGTACAGTATGCCCGGGAAGAGAAGCAGCTGTAGTATTATACGTTTTTTTGCAGCATAGAAGAACATGATTTTTGACAGCAAAATGTATGGAATATTTGTCAAATTAAACTCTATAGAGGAGAATAACTATTAAACTCTTAAAGCTTTTTATTAGAAAGACCCAATATATTCAGTTTACCTGCCGTATTCATTAATTAATGTCCTCTCATCTCTCCAGATACTTCAACATCCTAATAATCGACGATGATGAGCGCGCATGGTTCCCGGCTGAGGAGTTGCGAGACTTCCACGGGATAGAACCTCGACCGGTATCCGCTGCGGAAACGCTGCTGTTCTGCACCAGACCTGATGGCAGCGAGTCTTGCTGCTGGCCAGCCTGCTGCGAAACTGACGATGAGGAGTAGATATTTGAACACCATTTTTTATAGTTGAAGGTTTTTTCGTCGGCAATGATTTTAAAAACCTTTATTTAGATCTGTTGACGCTCTGAGATTGAGATTTTGATAAGGCTTAGCATATTCAAATTCCAAACCCAAAAATATCTACATTATAGACTCGTAAATTTTTACCCAAGAGGTGGGGCAGAATTGTGCAAATTGCACCCTCACATTTCACCTGATGGCCTGTTTGGTCCCACGTGGGATGCCCGCTGTTTTTCGGTTATACCTACATAATACGGGCCATAAATGTATAAAGAAGGGTTTGTTATTTTGGTGATTCCTAAAACAATGAAAAATATTTACTTCGAAGCACCACTGCTGGTGTTGTAATGGGTAGGTAGAGCAAAATGTCTTTGTACTTGATTTTTAAACTAAAATTCGATACATTTTATACTTAGATATTATGTTAATGAAATTGTATTAGGCGTTACAATTCGGAAGTTCAAACATTCACTATGGGTGCGCCCACCACCGGGCCCTACACCCTCCACTGACCCCCGGATCTGATAACTCATATCTGCGACAACAGGCACTTGCACTAACTACAATCGCCACGAGAAAGCAGACCCGAGCACCTAGCATGCAAGACAATACATTGCATTATTCCGAAATCAAAAACTAGATTAATAATCTACATATGTGTCGCCAACAACCGTGGCATAACCTAACTACCTAACGCATTCAATGTGTTGGGTTGGTAATTTCTATAATCCTGAGGATGCCACGATTGTTGGCGAAACATATGTAGATTATTAATCTAGTTATTGATTTCGGAATAGTGCAATGTATTGTCTTGCATGCTAGG
Organism: Carposina sasakii; assembly: GCA_014607495.2. NCBI lineage: Eukaryota > Metazoa > Arthropoda > Insecta > Lepidoptera > Carposinidae > Carposina > Carposina sasakii. The sequence continues at coordinate 2,404,311 of CP053155.1, read as the reverse complement.
TGCTCGGGTCTGGTTTCTCGTGGCGATTGTAGTTAGTGCAAGTGCCTGTTGTCGCAGTTATGAGTTATCAGATCCGAGGGGCAGTGGAGGGTGTAGGGCCCGGTGGTGGGCGCACCCATAGTGAAATTAGATATTATGGTTGATTCCGGCATTCACACTTAAACCTCAACGTAAAATTAGTCCTACCTGTCCTTTTCTCTTTCAGTCATTTATGTTAAAAACGTAGAGAGATAGACCTGACTAAGATTAGGTTTAGGTTTAAGTGTGACTACCGGAATCGACCCTATTGATCCGTTGTTTTATTATTATCATACAAGATAGTTACGAGTACTATCGATGCCTTCAGCAACGACAACTTAAATCGTTTATCTTGTTATATTGGACAATAAAGGGTTCGATGTTGAACCATATATAGCAGCATTAATATTTGATATCTCGTTAGATAAATCGATATACCTAATGTTTTGGAACCTAGTCTGTTGTTGTAGTAAGACTCGGTATTTACTTAGAAGGACAATAATATGATATATTTAAAAAACCAGACAGTGTTGATTTTTGATAAAAAAAAAAATTAAGGTAACTTAATGAGAGAAAATTGTAAAAAAATTATTTCTGGAATTGTTGAACAAGCTACTGCCTAATTAAACTCGTTGTTGTTTATTATGAGAGTATTCAAGATTCGGCTTAATCAGTGATTAAATAATTAAAATATCACTAATTATTTAGGTAGGTACCTATTCAAGTCGGTACCTAGGTACATACCATTATCTTATGAAACTTAATGACGTCAAAGAAAGTTTTTTACAAATACATATATCTGTTAGACTAACATATCTAGGCAACATAATCATTTTTGAATTATCTAATAGGAATTTGTCTACAAAACCTTTAAAAATAATATTAGTATACTTATCGTCCATACTCGTATACAATGACTTCTTAAAAGTTTCATTAGATTTATCATCCTGCCATTATTTGTTGAAACTTTATTAAATGTTGGTACTTATAAATATCTAAAAGTTAGATATAAGCTAGTATAAGTTTAAGAGGGGTGTATCTTTATATCGATATAGGTATATTGTTTTTTTTTTATATAGTTTTGTATTAGACGTTGAGGATTTTTTAAATATTTACTTGTTGAGACAATAAAATATGTAAAGATTAGAAGTATCAAGAATTTTAAGACAATAAAATTTTAAAGATACCTAATATAGTTTTATTATCTATCTACTTATTTACGTTCAAAGATTTTTAGACAAATAATTTATAATAACTAAGAATATTTGACAATAATTACGAGATTCGCCAAATTTTAATTCTACATTTATCATTGAGCCTTGCCTTATAATAGTATTATACTTAATGATAACCATGTATTAATCAAATAATAATAATAATAATGTAAACCTGTTAATAATCTAGCGCACTGGTCCGATTTTTGTAAAGTTAAACTTAGAGTTAACTTTAAGTTCTTGTTAACATCTAAACTATGTCTTTATCTAACACCTACTAGGTAGGTAATTATAGCTTTGTGCCGAATTTGGGTTTTGGGGTGTTTCGGTCCACTCGAGTTTCAGTCCGCGGACCGAAAATCCTAACAATGCCTTCGGAATGGGTCTATTCGTCTCGCGGGATGAATCACCCCTTATTTTTGTTATTATTAGGCGATTCGTCCCGATATGAATACCTGTTTTGAAAGATTTAAGTACAGTTAAAAAAATTCATATCGGAACAAATCGCCAATAATTATAAAAATATGGGGGATTCGTCCCGCGGGAGGAAAAGACCCATTCAGGAGGCATTGTTACAACCCCGAATTTTGTCTTTATAGCTTACCTAAACATGATTAGGAATACATATTAGGTATTTAGAACTTACTTAGTAACTAATTTATAAGTACTTTATACTTACTGTAGGTAAGAATATTTTAGGTATAAGCTTCGATGTGATAATTTTAGTCTTGTATATTTTTGAACATGCTACCTATAAAGGGTATTTGTGACAGCCAAGCAAATATTGGTATGGTGACTTCAGACAATGATTCTGAGATGACTCCAGTGAAAATTTTCGCAGGGAAATTCCAAAAATGTCTTTTTTTTTCAAATTTTCAGAAACTTTTTACCTATGAATGATTTTTTTTAAAAAAGGAGAATCACCAGTGATCCGAACAGCAATAACACACAATAACCAATAAGCCCATTTAACTAGTCACACGATCGCCCGATACAATTGGCGCGGAAAGCAAACATTGCGTACACTTAATCAAATCAAAAATGAATTTCCTGCGAGTAATAACACTGTCGTATAACTCAAAACAATTGTACTTGTTCAGTATCCCTGTTTTTTCCTGGCTGTCACACGCTACCTGTATTTATTACTAAGTGATAGGTAAATAGTTCGCTTATCAAATCGCCATTCAATTTTAAATTAATTTCAAAAAGAAATAGAACATAGAAATTTCAGTAAGGTAATATTCTATAAAAAAATATCTAATTATAAGCTATACAGTACATGCATAAATAACACATGAAAAGCTTTGCTATATTGTGATCTAGTAGTTTTTGTTTGATAAATACAATCAAAATAATTTCACGTAGTTAGTGTGTGTATGGAAATTAATAACATGATTTGTAACTATGTATTATATTAACGTACTTACCAATGTAAATTAACTAACGGCCGATTTTTTCCAAGTTTAGGTACTAGGTAGGTACTGGAAAGTCGTAGGTAATCGAAAAATTAGCGCGCATAGTTGAAACGCACACGCACGGTTTCGTTACGTGTGTGCTTCAGTAGGAAAATTTAGCAGAATGAGGGCTGTTATCGTAGCATGTGCGACGAGCCTACTTCGGTCCGTATTATCGTTTACTCTATTATATGAGAACTAATCTAGTTGAATACAAACAATCATTAGCTTCAATAATATAAGTATGTCAATTACTTACCTATATTAACGACAGTAGGTACCTTACTTATTATATAGCTTATGAAAAGGGACTGAAATACAGAAGTGGGATTACTTATTTAGGCATTCTAATCAACAATTGTTAATAATTTCTACAGATTCTGATTTATGATACCAATCTAATATTGTTAACATTATACATTCTATTTACAACTAAATATCCATTATCTATCGCACAAATAGGTTCTTATATGAGCATTTTAGATACCAGTATGTACATAGTATTGTTTTAAGTATCTTAATCCACGTAGGTAGTATGATCGAACCACCCTAAGCTAACGGGTTAGGTACCTACCTATATTATGTCTTAATATTAAGAAAAAATACAAACATCGGCAAAATTAATTGCATTGTAACATTAGTCGATTTAGGTATACTACTTCTTTGTTTTCCCACAAATGTGAAAAAATTCAAATGTATACAGGGTTAATTTAAAAACATCAATAACCTCGCAGGACTAGATAGCTAAAATCATAAACAATAACATTTGTTCTACGAGTTTTATCAAAACTCAATACATTAATTAAAAATGATTTTTCAAGCTTTTATTAAAAATTAAATAAAATCTTATTACTTCAGGCTTGTGCACATAGTGTTAGTATTACACAAACTTAAATTTTATGTTAGTATAATATATTATACCTAGTACAAAAAAAAACAACAACAAATAAATAGGATACACAGATACAATACAAAAAGAGCTGACAATCTGAGCAATGGGCGATCGTGCATTTTATAGGACTGATATCCCAAAAGGGATATTTATTGTCCTGTCGTGATATTTATCTATGTTCCATTCACAGAAGGTTGACGCGCGCGATCGCGCGCTCATTTGTGTTATGTACAGACTTAAGAACATTTAGAAGTAATATTAAATTGTTTTTTTTTTGTATGAAAGTAAAATATGTCAAATTATCAAAACTCGTAGAACAAATGTTGTTGTTTATGATGGTAGCTACCTAGTCTTGCGAGGTTATTGATGTTTTAAAATTAACCCTGTATAGGTATTCCATTCCAAAATAATTCTCAACTACTTTACAATGTAATTAATGTTTAAACTGTAACTGTAACAAAACAATTTGTGCCTACCTGTAATTTGTTTAGGGGGTGCCGCAAGGCTCTAGTCTAGGCCCAACAATAATTTGTTTAGGGGGTAGGTACCGCAAAGCTCTGTCCTAGCTAGTCTGGGTCCACATGCAATACTGCACTTGTCGTAAACCGAAAAGTCTACACCTACATACATTGTATTTATAGACCGAAATATAGATATTACATCGTGTGCGTTTCCCCAGAACGAAAGTATCTTCTACAGTGGGTTTGTTAGGATAATGAACAGAGGTCGGAATTAGGTAGAGTCATTTATGTACTTGCATCGAAATGTTGATATTAATGTGGACCTTCCCAGGATTTCTAATGGACAATCCCGTGTGGCCAACAATATTACAAATAAATAATAATAAAACCCTCAGAGATAGACAAATAAAACAAAGATTATTAACATAAAATTTCTGCTCTTTAAAATTAATACTGGAATTTGAGGCATATCCACTTTATTCTTTCGCTGTATGAAATCAGTGCAAGTACATAAATGACTCTACCTAATTCCGACCTCTGATAATGAATGATGTTATAACTGATGATGTCATTAATGAAAAAAAAAAGAATACAATTTGGCATGTTGGCGACAGCTATACTAAAAGTGCAGCATTTATTACCTAGGTATATACTTTAATAAGTAGGTATGTGTACCTATATCCTATGCCAGCGCTAAGTCTACATGTCTACCTATATCAAATCTTATTGTACCATATCAAAGGATAAATGCGGGCAACCCTATTATGACAGACCGCCGCCATTTCTACATAACAGATGTTTGTTCTTGAAGGCTACTTCCGGTATTTTTATTTCCTCCATGGGTAGAATGTAGATAATACGCTTATTTTGGTTGTATTTTTAAAACATTTAGTGCCGTGGTTGTAACATATGTAACTCGGCCATTAAAAATTACGACACGGTTTTTAGATTTCACTCCAATTATGCGAATTGGCCCAATTTATTAGAATGATGGCAAAGTAAAAAAATATGTTTGTTTCCCTATTAGATTCAAAAGAAAATGTATACTTTTATTTGTTCCCCTGCAACTGCATAGGTAATTAATTTGACTTGAATCTCGTTTAATATAAGTACCTATAGATTACTTACTATATATTTAATAGGTAAACCAAAAGTAACGTATGAGGTACTTTGATGTGATTGGACAAAATATCTCTTTAGTAATTTTAGGTACCCACCTTACATATTTATTGTATATTGTACCTACATGTATCAAGGAATTCGATGGGAGGATTGATACCTACACGTTGTTACTACGAGCACTTAATTTGCCGGTTTTCGTCAACTGTGGAATGAATTAGCTAACGAACAAATTACTTAGGAGATATTTTTTCAACATACGTAAAGAGAGCACATTTATACGAGCCTGAGTGAGTCACTGACTTGTTTTCATGTAAATTATTCTAAGTGTTGATTGTGAATAAACGTTCGAAAAATTTACTTAATATGACTTTTATTTCATTTCGCATACCTACAGTCATGCCTTTTATGTCTTACGTGTAAGGGGCGAGCCTACTGCCGCCTTTATCAATCAGATGGAGTAGACCTTGGCTAGGTACGTACCCACTCAGGGGTTTAGTCAACACCATCACTACATAATATTTCAAAAGCCCCGTAGTCCTAACCGCGTTATCTGTCAGTCAAGTAAAAGTAGTTTTATAAATACTTATTGATTAGCAGCAGATGCAGGGTCGGTCCGCCCATAAGGCGAACGGAACAGTCTCTCCAGGCGTCAAATAATAGATGGCGCCTAAATGGTAAAGATATAGGTATATACTAATGGACGCCCGCGACTCCGTCCGCGTGGACTACAGAAAAAACAAAATGTCGAAATTATCCGGGATAAAAATATTACCATATTGGATGGCGCCATAATTGGATTTCGCTCGATTCTAAAATTTACTTCGGGCCGGCGGCGCTAAGCAGATGTAAGTATCAGCATTAGGTATATCAATGAGTGCCTACATAGCATAGACGACTCTTTGTTGTTGAAAAGTTGGCAACTATTGTATTGTCAACACGTCTCGTGTTGGGTCTCCACCAGGAACTTGTTAATAATGGACCCTGTCTCCACCTACCAAAAGTTGTCAAATTTTGTGCTGTCAACTAATAATGTTGACAATGAGTAATCTCAAATTGCCAACAATTTCGATGGAATGAATGTAGATCCAGGTTACACTATGGCAAATCCCTCTTATACCCTTTTTATATTGAGACTGGATCATATAAAGGGAACTCTCCACAGACCAAAACTTTTGTGTTGTCTTAAGAGATGATTTGAAATAAAAACATCAGGTACCTAACATTAGTCGGCGGTTTTACTTAACAAAATACAAATTAACTACAATTCTTATAATTAATTTAAAGGAAGATTATTGCTTCATTATTTCAAGATATGACCCTGTCTTAGGTCTTGTAGGCAAAATAAAAACCTGTAAGTACAAAAATAAACTTCATTATGGTATAAAGAATTTTCTAGAGATTAATAGAGCTTTAAATTCTTTAGCCATACCTACATATTAAACAAAAAAACATACTGATTGTGATATTTCTTATGATTAGTTCAATTAGGCACTAATTTGTATTTTTACCATAACCAAACTCATAACCAATAATCAAAATGTAACATAACAGTTTTACGAGCGAAAACGAAGATAGCAAAATTATCCAAACATTGATGGGAAGGCCCCACCAGCACCCGTATGATGAATTTGGTGAGAGCGAGATGTCTCACTTTTAAACATCAAATGCACAGAGCTAAGTAATAACTAGACAAGACAAGTGTTTCAACTTGGTGTGTAAAAAGGGATTGCAAACCACATCTATCAGCCCTAATGCATTCAGTCCTGGCTCGAGAACGAGTGTCTATTCTAATTCTTAAGTCTATTTGTTACATGCAAAGTACATACACTTAGTTTATCTAGTTTTTAATAGCTCTGTGCATTTGACGTTTAAAAGTGAGACATCTCGCTCTCACCAAATTCATCATATGGGTGCTGGATATGATACACTGATGATAGCCTGAAGGGCTTTGTCATCTTCACCGGGCTACGTGGCGTGCGCTGAAGATGCACCACCGAATGGTTTAAGCTTAAGCGACCAGTGCACCCCAGTTACGGCTAGGGCTTTGTAGCTTGGGGGGCTAAACAAAAGTTTTGATGACTATTTGTAGGATGGCTAGTAGGGTCGACGCCCAGCAGCGGAAGTGGCCGTCCTTCGCGCAAAAATACGCTTCGGGTTGCGGGCCTTGAGGCAATCCCCGTACCCGGGCAAAATTCTCGACGCGCGACAACGCGCCGGTAACTTAAGTGGCCCACATGGGGGTCACATGGGTCAGACCCATTTATAGTTTCCCCCCGGGGGGACGCGGGCCGGGCTAGTCGACCCCTGGTATTACCAGGGTGAACCCGGCTACTTGAGCTGCCACTGCCGCCGGCCAGTTCGCGAAAGAAAAGGAAGGAAAGGAAGACGTGGCCACGAATTGTTTGGCCCATGTATATCACAAAAAAAGAGGTATAAGTTTAGACAGCGGTTGCACTCCCTCCCACTCAAAGTGCACCTCACAAACATTCGAGGCATGCACTCAAATCTCGTTGCAGTCCACCATCATCTCGAGGCTGAAAAACCGCAACTGCTGTTCCTCTCAGAGACGCAGATCAAGTGTCCGGCTGACGCGGCATACCTCAGTTACCCTGGGTTTACTCTATTACTCTCTGTATAGTACATTACCCAGATATTATACCCAGTTGTTGTACCCAGAATTGTTATACCCAGAGTAAGTTACTCTGGGTATAACAGCACAGGTTTATTTCTCGAGCTGGAGTCTGTGCGTATGCGCGCGATGACATTTGTGTTAAGCGTCTCAAGTGCTTTGAGGAATCCAAATACTCTGTGCTCTGGCTTCTGGTTGACACCGGCATTGAACAAACCCTTTATGCTGCTGTCTATCGCTCGCACACCGGTGATCAGGAGACAACCGCGCTCTTTCAATACCTGAGCAACTCGGCTGACCAAGCTATGGTCCGGTATCCTTCTGTACAGTTAGTTGTCCTGGGGGACTTTAATGAACACCATCGCGACTGGTTGTTCCCGTACCAGGTGACCGATCATGCCGGGAGAGAGGCGCTTAAATTTTCACTGATGCTAGATCTCTCTCAGCTGGTAAATTGTTCAACGAGGGTACCGGATGTAGACTCACATGCAGCCAACTGCTTGGACCTTCTGCTGGCAATAGAACCGGACAGACATTCGATATCGGTATCCGCCCCATTAGGGACGTCCGACCACTATCTGGTGAAATCTGTATCCATCCACTACCCACCCGATCAGGGGCCTAGTGGTATGAGACGGGTGTGGCGATACAAGTCAGCAGACTGGGATGAGATGCGTCATTTTTTCGCATCCTAGGCGGCAATGCTGCTTTTCATCAGGAGACCCGACGATTTGTGCTGATGCTGAATATTTTATTCCCTACTCTGACGTTGAATCGGGTAGCAAGGCTCGCCCTTGGTTCAATGCAGACTGCTGTAGTGCAGAAGCGCAAAAGCAGTTAGCATACTTAGCCTGGGCTAACGCTCGCTCGCGCAAGTCATCGGAAACTCGGCATCTGAAGAAAGCCTACAACAGCCTACAACAAGAAAGACTATTGGAGGAAATGGTTTGAATACTTTGCCAACTTAGCTGCCGCTGGTAAAATTGTTACATTGGCTTAGAAAGTAATGATTGATAACGATCTCAATTGAAACCTTTGTTCCAACAGGAAGCCTTCATTTTCGCGCGTTCGTCAATAAGTCTTAGGCATGGACAAGGTATAAAAGAGGAGGTGGGACTATGAATTGAGTCGTGTGGCAATCATGAGGCCATGACGTCATGATAGGGGCGGAGTTTCAGGGCCAGTGTGTGTAACGCAGTAGCTGTAACCACACACTTATGCAAGAAGTTTGGCTAGTACAAGGTGGTAGAGGTGTTAGGATGCTCCCCTCGTCCCATACTTCACTCCCGCTCAGCATCACACACTATTTTTGTATGAAAATATACTTAGCCATTGCTCCTCTTTTATTTCTTCTCCATGGTTTTAGGTGTGTTAGAACAAAGCTCAATGTAAAATAACTTTACATTGGCCAAGTTTCCTGATCAGATTAAGGACAAAATTTAACTTTGGTGAATAGCTATCTACACTAATATTATAAAGAGGAAAACTTTGTTTGTTTGGTTGTAATGAATAGGCTCAAAAACTACTGGACCGATTTAAAAAATTCTTTCACCGTTAGAATCCTTATTGGACCTGGATGAACATAGGCTATAAGAATTTCCCGATATTCCCACGGGAAGGCGACCAACGGGAATTCTATATTTTTTACGAAAACCGCTATACATATGAAGCTGAAATCGGGCATATATGTTCATTGGGGACAGCGAGGGAGGACTAAAAACGGATTTCCCGAAATTCCCACGGGAAGGGGACAAACGGGAATTCATAGTTTTTACGAAAACCGCTATACATATGAAGCTGAAATCGGGCATATATGTTCATTGGGGACAGCGAGGGAGGACTAAAAACGGATTTCCCGAAATTCCCACGGGAAGGGGACAAACGGGAATTCATAGTTTTTACGAAAACCGCTATACATATGAAGCTGAAATTGGGCATATATGTTCATTAGGGACTGCGAGGAAACACTAGAACGGATTTCCCGAAATTCCCACGGGAAGGAGACCAACGGGAATTATTTATTTTTTACGAAAACGGTTAAGCATGTGAATCTGAAGTTGAGCATATATGTTTATTTGGGACCCCGAGGAAGCACTGGGAACGGATTTCCCGAAATTCCCACGGGAAGGGGACAAACGTGAATTAATTTTTTACGACAACCGCGATAACATATAGGCTACTTTTTACACTTAACATATAGGCTACTTTTTATTTTTTCTGTAGTCCACGCGGACGGAGTCGCGGGCGTCCACTAGTATGGTATAAATTTACAATGTGGTATAAATTTGTACCATCAAACTATTGTACTGGCAATTGTAACAATATTACCTATTTTCGGAGATTTTATAGCTAGAATAGCATATTGAGGTACACTGCAATATTGGATAAATTTTTAGATTAATGCAGTCATCATGATTATAGCATTATTTTAACTATTTTACACAGAGTACTAATTAGGTATGCTAGAATATAGATAAAATGCTAAATAGCAGTTTGAATTGTATCAGTAGCACCATCTGCTTTCTTCATTTTCTTAGCTCTGATATCGGCCATTGTCTGCTCTATTGACCGTAAATCCTTTTTATTTTGGCTAGGCACCTCTCCGTAGCTCTTGTTTTGCTCAGTTTTCTTTGCTGCATCTATAGCCGCTTCTTGTCCAATAAGATGAGCGTATTTCTGTTTGTAATGTGTTCCACTCAATTCCTCTTTGCCTCTTTTACGTTTTCTGTTCTTCTCTTCCTCTGAATCTAGTGAAGCTTGTTTTTGCAGTTCTATATGTCTTTGGGTCATTTCTTTAGCTTTCTCTTCGTTCCAAGTTCCTCCTGCCCTTCGCACTGTTAGTTCGTCTTCGGAAGGCCCTTTTTCCTTGGTGTAGACAACAGAATATCGGTCAACACCTTCCTGGCCAAAAGAGAATACTTGAACCCCCGCTGTCTCTCCTACATCTCGTATAATGGCTCTGAACATTTGCTCCATAGGATCAAACTGTAAATACGGTTCTGTGGCGCTTTTGATGAAGTTTGAAATTTTTTCTTCCACCCTCTTACGAAATCTATTTATAGTGTTTTTATCTTCTTTTTGTCTTCGTTCCATTGCTTCTCTTTGCTTTTGCATAGCCTTTTTCTGTTCCTCACTAGTAGATGGAGGTGTTTGCATCGTACTGAGAATGGAATCTAAGAGATCCATCTTAAATTTTTTTCTCTTAGTTTCTTTATATCTGATTTTGAGAACAGAAAGATGTGTATGACAGTATTTCAAATACCCTCAGCTGCCAAAGCAGAGATATCTTGAAGTTTTCAGCCAGTGACACTGAATTCAAACCTCTTACAGTCAAGGATTCCAAAGAGGTTTGTATTTGGGCACAGATTTCTGCACCAAATGTTATTGCATCATCGGCAAACTGTAACAATTGTTTCAGAGAAGGTTGTAAAGGTGTACCCTTTATAAGTAGAGACTTTAATCCAAAATCAACTTGTCTGCAATTCTCTACAAGAACTTTACGTTTTGTGCACAATTTCTCAAATAAATCCTCTAAACTTGAGCTGTAACAGATAAATCAATTAATATTAAATCAAAATAGGTCAGGCATAGAGAAACATGTATGTAATGTTTCCCTGTACAAGGTACTTACAGTTTACTGCGTATTTCGTGAACTTCTTCAGATATTAGGTTATGTAAAGATGTTGCTAGCTTGTTTTGAATTTCTACAAATCCCTCCAATGGCGTACCGACAACAACCGCTCTAAAAAATAACATAAAATTTTATACTTAGTATGTATGTACTTAAAATTTTATCGATAATCATAGCTTGGTATAACAGAAGTTGAAACTTACTCTTTTATGTTCTTGCAACGAGCAATCAATTTATTTATAACTACTGCGTTGTTTTGGCACTCTCTTACACACGTTTTCGTGGTGTTATAAAACTCTTCGAAGGCAGTGAAGAACTCAATTATTTGTTTTTGTACTTGGGCTTCCATTATACACGATTAAGAAATCCATTTTCATCTATCCGACTTACTATACAAATAAAATAACCACAGAAAATCACTACATACCTACATATGTATTTCGTACGTAAAGTAAAATAAAATAAAACCACGAACAAACGAAATTATTAATCTGACATTGACGTTAGTTGACCTGACATTTAGTAATGTTTACGTAGGTACTTAGTTTGTTCATAACGTAATGTGTTTGTTTTGTTCAACCAGGTAAAATATTTTGCTCTGAGTGAAGCTGAATTTAGTTAAAAAAATATATTTTATTTGTTCATAGGTGTACATTATTTGCATACAACACCTTATGCATTAAAATAATAAAATTACACAAAACATATACACAAACATAACATTCTTTGAAAACTATAAAATTATAGAGTAGTATTTACGGTCACAATGGAAAAAACCGTAAATCATTTAATTTACAATATATGATGTAAGTTTTTAGTTCGTTTATTATGTTTACTTTTAGTACATAAGTAATTTTAAAGAATTTTCACCTCATTATGCATGTACAAAACGTGGCATGTACAAACTGCCGAACAATAGAAATATAACTATATTTCTATTTGCCGAACAAAAGGTCTACAAGGTGACTGTTGTACGATGTGTGAGTGAGACTATAAACACTAGCTAAAGCTAGAGCAAGAGGAGAGAGGGAGATAGGTTATGTCTTGTCAAATTTGCGACCAATAGGAGAAAACGTCAAGCTAATGTGTGAGTGAATGGCGAATGAACACAAAGATCTGTTGCACAGACTACAAAGATAGAGAATCACACAGACTACATAGAGGAGGGAGAATCAGTCGTCAGTACGCTAAGTAGTCTGTGGAATCAGTTGAAATATTGACATGGTGTGAAGTGCACGCCGTTTCTTTTGGTAATTTTATCGAAAAATTACGTCGCATAAATGAAATTAATGTGGATAAGTTAAATGTATAAATTCTACCATGTTAAAATATGAGTGCCTATAAGTGAAAAATAGAATTACATGTCTTTAAATAATCGTGCGGACTATGATGAAAATTAATGGCAAAATGCATGGTGAAACCGGTGCTTTCTCGGCCGATGGCATGCGCGCCGAAATATTGAACCCTTTTGTTCATAAATTGGAATTGGATAATCCTTATGATAAAATAAAGGTATGTTGGTAATAGAAACTAACCTTCCTTTAGCAAATAAACGAAGAAAATACCTATTGCCATTTATATTCTATTAACAATTTCTACAATATTATATGAAAGGCAAACTTACTGCGCAGACTCGATTTTACCTAACTTCTCATTTATAGAAAGTGGTTTTCTACGTCCGTCTCGACTGTATTATTGTGATGCATGATACGAATATTCAGGTTAGGCATTTGTTTAAAAAACATAGGCCGAGTTAATTTAATGTCAACTAGCTGCGTATTTATCTGTATTTATTATCTACCTACCTTCAGAAATATAAATAATCAAAAGAACCTGTGGGGTAAGCACGGACCTTTTTTTTCGTGGCGTAATGCTAGCGACTCGCTAGCAAAATCTTTGTGATTTATCAGTTGGACGATAGCGTTACGGACTATCGAGAGGTTCGTGCTTACCCCTCTGAAGCATTGGTTTATTTCAGGTCTACCCTGCTATTTAATTCAACATTTGTATGTATTTTGTCAAATAAAAAAAAATAAAAAAAAACCATAAGAAAACTGGAAAGGAAAAGTAATTAAGTAGGTATCTATTGTTTGTATCAAACAGCAAATAAATAAATATTAACTATATTAAGTTTAAGAAGCGCATTTAACATTTTGTAATAATATTGGATCTAAGCCAAATATATCAAATGCATAAATTGCTCTATTTTTATCACCGGTGTTCTAACCGGGGTTACCACGAACTAAGTAAGATACGAGTAAGATCTCTCCGACCGTATTTCGGCCAAGGCAGCCAATCTCTACGGAGATTAGCCAGGTACGCAGGAGATATTATAGTGCACAAGTGTGTGCGCAAACACAGATGCACTCTCCTTCACTCTCATAGTCCGATGGGACGGTAAGCCGACACGATCGAAGAAAGATCAGGCGCAGGACCAACAGTTTTACGTGCTTTCCAAGGCACGAGCTAAGTGACAATATTACAATATTATAATCTGTACATGAAATAAATTCTTGGTACAGGCCCGTGACTGGAATCGAACTAACGCCTCCCGCTTGGAAGGCGCACCTCTTAACCACTGGGCTATCACGAATTAAGTAAAGTAAATACGGTAAGATTGTTTCCACAGTAAAATTGAGATATCGTTTCACACTGATTATCAGTCCTGGATTTATAAATAGGCCATATAGGCCGCGGCCTAGGGGCGGCAGATTTCAGAGGACGGTCAGTTGGTTTCAGAGGATAAAAGTCAAACACATCCACTGGTTTTCTTATGGTTTTTTAAAAGTACTTTAAATAAATCCCTTTAGAAACTTATTCCTATCGAAACCTATACTATTATCGCGTGAGTAATAGATGAGAGCAGCGCAGTGGGCTAGGACGAACCGCGCGGCGGCGTCAGTGTCTCAACGTAACAACCCCCGCTTTCACACTGATTAATTATAATAGCATCTCTCTTCCACAATGGAACCAATCTTGCTTTAAGATTTCACGGTGAACCTCAAGATCACATTAAAATAAAGATCTGAAGGTTATGGAGATATTCGTAAAGCAATGAGCCAAATATAATTATTGTATATTTTTAACCTGCACACGAAAATCGCAAACTAATCTGATACATTGCACTTTATTACTACCTAATGCAAAGTCATTTATTGTTAAAAGAACATATTTCATAGCGATCTTTCGGGATAAGCTACTTGGAGAAATCATTATGCCAGGTATCCGATTCCGGTCCCGATTGTACTTATTACGTCGAAAATCTAGGGAAATAATGATTTTTGTCACTAGGAGGACGCCATCAACTTCCCTGCAGTTAAAGGTGGAAAAGCTCGTTGGGTATTAAAGTGTTTCGCCCATAAAATAATATCTATTGAGTATTTCATTATGTAATGATTCTCTGAGGCTTTGAAACACTGTTTGGTGTGCTTTTACAAATTATTTACATATACAAAAAACCCGACTGCATAGAAGTTTTAAAGTATCAGTGTCCATTCATGACTAAGATGAATACGATACCTCTTAAGCGACAAGCCAAGCAAGCAAGCAAGTTTAGGCTCTAGATCGTGCCAAAGAAATATACATAGACTCGTAAAACATAACCCTTTTTCTGGTGCAGTCGGTAAAATACCTTGCAGAACATTGCTTCACCTATATTTTCTATGCTATTTTTCTATGTTTAAAGGTGAGACATCTCGCTCTCACCAAATTCATAATACGGGTGCAGGATTATCTTTTGCTACCAAATTGTTGAGAAAAATGTTTATTTTGTTACAGACTGCCATATTCACAGTAATACTCCTGCCGTTCAGAGTCATCGTTATTTGCTACCTGATAGTAACGGCCTGGTTTATAGCGTGTATTGGCTTGTATGGCCTCAGCGAAGATGACCTAAGACGAAAGCCTATGACAGGATGGAGAAGGTAAGATTAACCTTGACATTGCTAACCTATGTTAAAATAATGATATCTGAAAAAATTATGGTTGTATTGACGGCCTCTGGCAGGGGTTACCTAGGTACCATACTCGTACTAGTACATCAGATATCCGAGATTGAATTGAAATATTTGTATCAGAGATAGGACAAGAGACTTTAATGTGTTTTCAGACGATGTATATTTTGAGAGATTTTGCAAGAATGATGTTAATTTTAAATAAGTTTAATTAAATATTAGAATACTCACTACCGATTGACATAAATCTATTTTATCATAGAAATGTTATTGTTATGTGGATGAAGGTTAAACGCTTTGTTCAGTTCCCAAAATGTTCTATCGATCAGTTAAATACAACTACAATAGGTTGGGGCAAAATATACATTTTTCTTGTTTCATCCTTAGTTTAAATATCTTGTTTTAAAAATTGACATCAATTAACTTATCACAAATCTCAAATATTTTAAATCGTATAAGGATAAATTACGCCAATTATGACCTTTTAAATTACATGCTTGAATGTCTTAATTTGTTTTTCTTAGTAGAAATACAAATAACCGTCTTATGGTCAATGCCAATTTGTGAAAGTATAATCGGAGGCAACATTGTAATGCAACTTTCGTATCGTCAGAGTAGATTTTCTTATCCGGGAAACTACTAGAATTAATCTATACAAGAAAACAAACTTTGATATTAGACACGTGTATGACACAAGGTTACGTCATCACATTGTTTCTTTGACGTCAACAAATGTCGGGCCCCGGAGTGATATATGTTTGCGTACCGTATTTTTTTGTACTCAAAGACACCAAGTTATTCAAAAGTAGGTAAATACGTATGTAGACCACGAACCTGTAGATTCGATTTTCTACTTAAAACTCTATTTACTTCAGAAATGATGACAAACGTACTTTGCATTCAAGACGTGAATTCTAAGTTGAGAGTTTCTCGTCTATGGCCTTGATGACATGAAGGTCGGCTCGTAGAGCACATACAACGGAGGTTGGTTATAGCCTCCACAGTGCAGACTTTTCCATTCATCAGAAATTCATTTTATCATTTGTCATCTACCTATTCCCAAGTGTTTGAAATGATATACAAACATACAGAAATTAACTTATTGTAATTCGAACATAGATACAGATACATGTGTATAACTAGGTATTCTATAGACAAGTGATCGCACGCTCTGTCGTGAGTAGATTGCATTGTGGGGCCGCCGGCCGGCGGCTGGGCCCCGTCCCCCGCACCTCAGGCGCCGTCGACAGGTTTGGTGCAGGCGCCAACATACTGCGGGCCATTGAAAGGTATCTTTCAATCTTGTGGAAGAGGGCATATTCTGTTGAGCGCTCTTCTGACTATGCCTCTAGACGTTGTGATGTCAGCTACGCGAGGAATCCCATCCTGTCCAGGATATAACTTGGTTACTCGGCCCATGCGCCAGTAGAGAGGGGGTGTATGGTCTTCTTTAATAAGAACAAGTTGGTGAAGTTTAAGTTGAGGGTATGGCTTCTTCCATTTTGAGCGTTGTTGCAGCTCTACAACATATTCTCCCTGCCAACGCTTCCAGAAGTGTTGTCTGAGTTGCTCTATGAGATGGAACCGTTGCAGTCGTTTGGTGTTGGCTTCGATGAGGCTCGGTGCAGGAACAGTCGTCAATGGCCTGCCGATGAGAAAATGCCCAGGTGTGAGGGGGGAATAGTCGGTAGGGGAAGAAGAGAGGGGACATAAAGGTCGGCTATTGAGGATAGCCTCTATTTGAACAAACAATGTAGTGAGCTCTTCAAAAGTCAGGTGTGTTGTGCCTAAAATGCGCTTTATATGGAATTTAGCTGATTTGATACCTGCCTCTACGTAGCCGTTGAAGTTAGGAGCGTAAGCCGGTTGAAATGTGAATTTAATATCCTGGTCAGCTGCAAATTCGAATATAGATTGTGACTGTGTATTGATAAAGTCTTTAAATTCCCTTGCAGCAGCAACAAAATTTCGCCCATTATCGCAGAATATCTCTTTCGGCTTACCTCTACGTGCAATAAACCTACGTAGCGACAGAATAAAGAAATCCTTTGACAACTCGCTCACAGCTTCCAAGTGAACACATTTATATCTTAGGCAAATAAAAAGGCACAAATAGCATTTAGTTATTTTACAGCCACGTCCGCGGCGATCAGTAATCAAAAAGGGACCTGCAAAATCAACAGCTACGGCAATAAATGGGAAATCGGGTGTGGTGCGTTGAGCAGGTAAGTTGCCCATTATGTTTTTTAAAGTTTGACCACTGGCGCGTCTGCAAATGATACAGCTGCGGGCCGTGCGGCGTGCCAGGTTTCGACCTCCTATGGGCCATATTGTATCCCTGACCGCTGCGAGCAAGAGCTGCGGTCCCGCATGTAAGAGACGTGTATGATGATATGAGAAAATGAGTTTTGTTAGTGCATGTTTTGAGCTAAGTAATATAGGATGTTTTTTACTGTAATTGTAGTTAGATACTTCTAGCCTTCCCCCCACTCTCAGGAGACCCTGAGAGTCAATAAATGGATGTAATGATAGAATATTTGATTTTGAACTTAGTTGTTTGTTGTGTTTTAATGTATAGATTTCCTTGGTGAATGTTTGGCTTTGTGAGAGTCTTACTAATGTTGTGAATGATGCGTTGAGTTCTTCAGTGGTGAGTGGCCCAGTCTTCTCTATCCAATTAGGAGAGTCTTTAGCGACGACGAGCTTGCACTTATTGTGTATGAAGCGAAGAATATATGCTACAATGCGCCTAAGTTTTCTAAAGTCTGAATATCTTTCAAAATCAATTGGAGAACAAGAGGAGTCACCTTCCATCACTATGGCTGAATGCACCTTAACTTCAGGTAAGTTTTGCTTAATTTGTTTTTCTAGAGTAGGCCAGTTAGTTTCAGGCTCTGAGAGGAATTGAGGACCATGCCACCATAATTGTGAAGATTGAACATGTTGAGGGTCTACACCACGTGATGCAAGATCTGCTGGATTATGAGAAGTAGGCACATAACGCCAGGACTCGCGGTTGGTAAGTTCGGTGATAGTAGCTACCCTGTTAGCGACGAAAATCTTTAGTTTAGAAGAGTTAGTATTTAGCCACGCTAACACGACACTGGAATCAGTCCAGTATGTGCAGCGAGTGATATCTTTTTTGAGAGCAGCGGAAACGGCAGAGCTTAAACGCGCTGCTAGAAGAGCTCCGCAGAGTTCTAAGCGTGGTATGGTGGTGGGTTTAATTGGAGCTACTCGGGCCTTAGCACAAAGAAGATTGATAGTTTGCTGGCCGGAAATGGAAGTTGACTTTAAGTATATGCATGCAGCATAAGCGGCTTGGGACGCATCGCAAAAGCAGTGAAGCTCTATGGAAGAAGGAGAGTCACACAGAACATTTCTAGTAATGGTAAGTGAATTTAAATAGTGAATATTGTTGACGAAGCGCTTCCAAGGCCGATGTATTTCATTAGAGACTGGTTCGTCCCAGTCTAATTTCAAAGTCCATAGTTTTTGTATGAGAATTTTAGGTTTGATGGTACATAGACTAAGAATTCCTAGGGGGTCAAAGATTTTGAATGTTGTAGATAGTATGAGTCGTTTCGTAATTGGTTGCGAGTTTTTAATAGTTGTATAGTTTGATGAGAAATGCAAGGTATCTAGGCGAGGATTCCACCCTAGCCCTAATGTTTGATGAGCTTGACTTATTGCTAATTGATCATTAATGTTTATATTTTCAGAAGTTAGAATTGATTTGGAATTTGATTGGTACTTGCGTAGATTGAAAGAAGCGGCTGCGAGAGCCTTGGATATAGATTGCTGAATATAGAGAAGATCGGATTCTGAATCGGTGCCTGTTAACAAATCGTCACAGTAAAAGTCATGCTGAATTATTCTTTTAATACGTGGGTCATTACACTCTTCACCCACTTGCCAAAGACATCTAGCAGCTAAAAAGCTTGCGCTGGCGAATCCATATGTAACTGTGTTAAGCATTAGTGACCTAATAGGTAGGGAGGCATCTTCTCGCCATAAGATTACCTGCAAATTACGATCACACTCCTTTAAAAGAATTTGTCTATATTGTTTTTCGATATCGCCGGATAGAACATATTTATAGTGACGAAATCTTATGAGGATATTGAATAGAGAATCTTGTATATTAGGACCGACCATTTGAAGATCATTTATGGAAAAGCCTGAGGATGTGCGATGCGATGCGTCGAAAACTACACGTAGTTTGGTGGACTCACTCTTTTCTTTAAGTACAGGATGGTGAGGCAAGTAGTATACATCATTAAGAGTACGTCTAGTTTCCGAAAGATGACCTAAATTTTTATATTCATTAATAAATTCGGTGTACATATCTTTAAGATGAGGATCATTCATGAATCTTTTTTCTAAGTTTAAGAAGCGTTTTTTAGCTATGAAGTATGAATCACCTAAACAGTCAGGTGTATCGATTAAAGGTAGTCTCACACAGAATCTGCCAGATTCTAGGCGAAATGTATTGTTTACAAAATGTTGCTCACTAGCGTCTTCTTTAGGACTTAACGCTGAATTACGAATAGACGGAAGGTCTTCAAGCTCCCAAAATTGTTGTAAATCAGAATCTATGTTGTCTAGAGATTTGCTGAAATTGCATAGAATAGATGACCTTTGGTTAGGTATAGTAATTGGTCCGGCTATAACCCAGCCTAGCTTGGTGTCTTGAAGGACAGGCTGCTTATGTCCTAATGACTTCTGTTCTGTGCCAATTAGTTGCCAAAAAATATCGGCTCCTAGAAGGACATCTATATTTGAAACTTGATTAAATGAAGGATCAGCTAATTTGATAAATGATGGTATATTAAGATGATGGATTTCAAAACGTTGCTTTGGTAACTTGTCTGTGATTTGAGGGATAACGAGAAAATTGATGTTAGCATTGAATGCATTATACTTGGATTGGATAGTGGCATGGCAACATTGTGGCGTAATGTTTAGAGAAGTGTTGCCGATGCCAATGATGTTAGTGGCATTTATTGACTGAGAAGTTAATTGTAAAAGATGCTTTAGCTTATTGCTAATAAAAGATGATTGACTTCCGCTATCTAGCAATGCCTTGACTGTTTCCTTTTTATTGTTACATGGATTGATAACTTCAATGATGGCAGTTGACAATAGAACTTCCTTAGTAGAAAATGCTGACATGGCTAAAGAAGATGAACTTTCCTCAGGAGGGACATTGTCAGAATTAGAGAGCGTATGTGGGGGTGATGTAGAGTTGCTTGTGTTTTTGTGTAGTAGTGTGTTGTGTTGTCTCTTACATACGCGACAGCCGCCCAAGCGGCAGCTTCCAGTGGCGTGGTCGGGTCGCAGGCAATTGTGGCAAAGTTTGAGCTTTGTTACTTGCGCCCATTTGTCATCTGTAGTCATAGCCTTGAAATTGTTGCAGTCAAAGATGCGATGTTTACCCTGGCACACGACGCACGGCCGCACCAATTTAAATGGGGCTGAAATGACAAATGATTTTGTGAATTTTTCAGATTTACCTGAATTATTGATAGGGTTAGAAATGTGGGAAATTTTAGGTTGTCTATCTCTTTTATTTCTGTAAATAGTTTCTAAGACGTCAGCTCGATTGCCTAAAAATCTTTTAAAGTCCTCTAGATTAGGCATATCATCAAGATTGTTACGATGTTCTTCCCACTTAATGCCGGTGGCTAAATCTAACTTTGCAGTGAGCATATGAATAATAATTGTGTCCCAGTGATCAGTGGGCTGCCCTAAAGTCTTAAGGGCCCGTAGGTTTTTGGTAACATGGTCACTTAGAAACCGCAATGCTTTATCGGATTCTCGTTGTAAAGGTTCAATGTTGAATAAGGAGTTAAGATGATTGCTAATTAATTGACGTTTGTTATTATAGCGCTCGCATAAAAGTATCCATGCTTCTGAGTAGTTGCATTCGGAGACCTCTAAATTGGATATTACACGAGCCGCTTCACCTTCAAGATAGGAATTTAGATAGTGAAACTTATGGATTGGCTTTATTCTGTCGTTATGGTGAATCAATGACTCGAAAGTATCGCGAAATTCCATCCATTTAAAATAGGTGCCGTCAAAATTAGATATTTTGATAAGTGGCAGTTGAAAACCCATGGGTTGAACCTCTTGTGAATGCTGGACTGATGACGTGCCTTGGACTGAATTTGCATCATCAGCATTTGATAACATGGTGAGTAAATTTTGTGCTGTTGCAATAGATAAATGAAGACTTCCCTCTATAATCTCACGTTCGGTGAGCTCGTCATCTAAGTTTTGACTATTTAAAACCTCTATACGACTTTGCAGCTCATCAAACCTTGTATTTAATTCTAGAAATTTATTTAACTTATAGGTTAACTCATTGATTTTAACTTGAGATGGTGGCATTGACCTATCAATGGTTTGCAAGTAGTTAGCGAACTTTGTTATCTGGCCCTTAATAGAACTACGTCTTATTTTGAGATCAATAAGTGACTCATTACCGGCTTCGAATTTAGACGTTGTATCGGTCATTTTGATGTATAGAACTATTGAAATAAGTATAAATAAAATATGCACACCATCAATGAGAATATTACAAATTATAAATAAATTAACAAGCAAGTAGTAGATAAAATGGCTAACGGCTTACGCTCCTTTTGTTCTCCGACACGTAGATACCGGCCGGTGTCAACAGCGAACCGGTTTGGACGCAGGCGCCTAGCAACAACAGCGCGCGATGTACTTGATGCGCGCACCTGAGTAGGTACTAGCGTTCTCGTTCGTGGGCCCTGGAATGCGTATGCGAAAGATCTGCACTTGCGAAGCTTGCCGAAGCACATAAAGAAAAAGGTAGATAGATTTTATGTAGGTTATGGAAAATAGGGGGAAATCAATAATAAATTGAGAATGAAGTGAAATGTTGATATTTATTGAAGATGAATCTATGCGATCTAAATAAATTGATTGTTTATAAAATATCTGTATATATGCGTTTGTAGAATTAGTAAATAGATTAATCTAACAGATAACCTAAATAGGATAATTAATTATGAAGATAAGAAAGATGCTTATTGGACTTGCTAGCGTGAATAGCTTGGTATGAAGAGGTGCGTGTAGGTACTATACCTGTGGCAGTGCTGCTAAATTTGCGTAGATAGGTAGATAGATGATGGCAAATCATTTAGCAGCTGCAAGAAGCAAGCAAGTAACACACTATAGAATGAAGAGCTAATCCGCTTATTGGTTCAAATCGAGGGGGAAAGATGGTAGGTATATAGGAAGTAGAAAGGCTTGGGCTCACGGCACGTTCCTTGGCAAAGATGATGAGGTGACGGCAGCGTTGATGATGTAGTGGTCCGCGTAGAAATCAGGCGCATCAGGCGACGAGATGGCACGTCGTTGTTGTCCAGTGCTGGATTATCGCCACCGCTTCTAGGCTTGCACGTTGATAATGAATTCGGATGGCTCAATCTTGCGATGATGTCGACACGGTATTCCAATTCGTCTTCTTCGTAGTACGTAGCCCGTAGTACACGGACACACAAAATGGCTGCTTTGTTCACACGTGGCTTGAATTGACGTGCAAATAGTTTATGGAACGTGAAGTTAAGCAATCCGAGTCCTGTCACGGTCGCCACTTATGTTTGAAATGATATACAAACATACAGAAATTAACTTATTGTAATTCGAACATAGATACAGATACATGTGTATAACTAGGTATTCTATAGACAAGTGATCGCACGCTCTGTCGTGAGTAGATTGCATTGTGGGGCCGCCGGCCGGCGGCTGGGCCCCGTCCCCCGCACCTCAGGCGCCGTCGACAGGTTTGGTGCAGGCGCCAACACCAAGCAATGTGTGGATTGACACTATTTTCTATTTAAAAATGTAGTTAGAGACCTCCTCTTTCTATCAAGCTTCATGGTTCGATACTCATTGAGTCGGCTCTAGATAATAAATATTTTTATAGAAAATAAACGTCTTTGATTCTCTCTTTGATCGTTATAAATGAATTTGGCCGAGTAAATTTTATAGTGTCTTTTCCGAACATAAACCTAAAATATCAGTGATATCGAAAATTAGGTTTTTAATTTGAATTCAGATTTTTTTAAAAACTTAAGAAAAAAAAACTTTTGGCTCTATGTAATATTTTATTTTGCCAAATATGTAATTGCGAAAAAAGTAAAGTGAAAAAATACCGGTTTATCCTTAGTTAACGGTAAATCGATTTAGAACTATATTTAAAGAGCGGCAAATTTTTAAAATTTTCGATAGAAGCTCTGCTTTTTTGAATACTACCTAGTTATCCACAGTACCCAATAAAAATGAAGTGGAAAGTGGAAGAAGTGAGTAGATAAGAATAACTTTTATCTCGCTATAAGTTTTGTATGACTGTACACCATACGAGTACACGGAATAACGCGAAATTAAAACTAACAGTTATGAACTACACTACACCAGAAATACGTCATTTTGTAAAACCAAACAACAGGAACAAATTAATATCTAGGCCAGTTAGGCACCTCGCTTTTCTTCTAACTTAGGTAGGTATAACAAAATCATCGATACATCGGTATGAACTTTCTATGATTTTTAAAACCGGACACCGTGTCTGTTTTTTTTTTCTGTTTTATTCGATATCACAAACAATAGATACCCGGGATCAGATAAAAAATTGAATACCTATATGTACCGACTCACTTGATTCGTCATCGAATCATGGTATATGTAGGTAGGCCAGTGTGAATGTGATATAATATAACACACTAAAGTTGGTGAAAGTGAGTGAGCACGCGGCAACGATATACCTACTTGTTCTTTACAACCTGACCCTGCCTGTCTCAAGCGATTTGTATAATAAATCGATTAACTTATATATAGATAATGTGATATAATTAACGACTAATCGCGTTTCGTAATAAGTTAACACTTAAAGGAAAATGGATGTATCTACTTATATTTTATCTTTTATGTACCCAAGGAAGAAGAAAGTTTAAACTCTTTTTTCAACGTAATTGTATTAAAAATTACCCGTCTAAAATATGTAAGTGATCTCGCCAAATTAAATGGGATCTACCCACCATGAAACAACAGAAATAAACCTGTCCTGTCAATATTATAATAAGGGAGAAAGCTAGAAAGCATGACATAAAAGGATCTGTGTCTGCTGTAGCTACATACCTAGAGTTCGTTTTATACAATAGTTTTCTTGCACGATTTTAGTTCAGTTAGCAGATATAAGCCATACACATAGCAACTAGCGCCACCGTGCAAAGATACTAGCAAAGAATATACCTACTTACTCTCTGACCTAGAGTCCTTTTTATAGAATAAATTCCGCCTGTTTTCGGAACAATAACAGAGATAATGTAGCCATATGTACACGTCATAATAACTAGCGCCATTATTCAACATAATATTTCGCCTATTAAATGCATTCTCACTTGTGTATACCTACTTAGTTTGAGCTTTCTATCCTTTTCCTTTAACAGCAAACTGCGTTTCTCGATCCTCTCCCTCATGCGGCTGGTGGTGATGACCGCTGGCTTCCACCGCGTCAGGATCCTGGGCAAACAGCATGTGCCCGCCAACTCTAGAGACGCCCCTGTGGTCGTGATGGCTCCTCATTCCAGTTTCTTCGACGCCATTGCTATAGTCGTGCTTGGCGCGCCCAGCGTGGTCGCTAAGGCTGACACGGCCCGGCTACCGTTTATAGGACGTACGTTTGGATGTTTGTGTGCTTGTGTTTTGTAGATAAATGGGTCGTTTGGGGTTGCTTCACATAAGCGAGCTGGCAGTAAACATCATACAGGTAATGTAATCGATTTGAATAGAAGTATTTTCGGGGATAAATTTTCTTCGAACTAAATCGAAAAAAAAACCATCCCACTTATTCGTGAAGCAAACCCTGATGATCAATTTATAGGTTTTGTTTGTTATATTATTTTCCGAGTGCATATCACGTGAAGTCCAAAAGAGATCCATTGAATGTCCATAAATTGCCGTAGAGGTCGTAAGCGTTTGTTGTGTTGAAATAGTATGAAAAATTGGTTAGTTCCGCGACTGTGTTTTTAAACAATGAATTCTTCAAGGAACTCTTTGCATATTGCTTTTTAGTCACATTTGTTGTTCGCGGAGCTTAAACAAAAAGCGATCCTTAATAACAATTTGTTCGTATTGCACTTTCGGTCGAGATAATGTCGGATGCCTCGACACTGTTTGCTTGTTGCTTGACTCGGCTGCACACATGGGCGGATCCTGGGGCCCGGCTGGGTTCCGAATGGCCAGAGACAAGTCTGCATACAGTAAGCTGACGGCAGACCTCCAGTGTGCCCCCAGTAATGTAGTGCCACTACAAGAAGAAGTTATTTATACCCATACGTAACAATTTGTCTGTTTAATACTGCTGCTACTCTAGAATAGATACATCAACTGCATCTCATGCCTTCCTTGCATGTCGTAAGAGTCGACTATAGGGAACCCGGGCATTCTCTCAGGCGATAAGCTAGCAACATGTCACTGATCGTTAACATCTGTCCTCGCTATACTAAACGCGGCTCATCTTTGGATCATCTTGGATGTGGCCTGGATCATCTTTTCGATCCTAAGGCTCTGGCTACACAGGAACACAGTCATGTGTATACAGAGTGTTTTTTGGTCGTCAACGTTTCCGAAAACTACAGATTCTCCTCATCATCACGAATATTTTCCTCCATGGAAGCATACCTGGGAAGTGTCTGGTTTCTGAGATATTAAGGTCCAAAGTTGAGTTTTTAGATAGCGTTTTATTTTTTGCATATTTATACGTAGACGCGTGAAACAAACATTTTTCAGTAATTATAATTTAATACTGCCTATAAGAATACGCTAATAAATAAATATAAGGGACGCGACCGAGGGGCAGACCACCCGCCCGATGGTCAGATGATATCCGAAGGGTTGCTGAACAGCAGTGGATGAGGTTGGCCCAGGACAGAGGACAGTGGCATAGGGAAGAGGAGGCCTTTACTCAGCAGTGGGTGTAAGAGGCTGTATAGATAGATAAATAGATAAGAATACTAACACAAACACTGATTTTGCGCGATCATGTCAATAAAAAAAAATTACAAAAAAATTTAAATCGTTTCCCAGCAATTTTTTGGCCATAAACTTACATTATTTCATGTACATAGAATACGTACCCTTCGTAAACGGTGGCCGAGAAAAAACACCCTGCATGTATCTAGTATCTACGCTGCGATACATTAAATGAATTAATCTTAATCACGGAATATTATTTTCATTATGCTAATAAGTTATTAGTTAATTAACAGAAAATTCTAGGCTGACAAGCTCTTCGTAGCCACTGCAATAAAGAATTTTAATTAAGTACATAATCTATATGTTTAATACACTCGAAAATATTATAGTCATACAGGATGTTTTTTTGTGGCCACCATCAACGAAGGGTACGTACTCTATTCATCAAATAAATTAAATTTATGCCAAAAATTGCTGTTTTTACTTGATCGGGCGAAATTTATAGTTTCTAGTGTTTATGTTAGTTTTTTTTATAGACAGATATTAATTATTTCTCGTGAAAAAATCTTGCTACACGCGTCAATATGCATTTATGCAGAAAAACGTAGTCTATTTACTCAACTTTGGACCCTAATATTTTGGAAACCAGACACTTCCCAGGTTTGCTTCCATGGAGAAAAATGATCGTGATAATGAGGAGATTCCGTAGTTTTCGGGAACGTTGACGACCAAAAATCATCTGAATAGTGTAGTATAATATAGGTAACTACATTTATCACTTTTAATATCAACAAACGCTTACGTTTTTTAAAATAAAATTGTTTCCAATTTGTGCTAATTAGATTGCATTTTTTATGTTTCGTTGGATTTGTGTTGTTTTGGAATGGCGTTATTTTGTTTTTTTTCCACTCGCTTCGTTTGGTGTCAAGTTCGTTTGTAGCTAGTTTTTCTGTTTCAGTTTTTTTTTCATATAGCACCACTTTGCTCTTAATAATTTTCTTCCAGATTGTTTATAGAAAGTTTGTCATTTGCCGTTGCTATTTTAGTGGTGATAATAAATATGATGTTTACCAATGTAATACTGGTGTGAGATAATAATAAGTAAGTGCTAATTAACTGCGAGTGTTGTTTTATGTGGCGATTCTTGCAACACTTAGCAAAGAATCTGGCAATTTCATGAATAGAATCAACGTTCATGTACTAGCAGCAGGTACAGGGTATTTAGACAATATGTATACGTTCGTAGTGATATCAGTCCAGTACGTAGGTAGGGTACTATAATTTGTTATAATTTCGTCTTGAATCATCGGTTGTTAGCCAAATAAATGATTGCCCTTGCTCATGACATTGCACTAAAGTGTGGTCTTACTCTTGAACTTTAGCTATCGATATAGCTCCCAGTGCCAAATTTTATGATGTAAACACTAACCCGCCTGCCCAGCGTGGTGACTAAGGGCAAAAACCCCCTATGACAGTAGCCTTGTGGCGTGCCCTGGGGGAGGCGTACGTAATCCAGCAGTGGACTGCAATAGGCTGAAGACGAAGTGTTATAGTATTCCTCCTTGCTGCTGAATTCAAATGTCGATTGCTATTCAAGAGTAATTAAGGCCTCGTATATATTTTTCAGGCGTGAATATGGTTACCACTATCGCTAGTAGACTTAATAACATCTACGAGTATGAATGACATATCGAGATCGTACATCAACCTTGTGTGCTACTAAGAAATCGTTCAATGACTAAATAAGCACACCATAAACTCTTATAGCAGGGTTGTTTTCATAGTGGAAGCGAGAAGTTATCATATAACAAACCTGCTTTAAGAGTTCCGAAGAAATGGTCCGTAGACTTATGCGTATCAATGCCAACTTGTGTACAAGCCCAGTGGGGCGCCACTGTCTATATGGCGCAACGTTTGTTGTTCACGCAACCTCAGTTGTAGATATTTGTTGGACGTTGTTTATTTAATATTGTAAATTCCAGTTTGTATTTGAGGAAGGTAAGTATTTTGCGAGAAGAAAGTTTTATTGACTCTAGCTTGACATTTTTTAAAATTGAATTCTTTATTTATAGTAAAAGTTTGTGTGCCTACATAGTGTTTATGTTCGGTCGCTTATCCTTGTACTTATTTTATGACTAGAAAGTTTGTATAATTACCTACAAAGTTTGTATACAATGCAAATATTATACCGAAGCCATGCCAAGGTATTTAAAATAAAGTAAACCTACCGAAGTCTAAAGATATACCTACTTGCATTTCTTCCAACATCCCATATAATGCAAACTGTAGTATTACAATAGATATTTCTATAACTCTATGTCGTTCTATTCTAATGTCTAAGTAAAACATCCACTTTCTTTATATAAGTGCTCGTGTCACGTCAAACGGGTTCTCAAGGCGAGGTCGAGAAGCCCCATAAAATACTTTCATTCAAACAAATTGCTCCAGACGTTGATGATTCCGTTCAAATTGCTTATAAATTAATCTACACTAATATTATAAAGAGGAAAACTTTGTTTGTTTGGTTGTAATGAATAGGCTCAAAAACTACTGGACCGATTTCAAAAATTCTTTCACCGTTAGAATCCTTATTGGACCTGGATGAACATAGGCTATAAGAATTTCCCGATATTCCCACGGGAAGGCGACCAACGGGAATTCTATATTTTTTACGAAAACCGCTATACATATGAAGCTGAAATCGGGCATATATGTTCATTGGGGACAGCGAGGGAGGACTAAAAACGGATTTCCCGAAATTCCCACGGGAAGGGGACAAACGGGAATTCATAGTTTTTACGAAAACCGCTATACATATGAAGCTGAAATCGGGCATATATGTTCATTGGGGACAGCGAGGGAGGACTAAAAACGGATTTCCCGAAATTCCCACGGGAAGGGGACAAACGGGAATTCATAGTTTTTACGAAAAACCGCTATACATATGAAGCTGAAATTGGGCATATATGTTCATTAGGGACTGCGAGGAAACACTAGAACGGATTTCCCGAAATTCCCACGGGAAGGAGACCAACGGGAATTATTTATTTTTTACGAAAACGGTTAAACATGTGAATCTGAAGTTGAGCATATATGTTTATTTGGGACCCCGAGGAAGCACTGGGAACGGATTTCCCGAAATTCCCACGGGAAGGGGACAAACGTGAATTAATTTTTTACGACAACCGCGATAACATATAGGCTACTTTTTACACTTAACATATAGGCTACTTTTTATTTTTTCTGTAGTCCACGCGGACGGAGTCGCGGGCGTCCACTAGTGTAATTTATAAAATATTGATAAGGCTTACGGAAGCTCACTTGAATTAAATGAGAAATAGGATAGAATAAGATAGGATTGGTAGATTGAAAAGTCTTTGTATTTACATACTGTAAAATTTATTATGAATTTTTTTTTTTAAAGAAATATTGTTAGCAAAGAAAGTTAATTTAAAGATAATGCATAACGGTGTACTTGTCTAAAATGAAATGATTATTTATTTGCTCAAAACATGGTAAGTGCATAAGTTATTATTATCTACATTACTATTAGATCAGAGGCAAGGTTCGCCAAAAAATGTGGTATGCGAATATTTCTTGTCTCTAATAGAAGCCTAAGATGAAATAGGTGCAAGTTTCGGCATAAATAGTTGCGTATGCTGTTAGCTCTTATATTATTTTTAAATCGTTTTTAAGAAAAAATATATTATACCTAATCCGAGTGGGACTCGAACACACGACCTCTCGCATTCCGTGCTGTGCTCTAACCAACCAGAAAAAATATACACAAAATAACTAAATTATGTAGCGAGATAATATAATGGAAGATTTGGTGCCAAATACTAAAGCCGCCATTGCTTGCCAATGTTGTTCACTTTCATCTTCAATGTTGCGTTTCGTATTTTACATAATGTGTTTATATTTATACTGATTGGTGTAGTTGGTAGTAGCCCTGCCTGCGACGCCATAGGTCCTGGGTTCGAATCCCGGTGCAAACATTGATATGATGAATATCGATCTTTGTTTCCGAGTCATGGATGTTTCTATACTTATCTATGTATTTATATACCGTTGCTTAGTACCCACGACACAAGACCTTAGGGATCTTAGTGTGGGACTTTTATTTTATTATTATTTATTTATTTATTATATGTTTATTCAAATCGGTGAGAATATTAAGTGTAGGTACTTACTTTAATGACTACAGCCAATTTCTATAACTGATCTTGAGAGATTTTTGCATATCTCAGATTTAATCTTCAATTGTTTTCATACAAAATTACTAATTAGGAATAGAAAAATCCGAGATTATCTTTGATCTCTCGTATTGAAATTGGCCGTAAGTAGGTACTTACCTATAACTAAATTTACCTGTTATTCTTAAAACAAAATACCTAACTAAATAACTAGATAGATAAGCTGTGCTTACATTGTAAATCAATATTGAGTAAAATCGGAGCTTTCCATAATAAGTTCTAAATAAAACCGAGAGTACGATACTTATGATAAATCGATAAATAATTCTCGAGGCACGTCATTTTTTGCGAAGGAAGCATGCAAGATGCAAAACAGTTTTTACGCAGTCATACTTTCTACTAAAAATAATATCCAACACGCAATAAATCCATCATCGCAGATAAATATCGGTACGATCTGCATAATGTATGAAAGCTTATTTTTTACAAACATAGTTACTGTATATACACACGGCTGTGTTCACAAAATGGGGTAGCCAGAAATGTAGGATCACGAATGTAAAATATCAGTGACAAGTTGCTAGCTCATCGCCCGAGGGAACGCGCCTAAGTTCCATACTCGACTCTTACAATATGCTCGGAAGGAGATGCAGCTAATGTATTCTAGTGAAGACCCACATCAGCATAGGAAATAACATTCAACACGCAATAAATACATCACCGCAGATAAATCATACGATCTTCATAATGTAAGCTTGTTTTTTAGCCCCAGCTAAATGACCTATGCAAGATGATTAACGAAACTTAGGTATTTTACTCTGAGCTAAATAACTTAAATAAGTAAAATAAAAAAGCTTTCTCATTTCTCCAAAACAAGCGACACAGATCCTTACGTGTTAGTTAACCCCTCATAGCCAACATTGCGGTTTGAAATAAAAAGCGAAGTACCGCAATAGCACGCCGCAACACGGCCAAGTGTGTTTCAAGCTCTCGTTAGAGACTTACTATAATACTTGTTCTTTGGTTTCAAGCAATGGTAAAACCCCCGTATTTATACTTTTTTACAGGTCATAGTGATTATCTCTTGTTGACACTTATTTACTTAACAAGTAGAAGTGGCGTATGATCCAAAAACATAAAAAAATTCATGCAACAAACTATTTCGAAACCATGATCGAGAGTTTTCCTACCATGACCTTTTAAAGCAGGATGATTTCATTTGTGAAAACGAGGCGCCACTGATATACAGTGTAGACTTGTGTAGAGTGACAACTCACATACACAATCCTGTTTTAAAATTCCATGCCAATCACCAGGATTATTCCTCTGCAGTACTCTGCATATTAGTCTTATCTAAAACTCTCCAATACCATTTACTTATAGATCGCTAAAACCGCTGATATGCTTCCTCGGAAAGATGTCGTACCTGGCCGGGGGGATGGCCATCACCGTCCGAGGTCGGCAGGCCAGCCGCAAGGAGGCGCCGATCCTCATCATCTCGCCACACTCCTCGTTCCTCGACAGTTGCATTGTCTACGCCACGGGGATGTCGTCCGTGCTCGTGAGATACGAGAGCATGGACAACTATGTTGGAAGTAGGTGAAATTTGGTGAAGGCTTGACTGGAATTTGGTAAAGGCTTAGCTGGTGATGGCACTAACTGGTTATTTTTATTTGGTGGTGGAGATTAATGCCCTAGGGTTTTTAAACAAGCGAGTTCCAAGTTTCTGAAGTACCTACTTAGTGACATTAATTGCCTTGGCGATGTGATGTTCCTAGTATACCACAGTTGAACTTTGTGAAGAAAGGTATCAAATGTGAAAGGAATACTAAATTTAAGTGGTGTAAGGGGTGTAAGGGGTGTAAGTGGGTTCGACTAATACCTTGGGATCCAAAGTCAACCCCACCTGCCCGTGGTGCACCCTGCTATTTAACGGACGAGGCTCTGACGCTAAATAGCTTGTAATACCAATTTAGCGCGGAAACATTTCCAATTGTAATTGTTACCGGTCGCTAGATTGTTGTATTTGTTCCCGAAAAGCGGCGGTAGGCTCACCCCTTACCGCGTGGGACTTAATAGGCTAACTGGTGAAAAGTGGGTGTGTAATTTGCACACCTCTGCCCAACCTCCTTGGGGGATAGTGGGCGTGACCTTTATGTAATGTAATACTAAATTTAATATAAGCTACTTTCGACGAGGGGTAGGTAGTATGTTAGCTCAGTTTAGGCCCTAAAGTCATAGTGTACGCGGATATAGGGTGTAACAAAAGGGGTATGTTAAGCGAAAAGCTATGTATGTAATAGCCCAATAAAAGGAACCTACCCACAAAATTTCAGAATCGAAATCACATATTTAATTTTCTAGATAGTATGGAGAATTCCTAATGGACTCAGGAATGTTCATACAGTCTTGAAAAATAAACATGTGATTTCGTGTCTCAAATTTTGGAAATAGGTTCTCTATAGTGGCCTATTTACATAGCTTATCGCTTAACATACCCCTTTTGTAACACACTGCAGAGTCAGTATTTCGTAGCCTTAACGCAAGGTTAAGTTGTGCCTTAATTTTCTTCTTTATTTCAAATCTTACCTAGCAATGTTGCTTATCATATCATAATTTGATAGCTTTGTCGTTATTTTTTAAGTTATTTTACACTAATCTGCACCTGGATAACCTGCATTAAGAACTTAATTCTATCATACCATTCTATCTTACCTTTAAATTATATATGTTTCTTACAAGCCTAGCTAGGTAGGTCACAAGGGGTTAAACGATTATTTTTCCAACTTTGTAGGTTTAAAACATTCTGAGGGAGGGTTTCTGAGAGATGGGCAAGTAGCGCTTGCCATTCGCAGGTGGGTTGGTTATCACAGCGGACTATGTTACTTTCGGACTACTCAGCGTAGGGGCAATGTGCAAATAGGGGCTTCCCTATGGCAATAGGCGTGCTCTGGGGGAGGCCTACGTCACGTCCATCTGTGGATTGCAATAGGCTGATGCGTGAGGTGCAAGTAGGTTGGCCTAAAACCAATTCCTAGATCAGGCTATAACTAGTCTTTGACTGAGACCAATACTGGCAACATAAATAATACGTAACATTAACATGTGCGTTCCCATTGAGGGTCCACATTGGAGTTCAGGGCTTTTGAATGCATCAACCTTTAGTAAAAGTACATAAAATTACATAATTGTAAATTCAACCATTAATTTGTAAAAGTTGGCGCTCAAAAACATCCGTGCAAGCCTACACGTGTCAACCATTATAATGCACATTCAAACAATTTTACACGGTGACAGACCATTAGTATAACTCTTTGTAGCCCAAAAAAGCATAGACAAAGTATCCAAACTTGTACTTTTGTTGCCTAGCTTTATTGTTATAGATGCATAATCGTGACTCTTTTTAAAGGCGTGTTAGTCGTGATCTTAACATGTTTAAGGTTGTCACAGGATTATGTATTCAGGTTAACGTTAAACTGTTTGCTAATATATCAGCATTGATATCGCTT
This sequence comes from Carposina sasakii, assembly GCA_014607495.2. Lineage (NCBI taxonomy): Eukaryota > Metazoa > Arthropoda > Insecta > Lepidoptera > Carposinidae > Carposina > Carposina sasakii. The sequence goes on along the minus strand of CP053155.1, from coordinate 2,370,222 downwards.
TCAGTCTGGTCAGATAGCTTTATATCCTTTTAGTTATTGCGCAAAGAAAAGTAGTGTATTTAGTCAACACTGTGAGTCATTATTAATCTACTTAAGATTTTTAATATAATTTTTTTTAATAGTTATAAATCCAATATAAATCATCCCTACCTGCCTGTGGCACTCTGCTATAATTACCAGCTCAAGTAGCATGACCTGCGAAACGAAATATGATAAACCGATTTATCGACATTTAGCCTGTCAAAATTGTACGATAAATATAGCCGCCATGTTGAATTTTGTATAGAGAAGATACGATATCCACGATGCGTGGTCATGCGAGGGGGGCTGATAATGAAAAGACAAAGCTTACAGCTTTATGTAGTAATTTTATTTAGTCATTGAATACTGAGCCTCTACGAGTATAATGAATCGGAAACAGTTTGTATTTATATATCTATACTGCAGTAAATAAATTATAATGATCATATCTACTTACTATAAAAGCAATAAAACATTTTTAACTTAACATCATCTAAAATGTATCTTGTACCACATCTTTTAACGAAAGTTTTTTAATAACTTTTACTTCCTATCACGTAATGATGACTGACATCTGATCCCAAGTTAAATTTTAATCATTTTTAATTACTTTTAGAGTTCCGTAGTAGAGATGTCCGTCAATGTGGCCGTCGGCTTTCTTTTGTCTTTGATTTACGACCAGTTTTATAAAGGCACTGTTGTTGGAGGCACTGATACTAATAGATTATGGAACCTAGATTACGTTAGTTTATATACATACATATTTGACATAGCCAGAACTGCAGCATTATAAAGAAGGTTTAGCATAGGAGGCACAGATGTTGTGCCAAGTGGCTATTTTCTAAAAGTCATTGTGAAATGATTTCATACAAATACTTGATTAAAAGCTAATATGTATTTCATCATCATCTTCCTGCCCTGTTCTCATTTATTTGGGGTCGGAGCAATATGTACTTTCTTCCATTCATCCCTATTATCCGTCATCTCATTGCTCACTCCCAGTACACGCATATCCTCTCTCACACAGTCCATTCAACATTTCTTTAGTCTACCTCTTCCTTTATATCCATCCACATCAGGCACGATGGCGGTCAAATGTTTGCCTAGCTAATTGTAAAAAAAAACATTCATGCACGCTCTCTGTAAAATATGCCTTTCATCCCGTCGCTGTACATGCCCGTACTAAGACAGACGGTTACTAAGCTAATAATGTATTTGTAACGTAATAAAATGGAATTACATAGAGTTACCAATTGCATTAAAGATTTCATCAAATCATAGGTTGCAGATTAAACTTTCAAGTTTTCATTACTAACATTAATTTAAAATCTGCTAATTTGATTTCGGTGTGTTATGTGTTATTTATTATCCCCGAATTGATTAGGGGTCAAATTGTGCAATATGCATCAACAAGTACATACAGGGTGTCCCAAGAAATAGTGTCAAGCGGAAGTCCAAGGACAGAATACCCCTAGGGGTACCCGAATTACCCCCATGTATGTTCCGCGACTTTTTGTAGTTTTCGAGATATGATTTTTTTTTCATATTTTTTTGTTAAACCTTGGCTTATTTAACATTATTGGTCACAGAGACATCAATTGTTGAGATACAAGCTTGATTTTTTTTTCTGAAATAGGTGAACAGTAGCACTTGCAAAAACAAAAGCAATTGTGAGCCGATATGCTACTATTAAGCCATTAAAAAAATGTTGAATCCTAAGTTTGTTAAAATGTTTAAATTAAAGATCTCTTTTGAAACGATTAAAAAAAAAACTTATCCCAAAAATGTCTCCAAAATTATTTTTAAAAACTTGCCAATTTCGTCAGCTATTTGCCATGTAAATTTGATTGAGCTATCTCCACGACTTCATACTTGAAAAAATGTTTGAAACACAGTAAGTCGAAAAAACTTAATTAAAAGATTGGGCCGAATAAAACTAAAAAAATGTTATTATTGATTGTTTATTATTAAATCACAAAAAGTTTTCGAAATGTCGCCCTTCCTGTTCGATACAAATTCTACATCGCCTTAAAAAAAATTCTTGTAGTCTACAAGACCATGTTAACAGGTCTATTGCGTGACGTCACTCAATACACGGGGCAGTTGAGCTGTAAGGGTGATTATGAGTGCAATTCTCGGAATTTACTACCTGAGTTGCGGCAAGGCAAGGGGAAGCGTGAGGTGAGGGAGCGGGGTTAGCGTTGGTCCATTGTGTTCGGCGGCTACCGGTCACTTGACCATTTGCTTGCATTTGCGCCCGACGTTACTTCTTTACTAGCTCCTTTGTAATTATTTGACGAACTTTGCTTTCTTTACGGACTTTGTTTGCATATCGATTGGCTTTTGTGTGGTGTTACGAACTTTCTTAGACGACTTTGGCTTTCTCAACGGACTTCGGAGTGCACATCAATTGGGATTTCTAAGCGCAATAAATTGGTGAGCTATGTCTTTCTCGTCAAGAGATTATGCGCTTATGCATTACTTTTATGGCTATGCAAAAGGAAATGCTTCGGAAGCGGCTAGATTGTACAGACAGCAGGTACAAAACAGTGGTGAACCTCAGCCTGAGACTTGGCCTGATCATCGTACAATTTTGCGAGTCCATAATAGTTACATGGAAGGTCGCCAACCAGGTAGAAGACCCGGGCGTCCATCACAAATGCATGACCCAGATGTGGTCGATTCAGTGGTCGAAGAAGTGGCAAGAGACCCATCAGTTAGTGTCAGAACCATAGAACGCCGCACCGGAATTCCAAAATCAGAAGCACATCGGATACTACAAAAAGAGGGATTTCACCCATATCATATTCAAAAAGTTCAGCAGCTTAAGCCCGAAGATTATCCGAGAAGGGTGGCGTTTTGTCAAGAAATGTTGCGGCGTTAAGCTGAAGACGCAAATTTTTTTAATACGATTTTGTGGACCGACGAATCTCATTTTAAACGATGTGGAATTTTCAACATTCACAATTATCATTCTTGGAGCATTGAAAATCCACACATGACACGTGCCTCCAATTTTCAAGAACAATTTAGTGTGAACTTGTGGTAAGGCGTCTTAAATGGACAGCTGATTGGCCCCTTTCAACTGCCTGACCGATTAAATGGCGAGTCCTACTTGGAATTTTTACGGCAAGATCTCGACGGTCTTTTAGAAAATGTAGACCTATTAACGCGTAGAAATATGATATTTCAAAACGACGGCGCTCCATGTCACTTCGCGAGGATTGTCAGACAACATTTAACCGAAAGGTTTGGAGACAAGTGGATCGGCCGTGGGGGGCCCATTGCCTGGCCGCCACGGTCTCCCGACTTAAACCCCATCGATTTCTTCGTTTGGGGGTATTATAAAGAATTAGTTTACGCCAAGGATATCAGAAACATAGCGGAACTACGAACAAAACTAAGACAAGCAGAAGAAACAATAAAAAGCAACAGGGTAGCGTTCTTACGACTAAAAGAAATTTTTTTAAGGCGATGTAGAATTTGTATCGAGCAGGAAGGGCATTTCGAAAACTTTTTGTGATTTAATAATAAACAATCAATAATAAATTTTTAGTTTTATTCGGCCCAATCTTTTAATTAAGTTTTTTCGACTTACTGTGTTTCAAACATTTTTTCAAGTATGAAGTCGTGGAGATAGCTCAATCAAATTTACATGGCAAATAGCTGACGAAATTGGCAAGTTTTTAAAAATAATTTTGGAGACATTTTTGGGATAAGTTTTTTTTTAAATCGTTTCAAAAGAGATCTTTAATTTAAACATTTTAACAAACTTAGGATTCAACATTTTTTTAATGGCTTAATAGTAGCATATCGGCTCACAATTGCTTTTGTTTTTGCAAGTGCTACTGTTCACCTATTTCAGAAAAAAAAATCAAGCTTGTATCTCAACAATTGATGTCTCTGTGACCAATAATGTTAAATAAGCCAAGGTTTAACAAAAAAATATGAAAAAAAATCATATCTCGAAAACTACAAAAAGTCGCGGAACATACATGGGGGTAATTCGGGTACCCCTAGGGGTATTCTGTCCTTGGACTTCCGCTTGACACTATTTCTTGGGACACTCTGTATAACGTTAAAAGTCTCAGCGTACTGTACCTATCATGGGACATTTCTCATCTTAGACTAGGGTGAACATCGCATACGCTGTGTTTTCCCTTTGGCGAACTCACTAAGATCTAACTCAATAAAGCAAAGTACATTGACATGCCCAAAAAAGGGCCACTCTCAATTTCATTCTGGTGTCTCAAGAGAGTGCGTTTCATAGCATAACTCTCGTGCGTGATTTCGGAACTAACATTTTATGTACGCGGTTATCAAGATAATGTAGGCATAGACTAAGCAACTAGCGCCGTCGTTCAAAAGAACTATTTGATAAAACTATACTGTATTGTCCGTTTCATAGAATAGGAATGTAGTGAATCAGAAAATGTGGTCATACAAATAGTAACTAGCGCCATTATTCATCGGAACTATACGGTGAAACACTTTACTTACCGTTTTGGCGTCACATGTGTCATGCAATATGGCTTCACTGCGCCCAATGAGGTTTTATTTTATTTTAAAATCATAGACTGCGCCTCAAGTCTTGAGTTTATATTTACACAGATATGATAATACTTACTATATATATATTTAGCAGCAAAATAGGCTCTATTGTTTATATGGTAGAGTTTAAGAGAAGTTGTGAAAAATGTTACGACAAAGTGTAGAACGTTCTTTCTAATAACAATAAATACATCTTAAGTTAATTACACCTATAAAGTAATGCGGAAGTGAACTCAGTTTGTAGTCTGTCTATCTGTTTTCCTGAGCTATGGTTTTCTAAGATATATTGGCCGTACAAAACAAACGCAACAAGATAGTCGAGTCTATACCGACATGTAAAAGGTACCTACTATCACGGCCATTATATGGCGGCACCGCCATCTTAGGAAATGAAACCTTTAGCATCAACTTTTTTACGCTCCATAAACGCTAACGTCACGTATTCAACATTATTATTTTGTTTTAAACGTTTTCAAAATTAACTTCAAATAACGTCGTCAAAATAACGTTTTTGGTTGTTTAGATTTGGTAAATACATCCGTTCAACAATAGCGCGATTACCCACCAGCTCTGAATTTCTACCCCAGGTTTTATTTCCTATTTGTCTAGAAGACCTTGGCACGATAGATACAATCTTGGTTACTTTATAATGCGGAGGAATTGAAGAAAATTTTAAAGTAGTATTTGCTGATAGGTACTATTTTGATGCATTCTCTTGCTTTTCTCATGACTCTATGTCCGTCTGCTTCGTTTTACGGCTGAGCTGATCTTGATGAAATTTGACACCTTAGGTAAAAGAATATTTCATAATTTAGCAACAAATTATTTTTTCTATACTCTACGCTGATGCAGTCGCGGGTACTCGTATAAACCAGTGATTATACTAATTAATGTTAATGAAAAATATATATAAACCTTTATTTTTTCTACATGTTATTTATTTACCTTTCCCTTTACATATCCCTACCAAGGGATTGTACGCGATCAATCAATGTAGGTACGCCCAGCTTTCACTATCCATCATAGGTGCCTGCTGTTATTAGTAATTTTCCTACGGTTTTTAGGATAAAAACACCGTGTTTTATATGCAATATATATCATCTTGTACATGTAAATGCTTTGTCCTGAATAAGTGATGGATCTACGCAAAGCTTACACCGCTGATCTTAGAGATCTGAAACCCCGTGGGAATTCCCGTAATTCCCATGGGAATTTTAAAAAAACGGGAATTCTAACACCTATACAGTGTGTTTTTTTGTGGCCACCTTTAACGAAGGGTACGTATTCTATACATGAAATAAAGTAAGTTTATGCCAAAAAAAATGCTGGGATTTTTTTTTTTTTTTAATTTAAATTCCTTGATCGTGCGAAATTTATAGTGTCTAGTGTTTATTTTAGTTTTTTTATAGACAGATATTAATTATTTTTCGTGAAAAAATCCTGCTACGCGCGTCTATGTGCATTTATGCAGAAAAACGCAGTCTATTTATTCAACTTTGGACCCTAATATTTTGGAAACCAGACACTTCCCAGGTATGCTTCCATGGAGAAAAATGAACGTGATGATGAGGAGATTCCGTAGTTTTCGGAAACGTTGACGACCAAAAATCACCCTGTATTAAAGAAAAATCAAAGTGAGTTTCAAAATATAGCACATTTGGATCAATATGAAGCCTCCTTCATTAACTCAACTAGGTCAAATAGTCTAGAACTCTAGACCAACAAAAAAATCATGAGTTCACCCGTGACTAATCTATAATTCCAGTATTTTGCTGTAAGAAACACTTTACAATAACTATTGCGGAGATTTATTCATATCAAATAAGCGGTATCAAATAAGCCTGTGTGCACACTTCCGACAAGAGGGCAATCGATCAAAACCATCACCGAAAACGTTCCGTTGAAAGGTAAAAATTATTCTGAGGTAAAAACGATGTTATTTAGCGCGATTGGTCTCATCTTGTGGTCCATGGTGACACAGATGTATGCCAAAGATAAATTACAAGTTAGGTTTATAAGAATATACTTTTGGATTGAACTAAAGTGCTCTTTTGGATTTTTTATTTTAGATTAACTTTTACATATTTTTGTTAAGTATATCTATGTGTGCAGAAGCTTATCGGACCACACTTCGTAAGATGCTTATTATATTTTGTCTGTTTATCGTAGTAACGTACTAAACTTCTATGGTATGGGACACAATTTTTGTAACTTTAAAATTCGCAGTCACATTTTATACGATTTACTAATGTGAATGTCTAAGCATATGGTATGCTAGACCATTTTACCATTTAGGAAAGTAGGTAGTAAGAGTGTTTTATGGGCGAGTCACTACTGCACGGTTATTCTGTGTACCTAGTGTAAGTAATATGTCAGTGACCTCATGTGAAACCGTAGGAACTGTCTGCTGTAATTTAAGATTATATATGTGAATCTGTACTCATTCACGTTTTCACGTTGCTGTAGATATGTGACCAGGGGTGAATCCAGAATTTTTTCTGGGGGTAAGGCACAAAATATAGGATAGTTTCTTAATAAAGAGAAGATTTTACTATAGGTATGCTACAGTAGGACAGTATGTGCCTGCATGATGTTTTATTATCCATCCATATGCACCCAATGCAATACAAAATTTCTTTACTACTGTACCTTGTTTAATTCAAATGAATTATGGCTTGGTGTGAGTGGGTTTAAAACCATATATAGGTAACCATATGATGATCTCCGACCGTATTTCGGCCAAGGCGACTAATCTCTACGGAGATTGGTCAGGTACGCAGGAGATATTATAGCGCACAAGTGTGTGCGCAAACACAGGTGCACTCTCTATTCCGTTACTCTCGTAGTCCGATGGGACGGAAAGCCGACACGACCGGAGAGAGATCAGCCGCAGGACCAACGGTTTTACGTGCTTTCCGAGGCACAAGCTAAGTGACAATTTTGCAACATTAAAATCTGTACATGAAATAAATTCATTGGTACAGGCCCGTGACTGGGATCGAACTTACGCCTCCCGCTTGGAAGGTGCACGTCTTAACCACTGGGCTATCACCGCTATTAATATAACCATATACTTATAGCACGATAACACATAGTTACCATCCTTCTGTCCACCAGTCCCTACACCTACGAAAATACAAGAGCAAGAAGGCTCTTTAAACTACGAGTACTACATGTAACCGATATTAATAATTTGAAAATTAATTCATTCGAAAGACGAGGCTTTAATGTATCTTCCAAATATTTTAACCTCGCTGCTGGTGATGACCAGAAGTAGGTAAAGATCGCTGCTAATGCTATACATTATACCTAGCTCTCATCAAAGAGAATATAACACTACAGATATCTGTTATTCATGTTATATGTTAAATAGAAGGGCTATGCCAAACGAAGTTATACGCCATAATTCTGCTTTCACGTGTATTTTCTAGGTCAGAATAAGCTACCTGCCGTAATATAACTTGTAAGGCCTAACTTAAGGCTTACTTTCGATTAAGCTGAGTTTTCTTATATTTTAAAACTAGCAGATAGAGAAATTATGTGTACTCGTAATTAGGTATCTGTTAATGTTAATTGTAAAGTTTTAGCGGCCAATTTTTATGTGTTCTGCTTCTTGCATGTTGCATGGTATTTTTTAAAACAGAATGTTTACTTAAGTTACGTATATTTTATTTATACTTGTACTATACAGGGTGTAACAAAAGGGGTATGTTAAGCGAAAAGCTATGTAAATAGCCCATTAAAAGGAACTTATCCACAAAATTTCAGACTCGAAATCACATGTTTATTTTTCCAGATAGTATGGACAATTCCTAAACAACTCAAAAATTTTCATACAATCTAGAAAAATAAACATGTGATTTTGAGTCTCAAATTTTGGAAATAGGTTCTCTATAGTGGGCTATTTACATAGCTTTTCGCTTAACATACCCTTTCTGTTACACCCTGTATAATAATAACCCGTAAAATGTGTGTAACCCTAAAACCATAGTACAAATATTATAGGAAAAGAAACTCGTAAATGTGGTTATTTAATGATATTGATCTGTCGAAGGCAAGTTGTATAATCTAACCACATCGATTTCTCGAACGCTAACCAACTGTTAACTGTCAATTTAACTCTCATTTTACTATGGGTTTGACATATCAGGTCAATTTTGTACTTGTAATTTGACATTATGACATAAGTTCCGGCATTTAGAAAGGGCCTTATGCTAGCTTCCCATGGTGCCCGATATTACGGACAAACGCAAACAGTCTCACACCGACGCCGCAACGTGGGAAGACTATCGTCCGTAGTAATGCCACAGATATGATAATAGTTAATGCAGACATCTCCGTCCGTAACGTGTTTACAAGCCCGTGTTACGTGCGTGTCTGTCCATACCCATCGGCGCGGCGGCGGCGGCGGTGCGCGATGATCCTCAAAATCATGCATCTTGGGAAGACAGCAATATGTAGTCAAATCATTTGAGATCTAAAACAATTTTGTATATGTTTTCAGAACTAATCAACTACACCCAGCCGGTGTATGTTTGGAGAGATGATCCAAACTCGAGGCAGAATACTATCAAAGAGATCATCGAAAGAGCCACATCGAAAGAGGATTGGCCACAGGTAAACCTCTTTAATATTTCGTGACCATATAATGTTGACTATACAGAGTGTTTTTTTGTGGCCACCTTTAACGAAGGGTACGTACTCTATACATGAAATAAAGTAAGTTTATGCCAAAAAAAATGCTGGGAATTTTTTTTTTTTGAAAAAAAAATTTAAATTCCTTGGTCGTGCGAAATTTATAGTGTCTAGTGTTTATGTTAGTTTTTTTATAGACAGATATTAATTATTTTTCGTGAAAAAATCCTGCTACGCGCGTCTATGTGCATTTATGCAGAAAAACGCAGTCTATTTACTCAACTTTGGACCCTAATATTTTGGAAACCAGACACTTCCCAGGTATGCTTCCATGGAGAAAAATGATCGTGATGATGAGGAGATTCCGTAGTTTTCGGAAACGTTGACGACCAAAAATCATCCTGTATAGTTAACTATGACTTTGTCCATGTAAAATTTAGCCGTATCATTACAAATGAACTTAAACATTGCCTAAATTTGACAGACATTCCTTACATTTTTCTGTCAAATACAATTTTACGAGTAGACGCCGTTTTGTAATGACTCTGTATAATTCCCCTTATTTCTTCTTCCCGTGGGAATTTTCGGACATTACTTCTTAGTAGACCTATATACGTCACAGAAGGAAGCCACGGTCCAAATCATCTCTAGCTTCAGTTGTTTTTTCTCGACGTTGATAAATCAGTCAGGACAATGTTACTTTGTGTATTTAGATTCTATCACCTATATATCAACCTAGTGGACGCCCGCGATTTCGTCCGCGTGGACTGCAGAAAAATCAAAATGTCGAAATTATCCGGGATAAAAGTATTTTCCTGGGATAAAAAGTAGCCTATGTGTTAATCCAGGTTGTCAGCTAACTCCCTACCAAATTTTATTAAAATCGCTCCAGCCGTTTTTACGTGAAAGAGTAACAAACATCCATCCATCCATCCATACTGTGAGTATGGATGGAGCTTTCGCGTTTATAATATTAGTAAGATTTGGATACTATAAACTGTTAGAAAGTACGTAAGCAGTAAAATAATAAAATTCTCATGATAGAATTACGTAAGCAGTAAAATAATAAAATTCTCATGATAGAATTGAAATCGTAAATTGCGCTTAGGCCCATAGTACACGGCTTCGTATTTTAAACGCGCCGACGAAAAATATAAACGCGCAGATAACGCGCGTATACGCGCTTCATACGAGATTTGAACGCTAAACTATTCTGGTCTTATGTCAAGTCTTCTAGCAAGAAATCTGGTTCTCTTCCTTCCACAGTGAATTATGAGGGGCAATCAGCTGATACGTGAAAGTATATCCGATCTCTTTGCAGTGTACTTTTATTCGACGTTTCTTTCTTCATCCTCTACGCCTACTCATAGCTTCAAATCCTATGTTGGTAATAATCAATAAGTGTTTGGGTAACGTGGAGAAACGATGTACATACATCGACTTCTTACGTCTCTGGACTTAAGTAAAGGACCTGGACCTGATAACATAGTTCCTATTTTTATATATAAATGTGCCGATTGTTTGACTACTCCTCTTATTCTATTTAGAAGGTCTGTAAATGAGGGTTATGTCCCTAAAATTTGGAAGAGCATTTGTTCTGTTCACAAATGTGGTAACAAGAATGACGTCAAAAACTTTAGGCCAATCTCCAAGCTCTGCATTTTTGCCAAAATCTTTGAAAGAGTAGTGTATTCTCAGGTTTATTCAACTTTATCTTCAACGTTTATCCCTGAACAGCATGGGTTTCTGCAAAAAAAATCCACTTCTACTAATTTACTCTCTTTTATCGAATTCACAACTTCTTCCATGGATTCTGGTGGACAGGTTGACACCATATTTACTGATTACAGTAAGGCATTTGATCGTATTGACCACTTAATACTTTTAGAAAAACTTCTACGAGCTGGAATCCAAATCTGTTTAGATGGTTTACTTCTTACATTGATAATAGATCATAGGCTGTTGTTATTATGGTTTCTCATCCTCTTGGAGAGTCGTGCCTTCTGGTGTTCCTCAAGGGTCTATCCTAGGACCGTTATTGTTTATAATATTTTCAACGATATCGACACCTGCTTCAAGCACTCTCATTTCTTGCTTTACGCCGAGATATGAAGATTTTTAAGTCTATTATTAATATAGACGATTGTCGTCTTTTGCAGGATGATTTAAACAGATTATCAGTACTGTAATGAGAATCATCTAGAGCTTAATGTGGCAAAATGTTACTCCATTACTTTTATCGTAAGCCTAAGCCTATTAAATTTAATTACTCTTTGAAGTGTATTACTATTAAGGAGGTAAATAAAATTCGAGATCTGGGTGTTGTTCATGATACTAAGTTATTATATGACGAACACATAGATTTAATTGCTAAAAAAGCTAATAAAGCAATGGGATTTATAATGAGGATAGCAATTCACGTCTGTTAAGGTACTGAAAGTTTTGTATTGCTCATTTGTGCGCAGTATTCTCGAGTATAGTTCGGAAGTATGGAATCCACAGTATGAAATATACATAGATAGGCTTGAGTCAATTCAAAAACGATTTATGAAGTTTCTTCAGTTTAAAATCAAACTATATGACGACTCTTATAAAGCGAGATGCAAAAGACATCACATACTACCTTTGTACATAAGACGTAATATAGCTGATATTGTACTTTTAAGTAAAATTTCAAAGTAAAGTAGATGCCCCACAGCTATTATCACTAATTGATATAAAAGTACCATTGATTAACTATTCGAAAACCTATTTTTCTGTCTGTACCAAAATCAAAAAGTAACTATAGGCAAAATTCATTTTTTATCAGGGCGCCCTGAGTTCAACAAGCTAGCGCGGCAAGCTAATCTAGACCTGTTTAATCAAAAATAAACACGTTTAAGACGATATTATCCAAAGAATGGTTCGATGAGCATGTGGTTCTCTAAGCTTTAATTTTTTACTATGCCAAGCTAACAGACTATAATTTGATTTTCTGTTCACAATTTGCTGAGGTATCATAACATGGCAAGGTATCTGTTATAATTTATATTAGTCTCTAAATGTGGAAACTTTTAAGTGGTAAATAGTTGCTTATGTTGTAATTATTTAGAACGAATAAAATAAAATAAAATAAAATTCCGTTACCTACCAGATTTGATATTAAATTTCTTTCACTTTGCAAACTTATTTCGTCTAACGCGATTAATCACAAAGCAATCAGATGCGCCCCCATTTTTATTTCAACTTAAAAATGTCAATAGCATGAGGTACCTAGTTCATGAGTCAGATGTATTTTTTTCTGGGGCCTTAACTGCCCCTCTCTAGGCCTCCAACTTATCGCCGACTTTGGGAAAGACTGCGTTAGACGATGACCTTAGCAACTCAATGATCTTTTACATCTGACCTTGCTATACTAAACGTGTCTGTTGGATCTCGTTCTAACCCTTATGGCTACCTTATTTTGGTAACACTGTAATGTGTACAGGTATATACTCAAAATGTTAAAATGTTAGTTTTGTAGGTACATTTGTACTTTGCGCATCAAATGAATACATTGCTTGTAATAATTTTTTTTTTGTCATTTCCCAGGGTTGGTTCCATAGGAAAAAAGGTCGTAACCTTACAAAGAATACAAGGTATTAAAAAAACAACGTTGTCTTTTTACACCCTGTAGGTATGTTGGCCGCGTGGTGCCGACAGAGTAGAATTTGTACCGCCCCATGTCTGCCCGGGGGTATCGTACGAGGCGATTAAGGGTTTTCGGGAGGTGGGCAGCAGCGCCTCCCGTGTTGACAACATAGTCCAGAATACAAACTGCGGTCACCAACCCGCCTGCCCAACGTGGTGACTATGGGCAAATACCACCCATGGCAGTCTTGTGACGTGCCCTGGGGGAGGCCTACGTCCAGCAGTGGACTGCAATAGGCTGATGATGATGAGGTATGTTAGAACATTACACAGTGACATATAAAGGTCAAGATTCTCCATTCAGATCCTGATCTTCCCCGAGGGTACGTGCACGAACCGCTCGTGCCTCATCACGTTCAAGCCGGGCGGGTTCTACCCGGGCGTGCCGGTACAGCCCGTCACCATCCGCTACCCGAACGCTACGGATACCGTCACCTGGACTTGGGAAGGACCTGGCGCGTGAGTATTAGCTAGTCTTCTATTGCACCATGCTTCAACGCACAGACTTGCCTTTTCCAGATATGGATACGAACTTGGTTTTGCCTATATTATGTATATATGCCATTTGATAGCATGTAAGTAGGTATGTCGGGCGTCGGTTGGATGCATGCTGCTTCTGACCGGTCGGAGTGGAGGTTGTTAGGGGAGGCTTATGTCCAACAGTGGACTTCTCAGGGCTGTAAATGATGAAGTAGGGATGTATGAAAAATAAACGCATGCTCAAGACTGTAGGGGGTAGGACAAGGGTAGAGAAGGCTTTGCCCAGCAATGTGATGCCCGGCAATGTGATAACAACAACGTACGTATGTATGTGTTTATCAATAACATTAACAACGTACTACAGGCCTTTTCTAGGGAGCGTTTATCAATAACATTAACAAGATGAGTTTATCAATAACATTAACAATGTACGTACGTATGTGTTTATCAATAACATTAACAGTTGTAGGTATCAATAACATTAACAACGTACGTACGTATGTGTTTATTAATAACATTAACAACGTACGTACGTATGTGTTTATCAATAACATTAACAACGTACGTACGTATGTGTTTATCAATAACATTAACAACGTACGTACGTATGTGTTTATCAATAACATTAACAACTGATATTCACCAATACGATCGATCCTACAAACCCACTGTTCCGTACCGGAACAGATTTTAATTTTAATTTAGAATAAGGTTTACCTTATTATTATTGTGTTAATAATCTGGAAATATACGTTGCATCAAACATGAAGGCATCCAATATAGCTCCTCAGACGGGACCTCAGCATCGGTTTAAATCAGCCTTTATAAACCAAAAATCACATTTTTTTCAATCTCTTTCCAGCCTAAAGCTGCTCTGGCTGACTCTAACGCAAGTGCACAGCTCGTGCGAGATCGAGTTCCTGCCGGTCTACTACCCGAGCGAGGCCGAGCGAAAAGACCCGAAACTGTATGCGAACAACGTGCGAGATGTTATGGCCAAGTAAGTGGAGATAGTAGGAGATTTCATGAGGTGTTATTGTAGATAGCCGGGTTGATTGCAGGCAACTTCTGACCGGTCGTTGTGGGGAGGCCAATATGCAGCAGTGGACTTTTTATGGCTGAAAATATGGTGATAAGTGATATGCCTACATTTATAATGTTTTTACGTCGTCAACGTTTCCGAATAATACGCATTCTCCTCATCATCACTAACATTTTTTTCCACGGAAGCATACCTGGGAAATGTCTGATTTTGAGGACATTAAGGTCTGAAATTGAGTTAATATCAAATTGCAATTTTTTGCAGAAATGTACGTATACGCATGCACTTAAGAAATATTTTTCTAGAAATACACAGGGTATAACATGAGGGTTAGGTATGTTAAGCGGTATCCTTTGAAAACAACTCAAAGTTCAGCCAAGGTAAGCCATTTAGGCGATGAATTTTAAACTTGTCACTGATCTTTCACATCAGCAAGCATAGCATGACCTACGAAACACGATATGATAAACCGATTTATCGACATTAAACCTGTCATAATACGATAAATATAGCCGCCATGTTGAATTTTGTATAGAGACGATACGATATCCACGACGCGTGGTCATGCTAGCGGGCCTGACCCCGATATGCTAAACGTGTCTGTAATATGTCTTTTTTAAACATACCCCATACCAGAGTGCCATTTCGAAAACACAGCCTTGTGTATAAATGCATGGATGTCGTATTTCTCTATGATATAGGCTAGGTGTCTTTACCTTCTACACTTGTATGTATGTATATTCGGCCGAGCGCTTGGTGTCTATATCTATACCACCTTCACCTGTGGGGTAAGCACGAACCTTTTTACGCGGCGTGACGCTAGCGACTCGCTAGAAAAATTTCTGTGATTTGACAGTTTGACGATAGCGTTACGGACTATCAAGAGGTCCGTGCTTACCCCTCTGTATGTATATCGCCAGAGCGCTCGGTGTGCCAGTACTAGACTACACGTACGACGACTGCTTACTGCGAGCGCGCGCGCGTCGTCTCGGCGTGCCCGCAGCCAGCGCCGCTAAGGACGTGGCCGCCATCACCGCGCGACTGCGGTGAGTCACATATCGCAGTGTGGGTCAAACGCACACATCACATCAGCTACTCTGATCATATGATCCGCCCCCTGATTATGTAACTTGCAGTAGCAGAGCATGTTATAGCGAAAATTGGGAATGTGTGCGTGGAGCGAGGTGCGGGGCGCGGGGGGGGGGGGGACGCGGGGGGACGCCGAGCGCTCGTTACACGCACGCACACACTCGGGATTTTCGCTATGCTTTTGGGTACTCTATTCACGACAGTTTCACTTAAGTCAACCTTTTTAAGATTAAATTCGATGCACGATAGAGATATCAAGATCAAGTTTTAGAGAAAACCAGCTTCATTCAATTCAAAACATTCTTCTGTTAGGTTATCGGACGTTTGGAAAAATCTGTCCTTCTTCTTTATTGAACACACACAATAAATCTTATAGATACAGAATAAAAGAATAGATGCATGTGCAATGGCCAAGAAGATCTCTTGCAGCAAGCAATTATTTACGGTCCTTATTTATCTTCTCAGCGTGGACCCTATGAAGATGAAACTGCCTCCAAGTCATCAGCTTCCACAATGGGTGGATGAGACGGAATTTGCTCGACATCTCGGCCTGGTTCCTAATGCGGACACCAAGAGACTGTTCGACATATTTGCGCAGGTTTGTACTTTAATAGCAGTTCACTGACGGACGTAGACCTCCCTCAGAGCACGCCACATGGCTCGATCTCCCGTTTTCACCATCCAGTCACTACCAGCCGCCCTCTTCAAGTCATCGGTCCATCTGTCCGGAGGGCGTCCAATTGTTACCACTTACCGAGGCGCGGTCTCCATTTGAGAACCCGCTTACTCCATCGTCCATCGGTTCTACGATATATGTGACAAGCCCATTGCCACTTCAGTCTACTACATTTCGGTTTGATAAATTACGTCGCATGTCGTTAAGAGTCGACTAAGGAACTCAGATGCCTCAGGCAATGAAGCTAGCAACTTGTCACTGATCTTTATCTATGCTAATCGTGGCTCTCCTTTGTGGGTCTCCGTGGGTCTCCTTTATGATCCTACAGTTCTTGCCACCCCATTGGGATTGCTATATCGCCAAAGCCAAAAGCTGCACAGATCAAGCCAGTTTAGCTGGACAATTAAATCAAAGGTCCACTCGCGCCTACTCTGCCACCATAAAAAGCCTAACAAAACTGGCCGTTTATTTTGTCCGGAACTCATCATCATTATCAGCCATGAGAAGCCACTGCTGAACATAGGCCTCCCCTCTCACCTTCACTCCTTGCGGTCTGTCGCGTCTCCAGTTAATACCCGCGACCTTGGCCAGGTCGTCCGTCCTGGCCTGCCGGAGACGCAATCAAAAAGCCAACTATATCCGGCCTTATCCGGACGCCTGGCAACGTATATGCATGTATGTACTATAAACATTCGTACCACCCCATGCCTGCCCATGGGTATCGTATGAGGTGATTAATGGTTTCCGGGAGGCGGGCAGCAGCGCCTCCCGTGCTGACAACATGGATAGTCCACATAACCCAGCGTGGTGACTATGGGCAAAATTCTCCTATGGCAGTAGCCATTGTGGCCGTGTCCTGGGGAAGGCCTACGTCCAGCAGTAGACTGCAATAGGCTGAAGACATGACACTGTAAACATAAACTAACCTAACCATTTCAATGTCACTTCCAAGAACTGATAAAGCGCCATCGTGTATGCGAAATATTCGATGAAGTGCACTCTAGGCAAAATGTTTAAGGTTGTAGTAGTTGATCATGATGTTTATCTGGTGAAATGTTTTTTACTTATTGATAGGTATATAGAAAAACTTATAGAAGTTTATATTATACCTATGTGAAAGATATAATTATGTGTTAAATGATGTGTGATATAAATAAATAAAAATAAAACAAACCGTCTTTTAATGAATGTTGGTTTTCATCTAACTAATCCACAACCTGCAGCCGCCGAGTGGTCTACTGTACTTCCCAGACTACCTGATCAGCAGCGCGTTCCTCTCGTTGCAGCATCAGCCGTTACGAGCACTCGTGGAGTACGCCTTCAGGGTAAGGAGATCTATTGCTATTGTAACTTGTAATCTCATTTATTTCAAGAAAAACGCCCGACTGCGTAAAAATTTTAACCCAGTCTCACTAACACAACTAAGACGAATCTGATGACGCGTTTTAACCTCGAATGCGACGTTGTCTTTTTTTACCGTACCTCGCAAGGAAACAACGGAACCTTTATAGAATCACTTTGTTGTCCGTCTATCTGTCAAGACCCTTTTACTCAGGAACGCGTGGAGGCATCAAGCTGATATTTATATTAAATACTCAGGTCTACTATCAGAGTTGTGAAAAAAACAAACTTCTAAGCCAACGCAATCAAAAGATACAGCCGTTTATGCCGAAAATTTACAACACTCGCAAGGGAATCAACCTACAGGGTTCTCGTAAACTCCGAATCTTAAAACTTAGTATGAAGCAACGTCTTATAGCACAAATATGTATTCCTCTTCCCAGTTATTCGACCCGTCGGGCGTCGGTCGCATTCCCTCACATTCATTCTCGTCGCTTGCGTTGCGCTGCCTCGGCCTTCGCGGGGACGACGCGGACAACGTGTTCCGACAGGTGGACGACTGCGGCCGGGGGTACATCACTTATGGTACGTGTTACTATGTGTCCGACACCGGGACGACGCGGACAACGTGTTCCGACAGGTGGACGACTGCGGGCGGGGGTACATCACTTATGGTACGTGTTACTATGTGTCCGACACCGGGACGACGCGGACAACGTGTTCCGACAGTGGACGACTGCGGGCGGGGGTACATCACTTATGGTACGTGTTACTATGTGTCCGACACCGGGACGACGCGGACAACGTGTTCCGACAGGTGGACGACTGCGGGCGGGGGTACATCACTTATGGTACGTGTTACTATGTGTCCGACACCGGGACGACGCGGACAACGTGTTCCGACATCCGACAGGTGGACGACTGCGGGCGGGGGTACATCACTTATGGTACGTGTTACTATGTGTCCGACACCGGGACGACGCGGACAACGTGTTCCGACAGGTGGACGACTGCGGGCGGGGGTACATCACTTATGGTACGTGTTACTATGTGTCCGACACCGGGACGACGCGGACAACGTGTTCCGACAGGCGGACGACTGTGGCCGGGGTACATCACTTATGGTACGTGTTACTATGTGTCCGACACCGGGACGACGCGGACAACGTGTTCCGACAGGCGGACGACTGCGGGCGGGGGTACATCACTTATGGTACGTGTTACTATGTGTCCGACACCGGGACGACGCGGACAACGTGTTCCGACAGGCGGACGACTGCGGGCGGGGGTACATCACTTATGGTACGTGTTACTATGTGTCCGACACCGGGACGACGCGGACAACGTGTTCCGACAGGCGGACGACTGCGGGCGGGGGTACATCACTTATGGTACGTGTTACTATGTGTCCGACACCGGGACGACGCGGACAACGTGTTCCGACAGGCGGACGACTGCGGGCGGGGGTACATCACTTATGGTACGTGTTACTATGTGTCCGACACCGGGACGACGCGGACAACGTGTTCCGACAGGTGGACGACTGCGGCCGGGGGTAAACAATATTGAAAAACAAACATATGAACAAATTATGTCTCAAATTTTATAAACAGGTTATTTGTAATATGCTGCTTACATAGCATTTCCCCAACTTTGTATACGTCGCAGGTTATGTCACGCCCTATTCAAATTTTATAAACAGGTCATTTGTAATATGTCTAACCTAACCTAACCTATTTACATTGCTAGAAGCAAATTGTTTCCCCTAATAGGTTATACTTTGTATACATTTACTTAATTTTTAATACTAATGGTATTTTTCAGACGAATTCATAGCCTACGCAGAGAAGAAACGTGAACTGGCATTCATTTTCTCAAACGACTGTCCGACAAGAACGCAGTAGACGAAGCTACTTGTTTATGACGTCATTCCTATGTAAACATGCACAGGGTGCATAGACCAAAGGGTCGATTCTGACCGTTCACCCTAAAACGTAAACCTAATTTTAGTCAGATCTATCTCTCTCCGTTCTTAACAGAAATAGCTGAGAGAGAACAGGACAGGTAGGACTAATTTTACGTTCAGGTTTAAGTGTGACTGCCGGAATCGACCATAATGTTACATCGTTTGATATCGACGTTCGTTGTCGCAACACTCTCGCCAATAGCGTTCGAAATTTATCACGTGACTTGACGAACGCGTGATAATGAAGGCTTCCTATTGGACGAACCTCTATCGATCCGATCGATACATATTTTTTTTGTCTGAAGCCGCTGATTTCTTATCTCACTAGGATATTTGCTGCGTCACTTTTATATTCTTAGTTCTTTTAGAAGCTTAAGCGAGAACATTAAAACATTTTGTTAATCGTGTCACAGTGCTGATTTGTCTATTGGTTAGATAGCCTATCTGAAGTATAAAGTCGATGCTGCTTCTATCTTGATCAAGGCTTTAGAAATTCTTCTGATGGGTATATGACCATAGCAAAAATCGACCATCAGAAAACGAAATTTTTTGTCAGAGAAAACTGAGCTGTAAAAATAATAAAGCACAATAAAAATTCTTATTTGTGATGCTTAAATGATCATTAGGCATCATTGCGTTGCCACGGTATATGTACCAAATGCTATGCTTTAGGTCAGAGGTTCCCAAACTTTTTTTACTCATAGACCCCTTTTAAAAGTTAACTGGTTCTGGTAGACTCCCTACAGGCCTACACCACAAACAAATTAATTGTGAACCTCCATTTTTTCACATCAACGTAGACCCCCACCGAGTCTCCTGTGGACCCCTGGGGGTCCACCTGGACCACTTTGGGAACCACTGCTTTAGGCGATGAAAATGTTATTTGTGGTAATGTCCTGATTTTGTATGAATATAAAGATCTGCTTTGCTAGACGTGGCTAAAATCTTTCTGACCATCACTGGGTCTATAAGACTCTTATTACTGCTCCTTGTTTTACATCCTGTATAAGGCACACGCAATTTTAGTACAAAATCAGTATAATTTCATATGAAGGCTCAAACACAACGCAAGGTGATAACTGGGACTGTTAAGAGGCTATAATTTAAGTCAATGAAAAATGAGGCAACCATACGAAATAAAAATTAAGACATGTTTAATATTAGACAAAGATTGTAATAAATAGCCGATTGGTTGATTAGACGTTACTGCTTTCCTATTGGTCCTAATCGTAGAACTCGCTTCCATTACGTTTGGATCTCTTCCCTTTTGTTACTTCCCTAAATGAAAATCTCCCCACCGTATTTTGGCCAAGGCGACCAATCTCTACGGATATTGGCCAGGTACGCAGGAGATATTATAGTGCACAAGTGTACGCGCAAACACAGATGCACTCTCTATTCCGTCACTCTCATAGTCCGATGGGACGGTAAGCCGACACGACCGGAGAGAGATCAGTCACAGGACCAACGGTTTTACGTGCTTTCCGAGGCACGAGCTAAGCGACAATTTTACAACATTGAAATCTGTGCATGAAATAAATTCATTTGTACAGGCGCGTGTGACTGGGATCGAACTTACGCCTCCCGCTTGTAAGGTGCACGTCTTAACCACTGGGCTATCACGGCTTTTCCTAAAGCTATGGCTATAGCGGTACAGTCATTATATAGCGGTCGTACGAATGTAAAAACGCGTTCTTAACCATATATGAAAAGTTTCTTCCATTCGTCACCGCTATCGTATGAAACCATTGCTTAGTTAATATTTCAAACGTCCCCTTCCTCGAATCATAATTTCCATTTACGTTTTCTTCCTATCATTCTAGTTATTAAGTCTTGTCTTTCGCAGTCTATAGATCTGTTATATTTTTAGTATTTATTTATTTATTTGTAAGTAAGTACACTTCAGTATAAGTAATATTTAACGTACCTATTTACCTACATGTTTATAAATGTTTAATTAAGTTTAGTAAGTAACTAAGTACCGATTTTTTCCAATGGTCAGAGAGTTTATTTACGTCTGTTTCTAGATAGTATAAGCTGTCTCAGCATTAAAAAGACATGTAACTAGTGTCATAGAGGATAAGATGTCATAGAGTGCTAATGTCATACTGTTTCCGGTTTCGATGCACCATTAGACTTCGGTGCCTCACAATTCCAGTTATTGACACTTAGATTCTATTAGTGTAATATATAGTAATGTACTACATTACTAATGTATTGTAACGTACAGTAATGCAATCTAAGTGTCAAGGACTGGAATCGTGAGGCACCGAAAAGTCTAATGGTGCATCGAAACTGCTGCACTCTATGTCTACATCTTATTCCTCTAGTGTAGACTTAATTTAGCCCAGCTTGCACTAACTGTATCTTGGGATTAATTTTCAATGACGATGTGTCTATTTGTTCTCGTCAAAAAAATAATAACATTGCAAACAGACTAAATTCAAACATTCATAAATGAAATTTAGTATTACGATATTGTTGCAAGTGTGGTTTAATACACTACTACTAAAAACTAGTAGGTGAATTGTAAATTTAAATTACAGACTAATTTGAAAAAAAAGTGATTATTTTTGTGGACTCGTTAAATTCCGTAGGCTAATTACGTATCTTGAAAAAGTAAAGCAGAAGTAATGCAACAGCGGAAATTTTAAAACAAGCAATTTTTATGAGGGATCAGTGAACTTTGGAAAATTCTTACTATCGCCCTTTGCTACATACGTAATAAGGGGTTTTACTCTGATTTTTTAAAACTATATGTACCTATAAATGGTAGATATATTGACTTAGCGTATCCTAGTCTCCTATTCTGTGAAATACTTAGTTACTTTTTTCTTTGACTATTTATTAGACAAGAAAGAATACCCAGGCAACTAATCTACATTTTCAGAAAATGTAAGAACAATACCATTTTCTATACCTACATAGCGTTGAGTTTTTAACTGTAAGTATAGAAATATTTCTGGCTACCGTGTAAAAAGACATTCTGTGACTATTTCATTTATGATTTAGTTAGATTCTGCATCTGAATTGAGTACAATTTATTTGGTTTTGGTACAAATTTTATAATAGCCAATAATATGATAGGACGATCAAAGGTTAAAATGAACTTTATCCAATAAGGTGTCAGATTTAAAATGATATTTCCCCCTTCTGACCCATGGCACTATCAGACCACACTAGCGGTAGTGTCGCGGAGAATGTTTTGTCCCTTCTGCATTACTAGCCAGTAGTGCCGTGGGTACTTTATGGAAGGGTCTAACATCTTTGTTCTAATCGACACTACTAATCAAAATAGATAGTGTAAAACCGCAACAGTAGCAAGAACAATAGACACTCAGACTCGACGTAAAGGGAATAAATCCTACTACATACTCCGCGACACTACCGGTAGTGTGGTCTGGTACTTCTGTAGTGTCATGGGTCAGAAGAGATGTTTCCCTGTAGCAAATACAATAAAAGTAAGTTTGTACTAATCCATATAATTAAGTACCTCCTTTTTGTTGCGTATTATTTTAGATTTATATTATTGTCTTGTTTTAGAGATTAACCGCTTTACCTAGTTTTAAGAGTTATCGATGTTTGTTGATATTAATTTGTTGGATTTTTAATTTATTATTAATTTTAATTAATCAATGAGATTGAACGTTCCCAATAATTTACTTTAGTTAAGAATAAATTTGTAAAGTCATTCGCCACTTTGTTACTTGAATTAGTTGCTAAATATTTATTTGCTATGTACAGAAAGAATGATTTATTATGCCGATATTGACAATAGCTATAAGAGGCTTGGCTAAGAGTAGATGTGAATAATATTGTAAATTATTTAAGAGTATATTTAATGCTAATTTATAAATAACGTCATTTTAAATTCCAACATTATTAATTACTGGTGGACCATCACTTGCTTCTGATGCTATTAGAATAGTCAAGATTCATCAAAATCCGTTTGGCATTTTTTCGTGAAAAAGCGATGACATCACAAGTTTGTGTAGATTGCTATGTAAATTGACAAAAAAATTGAATATAATTATATTACTTACGAGTATATTCTAGATTTTAATGTAGGTTTCCTTACATGTTTTAAGTACATTTAATTCAAACTGGACTTTAAGTTTTGGAATACCCAGAATTCCGTTTAATGACCTCTTGCTAGTGCGAGAGAAATGGCAATATAACTGAGTAGGTACAATGGAAGTGATAAATATATTAAACCTGATTATGGGTCAATGTACGGAATTGTTCGTTCTTCATGACTCGACTTTAGTTTTTTTTTTTTAGATTGAAATCTAAACCATACATTCATGAATTTAGAAGTGTTTTAATCAGAAGCATTTACAGTATTAAATATTAGTTATTTATGTGTTTCTGTATCATATAGATAAAGCTTGTAATAGGTGAAAACAAAATATTATGTCATTCCATAGATTCCCTTATAGATATTTCCAGAGAAAATGTAGAGGCCAAACTTATTTGTCCTTATTTAGTTCTATTTATTGTGAATTACTCACGATTTAGAACAATAAAGCGGAAAATTCTCATTGCTCATGTGATCAATATGATATTATATTTGCTAAGTAGTAGTTTGTAGTAACTACCGAATTTGACTGCCTTTTCACAAGAGATGAGCTATACTACATTGCTATGAATGCGTTTGATATTCCCCAATGAAATTCATTGACATCAACTCCCTACCCTTAGCCCATTATTTAGGTATGAGGTCGGCGCTTTTGGAACTCATATTGCCAAAGATTGGCGTCTGTTGTACTGTCCGCTGCCTGCATGACGCCACCATCCTCGGGTATACCCAGCTTTGTGACTAGTGTGTTAAAATTTTTGGTAAATTGAGTGGTACCTAGTGTACATAAATACATACATAAAAATCACGCCTCTTTCCCGAAGAGGTAGGCAGAGATCATGGATCTCCATTTGCTACGGTCCTGACACACCTCTTTCTCTTCATCTACTTTCATGATATTCTTCATGCACGTTCGTCGGTTTAGGGTACTCTTGACCTGACCTTTCTCTAGAATTTCACCAATTTGATCGGTGGAAGTCCGGCGAGGTCTTCCCCTTCCAACCCTTCCATCCACTCTTCCGTGACTGTGATCGAATCATATCCTTCCAACTGCAAGGCCGTCTTAATGTCCCACTATGCAAAACGGGGCTGCAGCATTTCCTTCGCGATTTAGAATATCATAAGCAAAGTAGCATAGCACTTCTCTACTGGAAAGGCAGTCGTAGTCGCAAGTCTTGCAATGCAGTAGAAACTTCCACTTAGCTTCCTTTAGTGGATTATTGTATTAACCATTGTTATACCTATAGCACGTGTAGCTTTAATAAAATTTTACCAGTCCGAATTATGTGTTTAATTTAAATTTATAAGCATAAGGACTTGTGTGGGCTACACTATTATAGAGTACATCAGCTGCATCTTTCTGTGCATGTGGTACCTAAGGGTCGACTAAGGAACTCGTCTCTCACGCAATCAGTTAGCAGCTTGTCTCGTTTCTCCTTCATCTCCTTTATAATCTTGCAGTTCTGGCTTCACCATTCCGGGAACATAGTCATGTATATTATGTACGAAGAATAGACGCGTTGGTACTTTGATTATTGTCACTTAGATAAACTGTAAATACGTGCCAACTTTTTTTAGCGTCAAACGTTGTATCAACTGTCGAAAAATGCCTTCAACGGATGGTTGATACGAGTACTACTGCGAATAAAGGCTTTGTTCGATATAAGAAAGATGGAGGGCGGAAATTCAGATATTTATTTGTATTCCTTCCGGTATGATTAGTAAGCTAGTAATTACCTACAAATTGATAAAATAAATACGGATATTAAACAATATAAAGTAGTTTTAGAAGTTTCTAACAATTAAGCTGCCGTTCCTCCTAAGATGTGTTGTTCTACGATTCTATCCACCAACCAAATTAATTGACATCACGGACCGATGAATGTGATTGGTTGGATGTTACACGCATCGCACATAGCACAACTCCGGTGGAAATGAGGCCTAACTTTAGTCATTAGTTAGACAGTATAATACATTTTTATCAGACTAAACTGTGTCCCACTGCTGGGTTAAGGCCTTCTTAAACTGCCTACATTTATATTGCTCCCGCTATAGTGGCTCACTCTGGCCGAAACTTATACCATCGTCCTCCATCTTCTTCTGACTTAGGCTTTTACCAGAGCACGCCACAAGGCTCTATCTCCCGTTTTTACCATTTAGTCACTACCAGCCGCCCTCTTTAAGTAATCGGTCCATCTGGCCAGAAGTATAAATAATTTATCTACCCGGGTTCAGTTGACATCCCGATTGTCCCGTCAACTAGGAAGGAAAATCATCCAGATACGTCGCGAGTGACAGCCTTTTATCTTATGTACGGATTGGCGAAGGAGGAAACCCATAATACTGGAAAAATCAGCACCTGGACTGCCAAGCGCCTGCGCAACAACCACCACCAGATACAGTCCACTCGAAGGTAGGCGTTTCCATCCTTTTTTCCCTCTTTGCCCCTACATAAATTTCGGTACAATATACGTTTATTAGGAAACTTTAACAGACTTTTCTATGCTGGGGCTACACTAAAATACATCAGCTGCATCTCCTTCCGTATATCGTAAGATCGACAAAAAACGTACATAAGTTGCAAAAAACAAGGAAAATTTGGTGGAATTTTCATGTAATTTAGCGCCAACCGTATCGTATTACTCTCGAGAGCTCCCATGGGAGAGATAGCGATGGATCTTGTATCACATACTCCACCTACTCACTAAATATAGGTATTAAGTACCAATATACGTTTATTAGGAAACTTTAACAGGGATTAGGAACACTAGACTTTTCTATGCTGATGCGGGGCTACACTAGAATACATCAGCTGCATCTCCTTCCGTGCATGTCGTAAGAGTCGACAAAAGAATCCGTCCCCTTATTACCTAACTAGCAAAAGCAAAGCGATAGCGAAAAGCGAAAAAAATTACCTACGTAAAACGAATTACAAAGGAACTTTGTCATTTCAAGGCGAATATTGTACAATTTTCGCTATCGCTTTGCTTCGACTTTGCTATTGCTTTTACGTAATCAGGGGGCTGGTTATTCTTTCAGCGAGGCCTCATGTGGTTCTATCGGCCCCTGGTGCTCAGCCTACCCCGTAAGGGATAAAGGCGTGATTATATGTATGTATTATTCCAGGCTATAAGCTAGCAACTAGTTACTGATCATTAACATATCTTTTATGCTAAATGTGATTGTGGCATCTCCTTTATGATCTTGCAGTTCTGGCTACCCCATATGTAGTAAGACTAGACGCAAGATTATTACAGTAGGGTTGCCATCTCAAAACTTCCAAAACTAGGATTAGAAGAAGAATGAAGACCTGAACTGATTTCCACTAAACATAGCTAAAAATACTCTCGTCTGATATACCTTTCAAACAAAAAAAATACCGCATTAAAATCGGATCATCCGTTTGGGAGCTACGATGCCACAGCAGACACATACACATTTACACACACACACGCACAGACACGTCAAACTTATAACACCCCGTCGTTTTTGCGTCGGGGGTTAAAAACCAGAGCATTTCGATTTAAAGCCAGGATTATACTCGTACATGTGCGAGTCTAGTGACAATACGATTGGAAAAAGTTAGTGGCATGTTAATTTCAAAACATAGGTCTATAACACATTCAGTGCCGGCGACTACTCGTACGTGTTTACGTCTTTTAGGCTTTCTAGAGGTGCCGCTGACGCTTATTTGCGTCATGGCACTAGGCGTTTACACGATGTCGGCGCCCTTAGAAAATCTGCCTGACAGCGAATGTGTTAGGACTCAAAAACTCAGGACGATACTTAAAAACTATCCAGGACACTCCAAAAAGCAGGACATATCCTGGGAAAACAGGACGGTTGGCAACCCTATATTACAGTCATATAAGTCCTACATAATATGTATACACGTCCGAAGTCGCGGACGTCCGATAGAAGGTAATAATATTACATACTAGTGCACGCCCGCGACTTCGTCCGTATGCTCTGCAGAAATCTAAATTATCCGAGACGAAAATATTTCCCCGGGATAAAAAGTAGTCTATATCTTAATCCATTGTGTCAGCTAACTCCATACCAAATTTAATTAAAATCGCTCCAGCCGTTTTTACGTGAAAGAGTAACAAACATCCATTCATACTTACAAAGTTTCGCGTTTATAATATTAGTAGGATTATGTACTTATTTAAATATTTTTAAGCTTCCTCTTCACCTATTAACATGTAGATTAGTATCTATACTTACAATAACAAAGAAAAGCCAGTTAAAGTACTTTTCCTAATGGTATTTTACCGTAACCCTGTAAAACTAAGCGGTAAACATACACAATACTAAAGTGTTCAGGTCACAATAATGCTTCTAGCATAAAGGAACTTGCTCAAACATGCCATGGTTCGAGCACTGAAATGTTTTGTCCCTTTCCCTGTAAATGGCTCCTTAGCTTTACCTATCCCTTTCTCTCTTTCGCTGAAAATGGTCAAAGATATTCTACAGAGCGGATGTTTTTTTTCAGGCAAAGTAAATGCCTACTGATTTTTTGTTTGATGAAATCAATTAATTTTGATAGATTATACACATAAACTATTAAGTACCTACATACTTACTTTATTGATTCATATTTCAGTATTTCAATGTCAAACTACGACTTATTAAAGCCGTAACTAAAACATGGAAAATGCATATGATATACCTGTGTTGTAAGTCTATAAAAATATTTAACGACATACGCACTCGATACTGACTGATTGACTGACTGACATAACCATAGATAATCTAACCAAACCTAACCTAAACAGCACTTTGTTAATGTTGATTAAACAATGTTTTTAAGAAATGAAAAATGGGACTCGAACCCACGACCTCTCGCATTCCGTGCAGTACTCTTACCAACTGAACCGGGCCAATAATAATTATATAATAGAAAAGTTAGGTTAAAAAGCGTTCGCTGAAAACCCGGCTTTTCTTTTAGTTTGGATACGCCAAAAATATATATTAAAAACAATTAATTATGTACAATAGTTAAATATTCATCCATTTTCTGGATTAAAAAGTAGGTACCTGAGTATCCACTCTGTTTCTATACTCTATGGTTCGTAGTATTGGAGCGTAGGGTAGTCCAACCCCCGTTAGTACGTTCGCGTGTGTTGCAGGAACGCATCGTGTGTCTCCATCGACAATTTATATAATAATAATGAAAAAATAAACACGACAGTTAATTATGTAGAACACGCGAGAGAATTCCCGAACGAATTGGTCGTAACGACTCGGAAAATAGTCGTTTTGGTGAAAAGTTTTTCGTGCTAATATTTTGTTTAGTGTTAGTGCTGTGGTGGGTTTTGGCAGTTTACTTCGGCTCGCCCTCGTTACTGATAGCAGGTAATTTACTTAACTACCTACATTAGGTATAAGCTGGGTATAATTTCATACGTTAATTTTTATATTTTCAATAGGCAACTTGAATGTGGGTTTCGACAGGCTATTTGTTTGTGTACCAAATTCGAATTAATTATGATAGTTGAAATTGGGGAAACAAGACAAGAAAATTGTTGTTTCAATGTTCTATTCCAATAAAAAATTCTTGTAAATTTTTTATTTTTCATAATGATAAGTCATACAGAATTTTGACTTGTAAAGGCTACTTTGATAAGAATTACCTATACCTATTACATATAAATTTTTCATGCTTCACCTCTTTCTTTGTTCTCATAGTTAATTAAGTATAATACGAGTAATAGCAGTAGGAAGGTTCTGTTAATCATGCTACCTAATATAAATATTAAAGTGTACGCCAATGTTTGGTAGTCTCGTGTCTTTTCGTGTTGTTTACTATCGTATCTATACCACCATAATTATCGATTTCGCGAACATGACCAATGGAACGATACGTTACGTTAAGATTTATCCCGTGCTATTATACGATAAGGCGCGAGATAAGTTAAACAAATGTTTCTAGAGTCAAAAAATATTTTTTCCTTTTTTTTCAATTGTCGTTCATTCTTTTTTTTTTCTTTTTTTCCTTTTTGACATTAGATCTCATGTTAACTGCTCTAACATGAGAGCGAAACACGACACGATAAACCTATTTATCGACTATCTGTCAAAATACATTAGCCGCCATGTTGAATGTTATCGATACCAATTACTAATCATTTAATTTTACCTTTGACCTACCTATGTAAACTAAAAACGAGTAAACTAAAACACTAAATTAAAAATAAGTTTGGAGCATATCACTGAAAACCTTCGAACCAAAGAATATAATAGGTATTTTCGATTTCTCTAACCTATCTAAGCTTATCGCACACTACAATGTTCATCGATAACAATATCTTGAATTCATGTCAAAATTCGATATTTTTAACATCAAAATACGGTCATGTTCGGCGCTGTCGATAGTAACCGATAGACATGCTCGCATTTTATCTATCGTATCGTATCGAGCCGTGTAACGTTACCGGCATGGTTATGTTCGCTGTATCGATAAAATTCAAAATGGCGGCTATATTTATCGTATTTTGACAGCTAGGTATCGATAACTTGACTTATCATATCGTGTATCGTTGGCCGTGCTAGCCGGGCAGGTGAAACTAGAAAACGGCAAAGATTTTTGAAAATGTTCGGGAAAGATAGGGACCGAAAAGAAGAAAAGAAGAAGAGTAAGTACACATGTCTCCTAATCTAAATAAATGGGAACAGGGCAAGAAGAAGAAACAACTTATTTTTAAAAGATCACATGAATCGCGTTACATAGCACGTACCTACAATATTTGGCAGTTATGGAAGTTAGACACATTTTTAGGTGCGTATATTTAGGGTTTATTTCTTATACCTACCTATTATTTTGGGACGTGAAAAGGTTATCTATTTGCGTAGGTGCAGGTATATAAAGTTTACCGTTCCGTAAATGATCATAAAGCTTGATTAAAATCTATCCCAAGACTTAATACCTATTTAAATAGAGCCCCAAGCCCCAACCTTATACAGGGTGTAACAGAAAGGGTATGTTAAGCGAAAAGCTGTATAAATAGCCCACTATAGAGACCCTATTTCCAAAATTTGAGACTCGAAATCATATTTTTATTTTTCAAGATTGTATGGACATTCCTGAGTTGCTTCAGAATTCTTCATACTATCTTGAAAAATAAAAATATGACTTCGAGTCTCAAATTTTGGAAATAGGATCTCTATAGTGGGCTATTTACATAGCTTTTCGCTTAACATACCCTTTCTGTTACATCCTGTATACTGTTACGGTGTTATTACAAAGACCCGTCTAAAGTTAGATATTGTTTAAAAATGATATTTGACAGCAAAATGTCTGGAATATGGAATATCTGTCAAATTGGGCAACGTTTAGCTTAAACAATGTTTAAATTCTGTTGTAATAACGCGATTAGTGATCGGTGCTTTATTTATTACATATCACCGGTGTATTCCTATAAGAACGTAGCCAGAATTACGGATCATGAGGGAGAACGTACAGCCATGAAGACCAGTGACATGTTGCTAGTCTAGTATGGTATGGTATGGTATGGTAGAACGGGCTTGTTTCCGCAACTCGACGTCTGTGCGCCTATTTTGCGGATATCTAGTGATACTCATGCTAGTCTAGTTATCGAAAAAGAAAACGCTCCTGAGTTTTTTTTAAGACATGCACGGTAGGAGATGCAGCTGATGTATTCCAGTGAAGCCCCACATCATCAAGGCTGCATCAGCAGAGAGTCCGAGTCCAGACAATGAAAATACTTACGGATGTGTCTTGTAAGTTACAACATCATCATCATCAGCCTGTTGCAGTCCACTGCTGGACGTAGGCCTCCCCCAGGGCACGCCACAAGACTGCCATGGGAGGTATTTGCCCATAGTCACCACGCTGGGCAGGCGGGTTGGTGACCGCAGTTTGTATTTTGGACTATGTTGTCAACACGGGAGGCGCTGCTGCCCACCTCCCAAGTTACAACATATCGATAGTCTAATCGATAATCGATATAGCGAGATTGTATTGTTGCCTTCGAGAGACCATAGAAAATAAACTACACAGGATGTAACAAAAAGGGTATGTTAAGCGAAAGGCTATGTAAATAACCCAGTGTAGAGAACCTGTCCACAAAATTTGAGACCCGAAATCACATGTTTATTTTTCCCGATAGTATGGAGAATTTTTAAATATATCAGAAATTTTCATACAATCTTGAAAATAAAAATGTGATTTTAGTCTCAAATTTTGTAGATAGGTTCTCTATAGTGGGCTATTCACATACTTTTTGTAAAATTATTAATAAAGAAATGGAAAAAATTACCCTCACCCGGGTGGGAAAACCCACGACCCCTAAGTGCTCTAACCACTAAGCCACCGGGTCAATTTTTTTACATCCTGTATATAAAAAAAAGTTATCGAGAATACATACTTATAACATACTTATTATATTTTTATTTTGCTAATGGGCTTAAGAAAAGTGCCCACTTAACTCTGCCTTTCAATGGTTTCTTTCTTCGAAGATGGCGCTAGAATATAATTATATATAATAATTCCAGACTCTCTTGTGTTGTATCTTTGTAAATTATCTATCTTCTTCACAAATTAACTTCTCAAGTAATTATATTAAAATATTAAAATTATCTATACATATAATAAAAATGTAGCGGATCGCTGTCTTACATGGAAGATATATAAGAAAAAAATATTATAGAATACCTTTATCAACGCAATAGTACCCAAAACAATGATTTTTGAAATTTTTGTCTGTTTGTCCGTTTGTGCATGCTAATCTCAGAAACGGCTGAACCGATTTCGATGCAGTTTTCAGGAATATATTGTGACAGGTCCCACTCAACATATAGGCTACTTTTTATCCCGGGAAAATGTTTTTATCCCGGATAATTTCGATATTTTGTTTTTTTTTCTGTAGTCCACGCGGACGGAGTCGCGGGCGTCCACTAGTGTTACAATATTTTACTGTACAATTCAGTAGTTTGGGAGCTACAGGATGTTTTAATGATTTTCTTAGGCTATACGATTAGAGGTTCTTCGGTTAAATGTTTAGGGGTTGTTTGTCGATAATAAAATACGTTACTCCGTTTCCACTTGTATTTAGTAATCACAAATTACAATGCGTGTTAGGGCAATATTATACAGGGTGATTTTTGGTCGTCAACGTTCCCGAAAACTACGGAATCTCCTCATCATCACGATCATTTTTCTTTACCTGGGAAGTTTCCAAAATATTAGGGTCAAAGTTGAGTAAATAGACTGCGTTTTTCTGCATAAATGCACATAGACGCGCGTAGCAGGATTTTTTCACGAAAAATAATTAATATCTGTCTATAAAAAAACTAACATAAACACTAGACACTATAAATTTCGCACGATCAAGGAATTTAAATTATTTTTTCAAAAAAAAAAAAATTTTTTTCCCAGCATTTTTTTTGGCATAAACTTACTTTATTTCATGTATAGAATACGTACCCTTCGTTAAAGGTGGCCACAAAAAAACATCCTGTATATATAGGCAATAGGGCAACTATTGCCTAACGACTCTTAGGTGGGGGCTACCTCCACTAGCCTCGCGCTAGTGCTGTGTCAGCACCTATATGTCCCTACAAATGGCTACAATTTTACAGATCGTTAGATTTTTTATAATAAAGAATTTTTAATACTTAGTCAGTGAAAAAAGGCGCGACTTTAAAGTTCCTCAAGTGAATCGACTCTATTGTGATTTTTCATAAGTTTGTTATTGGTGATAGTTACGTAGTTTGTTTCCGAGTCATGACTTTTTATATAAATCCTTATATATCGTAGCTTATTGTATCACGCACAAGAGTTTAGAGATCTTACTGTGGGACTAGGTTAACATGTTGAGATTAAGTGTAAATTCGTCATCCGAGTAATTGACCCGGTAGCTCAGTGGTAAGAGCACTAGCACGGAATGCAGAGGTCGTGGGCTCGATTCCCACTCGGGTCATAGAGGAATATTATTCCTCTATGCTCGGGTGAAGAATTTTTT
Organism: Carposina sasakii; assembly: GCA_014607495.2. Classification (NCBI taxonomy): domain Eukaryota; kingdom Metazoa; phylum Arthropoda; class Insecta; order Lepidoptera; family Carposinidae; genus Carposina; species Carposina sasakii. The sequence goes on along the minus strand of CP053155.1, from coordinate 2,336,688 downwards.
CCATTTCTTAATTAATAATTTTATAAGTGTAAATAATTTTATGTAGGTACCAAAATATATGTTCTGAGTTATTTTTGTCACACTTTTAAGTACAGCCTTACTCAAATATGCTTTACACTGGGTTTAAGCCATATACAGTTTAATTTGACGGATATTCCATATATTTTGCTGTAAAAATGAAGTATGACGAGGTTGTAACCTTTCGCTCGAGTTATTATTAGCAGGGTTAGATTAATCTAGATCAAATTTGATCCTTTGAATATTCCCTACCTTGATAATACTGAGGTAAACACACCCAAAACTCATGAAAACAAAATCACACCGCTCATATAGAAAAACGTCCTACATATAAAATGTTATGATATCAAAATAATGCCGATTCACCCCGCGCTGCGGCTTTGAAACGCTTCCATTAACTTTTTGCGCGGTCCATTATGTGCGGCCCCAATGCTTTCCGGACATCCTGTATAACGTTTATTTCTGCAAGGCTAATCTCTTTTGAATATTTCTGCCTCTTTGTAAAGTAAAGAAACATTTTGAAAGTCCTGAAAGTAACTTTGCGGTGTTTGTGTTGCTATTTTTATCTTTTGATTTGTGGAAATTACTTTCATCAACTATTGTTAAATCTAAATTTGAAAATTGATATCTATATCATCAGAACCAATCACTAACCAGCATCTTACTTTAAAATTTTAAGCTATGGTTTCCTAAAACATCGGTGCCATGATGGCGGCCATGTAGGTAAAGTTTAATGGGGGAAGGCTGGTATATAGTTAAATGACTTTGTACATTATCTTATAAAATATTGTATCTTGTGTGTTTTTTTTCTGTGTACAATAAAGAATATATAGGTATATAATGACCATCTACCTAAAATAAATGTCAGAATTTAGTCATATACACACACAGCCTTGTTTCCTTCACAGGTGTATACAGGATTTAACAAAAGGGGTATGTTAAGCGAAAAGCTGTGTAAATACCCCACTATAGAGAACCTATTTCCAAAATTTCAGACTCAAATTCACATTTTTATTTTTCCAGATAGTATGAAGAATTCCGAAAAAACTCAGGAATGTCCATACAATTTTGAAAAATAAAAATGTGATTTCGAGTTTCAAATTTTGGAAATTGGATCTCTATAGTGGGCTATTTACATAGCTTTTCGCTTAACATACCCTTTCTGTTACATCCTGTATAAAATGGTATAACAATAACAATTTTTATGATCAACTAAAGTCTGACTGTGGAGGTTAAATGAGAACTTTGCATGAGTATGGTTTCATGCGAGGCAACCGTAAATTGCACCATTATTTCAGCGATCGATTTCACAGTAACTGGTATAGGTAGGTATGATTGTATCTAACTTATCCAGCTCAATACGTAACATCTAGCGGCGGAAGGATAATATACTTATCTATATACATACATATTGATTTTTGGTCGTCAACGTTCCCGAAAACTACGGAATCTCCTCATCATCACGATCATTTTTCTCCATGGAAGCATACCTGGGAAGTGTCTGGTTTCCAAAATATTAGGGTCCAAAGTTAAGTAAATAGACTGCGTTTTTCTGCATAAATGCGCATAGACGCGCGTAGCAAGATTTTTTCTCGATAAATAATTAATATCTGTCTATAAAAAAAACTAACATAAACACTAGACACTATAAATTTCGCCCGATCAAGTAATAAAAATAAAAAATCCCAGCATTTTTTTTTTGGCATAAACTTACTTTATTTATGTATAGAGTACGTACCCTTCGTTAATGGTGGCCTAATAAAATAAAATATTACAGGAGACATTTATCAACGAAATAGTACCCAAAATAATGATGATTTTTTTTTGTCTGTTTATCGGTTTGCCTGTTTGTCTGTGCGTTTGTGCACGCTAATCTCAGAAACAGCTGAACCGATTTCTATGCAGTTTTCAGGAATATATGTATTGTGACAGGTCCCAGGTACTTTTTATCCCAGGAAAATGTTTTTATCCCTGATAATTTCGACATTTTGTTTTTTCTGTAGTCCACGCGGACGGAGTCGCGGGCTATTATAAAGCTGAAGAGTTTGTTTGTTTGAACGCACTAATATCAGGAACTACTGGTCCGATTTGAACGATTCTTTCAGTGTTTTTTTTTTTCTTTATTTTTAAGGGGTTTTGTCACAGAGTGACTATGTCACCCCTGTAGAGACAAGATACATAATTGTAACACAATAACAAAAAAGTAAAATCAAAGTTAACTAACTCATAGTTATAATCTATAGGTATAACCCCAAAACTTAAACCACTCGTAAATAAAGTTTGACTAACATTTTAGTCTCCTCAGAAAGCGGGGAAGCTAAGATGCTGTTACACCTACCCACGTCAGACCCATACAAACTATCCATTTCTTGACGTTGCGCCTCGTTCCGCACACACTCCAGTAGTACGTGGTTAACATCTTCCTCCACATTGCATTCAGCGCAATTGGGGGAATCGGATAAACCCATCAAATATTTAAACTTATTTGTTGGAATGTGTCCCGAGCGAAGTCGCAACAATGTAACAATATATTTCCTACTTGCATCACATTGGTCGAACCACGGGTACCGAGGAGGATGACCTTGAATGGTTTTATACCAGATACCTTTCTCTAAGGAACGCTTATCAAAGTACTCATGCCACATCTGTCTGCAAATAATCTTTACTCCGCATAATAATTCACTGTGGATAGGTAAACAACTATAGATGAAGCCGTCACTTATCGCCTGTCTCGCCATTACATCAGCCTTCTCATTACCCGCTATGCCTATATGCGAGGGAATCCACTGGATAATAACTTCTTTATTTAGAGCTCGAAGCTTATGAACCGAATCAAGGACACTGTAGGCTATCGGGAGTCCTCGATTGCTCGAGGGTAACCGAGCCAAATGTAGAAGAGCGCTTTTAGAATCGGATAAGATAATAAACTTATTATGGTCAAGAGATGCAGCATACGATAAAGCCTCCGAAATTGCTATGAGTTCACAGTGCATTATGGAAATATCAGCGTTAATACCAAATTTCGCACACATATCCATCTGTGGATCAACAAAGGCTAAGCCGCATCCGGATTCGTCCTTTGACCCGTCAGTATAAAGCTCATAATATGAACTATACCTACTATAGATATACTCTTTAATTAGATTTAATAGATTGCGTGTACTAACATATCTTTTTGCGTGCGTCAGACCTTCAATTGTTGTTTTAATGTTGGCCGATAAATCTTAATCTTATCCGAAAAATTTTATCTAGCCACATACCTAAATACTTGACACTATCTACTTGTTGTATACATCTATCATTTATTGTTAATGCAACATTATACCTGTCTAAATTTCTAGTATATCCTCTTGTAAACACACAAACTTTGGTTTTCCTCTGAGAAATACTTAACCCCAACTCTGATAACATATTATTAAGTGACAGCAAGGCATCTTGAGTAACGGTTACCGCCTCAGATAAGTTTTTACAACTAGCATAAATCACAAAATCGTCAACATATTGTGATATGTGAACATTTTGATCTATCAAATTTTTACATATGTTGATAGTCACGGCGTTGAACAATAATGGAGACAAAGGGTCACCTTGGGCTATGCCAGTTCCAGTAATTCTACTTAGCATAAGGTTGTTATGTAACTCAATAAATAAACGTCGGGAGTGAAGAAATTTATTGAGGAATTTATTATAATATATATATATCTGTTTTGAAAGATTTAAGTACAGTTAAAAATATTCATATCGGAACGAATCTCCCAATAATAATAAAAATATGGGGTGATTCGTCCCGCGGGACGAATAGACCCATTCAGAAGGCATTGTTAGGTATTTCATTCCGCGGACCGAAACACGAACGGACCGAAACGCCCCAATACCCGCCAGGACGTATATTGACAAACAAACACAACATTGACAGCAACACTGACGAATACGGATCTTGGTCGCCGGTCCTCATAATCCCACTGGCCGTCATTCCCTTGTCAAATATATTTACGAATTTCTCCCATTAAACATATACCTAGGAGTACCTCTGGCAAAATGATTAATGATTTACCCTATTACGTCATTTCATACGTCCTTAGTAAATAATGCTTTTCCCTTGAAAATGGCGGGGATTGCACTACATACATACATATAGACATAGTTGTGTTCCGAAAATGGGATAGCCAGAGCCGCGGATCATAAAGGAGGTCCATCAGCTACGTTTAGTATGTAAATGTTCTGTGACAAATTGCTAGCTTATTGCATGAGGGAATGCCTTACTTGTATTTAAAAATATCGGTTATTATTATTTTACCTACTCTAATCTAATGTAATAAATATAATATAAAATATTAATAAGAAAATGAAAAAAATCTTCACCCGAGTGAGATTTGAACTCACGACCACTCGCAAACCGTGCTTTCGCTCTAACCAACTGAGCTATCGGGTCAATTAACCCGGATGACGAATTTTAATATCTCTTTTAAATTACATTTTTGGCAACGTTATTATTATTTTTTAAAATAAATATAAGTACATTTAATTTCATGGTAGAATATCTCTTCAGGATATGATGTTACAACAGGATGGTTATACTACAATGTAGAGCCTAGATGATTAATTTAATTTATTGTAATAAGTACATAGTAAAACAGTAACAAACTATTATATGCATAGCAACCACCGTGAATAGGAAACAAACATTGATAACCGTTATAATTATCGTTTGCTTCTATCAGGATTCAAGCCCTGGACTTTTGAGTCACCATCCTCACCAATTCGCTATAAGAAAAACTTACAAACCGCGTGTCAAGTTATATACTCGATAAACAGGACATTTGACAGCAAAATGTTTTGAATTTCTGTCAAAAATACAAAACATTAGCGGTGTTATTACAAAATCGCGTCTAAAATTAGAAAACTCTTTAAAATGGAATTTGGCAATTAGACAGAAAAATAAATTTCAGGATTCGAACCCAGAACCTATGGCGTCGCAGAAAGGGTTACTAACCTAACCTAACCTAACCTAACCTAAGTATTACACCAATCAGCCGTCAAAATGTTTACTACCGCACTACGGCAAAACCGCCGCGGTTTTTAACCGCCTCGCTTTGTAACAAAAGGAAACCAATAAAAGCGGCCGCACTGATGGTTTTTCCTGCAACTGATTTTAAAACCGCGTTTTGTTACATGGGCAGCGGGTAAAAACCACGCAAAATTTTGAGAACCATAGAACTTGTATTCGCGGTTTTTAACCGTAATGTGTGCGTCTCGAGCGGTTTAGTGGTTACGCGGTTAACCGCATGCGGGAAAAAACCGTAGTGTAAAAAGTGTTTAAATTCTTTTGTACACGTTATTTAGCTTAACAATATTTAACTTTTTTTATTGGTAAAGCTCTTAATCTCTTCATTTTACTCGACTTTTTTTTTTGGAGAAAGAATAAAAGTAAAACACGTTATAGTTTAAAATATAAAGTACATTGTAATTCATTATTTATTATAGTTTGATAAAAAAATAATTCTTTGATTGGTCATTACTCATACTGCACGAACTTAAAAGATAATGTCGATAAAGCCTTAAAATAGTGGTGTACATTTTCTGTTACATTATTTAATTAGCTAATGTAACAATTTAAACAGCGATAGTAAATTCGCAAAGTTATCGAAATATTTCCTCTAATAGGAAGTCTTCATTTAGCACATTCGTTGAATGACGTGGTGAGTAACACCTTGGAGGAAATTTTTTCCACTTTGCGAACTTCACTGTCGTTGGTGACAGGTTACATTATCTAATCCCCCTATTAAAACATATTTACAAATAGGTACTTACAAGTATCCCCACTGTATGTAATCATCAACGATACCTCGTATTCTGTCTTTAAACCTATCATCAGGGTTTATAGCCTCCGGTAGAGACGTCTCCGTCTCCGCAGTGCCATCATTTTGCTCTTTAGCAAAGAAGAACGGCACAATAAACAGAGATACCATAAGCCCGTAGTCCAGACGTTCCCAAAACTCCTTCTCAAACATTATTCTCGGGTAAACATCTTCAACGTCAATTTTGAAGAGCTCTAAAAAGGTTTTCAACGTTTCGAAGTAAAGGTTCTTCATGTTTATAAAATGTTGCTTTCTAAAGGCCTGGTCAGTTGTGCAGAATATGAAATGGAAGAAATCGTTCAAGGGGCACCCGTAGTACACGAACTGGTAGTCGATGACAATATTTTCACAGGGCTCGCCGTCCTGGAAAAGTACATTAATATTTTAGGAAAGTTAATCCATCCATTATCTTTCTACATTTTCGTGCTCACTGGAAATATAATTTATGTTAAGGGAAATTTTAAAGATCAGCACTGTCGGTTACGAACGTCTAGTATATTATTATTGGCTTAAGTCATGAGCTTATAAGAACGTCAATAGTTATGAGATACTGTAGATCCATTTGCATTGTAGGTACAGTTGCATTACCATGAACTCCTTAAGCAGGTTTGTGTCCATTGTGGAAGCGAGATGTCGCTCTATATTGCTTATAGCGTCTGGAGAACTTTACATAATCATCATTTATAATATCATAATCATCACTATCTTCTTGGCCTTATCTCATTTGTTATGGAGTCAGTCAGCGCAATATGGTTTCTTTCGAAACTCATATTGCCAAAGATTTGGCCTTTGTTTTTACGACCTAGAGACAACATTAAATAATAATCTATCTATCTATATACATATAATGAAAATGTAACGAATCGCTGTCTGTACATAGAAGATATATAAGGAAAAATATTATTAGATCCTTTAACAACGCAATAATTAATAAGCAAAAATATGATTTTTGGAATTTTGTCTGTTTGTCGGTTTGTCTGTGCGTTTGCGCACGCTAATCTCAGAAATGGCTGAACCGATTTCGATGCAGTTTTCAGGAATATATTGTGACAGGTCCCACTTAACATATAGGCTACTTTTTATCACGGGAAAATGTTTTTATCCCGGATAATTTCGACATTTTGTTGTTTCTGTAATCCACGCAGACGGAGGCGCGGGCGTCCACTAATATTATAATATTACTTAGTCGCGATGCTGCAGTTCTAGCTTCCCCATTTTAGAGAACATACAGCCGTATGCACTATGCAAATAATAATTAATGAGTTTTACATAAGAAGTTGGACCATATTATGATTCTCTCTTACCTGTTCTTTAACCAATACGTTACTGGTTTTATAATCTCCGTGACACAAACAGCACGTTGATGATGCATTATCTTCCATGTATTTGGGAAATTTATCCAAAATAACGGGTATGAACTTTTTCAATTTCTCTTTTTTGCCACCTTCAACGGCTTCAATGGATAACTTACAAATATGTTTCACGAATTCCTTCCAGGCGTCACCCAAGACGTATATATGTTTGATTTCTTTCACTTTCTTAGTGAAATATTCTGGATATGTCCTCTCCAGCACAAATGAGAGCGCGTGGAATTTTGCAAGTTCTTTAATACTGAATTCGGCAAACTTTTGACTAACAACGTTCATTCTGTAGTATACTTTAAAATCTTTTACAGCCATGTTTTCTAAAACTATCAATTCAGGGGTACTTTCGTCATATCTTTTGACAAATCTGTACCTTTCGTCATCGGGGATACAGGCATCTTCCTGTAGTTTTGCGTAAATTTTTCCTAATTCTATATATATGTATAATTCTCTTCTATAAGATTCAGCAGTAGATGCTATAAGTACTAAATGATCGCCAGGTATTATTCTTTTAATGAACAGGTTTGTTTCTTTGTTGCCATATTCCGTTTTGCCCTTAATTGTTACTTCGTAAAGCCTCGCTAGAAAACTATCGGCTTCAGTGAATAATCTATGGTTGACTTCAAAAGATTTGTAACGTTCCTTCTTGACAATGCTGTTAATAATGTTACGCAGTATGATATGAAAATCATCCTCGTTGGTAACTGTGAGACTTCGGTGGAAGTACTGCTCGTAGTCCATAATGCCTGGCTAAAGTTTGCTAAAACAAAAATGTTTTGATTTATTTTGGAGTTACTCGTAAGGCCCGTCGCGCTATAAATACGAGAAATTGGGTAGGTACTTTTCAAAGCCTATTCCTCATTTGTGGCGGTACAAATACCAATTTTAAAAATTTTGATTATGCCGATTCTAGATTTACATTTACTACCAAGTAAGCCAAAGGACCGATTTTTCTAATGGTCAGGTAGCCTATATGAATGATAAAGTTAATGTTGTCTCTATCTTCATCAAGTTTTAGACAATGACAGCATATATCCTTCACATAGGCTATCTAGACCAGTGGTTCCTAATTAGTGGTAAACGTACCCCCAGGGGTACGCGGCGCGTACCATAAAAAATAAAATTACTAAAATTACGAAAAACATATTTATACAACCAGATTTTTCAGAGTGGTGCAAAGAAAACACGTGCCCATTTGTCACATTAATAAAACTGGTGTTCTCTGTCATCTTGTATTGCATTTTGATTGTAATAAATTCAAAATACATCTGATTTCATCTCTTATTTATTTATCGTTCCTGCAATAAGAGGTACGCGAGTTTAAGATCTTTTTAGAGTGGTACGTAGAAAAAACTAATTGGGAACCACTGATCTAGACCATTGAAAAAACAGCCCTTAATCAAAATACAGGTTACCTTCCGGCTACATTAAAAAAACTAAAACTATGCTTAAAATGCATAATAGGTATATAATGGCAACCTTGACTAGTTAATAAAAATAGCTCGTACTTACATAATGAAGCCGTGTAATCTGTGCACTAATGTAAAATAATTTGCAATGTTCAGGTAGGTTGTTTCAGTAAGTGATTTGCATACTCAGCGCGATAGTAAATAAACTAGTTATTGTACTGGTGACTGGTTTTCTTGACCGCATCAGTGCTACTGTTCGTAAATAAACTGCTAGTGGCTGCTTTATTGAATTGGTACGTAACTGTGAGTCAGAAATACACACTATGCCAGCTTTACGGGATGGCAAAATGCGATCAAACTATTTTGGATGCCTATCTACCAACTAACTGCAGAATAGGTATCTCCTAGGTGCATAGTTAAGAGGAAAATAATTTAATATTAATCTATTACCTACATAAAGTGAAGTATGTCCTGATTGATTCATCAATGCCGATGAAAAACTAGGGTAGCTAGAAACGTGAAATATCCACCGTAACATCCTTTTGTGACGTGTAGGTTCACTATGAAGGGATTTCCCGAAATTTCCAAGAAAACGGGATTTAACAGGAATTCGTGGGCAGCCGCTAGTAAATCGATAGTTCAGAAATGTGCCAAGGTACTAATTTCTTAAGCTATCTGCGTAAATATTTTGTGAGTACAATGGTCTCGCGGTTCTGACGCTGACATATTATTTTTTATATGAAGCATAACATAATCTCTAACTGCCTGAACATGTAAGCGATTTGGCTTAGCAAGTAACACCAAGTAACAAGTAACATCGTCGCGTTCTATAGGTGTAGTGTGTCCACAAAATATGGCAATATTCTTTGTGAATGTTTTAATAAATACCATTTTCTAACGCAGCGTTTACGTAGCTACACGTAATCTAAACTTTATTACCCACACAATAGAGGTTACAGAGTATATGAAAACGTAGTCTTTTATGTACGTTTTTTAACTTATGCTCTGGACTATGATTTCGAAGAAACACTTGTATTCTGAGGGTTCTGTGTTAAGGTGCGGAACCTTGTCGGCAAACTACCTATACCTACTAAACTGACCTACTACAAGTGGCTTTTTGGTTATTGGAGTGATATTTTTGTATAGGTTTGGTTAGTTATACCAACACTTACATGCCATGCTGCATACAAAAAGCAATTTGTTTATTATACCTACATATTAATAATTATATTTATCATGTTAAATCATTGTGCTTACTATTTTATTTAGATCCGGATTAAAAAGACAAAAAAAAATAAGGTAATAAAATTTAAATTTTGTATACACAAATAAAACTAAGGAACCTGCATCTTCTACAATATGGGATGTTTTTTCGTGGCCACCCTTAACGAAGGGTACATACTCTATACATCAAATAAAGTAAGTTTATGTAAAAAAAAAAATGCTGGGAAACAATGTAAATTTTTTTGAAAATTATTTTTTCATTACTTGATCGAGCGAAATTTATAGTGTCCAGTGTTTATGCTGGTTTTTTCATAGATAGATATTAATTATTTCTCGTGAAAAAATCTTGCTACACGCGGCAATGTGCATTTATGCAGAAAAACGCAGTCTATTCACTCAACTTTGGACCCTAATATTTTGGAAACCAAATACTTCCCAGGTATGCTTCCATGGAGAAAAATGATCGTGATTGATGATGAGGAGATTCCGTAGTTTTCGGGAACGTTGACAGCCAAAAACCATCCTGTACAATACAGGAAGCAATACAATTTTATTTATAACTAGTGGACGCCCGCGACTCCGTCCGCGTGGACTACAGAAAAAATAAAAAGTAGCCTATATGTTAAGTGTAAAAAGTAGCCTATATGTTATCGCGGTTGTCGTAAAAAATTAATTCACGTTTGTCCCCTTCCCGTGGGAATTTCGGGAAATCCGTTCCCAGTGCTTCCTCGGGGTCCCAAATAAACATATATGCTCAACTTCAGATTCACATGTTTAACCGTTTTCGTAAAAAATAAATAATTCCCGTTGGTCTCCTTCCCGTGGGAATTTCGGGAAATCCGTTCTAGTGTTTCCTCGCAGTCCCTAATGAACATATATGCCCAATTTCAGCTTCATATGTATAGCGGTTTTCGTAAAAACTATGAATTCCCGTTTGTCCCCTTCCCGTGGGAATTTCGGGAAATCCGTTTTTAGTCCTCCCTCGCTGTCCCCAATGAACATATATGCCCGATTTCAGCTTCATATGTATAGCGGTTTTCGTAAAAACTATGAATTCCCGTTTGTCCCCTTCCCGTGGGAATTTCGGGAAATCCGTTTTTAGTCCTCCCTCGCTGTCCCCAATGAACATATATGCCCGATTTCAGCTACATATGAATAGCGGTTTTCGTAAAAAATATAGAATTCCCGTTGGTCGCCTTCCCGTGGGAATATCGGGAAATTCTTATAGCCTATGTTCATCCAGGTCCAATAAGGATTCTAACGGTGAAAGAATTTTTGAAATCGGTCCAGTAGTTTTTGAGCCTATTCATTACAACCAAACAAACAAAGTTTTCCTCTTTATAATATTAGTGTAGATACAGGAAGCTATGATTTCTTACCAAAAAGTAGCACTGCGACGGTAGCATGAACTGTATGAGAGCAACATATCTCAGTTTTTTGCGACAAATCCATAGAGCTATGTAATTGGACAAAATAAACTGCAAAGCACTTCTTTCAGCGCAAATTCATCCAGTCCTCGCTCAAGAATGAGTGTCTGTTCTTACTTTAATTTCCACCTCAGTTTTTACACTTTTATTATACAGGCTGTTTGTGACAGCCAGGAAAATATTAATACCACGATTTCGGACCATGATTGTGAGGCGGAACACATTGAAAATTTTCGCAGGAAAATTCCAAAATTTTCCTACATTTTTTTCATATTTTCACGAAAAAATATTTTGGTTCGTTTAATTAGGCCTTAGATAATGACATAAAAATAAAATTTTACCCAAAAGATGATTTAAAAAAAAAGTTGCCCTCGAAAAAGCTCAAATAAGTGATCAACTCCAATGGAGAGTCACAAGTGATAAAAAAAAACAGCAATGTGTCACAAAATACCCAATTAGCTCATTTAATTAGTCACAGGATCGCCCGATACAATTGGCGCGAAGAGCGAAGTATACTGATAACCAAATCAAAACTACATTTCATGCGAATAATAACACTGTCGTATAACTCAACACAATGGTACATGTTCAGCATTTTAGTATTTGCCTGGCTGTCACCCACACCCTGTATAGCTCTGTGGATTTGACGTTGTTATGTGAGATATCTAGTTCATGCGCAGATATTCTACAAATATTTTAGGCTAAGATTAACTTCCTGTTATTACAGTTACAAAAGTATTTCTAGTACATATAGACCAACGCAGTTGGCTATAGGTGTATGCGTGTAAATAATTCAAGGCAGGAAAGCATACGTGGAATCACAAAATAGTTGCATTCGTAATCCGGTAGCGCCACTGTATACGTTTAATTCAAGTTGTGAAAGCTGAATCTATTAGTTTGTGTATTCGACGCGTACAAAATGGAAGTATGGGTGTCGCTTTCAGTGAAACAATATGTACCGGGAATTCCCAGATTCTCTAGACGAACTGTGTTACCAGTATTATAAAATTAGCAATAATGTGGGTTATTTATTAATATTGAATGCAAGTACAATAAAATAAATATAAATACATGATTTATCTACCTAGTCATTAGGTACATACCATACTTAATTAAGTTACTATTATAAGTAACATATATTATCAAAAATTATCACGGTTATTAAATATTTCTATAATGATATAACCCAAATTCGTTTATGATTTTATTGAAATACTGGTGGACGCCCGCGACTCCGTCGCCATCCATCCATGTCGAAATTATCGGGATAAAAACATTTTCCCGGGATAAAAAGTAGCCTATATGTTAAGTGGGACTTGTCACAATATATTCATGAAAACTGCATCGAAATCGATTCAGCCGTTTCTGAGATTAGCGTGCACAAACGCACAGACAAAAATTTAAAAAATCATTATTTTGGGTACTATTGCATTGATAAAGGTCTCCAATAATATTTTTTCTCATATATCTTCCATGTACAGACAGCGATCCGTTACATTTTTATTGTATGTATAGATTGTGTGTTTACAATACTCTGAGCATTCCAGAAGATGTGTTAATTTTCAGGACTTTCTCGGCTGCGAGTGAGCCTATCCTTCTAAAGGTGGGTTCCTACGGTCCGTGATATTGCGGACCGACGCGCACGAGCGCGCACCACGGACCGTGGGAAACAGAGCGTCCGTGGTAATGCAGACGCGTCCGTCTCGGTGCGTCTAGATCCGTTGTGATAAATGTAGGCGGACGCGGACCAGCCCGCACCGACACGCACCGTGGGATAGGGTCGTCCGTGGTAATTGCAGACACGTCCGTGGCGGTGCGCCCGATCCATGGCGAATGGATAGCTCCAGACGTGGTGCGCGCTCGTGCGTGCTCGTGCGGAGATGTCTGTAGGCGACCACATAAAAATTGACGACCATGTCGACGGCTGCATGGATGCAATAGCGATTGTGGTAGTATAGTAGTCTAATGGCATTTTTGAATACTCGTACACTCGCCCTTGAATACACTTCTGATTTTTTTTAGTATTTGCCCAGATAAAAAAAATGCTACTTTATTCAAGACCTAATAGTTTTATTATTTAAATACTAAACTTTCCCTAATCTTACTTGAGGTAACAGCGATTACGGTTTTTTGAAGAAAAGTGCTTTTATACACTTCACAACACATTAAAATTACACATTACAACTTGGATAAGCCTTTAACAGTAATTTACCTATACAGGGTGTTTGTGACAGCCAGGCAAATATTGATATGGCGACTTCAGACCATGATTCTGAGGCGAAAATCACAGAAAATTTTCGCAGGAAAATTCGAAATTTTTTCGGCATTTTTTCCATTTTTCAGGAAAAAAATTGTGTAGCTCATTTATGTAGGCCTTAGATAATGACTTAAAAACAAAATTTTAACCTATGGATGATTTTCGAAAAGAAAGTCCCAAAAATTTCAAAATACTAATGAACCCCATTGGATAGTCACAAGTGATTTATAAAACAGCAATGTACTCGTATCACACAATAACCAAATAAGCTAATTTAAATAGTCACAGGATCACCCGATACAATTCGCGCGGAAAGCAAATTTTGCGGATAATCAAATTAAAAATATTTCCTGGGAGTAATAACACTGTCGTCATAACAATGGTACTTGTTCAGTGTTTCATTCAGTATTTGCCTGGCTGTCACACACACCTTGTATGTCTACTGGGTGATTTTTGGTCGTCAACGCTCCCGAAAACTACGGAATCTCATCATCACGATGATTTTCTCCATGGAAGGCATACCTGGGAAATGTCTGGTTTGCATAATATTAGGGTCCAAAGTTAAGTAAATAGACTACGGTTTTCTGCATTAATGCACATTGACGCGTGTAGCAAGATTTTTCTCGAGAAATAATTAATATCTGTCTATGAAAAAATTAGTATAAACACTGGGCACTATAAATTTCGCCCGATCAAGTAATAAAAAATATATAAAAAATTTACATCGTTTTCCAGCATTTTTTTCGACATAAACTTACTTAATTTGATATATAGATTACGTACCCTTCGTTAAGGGTGGCAACGAAAAAACATCCTGTATACAGGATGTAACAAAAAGGTTATGTTAAGCAAAAAGCTATGTAAATAGCCCACTATAGAGAACCTATCCACAAAATTTGAGATCCGAAATCACATGTTTATTTTTCCCAATAGTATGGAGAATTTTTAAATATCTCAGGAATTTTCATACAATCTTGAAAAGGAGCTTATAGTCGTGCTTCAAACTATTTCGAGTCCGCTGTACAAAGTATGTACCTACTGTAAATAAACAACTTGTCCCAAGTTGTTAATAAGGTTTTTATAGAAATATTATCCTAGTTTTCTTAGACATAAAGAACATAAATGAAATTGTATAAGGCGTTACAATTCGGAAGTTCAAACATTCACTATGGGTGCGCCCACCACCGGGCCCTACACCCTCCACTGACGGTGTAGGGCCCGGTGGTGGGCGCATCCATAGTGAATAAAGAACATAATCGTGCTACAAAATAAATACCTTCAAGTATTCCATGGGTTACCGGGCACCGATGCCTAGGTACTAAAGTATTTCAGAGAAAATAGTCCTTATTTCAATAAGGCTGCGTGTTATAATCCCGCTGGCAAAAACAATACTTTTTTTCTTTGAAAGTATTTTCTTTCAGTTAGCGCGATTCTACACCTTAATAGATATAGCCTAAGGTTTAATTTATCACTACGATACTTGTAACGTAAAGTCTTCCACGTATTTCGGCCCAGACCGCCGACGACCACGGACGGGCACGCACCGTGGGATAGTCTCGTCCGTGGTGCGCGTTCGTCCGTAGCCGTCGGCGCGTCCGCGTCCGTCTGCAATATCACGGACCGTAGGAACCCACCTTAAGAGCGCCTTCACACTAACGTTTGTCCATCGTAGGCGTTCGATAGACAAACGCTAATGTGAAGGTACTTTAAGGTGATTTCCCATTTCTTTAATAGTGAAAAAGTACCGTTAAATCAGTGACGTGTTATAATTCATATAAGTGTAAAATATACCTAATGTAATGAGGGATTTTCTGACAACTATTAAAAGTAAAAAAAAAAAAAAAAATCACCTGGAGAGATGGCGAGAGCGCATCACATACCCAAATCCCCCCACCTCACCCCTCAACCAAAGACATCATTAGTTCCTAAACACTATAGATAGACGAAGCAGACTATAGTGTGCTGTACACGTCCGACTAAGAATCGGCCCGCTTGGAAAAACAAAGATATAGCAGATACCTACCTTAGCATTGCTTGCATCTCTGCTAAATTAAAGGTATTAAATAAATATTCTACTACACGAGGGTTAATAGTTATAGTAGCTATAGCATTTAATAATATGGGATGGGATGAAAGGCATATACAAGAGTACGGAGAAGGACATAGACTACATTCTGTAGTTCACGCATATGAAGTCACGGGCAACAGTAGTCATTCATAAATTTAACTTTGTTAAAAAAAAAATTATATAGCTATCATCTCCAAACAAGTAGTAAAATCCAACTTGTTACTTGCTAGGTCTCCTACTCGTATGCTATGCTACATCATCTTTAGAAAACCGACCGGATTATTTATTGTCGGCTGTACACAGTCTGGGTGTGTAGCCTTTAGTCATCAGTGCACAGTCTATTCACGGAACTATTACTATCCTTCAAGCTGGGAGAGGTGAGGTGGGGGGGATTAGGGCAGGTGATGGTCCAGATGGACCGATGACTTGAAGAGGGCGGCTAATAGTGACTGGATGGTAAAAAAACGGGCAATCACGAGTCGGACTTGCGCACTGAAGGTTCCATACAAACCTGTTTTATTATATGATATGATGATGATTTTATTATTCATTTACAGCCCTGAGAAGTCCACTGTTGGACATAGGCCTCCCCCAACAACCTCCACTCCGACCGGTCGGAAGCAGCCTGCATCCAACCGACGCCCGCAACCTTGACCAGGTCATCCGTCCACCTCGCGGGTGGCCTTCCCACGCTGCGCTTGCCGATACGTGGTATCCACTCTAGAACTTTCCGACTCCATCGGTCATCAGTTCTTCGAGCTATGTGCCCTGCCCATTGCCACTTCAGCTTGCTGGACCGTTCAGCTATGTCGGTGATCTTTGTACGTCTGCGGATCTCCTCATTTCTGATTCGATCACGCAGAGAGATCCCAAGCATAGCTCTCTCCATCGCTCGCTGTGCGATCCTGAGCTTTTTTATGAGGCACATAGTTAGAGACCACGTCTCGGCACCGTAGGTCATCAGCGGTCATCACCATCATGATTTTATTATATGATGTCACAAAAAAATTACAGTTTTCGCAATTTTTTTATTTCGCCTTTATCTGTGCTATATGACGTTGGTTCGTACTAAATTTCAAGATTCTGAGTTCACGGGAAGTACCCTGTAGGTTTTGATTCCCAGGCAAAGTAGAAAATGCGGAAAGCGGCATAAACGGCTGTATCTTTTGATTGCGTTGGCTTAGAAGTTTGATTTTTACAGCTCCAAGGGACCGTAGACCTGAGTATTTGATATAAATTTCAGCTTGATACCTCTACCCGTTCCTGAGAAAAAGGGTCTTGACAGACGACGGACGGACGGACAACAAAGTGATCCAATAAGGATTCCGTTTTTACCTTTCGAGGTACGGAAATCTAAAAAGGGAAATTGAGCTGTGTGGCATGCTCTGAGGGAAGCCTACATCCAGCAGTGGACTGCAATAGGCTGACGGTTGTGCCCCAAAGTTATCTGGGCCAGTGACATATACCTACAGAGGTATAAAAATCGGCTCATTAATAGGTAGGTGTAGTAAGGCCATGGGGGTTTCATTTCTGAGACCGAAAATATTTATTAGAGATATTTTTGATTAACCATTAATTTGCATGTCTGCATCTCGAGAAGAAAGAATATTTTAAATTTTCCACTTGCAACATATACAGGATGTAAAAAGACAAGAATGTTTTTTTAATACCTCGTATTCTTTGTAAGGTTACGATCATTTTCTTCTATGGAACCAACCCTGGGAAATGACAAAAAAATATGAAAAAATACTGTCATTTTCTTGCAAGCAATGTATTCGTTTGATGCGCAAAGTACAAATGTACCTACAAAACTAACATTATAACATTTTGACATGGTATCTTTGAAAAAAAATGTTTAAACCTATTTCAGATGGATTTATGTAGAAAAAATTATAATATTGATGTAACTTTGGACCTCAATATCTTGGAAACCCGTGGTTTCCCAGGGGTACTTCCATAGAAAAAAATGATCATGATGTTACAAAGAGCACGAGGTATTAAAAGAACAAAGTTGTCTTTTTACACCTGGTATATGTACAGGTAGATATTAAAAACTTACCTTTTTTTTGCTGCAAGATTAAGATTCTCACACCTTTAGTAGGTAGTATAGTGTTGATACTTGAAAGACACTTTGCTGCAAGATTAATGCTAGGAACCTCAGACAAACTAACCCAACATACCTATAATATACCTTTACTAATTATTATAGAATAACCGTAGTGTTCTGATGTCAAGTCCTGTGCTGGCCTAGATTTTTACAAAACGCGTATAAACCCCTTTCAAGGCATACTCTAATTATTAATATTACGAGCCTTTACATAGGCTTGGCAGTGAAAGTTTTTATTTGCTTCGCAATACGTTCAATAGATTTTGGGATCGGCGTAATATGACGAGCAGCCCCCCAATTCTCTTAGAGAAAAGAAAGCCGAAACAAAACCGTTGCTAAAGCACGGTACTAAGAAATAATTACTTTACGATGAAGTAATTAGACATATTTCAGCACCGGACAGGGTTTTTATAAGTTTTTACTATGCCATGCTCGCGACCGCTGCGTGCTAAAATATACTTTATTACTCAAGCGGTAAATAAGTAAATATTACTGCATTTTGTTAACACATTCATTGCCGCCGACTATGTATTTCCGTTTCCTGGGTTTTCGAGAGGTGCCATGGATTCTTATCAGCATTTCTACACTAGGCGATGAACTGTAGGGTAATGAACCTTTTCACGCGGTGTAACGCTATCGACTCGTAAGCAAAATCTATGTGATTTTACAGTTTGACAATAGTGTAACGGACTACCGAGAGGTTCGTGCTTGCTCCACTGATATCGACATGCTAAGAAAATACGCCGGCAGCGGACGTATAAACCGGTCCGTTGATGGTTTCCGCTGCAATTTTTTGCAGAACGGGGGCGTAGTTATAGGTAGGTAAAGTTGAACTACTTTCATTGAAATAGGGTAAAATTTAGGGAGCGGGCAACCTTGACGCTTGTACCGAGACCGGTAGAGTAAGCATTAGGTATTTACTTACATATGTACATATACTACATCTACCTGGCTAGACAAAGTGACACTATTTTTCCGATCGAATCGATAGAGGTTTTTCTAAGAACATTAAAACTAACTTTTGAGGCAACTTTTTTAAGAATATTAGTTACCTAATTAGATAAACAAGTAGGTTTATGCCCAGCTTTTATTTTTCTTATAAGTACTTATTATATTTTAATTATTAATCCATCCCAACTAATATTATAAATGTGAAAGTCAGTCTAAGTCGCGGGCAACAGCTAGTTATACTCGTATTATAACAGAAGCCGCCAAAAATAGTCATTATCGTTCAAAAATTTACATATAGGGGAGAGTTGGATATTACCGCGCGGTTGATAATTCCGCGCATCAGCATATATCAAAAACCATCCACTAGTTTTGCGATACAGTGCATAAACATCGAAGCTCGACATGTCTACACCCTACCCCGAGCATCGCCGGTACTTTCCTTTCCGGACGACGATGGAGATAGCATGTCTTGCACAAGTTTTTTCCGTCATTCCTTATAAAATTTCGTACATACTTTTCATAAGAGGTAAGTGATACTATGTTATTATAATACTTTGATACCATAATTTTTTAAAGCTTATACAGTGTAGAATTAATGTTATTTATACGTTTTTACATACTTTAAACTTTTAAATATTATATGAAATTTTAAAATTAAAATGATTAAGTTTGACAATATCAACTATGAAATTATCAACTATGAAAAAAACATACATACAAATCATCATAGTATAATTCAATTTTATTTTCGTTTTAGATGGATAAATCTGTGCCAAGGAATAAGAAGTTATGGGATCTAGAAAATATGAACATTTCATTAAAATATGTAATAATAAAGAATTTAAGATTTTCTTACATATATCGTCATACTTTATATAGGAAGTGATCTATTTTTTCAAACAGGATTTGGGTACCCTTGGGGTTTCCTTATCTTCTTGGAAAAAATCTTTGATTTGTACTTATTTTTTATTATTATTTTTTTGGTTACTTACCCATTTATGTGGGTACTATTTCATCACGGTACCTATTATCGAACCAGTTTGACAATACCACGCTTCTAAAGGTCTTTGTAATTTTACAAAAATTAGTTTCTATTTCAACTTTGGATTTTTTTGTCATACGGTATGTGTACCTGAATAAATGTTCTACTAATTATTGCATGTTGTTTAATTTAATATAAAACGTTTTCCTAATTATGTACCCAAGTCCTTAGGGGCTCGGTAATATCCAACTCTCCCCTAATCATCATTATAAGTATGCATAATTTTATCACGTAGATATAGTTAGACCTCCCCTATGTTTGTTTCTCGTATGGACACAATGATAAATTAAAGTCGTTGTAGTATTGTTTAGGATCTTATCTTTATATGTATTTACATAAGGGTGGATGTAACCCTAACCAGCTAAATACTTACTGCACAAAATTTTTACTCTTACCGGACATAAATTTCAATTAGATTACCTAATATGTATACATCCGCCCCCTGATTACGTAAAAGCAATAGCAAAGCCGAAGCTGCGCGATTGCGATAATCTCGAGTGTGTGCGTGCGCGCAACGAGCGCTCGGCGTCCTCCCGTACCCTGCACCTCGCCCCGCGCACACACACACTCTCAATTATCGCGATTGCGCGGCTTCGGCTTTGCTATTGCTTTTACGTGAACTATAATCTTGCGGTCTTCAAGTGAAAGTGAACCGGTTTTTTTTAGGCAAGCGCGCTCTATCTTAGACTGCAACGGTGCTTACCATCAGGCGCGTTGTGGTCAAGCGTAAGCCTATTTAATATAGTATTTAATAATGTATAAAAAAACGTAATCAGGGAGCCGTATCAATTACATCGGGCATTTGTGTGACTTACAATACGGAATGGTTAGTTGATGTATGCTACATTGCTTTTTTAAATCATCTACCTACATTATACAGGATTTTTTTTGGTTGCCACCTTTTACGAAGGGTACGTACTCTAGACATCAAATAAAGTAAGTTTATGGCAAAATGTTAATTTTTTCGTAAACATTATTAAATTAGTTGATCGGGCGAAATGTATCAACAGTGTTTGTGTTAGTTTTCTTATAGCCAGATTTAAATTATTTTTCGTTAAAATAATGTTAAAATAAATTATTTTTCGTTAATATAATACGCGTCTATGTGCATTTATGCAAAAAAAGTGTCTATTTTCTCAATTTTGGATCCTAATATCTTGGAAACCAGTCACTTCATAGGTATGCTTCCATAAAGAAAAGTGATCGTGATGATGAGGAGATTCCGTAGTATTCGGAAACGTTGACAACCAAAAACCACCCATGTATGTATTACAGGTTAATTTAGAAAGTTTCCGATTTTGCTTGATTTGAACTCATTTATTTGCTTGGATTTCCCTTACACCCTGAATGAATACCCACACCATGTAATCCCTTTGATAATAGTTATACAACTCTGTTTGTGAACTGTCACTGATACAAGAAAATAACATTATGAAATATGATAATTGATGTACCTGGGTATAATAATATTTACCTACAATCAGGGTTCCAAGGAAGATTTAAAAGGTTCAAATAATAGTATGTTATACCTGTACATAATTATAAAATTATTAATAAAGAAAATGGAAAAAATTCTTCACCCGAGTGGGAATCGAACCCACGACCACTGCAAACCGTGCCAGCCGCTATAACCACTAAGCCATTTTACCATGAATTTTACCATCTCTTTTCTAAATTACATATTGGCAACGTTATTCTTCATCCCGATAGCTATACACTAGCCAAATCTCGTCAAACAAAGCTGAATTCCTCAGCACAATGTTTAAAGATGAAACGATCAACCATATCCTAACGGATTACGAGTATATTAATGGAGAAGTGTTTTTATAAATTTATCATAGTCCAGATATTATATATTATAAAATTACCTGTACATAACGCAAACTGTGCAAAGATATGAAATTAACAGCTTTAATTTTATTACACCCGTGCATAAATATGCAATATCTCGGCAATAGTAAAACGAATTTAGGAGAGAGCTAACAACTTGTCAGTGGCCTGCAGTTTTGACTACCTCACTTTAGGAAGGTAATCGAGGTACAGTATAAATACGTATTTATGTTTTGATAACTACGACAAACGTTTTTATGTCACAATGCGATGATACAGTAACAATACCTACATAGTAGTTGAAAATGTGCTCAATCATAGAATATCACATGCCATTGCAATTGGTGTAATTATGAGACTGCGCATATTACTAAAGGTGATTTTACAACGTAAAATATTATTGATATATTAAATTTTTCGACCTGTGTTTATCCGGGTTTCAATAGAATACTTAATTGTATCAGGCGTCACTATTCGGAAGTTCGATGGACACTAGAATACATCAGTTGCATCGTGATTACGTGGCTGTGAGATCTCCTACAGTTCCATCCCATTTCGGGAAAACAACCATGTGTATATGTATCTATGTACGAGTATGTAACTCTTCCGTTACTGACTGACTGGCAATACATAGTAGAAACAATTTGTGTTTATTCTTGGCAAATATAGGCGAGCACTCTCTATAGGAGAGTATAAGAGGATTTCTTTTAACTCCCATATGAACGAAATAAATACTTCTTTTAAGGGTTTGTTAATCACAGCATATATATTTTTAATTAATTAATGCTGACTAACGACTAAAATAGAGGCAAAAAAATTCCAAACTTTGTGATTGTCATCAATGTTTGCTCTCTCAATCTGTGTGAGCCTTTATTTTGCTTTGATGAAACTATATAAAGAAAATACCTTACATACCGCATTTAGTCATTAAATAATTTACTATCAAATAGGCAGAGTTATAAAAAATAAACCATGCAAGTGGAAGAGCAGTTGTGTGATTACAAAATATTACGAAAGGAAAATATTGAAATAGAGAAAGAAAAATTACCGGAAAATGTTCAAGCTACCATAATTAAGATTATCAAAAACGAAGGTTACACTAATTACTCCATAGATTTGAAAAATATTTCAACAAATGGCGGTAATTATTTGGGACTTCTTTATGTGGTTGACGTAAAAGGGAAAACTGCAAGCGGATTCAAAGAAACTAACTTATTTGTCAAATTGATAATACGTAATTGCGAGAACGTAACATTTTTTTCAGTACAAGATGTGTATTTAAGTGAAATATACTACTATAATGAATTAGCTTCAATATATAACGAATTACAAGATGATGCAGCTGTTCCAGATCAAAATAGGTTTAATATTGTGAGATGCTATGGTACATCTGGTGCAGAAGCTATTGTTTTAGAAAATGTGGTTAAAAAAGGTTACAAGACTCTTTACAGGATGGATGTACCATCGATAGAATTCATTAACTTGTCAGTTATTGAGTTGGCCAAGATGCATGCAATGTCCTTTGTTCTCAAACTTAAGAGACCTCAATATTGCAAAGATAATATCACAAGCCGAAAATATTTATTGAACCTTAATGAAGATTTCAGATCATATTTTAAAGATAGTTCAGTAGCAACTGCCATGGAACATTTAAGCGATGAATCAAGAAATATAATTGAAAAATATGTACCCAAACTTTTAGACGTTACTTTCGAAATCTTGAATGATCGTAGTTCTCGATCCTGCTGTCTATGTCATGGTGATTTTAGGGTGAATAATATTCTAGCGAAAGAAATTGTGAGTATGAAAATGGTGCCTACAATATTTTTAAAAATTACTTTGCCTATACTTAACAAACACTATTTATGTATATCGGACTGTATTTGTTTTATTCGTGTTAAAATAACTCATAGAAAAAGTTTGTACGCTATCTGATTTTGTCACTACTTTACTTTGAATTATAAATCTATACTTAATATATATATTATAATATTATAAAGCTGAAGAGTTTGTTTGTTTGTTTGTTTGTTTGAACTCGCTAATCTCAGGAACTACTGGTCTGATTTGAAAAATTCTTTCAGTGTTAGATAGCCCATTTACCAAGGAAGGCTACAGTCTATACAACAACCTGCCCGGCTTCGCACGGGTACAACGCCCCCTCACGCGGACGAAGTCGTGGGCGGCTGCTAGTGTACAAATATATTTCTAATCATACAGAAAACAAAGGTATATACGAGTAATACAGGATGTTTTTTCGTTACCACCCTTAACGAAGGGTACGCACTCTATACATCAAATAAAGTAAGTCTATGCCAAAAAATGCGGAAAAACGATGTAAATTTTTTTGATTTTTTTTTATTACTTGATCGGGCGAAATTTATAGTATTCAGTGTTTATGCTAGTTTTTTCATATTAATTTTTTCTTGTGAAAAAATCTTGCTACACGCGTCAATGTGCATTTATGCAGAAAAACGCAGTCTATTTTAATAGTAAACTCAACTTAACCCTAATATTTTGGAAACCAGACACTTCCCAGATATGCTTCCATGGAGAAAAATGATCGTGATGATGAGGAGATTCCGTAGTTTTCGGGAAGGTTGACGACCAAAAATCAACCTGTATAATTTGGTGTTAAGAAAAAACATTTAAAATCACATAACTACAGTCAAACACTTTTACTCCATAGGTGTTATGACTTATGTTAATTTACTTACTATTTCAATATTTTCCAGGATGGCGTAGTTACCGACATAATACCCGTTGACTACCAAACAATATACTACGGATGTCCAGTAAATGATCTTATCTACTTTATAGCTCTATCTACTGACCGCGAATTTAGACGAAAGCATCTAGAGAATATAAAAAATCTGTACTACGATACTTTGGAATCGTTCCTAAAATATTTCAACCTAGATTGTGAATTAATGTTTTCGAGGGAAGAATTTAAGAGTATTTACAACAAAAATTGGCCGTGGGGCCTTTATACGTGCATTATGGTATATCCGTTTTTATTTGCGGACGAGGAGAATGTTCCAGAAATTAATAGTGAGAGCTTTTTGAAATCCAAAGTCAAAGTAACAGCTGAATATAAAGTAAGGCTACAAGAAGCAGTAGATGAATATATAGAAATGGGCTGTTTCGATTGAATAGGGATAGACTACGCTGAAGATAGTTTATTATTACTTTAATCATGATACCTGATGTGGGGCTTCTCTAGAATACATCAGCTGCATGACTTTCTTACCCGTAAGAGCCGACTAAGGAATTTGGGGGCGATGTCTCAAGGGCGATGAACTAGCAACTTGCCACTGATCCTTAACATCTGACCCCGCCATTAGGATCTCCCCGTGATTCTGCACTTCTGGCTACCCCATTTTCGGTTACACAACCGTGTATAGGTATGTAATATACAGGGTGTAAAAAGACAACGTTGTTTTTTTTAATACCTCGTATTATTTGTAAGGTTACGATCATTTTCTTCTATGGAACCAACCCTGGGAAACTACTAAAAATTATGAAAAAATGTAATTTTATTGCAAGCAATGTATTCGTTTGATCCGCAAAGTACAAATGTGCCTACAAAACTAGCATTTTGACATGGTATCTTTGAAAAAAATGTCTGTTAACCGATTCCAGATGGATTTATGTAAAATAAATGCAAATATTAATGAATATTTGGACCTTAATATCTTGGAAACCCGTGGTTTCTAAGGGCTTCCATAGGAAAAAAATATCGTGATGTTATAAAGAATATGAGGTATTAAAAGAACAACTTTGTCTTTTTACACCCAGTATGTAAAAGAAGTAAGTACCTCTACTTAATTCTACTTAATGATTGAATACTCGTCCGTAATTAACATAAAAATTATGTTATTTTCATAAGAAAGCCATCAAACTAGTGAGGAATTCAATGGTATTTGTGATAAGAAATCACGATTTTTGAGTCCCGCCAGATAGAAGAAAGTGAATTACATATTAATTTTGAATGAGCCTATCGCCGCTTCATCTAGCAATCCAGTAATGATCCTAGAGAAAAGAGTGTAACGTCTACGCTTACGTGTACGCATCCGGTGTGCTCGAGGCTTAATTCATTCATCTGAGGTAATGATAGTGTTTGCGTACGTCAGAATGAAATTATTATGTAAAACCTTCATGTTTTTTTATGAATTTATATTATGTAATGTGCAGTTTATTTGTTTTGACATTATTTAGTTTTCGTTTTGTTCATCGTGACTTGTAAAAAGAATATACTTACCTACATTCAGTGTTAAAAAACTGTTTAACTTTGATTTGTAAGTATAGAGTTATTTACTGTTCTGAAAATAGGTATAATGTAAACATTATGTTCATACAAATGTAGGAAATAAAATATTTGCTAATGCTAAACAAGTAGTTTTTTTTATCAAAATGTTTATTTTCATATCCAATATTTAATTAAGATTATTTGACGTGGATTCCAAACCGAGATTTGAACTGAAACCTGAAACTAAATGGAAATGAAACTAAATGTACATGCAGGTCCGGCCCGCCCATACGGCGAACGGAGCAGTCGCTCCAGGCGCCAAATCCTAGAGAGCGCCTAAATGGTAAAGATATAGCTATATATTATTAAGAGCAAACAGGAGAGGCGCCATAATTTGATCTCGCTCCATTCTAAAACTTACTTCGGGCCGGCGGCGCTGTGTACATGATACAACAACTCTCTTAAAATTGTATCCAAAGTTTAGGTTTTTGCTTTATTTGATGGAGTTTAGGTTTTCTTCGAATAATAGACTTGAATACCGAGGCCTAAACAGCCTCTTATTTACACGCACTGCTGAGTAGACTGTAACAAATAATCTATAATATAAAAATGAATCGCTAAATGTGTTGGTAAGCGCGAATCTCGAGAACGGCTGAACCGATTTCGCTAATTCTTTTTTTAGCATATTCCTTGAAGTACAGAGATGGTTCTAACGGAGAGAAAAATTAAAAAAATGCCTGAATATGTCTATAACATTCCTTTTCTACATTCCCATACAAACAATTTGTTCGAAATTTGAAAGTCCGGGAAGGCAAAACAATTGGGTGACGTTAGTTCAAAGGTGTGGGAATGTCTGTCGGGTCCGCTAGTATAATATAAAAAATGACTATTGACGTATAAGTTATACCAGTGTATGTTATATTTCTTGTCAAATAATAATTTTATTTGTCAGGTCTCCTCTTCAGTGCGTCACCTATACACAATACAAATAATTTCATATGGTCTGAAACGGTAAAATTATTAAGCTATTTTCTTCGATTGCTAGAACAGTTTGCCAGCGTTTTCATCTGCATGAGATTAGTTTTCTATATTGTAAAATGTATGTCTAATACCTACATAAACCTTCCTGCTGAATAAATATACTGGATCACAAAAAAAAAAACCGAAATCGTAGGTATAACCACAGAATAACAAACACCTAGTTGTAAAATTTACCCATATGCCTAACAACAGGGTGAATATGACTCATAAAGGAGATGAATAAAAAGTTGCTTCAGAAGTGTCTGTGTTCATGGTGAACGTGTTATTCTATGGCCACGGTATATATAGGGCAAAAAGCGACTTTGTTTTTACCCTGACTGACTGACAAAGGAGTGGTATTGTATGTTATAGACTCGAGTATAACAATTTTTACGACTCGTTACGTCACGAAGTGTCCGATTTGTTGGCGTCCTCTTCATAGATGGATCATGAAGTAAATACAAAGGGGACATACATAATGCCCCTCTTTCCACTCCGACCGACTGGACCAATCAACTAGTTGTTACGAATAGATCTCAACTGTGGTATTTGTTCTAATGAAACCAACTAGTTCGGATGTGCATGTAAATATGCGCCCGCTAAGTCAGCACATACATACATGCATATACACACGGCATTGTCCCCAAAATGGGATAGCTAGAACTGCAGCATAACTAGAGAGATTCTGCAGCCACGACGGTCTATCTATCTATCTATTCTAGTAAAGCCCCGAATCAGCACAGGGTCTATCTTGTACATAATAATATGTAGTGCGAACCACTAGGTAACATTTAATTTATCTGCCACTTACTCCCATTTCAATTCACCGAATGTCTTGGGTCGAATTCTTATGTTAAGTAACTTGTGAGTGAGTGTATACCTATTTTTATTTATGTCTTCCACATTTGTAATGGCAATATGTTCTTTGAACAAACTTTGTTGCAATACCTCCATTTCTTCCTCATCCTCCTCCACGTATTTCTTCCATGGACTTATCCAGAGTTCTATCAAAAGTAATCTATTATCGAGAAGTTACTTCGCACAATGTTTTTTCGGAGGACCCTTGAAAACATGTTTGCGAAAACAGTCTTGATTGATGGCATTGTTAGGAGGCAGACTGGGGCAGGCTGGTCGAAAGAGGGAATTTTAATATAACATAACTTCAAATAGTAATTAAAATTTGTGTTTATACTACTCACATTATACACTGTGTCATACTCACAAATATTTGTACGAATCAGCTATATAAGTGTATTTATATAGCTGATTCGTACAAAGCTGCCATAGTTGGCAGTGGACCCCGCCTGCCTCGCTTTAGGTCCTGTTTTAGAATCCCGGTAGTTGCGAACATTAATATGTTGAATGTAATGTTAGTTCCCGAGTTGTGGATGTTTCCATAATTATGTATGTTTATATTATCATCATGATCATCAGCCTATTGCAGTCCACTGCTGGACGTAGGCCTCCCCCAGGGATGCCACAAGACTGCCATGAGAGGTATTTGCCCATAGTCACCACGCTTGGCAGACGGGTTGGTGACCGCAGTTTGTATTTTGGACTAGTAATATTGTCAACACGGGAGGCGCTGCTGCCCACCTCCCGGGAACCCTTAATCGCCTCGTACGATACCCACGGGCAGACATGGGGTGGCACGAATTCTACTCTGCCGGCCCCACGCGGCCAATGTTTATATACTGTGGCTTAATACCTTACCTGCAATATAAGACATTAGGGATTAGTTTTATATATAAAAAAGTATGTGAAATATTCAGTAGGTATTGTTGAAACTATGCCCTCCCCAGTCCCTCACAGATATACGAGTATACTCGTGTATGAGTATAATTTATGTCCTATAAGTTCATATATATTCCAATCAATAATTTTTTACATTATGTCTTTCTTTATAGATACCCTGCAATAGTTTCTACAATGAGAAGACAACAGGCCACCAGACATCCCGCTAACATGTCACCTTGACTGCCCATTACAACACAAACATGTCCCCAAGCATCGCTCAAACACATCTGAAGCTAACCCAAGAATGGCAGCTAAAAACACCGCGACGGAAAATCCCCACCAAATTCAAAATGAAAAGCTCCATACTCCTGACCATAGTCTACCTAGCCTTGCTGCCTTATAGTTCCACGTTAAGCTTACCGAATGGCGATCCTGCCCCGGGGAGGTCACCTGGACCACCTCCCGAAGTTGATAATGACGAAATTATTAAACCTGATGGTTACAACGAAAAGTTAGTGACAGTAGCACCGGATGATGTAGCATATGATGAAACAACAACTGTATATGATATTGAAGTTACGTCAGTTAGTGATGTGGTTAGTGAGACAGTGGGTGATGCTTGTGCCTTCGCTAGGATCACCAGTGATAGTGATGAGATAGTGACTGTCGGTGTTGAGGATAGTGAGGTTAACCTGACGATTACGCATCCTGTGTTTGAAGTAGATGAGCTGGTAAAGGGAGTCGTCTATGATGGTAAGTGTTTAGAAAGTATTTTGGATAAATATTAATCTTTTTTTTTATACAGAGTGTTTTTTCGTTGCCACCCTTAACGAACGTATTCTACCTATATACCTATATATCAAATAATGTAAGATTATGCCAAAAAATGCTGGGAAACGATGTACCAAAATTTTTTGGAAAAAATTAATTCAATTACTTAATCGAGCGAAATGTATAGTGTCCAGTGCTTATGCTAGTTTTTTCATAGACAGATATTAATTATTTCTCGTGAAAAAATCTTGCTACGCGCGTCGATGTGCATTGATGCAGAAAAACGCAATCTATTTATTCAACTTTGGACCCTAATATCTTGGGAACCTGACACTTCCCAGGTGAAAATGATCGTGATGATGAGTAGATTCCGTAGTTTTCGGGAACGTTGATGACCAAAAATCAACCTGTATGTATAGGTAATATGAATCTTAAAATGTACAATATTTTTTCTTGCGATCTAGCTGAAAGTGTTATCTA
Source organism: Carposina sasakii (assembly GCA_014607495.2). NCBI lineage: Eukaryota > Metazoa > Arthropoda > Insecta > Lepidoptera > Carposinidae > Carposina > Carposina sasakii. The sequence goes on along the minus strand of CP053155.1, from coordinate 2,306,879 downwards.
GGTATCTAGCTGTTAATGTTCTTCATTTTCTATATCGATAACCTCATGGAGAAACTTTCAAGTCTCCTTTTTTGTGAATTCCAAAATTTTCATAAACTGTTAATCTTCTGCATTACAACTCGAACTTTATGTTTATTCAAATCGTAGAGATCAAAGAGAGTATGCAGAAAAGTTCCGCTATGTGAAGCTCTATAGAATCCTAGAGAGTGAATGCGGTCATGCGTTTAAGTAATTCAGTGTGCAGTATTTACTACACTGCACTGAGCCTCTATATTGTATTTTAAACTGAACAGAGGAGTTATACAATGCGCTAGTGGATGCCCACGATTTCGCCCGCGTAATCTTTAGAATTCCTGTTTTGACGTGAAACGTCTTTAAAATCGCGCCGAAACATACGGGTACCAGGTTTAAAAACTGGACCGTAACCAAAACGTCTATATCATCGTACCTTAATAATTAAAAAACTATTAGTCTTAGAAACAAAAATGTGGTGTAAATATTTCACTTATATAGTCAGCTCGCTGTTATGACATTGAGTTCGTGTCGGGGTCAAGCGGGGCGGCGGGGGAGGGATACTGCGATAACTGTGCGAAACCGGCGCTCACGCTTGTTTCTATTCAGTGTAACTCGTGACTCCGACTTTATAGCGTGGTGATTCTTTCGTGTGTTTGTCAAGTTTATTTGAACCGATTGATTTATACAAAAATAAGTGTAATTTGGACAGTATTTATATCTATACTAATATTATAAAGCTGAAAAGTTTGTTTGTTTGTTTGTTTGAACGCGCTAATCTCAGGAACTACTGGTCTGATTTGAAAAATTCTTTCATTGTTAGATAGCCCATTTACCAAGGAAGGCTACAGTCTATACAACAACCTGCCCGGCTTCGCACGGGTACAACGCCCCCTCACGCGGACGAAGTCGTGGGCGGCTGCTATTTAAAATAACCAGAAAGTGACAATAAATATATAAACATTTGCTATGTATTTTATGTTTCTATTACGTACCTGTTCTTTTTTTATTAAAATACTTAAAACAGCGTCCATCTTGTTTTCATTTCAATCTTTTACTTTAAAAGCGATTCGCTAACATAGACGTTTCACGTTAAAACCAACGGCCGTGTGCCCCGACACAGCCCCACCCGCTTTTTCACATTTCCGTGGCCGTTTCGGAAAATTATTTCTTATTGGATGCCTACGTCATACAAAGAACATACCCTCCAAGATTTAGGTCCCTAGGATCAGCGGTTAAGGCTGTTCATTGATTCATCATCAGTCATTAAGGAAAAAGCATTTTATGTGTCTAGATCAATCAGCGTCGCCTTTTATAGGTATATACCTATAGATAAGGAACTCTTGAATTCGAAACCTTATCCTTCGAGAATTTTCGTCATCTCTGGTCCAATTTCAAAATTAAATCCAGAATCTCAGCAGCATAAACTTCCCTATAATCAAGTACAGGAGTTCAAATTAATGATTCATCTGAAGTTTCAGCTTTCCTAACACTTAACAGTGTCGGATTTGGGTGGAAGTTTCTACGTTGTTCTCGGTGATTGCCTTGATCTCGGAAAGCGTAATTATGGTTTACGAAAGCTGTCTTTATGCATTTTTATGCCTTCTATGCTAGTATGTGCGGACAATGTTTTAGATTAAAGCTAGTTCTATAGGATATATTTACAAAAATCACGTTGAAATTGGTTCCGATCGATATTTACAATAAGAGCTTTTTCTTATCTGAAGGATAAAGTCAATGCTCCATCGAGGGTTCGCCCACCACTTTCATCATAATCGACAGTGGAAAGGTAAAAACGCTAAAACGCCACCAGGCTTGCACCATATCAATGTTTGCGCCTACCAAGATTTGAACCCAGGACCTATGGCGTCGCAGGCAGGGCCACTACCTACTACACCGATCAGTCGTCAAAATTATCAAGATACTATCAACTTTATCCTTCAGATAACCTATCTGACCATTGGAGTTATCGGTCCCAAACTAATAAAACATAATATTGATAATCTATTACAGTATAGCGTTAAGTATAGCTATATGTTTATATGATTGTCTGTCCCAGGTCACCTAATGTAGCCGGGTCAATGAACCCGTATCGATGACCTGCCGCGGTCGTTAATCTTTCCACCGTGGTCTGTGTTGGAAACACCTCACGGCAACGGAAGGACGTTTATCCTGAATTTTTAAAAGCTTTTTAAGGATAAAAGCTAGGCTTATAAGCTTTGGATACATGATCGAGGCTTTTATAAAAAGGTGCCTTGGTGGCAGACTTCTTTTATAATGCCAGATAGAGTGTCTCTTTCTATAAGAAGGTGTTTTTTTGTTATGTTTCTTTTATCGTGCCAGGTGGAAGGGTATATCTTTGCGTGAATAATTTTAAATAAATGCTTTTCCTTCATGTAAAATTTTTATAACCTTGCTTCCGTTTCCTAAATCAACAATTCTGTAAGTAGGGTAGAATAAAAAAATTAAAAATTCTGCGCTCAAGATAAAACCTTGATTACTGGGTTTCCAGTAGAGTCCTAAGAAATTCATCTAAATAATGTATAAAAACATGAAAAATATACACATAAAATGGAATGACATGCACATAAAAACCCAATGTATTGACCAATGCATAAAAATAACATAACTCGGCTTCGAAGGCTCATTTCGGCCTGAATTGTAAATTGTACTGCGACCACATGATCCCTATGTATGTAGGTACTATATGTGATCTTATTTTTTTGGGATTATAGAAAATAGTAAAATGAAGAGTGATTTTCTAATATACCTAAGTTATTTTTAAAACTAAGCCATGTATTCCATTATTAGTGGACGCCTGTGACTCAGTATTTGTGGATTGAAAAAAGTCAAAAATTTAATTATTTTTTTTATTAAAAATTAGTCTATGCCCTTTTTCAGACTCTAGGGTACCTACCACTTGGGTACACACCTTGTGTTAATTTAAATATGGTCATTAGTTTTCGCGTGATAGTGCGACAGAAAGACAAACAACTTGCTTTGCTCTACTCCCAAAGTACTTAATTAAGTATTATGAATAACGATAACATTAACCATAATGTTGAATCCTCACTGAAACCCATTACTCATTTGCTATTAAAAAAGTTGAAATGTTACTAATAAAACCAGCAATGAATAGCAGATTGACCCACATCGCCATGATCATCGTCCCCTGCTCCATCAAACTTGGTCCATCTGAATTCAAATTTTATCGTAATTCAATTCAAAAGATCAGTAACTGAGGATTTCTTTGTATTGGCACAAGTCCAACTTGTATCGATTGCTGGTTATGTAAGTGTCACTTATGTAACGTTTCTTTGGACATGGCTTCGGTATTCGATAACTATACGAAGTTATTTCTGCGGTTTGAATTAAGTATCGTGATAACAGTTTTATAGGAAGACCTTGTATATGTTACGGGTAAAGCTGGGTTAGGTGTGGTTATTTTTGGGATTACTCGTAACAAAAAAATGGGTGATAATAGGATACCTACACCAAATTTACCCGGGTAAACTAACATTTAACAAATCGTCATGTGATAAGGGTAGGAAGATGATGATGATAAAGAAAGAAGTAACCATTGAGAGAATAGCAAGTGTAGGTTTCAAAAGCAAAAGTTTCATTTCTCCAGTCCTCAGTGGAAATGCATCCTAATCAACATTTGGCAATCACAGTGCAGTGTAGCAGTTTGGCAAACTGTGCATTTGGCTTGCAGGTAAGTTTACGCCCCTGCCCGTTGGCAGACGGACTTGAACCGATGCTATTTGCATACAACATGCATCAATGTACTCAGGTTCATGTTGCATAAAGCTTAGATAGAAACCATAAATGTTATTCTTCCGTTAATATCGTGATAGTTGCTTTATTGATGGTAAATATGAATCTATAGGTAGTGAAACACGTTTGTAGCACTACATAACACAAAACAAAACCTTCTTAACCATAATGTCCACTTTCTTAAATGACCTCTTCCCAAAAGGACTAAATCACAGAATTACAGGTCGTCCACCTCCCGCAATGGCTACTTAGATTGACCACTCCCCATATCGTCCACTTCCTGCAACGTACACTTCACTTCAGGTCCATTTCCTATGAAGACTACTTAATAAAAACAGGGGTGTTTCTCTCAGGTGAAGAGAGAAACATCAGTTTGTCACTGATCGTTTAAGTATAAGTATAATTAAGTTATGCTGAACGTGATTGCAGGAACTCTTTTATGATGCTGCAGTTCTGGCTACCTCAATTTTTTTCTTTTTTTTTTACAATTAGCTAGGCAAACATTTGACCGCCATCGTGCCTGATGTTAAGCAAGATGCGGCCTAGGGTGGTACATGTTTGCCTAGAAAATGCCTATTCACTCTAGCTTTGAAGAGACCAAGGTTGTAGTGCTCGGGAAATACATCGGCAGGAAGTGCATTCCACTCCTTAGCCGTTCGCATTTTGGGAATCCAGCCGTATGTTATGTCATCAACATCATCATCTTCCTGCCCTTCTTCTTCAGCCTATTGTAATCCACTGCTGGACGTAGGCCTCCCCCAGAGCACGCCACAAGGCTACTGCCACAGGGCAGTAGCCCAAAGTCAGCACGCTGGGCAGGCGGGTTGGTGACCGCAGTGTGTTTTTCTGACTATGTTGTCAGTACGGGAGGCGCTGCTGCCCACCTCCCGGAAACCCTTAATCGCCTCGTATGATATCCACGGGCAGGCAGGGGTAGTGCATACTCTACTCTGCCGGCACAACACGGCTCATTCATTTCATGCAAAATTCATTTTTCTTATAAGTTAATTCTAAATTTTATAAGTAAATAAATCCCTCTTTAGGCTCAATTTACACCGCCGCGGAATGGAACGGAAGCGACTTTTTGCAACGAAATCGTATATAGCATAATGAACTTTATATCATCATCGTCAATTTCCAAATTCCGATACGTCAAATCACCGGAGAATTCTCAAGAATGCGCGAGGATTCCGCGGAAGACGCGCGTCCAATTTTTTGGCTCGTATTTAATTTGTATGTTACACCATTGATATAAAGGTCGTTATGCTATATACGATTACGTAGCAAAAAGTCGCTTCCGTTCCATTCCGCGGCGGTGTAAATTGAGCCGTATATATTAGTATATGGATTAACTTGACCCGATGTATCACAACTGCCAATAAGTTGCCACGATAGAGCAGCGCGTTAGCACAGGCGAGTTGGTTCAGGAAATTAGTTTCAAACACGATTTCTGGAAACTTCCAGCCGACACACGAGTCTTAAACATATATAAAGCAGATTCATAGGAGATGATACAGAGTGGAGGGGGCTTAGATAAATGTTACTATTTTACTAGCGACAGCGAAGTTCGCAAAAATTTTCCAATGGCGAGTTACAGCGGATTGCATGCGGATTACGGGATAAATGTAAGTGCTATTGGTGGATTTGCGAACTTCGACGACAGCGAATCGTAAAATTGATACTTTGTCTAAGTATTGAGTTGTCATGTTGACATGTTTAGATATTACCCAGATAAAGATTTCTTGAGTCACCGGATACCAAATACCTGGTCACTGGTATCTCCAATTTGTCATAAGAAAAAGTTGGAATTTCTCCAAAAAACAGAGATATAAACATCCAGGAACCGAAGTCGGATGACAAGTGAACCAAACCTTAACAAATAAAATAAATAATGTTCGGTGACGTTTACATTGAAAGAGAATTCAAAGGATATTGACCTAAATCGCTGATTATACGGGAAAAAGATAAAAAGATGACTCTGATTGTTGTTAATAAAAAAGGCATATAGGTATATGGTCGAATTGAGAAACCTCCTCTTTCTTTTGAAGTCGGTTAAAATAATGTTATGCTCCTCTTTCGTATTTCTTTCCGAGGGGGTAAAAAAGGGGCTATGTTTGTTTTATCCCAGGAAAATGTTCTTATCCCGGATAATTTCGACATTTTGTTTTTTCTGCAGTCCACGCGGACGGAGTCGCGGGCGTCCACTATATAATACCTACTATATCTAACAACTGCTACAGATACCTTATCAGACAATTTTTTTTGTATTTTATTATAGACTAGTGGACGCCCGCGACTCCGTCCGCGTGGACTACAGAAAAATAAATGTCGAAATTATCCGGGATAAAAACATTTTCCCGGGATAAAAAGTAGCCTATATGTTAAGTGGGACCTGTCACAATATATTCCTGAAAACTGCACCGAAATCGGTTAAGCCGTTCCTGAGATTAGCGTGCACAAACGCACAGACAGTCCCTTCCCGTGGGAATTTCGGGAAATCAATTCTTAGTGCTTCCCGCAGTCTCCGATTTTAGCTTCACATGTACAGCGGTTTTTGTAAAAAAATTGAATTCCCGTTAGTCCCCTTCCCGTGGGAATTTCGGGAAATACGTTCTTAGCGCTCCCTCGCAGTCCCTAATGAACGTACAAGTCTAATTTCGAATTCATATGTATCGCGCTTGTCGTAAACAAATGAATTCCCGTTTGTCCCCTTCCCGTGGGAGTTTCGAGAAATCCGTTCCTAGTGCTTCCTCGGGGTCCCAAATAAACAAATATGCCCAACTTAAGATTCATATGTGTAACCGTTTTCATAAAAAATAATTAATTCCCGTTGGCCCCCTTCCCGTGGGAATTTCGGGAAATTCGTCCTTAGTGCTTACTTGCAGTCCCTAATGAACATCTATGCCCAATTTCAGCTTAATATGTATAGCGGTTTTCGTAAAAATTATGAATTCCCGTTTGTCCCCTTCCCGTGGGAATTTCGGGAAATCCGTTTTTAGTCCTCCCTTGCTCTCCCCAATGAACATATATGCCCGATTTCAGCTTCATATGTATAGTGGTTTTCGTAAAAAATATAGAATTCCCGTTTGTCGCCTTCCCGTGGGAATATCGGGAAATTCTTATAGCCTATGTTCATCCAGGTCCTATAAGGATTCTAACGGTGAAAGAATTTTTAAAATCGGTCCAGTAGTTTTTGAGCCTATTCATTACAACCAAACAAACAAAGTTTTCCTCTTTATAATATTAGTGTAGACTAGTGGACGCCCGCGACTCCGCCCGCGTGGAATGCAGAAAAAACAAAATATCGAAATTATCCGGGATTTAAACATTTTCCCGGGATAAAAAGTAGCCTATATGTTAAGTGGGACCTGTCACAATATATTCCTGAAAACTGGATCGAAATCAGTTCAGCCGTTTCAGAGATTGGCGTGCACAAACGCACAAACAGACAAAAATTCCAAAATTATTTTTTTAAGTACTATTGCGTTGATAAAGATCTCCTATAATATTTTTCATATATCTTCCATGTACAGACAGCGATCCGTTACATTTTTATTATATGTGTGGGATATTGACAAAGAAGAAGACAACAACTGACTTAAACTCGTTTATTTTAATTAAATACACTTTTTACCAACGCACGCACTCACAGCTTGTCTAACCCGCCATCTTAGCCTACTCTCTTCCCTCTCTGTCCCCCACATTCCCTATCTCCCTCACTCTGTATTCTGTTCCATTTCATGCTAATTCCCTACATATGTACAAAGAAAAATAAGAGCAAATACCATATCAAGCCATATCTAGGTCATTTGCACATAGATCTATTGATAAACAGTATTATGACTAACTTGTAGACTTTGTAAAATTAGGCCTTATAGAGTTAGGGCAGGATGAGTTAGAAGCTTGGCTCTGCGTGAGGTCTGATATTTTTTACAGTGTCTGACCATAATGGTCTTGTCTTGGCAACATTTTAAATAGATATATTTGTGGTAGGATAGATATTTAGATGATCCGTTTCCTTAAAAAAAAATTGGAGGTTACTGGCATCAAGTTCTCGAATTTGAAACTTATTTCATATTTAATTCAGTTTTTTCAACAGTTAATTCCAACTGTTAATAAAACTTTGCAATATCATTGACTTTATATGTATAAAGAAGTTTATAAGTTCATAATAATGTGAAGATTTGATTGTTGGTTGATGCCATTGTCTAGTAAAAAAAATGTATAAACGTAAGTCTTATTTATACCTATGTTTATTTATTACCTTAGTTACATAGACATGTTGTATGGTGGGTATGTTAATTGGACTGGTTCCCAGAAGGAGGGAAGCAGCGTCTCCCGTGCCGACAACATAGTCCAAAAAACACACTGCTGTCACCAACCCGCCTGCCCAGCGTGGTGACTATGGGTGAAAACCTCTCTACATATATCAGTAGCCTTGTGGTCTGCCCTGGGAAAGGTCTACGTCCAGCAGTGAATTGCAATACGCTGATATGTGTTATGTATAACTAGGAAATTGAAAGCATTTTAGCAGAAATTACCCCGGGAACGAAAAAAACTGAAATTCCACAGTTTACGCAGACAAAGTCGTGTGCGGCTGCTAGTATAATAATTCAATCTTGAACGTTGATAGCATGATGCAACTCGTTAGGTACATCGTGTTTTCAAGTCTTGCACTTCGGAAGCTTAATGTCATTTGGTACAACTTGTATTGGGACCCTTGATTGTACTCGTATCTCTATGCTGATGCGGGCCTTCACTAGAATACATCAGCTGCGTCTCCATCCGTTCATGTTGTAAGAGTCGACTAAGGAATTTAGGGACGTTCTTTCAGACGATGAGCAAGCAACATGGCACAGATCTGCTATGCTAAACGTGGTTGGGGGATATCCTTCGTAATCCTGCAGTTCTGGCTACTCTATTTCTGGGACACAGCCGTGTATATAAAATAATGTTTTTTCGTTGCCACCCTTAACGAAGGGTACGTACTCTATACATCAAATAAAGTAAGTTTATGCCAAAAAATGCTAGGAAACGATGTAATTTTTTTTTTTATTACTTGATCAGGCGAAATTTTTGTCCAGTGTTTATGTAGTTTTTTCATAGACAGATATTAATTATTGCTCGTGAAAAAATCTTGCTACACGCGTCAATGTGCATTTATGCAGAAAAACGCAGTCTATTTACTCAACTTTGGGCCCTAATATTTTGGAAACCAGACACTTCCAAGGTATGCTTCCATGGAGAAAAATGATCATGATGATGAGGAGATTCCGTAGTTTTCGGGAACGTTGACGACCAAAATCACCCTGTATGTTTGTATGTATAGCGATAAAACTTCCATTTTCTACTGAGCACGTCTTCATATCGCTGGTTATAGGAAGTGCGAAACAGTTTTTTTTACCTCAAAAGAAGTCACCTTCAAAAGGTAAAAGGGCACACACTGATACTTATACCTATCGTGCCACAGTCCACTTTTCGTCAAGCAGTTTCAAGCTAATCCTTCACACTGTCTCGCCACCGTGAAAGACCATTCGCTCAAAGAACTTCTTTGTAAAGTCAGGGTCTTCATTATCTCGCCCATCGACATGATATATTGGGATATCATGTCGATGACTACCTCTATTATTTTTTTATTTTTTCCAGAAGATCACTAACAGCCAAAACACCAAATTAATGAATCAGCAAGCGCCAAAAGTGTAGCTCCTTTCGTATTAGATTCTTAATTATTTACTAACAAGTTTAGTTAGTTACCCACTAGGTAACAATAATTTTTGCACTTACCGAGATTCGAAACCAGGACCAATGGCGCAGCGGGTAGGGTCTGTACCCAACTACACCAATCGGCCGTCAAAGCTGATCGCGTCCGACATTTTGTTTTTCAGCCAGTTTAGAGATTATGTCGAATGGTTCAAGAATCCAGACATCACCTGCAATCTTTTGTGTTGCATATTAGGTAATTCGGTTGCAAAAGACAACCGAGACCAGCTAACACTGCTCTTCAAGTTCTGAAGCATACAGTGTAAGAACACCACTAGGCTAGGGTCTCGCTAGATTGGGGCACTTATGTATATCGAACTATGTTTTTTATTTTTGCGGCTGGCAATGCTGGAGAGCTATGCGATATTAATATGGCTTTAGGCGATATTGTTAGATTTTGTATGTATTTATTAGATAGTAGGTACAGATGATATAATCGCGAATAAGTTTTACATAAAACTAGCTGTCGCATTATTTGCTTGGCTTGCTAGAAGAGATCTCCTGTAAAGATAAGGACATGTATCTCTTCTCTTATCCTTTTTTTATATTTCTTGTGCGTGTTTAATAAATAATAAGAATAAGATTGGTCGATTCACTAAATCGTGAAGAGATAACAAATTAACTAACAGAGAAACCTACTTTTGTTTTTTTTTAATTTTAGTTGGAATACTCGTAGTAGCAGACCTTACATAACAACTACATCACCTTAAAATATCGTGCCTTTTTCTAAACACAAAAATTACCCTAAATATAACATGACGTCACGACCAAATTATGCTGCTTTATCAGGTCACCATCGCCAAGTGTCAAAGTTTTTTCACTACGAACGAATTAGGGCAGATTAGTACCAGTTTAAAATACATATTACATACATAAAATAATTAGCACTAATTAACTTGAATAAGAAATCCGATTGAGTAAAAATTTTGTCCCAGTGTCACTCTCACATCTAGATGAATTTAATGACACTAGAGCGTGCTAAAGAAATATATACACATACAAACATACACACTTGAAAAACATAACCCGCCTTCTGGCGCTCTCGGGTAAAAGATAAACGAATGTACATTTACTTCAGACGTAGCGCATGATGGTTTGTGATCCCAGAAACAAGACGAAAGTTATACAACTCCATTATAAAGATATGTCATGCCGTAAAACAAATTGCGTACCTCGTTTTTTAACGACGCGACATTCTGCAACATTAGAAACATCTGCAAACGTAACAAACATCTGGACGAAACCTTACCACGGAGAATGTCGTGATGTATTTGCGTGCTGCAGCCCAAAAAGGAAGCCAGAGTCGATTTGTAAATTATAGCTTACTGGCTGGAAGGTTGGAGTAAGTTGGTGGTTGGGGGCTGGATGACCCTTTATGGACGGAAAACCGCAACACAGAATTGCTATGTAGTGGTATATGAGTACCTACCTCTGCTATAATATAAGGTGTAACAGATGGGATATTATATATCTATTTATATATATTTATATTATCTTTATATCGAGGGGTGAGCGCCATATACATATATAAATGGCGCTTATCCCAAATAGTCTTTCACCCTTCGATATGTTAAGCAAAATGATGTGAATCTATTAGAGAATTTGTCCTCACTTGAGACACAAAATCAAATGTTAGTTTTTATATCACATAACCCTTCTGTTGCATACATATAGAGGGTGTTTGTGACAGCCAGGCAAATATTGATACCATGACTTTAGACCATGATTCTGAGGCGGAAAACCCTGAAAATTTTCGCAGGAAAATTCCAAAATTTTCCGACAATTTTTTCCATTTTTGGAGAGCAAAGATTACTCATAATCAAATCGAAAATACATTTCCTGCGACTTATAACCAGTGGTCGTAGTAGGTATATTGATTTTACATACTTGCGTCATGATATCATAACATGGACATGCATTTTTTCCGGAATGTACCGGAGTTTCCAAAAACTAGCAGCATAGCGTTGAGAGTATTGATACATTTTTAACTAGTTTCATGCAATAATTTCGAAGTTTCGGTATTTTTATTTTATTTTTATCATTATAATCCAGAAACTCGAAGGCGTATCCATATTAACATATACGTTTGATGTCAATGACCTTAATTCAATATACCTACTCCGACCACTGCTTATAACACTGTCGTATAACTCAACACAATGGTACTTGTTCAGCATTTATGTATTTGCCTGGCTGTCACCCACACCCTGTATATACAAGGCTGTGTTCCCGAAATGGAGTAGTCAGAACTGCAGGATCATTAAAGAGATTCCCACAGCCACGTTTAGAATAGCGGGGACAGATGTAAACGAGCAGCAAGATGATAGTTTATCGTTTGAGAGAATGCCTGAGTTATTTAGACGACTCTTACGACATGCACGCAATAAAATATAGCTGATTTATCCTAGTTTGCTTCTTATCACCAGAGGCCAATCTGTCGCACCAGTATTTTATAATCCTAGTACTTTGTAACTACGGTACAATTAATAGTAATTTATCAAGAAGTTGTCAGATCTCGCCAATTCTAGATTTGATATCATCATCATTTACAGCCCTGAGAAGTCCACTGTTGGACATAGGCCTCCCCCAACAACCTCCACTCCGACCGGTCGGAAGCAGCCTGCATCCAACCGACGCCCGCAACCTTGGCCAGGTCATCCGTCCACCTCGCGGGTGGCCTTCTTTTGATTTGATATTGCTATTGCTTGATATTGCTTACTTAATTTTTTTGTAATATTCTCTACTTTTTCCTACATGTCTTTTAGTTCCATAACATTTAATAAGTATTACTTTTTTTTTTACAATTTAGCGGATGACATAATGTTGTTGCGTATTAAAATGAGTTACCTATAGGCAGACTTACCTATTTTAAGGATTAGCCCCTCGCCCCTCCACCATCGCACCTAAAAGTTAATTATTACATGTAAACAACCTGAATTAATTATTAATTTTAACATAAACCTTGACCCGTGTTGTGGGTTGACAAGTAAATTAACAAATCTATAGTGTAAGAGCCGACTTTAAAATCCGTTAAGTTTTACATATCCGCAGTCACAGTGAAGAATATCATGAAAGTAGATGAAGCGAAAGAGGTGTGTCAGGCAGGATCGTAGTGGAGATCCTTGATCTCTGCCTACCCCTCCGGGAAAGAGGCGTGATTTTTATGTATGTATGTATATGTACACACAGTCCACATGTTCCTAAAATGGAATATCAAGAACAATAGATACACGAAAGCCACTGCCTCGTTTAGCACAGCGGGACTAGATCTGTAACATATACAGTTTAAACATATATGAGAAAATATGTTCTGAAATGTCCGAAAACAAAATGGCGCTTGCCTAACTTAGGTACAATGTAATCTTACAGAGTGTAACAGAAGGGGTATGTTAAGCGAAATACTATGATAACAGTAGTAGAGTCTGTAGAAAACCTATTCCCAAAATTTGAGACTTGAAATAACATGTATATATTTTTCAATACTATTTGAGCATTCCTAAGTTGTTTAGGAATTCTCTACTATCTGGAAAACTGAACATTTCATAGCATTTCGCTTAACATTCCCCCTCAGTTACAGCCTGTATAATAAGGTCGAATATATATGGGATAAAAGACTTTTGCAGATGAAATGTTACGTGACATGTAACATTCATCAGTGCCGATGTAATAAACCAAATTGTACAGAACTGAGTTTCCTTCAATGACAGCATTTTTAGAAGATTGGAAGACAGATGATAAAATGACTAGTATTATCATACATTTGAAATTACAGACTATTTGCGAAATAAAAAGAGTACATACTTAGTAAACTTTACGAAACAGAAAATATATAATATCTAATATTTCTACATGTAAGTATTATAACCTACTTACTTAGATATGGAACACAAAATTAAACGGTTATAAGTCAATAAGTTAACTTTTGCATATAGAAGACAGCGATTTACTAGAGCACCTATTATTAATATAATATCCTAGAATTAATTTTATCAGTAAATTAGCTAGTACAAAAACTGTCTTGCTGTTTTACTTAAAAAGCCGTTGTGTATGATAGATGTTGATAACATTAGTGTCACTACATCTGTTATTCATATTGGCAAATGCCTCTTGGTCTATGTTAAACCATTTATGCTCGTTATACAATAGCAGATGAGGTTTAGTAACAGAAGAATGATTATATTCCTCTGCCATGATCCTATTTATTAGGGTTATGTATTTTTATTCTCCTCAACCTTATCAGCTTTCATAATTGTAGCTACTACAATATCATAATTGTAGCTATTCCGCGCATGTATAACTGTGCGTCGGCAGCTACATACACGTGCGAGCAAGATAACAATATCAACCATCTCCTTCGTACCTATCGTTGCGATCGTTTGTGATTGGTCAATTTAATTTATTACTCCTTACACCACCTTAGTTCATAAGTACCTAGCTACATTTAAATATAACCGAAATTACAAATAAATGCATTTCGAAATCAGCAGTCAAGACTTTTAATACTCTACAAACGCCAGTCTCTAAAGTGGTGACCCCGACGAAGAAATACCGAAGAAAAGTCTCTAAAGTGGTGACCCGACGAAGAAATACCGAAGAAAAAGCTAGAAAATGCTGTTCGACAGCGAAAATCCTTCCGGCTCAAAGCCTGCAGTCCAAGCCACCGCCACCACCGGAGCCGCATCGATGTCACAGGAAATCGGAGGAATATCGCTGTCCCTCCGTATACCTTCATTCTGGCGTGATAAACCTAAGCTATGGTTTATCAGTTTCGAAGCTGCGACGCACGGACTGAAGAGGAGTCAAGCCCAGTTATCCCAGATGGTCCTCGCACAGTTAGACAAGCAAGACGTCGAACAAATATCAGACCTGCTGTACAACCCCCCGGCGAACAACCAGTACAACGCACTGAAAGATAGACTTATATCCGTCTACGAAGAAAGCGAAGGGCGCCAATTTAAAAAACTACTGCAAGTAATGGAACTAGGCGAGCAACGACCCAGTCAACTACTTCGCCGCATGCGTAACCTGGCACGCGATAAAGTACCTGACTGTACGCTGAGGTTAATGTGGATGAACCATCTTCCGCCACACGTCCGATCCGTCCTCGTCGTCAGCGATACGATAAGCAAGACCGCCGCACTCGATGAACTAGCGCTACTAGCTGATAAAATGCTAGAACAAAATCAAGAAGTCGCCGCCGTCGCTAATACGCCATCTACGCTATCTACGCCTATGACCCAACATCGCACCTGCCACGAATCTCAGTTTCTCGTCGAAGAAATAAGAAAACTAAGTCTAGAAATTGCAAAACTCAAATCATCGCGATACAACTCAAGAGGTCATCCGGCGCATTTCCGACGTTCGCGCTATCGACACAATTCGCGCGGCAGATACAGCGCGCCATCTCGCTCTAACTCCCACGGCCCACGTGACACGCAATCGTCGCCGTATTGTTATTATCATCGCCGTTTCGGAGCTGACGCTAGAAAATGTACAACGCCATGTACTTTCAGACAAGATAACGCAAGCAAGACGGAAAACTAAGTACTTCGCTAGCTGCGGCGGAATCTAGCGTATCAAGCAAATCCTACCGCCTATTTATCAAGGACAAGAAATCAAGACTAACATTTTTGGTAGACACAGGTGCGAACATAAGCGTCATACCAAAAATAAAAGGAATCACTACGCAGCCATTACCATTCAAACTCTACGCTGCAAACAACACTACTATTGCTACATACGGAGAGAAAACTATGGAACTCGATTTCAACTTACGAAGACCATACAAATGGAAATTTATCATCGCAGCTGTAAACAAACCTATTCTGGGTGCAGATTTTTTAAATTACCACAATCTAATAGTGGATTTAAAAAACCAGCGACTAGTCGACAACATCACTAGCCTCGCAGTCAAAGCACCAGCACGCAGTACGAACACACCGACAGTTCAAAGCATCGACCAACATCAATCTTACCACGACATACTAGCTGATTATCCCGGAACGACACGCCTTTCTGCTATGAAATTAAATAACAAGCACAACGTACAACATGTCATCGAGACGACTGGCTTACCTATCTACGCCCGAGCAAGACCATTACCTCCGCATAGATACGCCGAGGCGAAGCGGGAATTCGAAAACATGATGCAACAAGGCCTCTGTCGACCAAGCAACAGTCCCTGGGCCAGCCCACTACATGTTGTACCAAAGAAAAATGGAGACCTACGCGTTTGTGGAGATTATCGAAGACTCAACGCAGTTACTACGCCAGACCGCTACCCCATACCGCGTCTGCGTGATTTCACACATCAGCTGTCATCGAAAACCATATTTTCAACTCTCGATCTCAATAGAGCATATCAACAAATACCAGTTGCTGAAAATGACATAGCCAAGACGGCCATCATTACACCATTCGGACTATACGAATTCCCACGGATGTGTCCCGGACTACGCAACGCAGGCCAGACTTTTCAGCGATTTATCCACGAAGTACTGAGAGGTCTGGATTTTGCCTTCCCATTCATGGATGACGTCATCGTAGCCTCAGAAGATGAAAAACAACACCGACATCTACGTCAAATACTACAACGTTTCGAAGAATATGGTGTAACAATCAATCCATCGAAATGTGTCTTCGGCCAGCGCGTCGTGAAGTTCTTGGGCTATACAGTTTCTGCAAATGGAATACAACCGCCTGAAGAAAAAATAACAGCAATCGTCCAGTACCCCAAACCTGCGACCATCGAACAACTTCGTCGTTTCTTAGGCATGATCAACTGTTATCGAGAAAACATACCAAACGCTGCATCAATACAAGCTCCGCTCAATGCATATTTACATAATAGCAGAAAAAAGGACAAAACTGAAATAATTTGGACCGAAAAATCAACACAAGCATTCGAAAATTGCAAGAAAAGTATACAAGACGCCGCAATACTCGCGCACCCACATCACTCCGTCCCACTCGCACTCATGTGCGACGCTTCTAATACGTACGCGGGGGCCGTACTTCAACAACGAGTTAACAATGCCTGGCAACCACTTGGATATTTTTCGAAGAAGTTTTCCGATACACAAATGGCATATTGTGTATATGATCGCGAGCTATTATCAATCTACATGGCGATGAAACACTTCCGCAAGATCTTTGAAGGACGACAATTGGTCATATACACCGACCACAAACCGCTCACATACGCTTTCACCAAAGTAAATAGCAACAACGAAGTACCTAGAAGAACCCGCCAAATTCTATTCATCGGCGAATTTACAGCCGACATACGGCACATAAGCGGTGTTGATAACGTCGTGGCAGACGCATTGTCTCGAGTCGAGTCAATCGCTTGTCCCACTACTCTCGACTACGAACAACTAGTCGACGCGCAAGACAACGATAGCACTATTCAAGAATTAATGAAGCAACAGAATTTGAAAATAAAGAAAGTCACATTACCTACGTCAAGCAAACAAATCTACTGTGAATGTTCAACATCAAGAATACGTCCATACATACCAGAATCACTCCGTTACCAAGCATATAACGCAGTACATGGACTCAGCCATCCTGGTATTAGAACTACTCGCAAGCTCATTCAAGAACGTTTCTTCTGGCCTACAATGAATACTGACGTCGGAAAATGGGCAAAAACCTGCATAGCCTGTCAAAAAGCGAAGATTCAACGACATACAAACAGCGCGATATCTACGTTCCCGCCGACAACTGAACGTTTCTCACACATACATATCGACATCGTTGGACCACTTCCTACCTCGCCGCAAGAACATCGCTACCTTATAACAATGGTAGATCGCACAACAAGCTGGCCTGAAGCAATACCCTCGCAAGATATCTCAGCGGAAACAGTAGCAAAGATATTTTATAATCACTGGATTTCACGTTTTGGCTGTCCTGCAACAATTACATCAGATCAAGGAAGACAATTTGAAAGTCAACTGTCCATTGCTCTTACGAAATTACTAGGCGCTGAGAGAACTCGGACAACACCTTATCACCCGCAAAGCAACGGACTTGTCGAACGCTGGCACCGCTCAATGAAGGCAGCACTGAAGGCACGACTCATATCAAACAAGCACTGGATCGACGAGTTACCGACGATTATGTTAGGCTTACGCGCTGCACTGCGAACTGACACGCAAGTTAGCGCTGCGGAACTAACCTACGGTCAGAGTCTGCGATTACCAAGCGATTTCTTCAATGAAAATACAACTACAGAAGCTATGGACTACGACTACGTATCTAGTTTACGTCGCATCATAAACGACCTGAAGCCTATGCCTGCAAGCTCACATAGCAACAGTCGCACTACATTCGTACATCCGGATCTACAACATTGCGAAAACGTCTTCATACGTGTCGACGCTGTCAGAAAACCGCTGCAACCGC
This sequence comes from Carposina sasakii, assembly GCA_014607495.2. NCBI lineage: Eukaryota > Metazoa > Arthropoda > Insecta > Lepidoptera > Carposinidae > Carposina > Carposina sasakii. The sequence continues at coordinate 2,288,921 of CP053155.1, read as the reverse complement.
CTTACGACGGACCCTATCCTGTTTTGAAGCGAAACGAAAAAGTTTTCACAGTTCAACTATCAGGTCGCCAAGCTGCAATATCTATCGACCGCTTGAAACCTGCATTCACTTTAAATGAAACTGAAGACATCCCGCAACAGAAAGTGACCAGATCAGGACGAGCCGTCAAACTTCCTGTACGCTTCGCTTGAGGGGGAGCCATGTAGCTACTCCGCGCATGTATAACTGTGCGTCGGCAGCTACATACACGTGCGAGCAAGATAACAATATCAACCATCTCCTTCGTACCTATCGTTGCGATCGTTTGTGATTGGTCAATTTAATTTATTACTCCTTACACCACCTTAGTTCATAAGTACCTAGCTACATTTAAATATAACCGAAATTACAAATAAATGCATTCCGAAATCAGCAGTCAAGACTTTTAATACTCTACAAACGCCAGTCTCTAAAATATAAACCTCTTCAGCTATAAATCACTTTTCAGACTGTCAATCTCCTATAGTATCTTAGTCACGTGACCCCGATGTTTTAAACGTGGCAGTAGGGATACCCTTTGTGATATTAGAAGCTCTGGCTACCCTAATCTGAGATCGTATAACGTATATGTGTACATATATCTTAGCCATTATAAAGAAGTACTAGTGTCAGGCAGGTAGCCGGTCAATAAATATGACTCAATTCTTCCATAACGGGATATGGGCGGGTAGTTAACAATATACACTTTTCAATTCACAAAGATCGATAGTGCAAAATAAAAAGCTTTTTTTATTGAAATTCCCCCACATTTGGGCGTCCAAAATGCACACCAAGCGAACAATAGAAGCAATATTCCATCCTATTTTACCGGAGCGGGGCATTGTTTGTGCTGATGGATCTGGGAGGAGCACACAATGGGATAAAATTAACGCCGAAAGAAAAACGATGGCCACTTATATTAGGTCTATGAATACAGAATTTACGTTTAGCCACGTTCTGCTGACTTTTTGTGCCTATTTTCTTTCTGGTTTTTATTTTTTGTGTAACAAAATCGCTACATATTATAAAACAAAGTCGTATGCCGCTGTCTGTCCGTCTCTATGTATGCTTAGATCATTCAAACTAGGGAACGGGTTTTGATGCGTTTTTTTTAAATAGATACAGTGATTCACAAGAAAGGTTTATAATGTATGTCGTAAGATAGTTAGATTTAGATTTGATTTAGATCTCAAACTACTACAATGTATAACTAGGGACCCGCCACGGCTTCGCACGGGAGTAATGCACTCTCATGCGGGCGAAGCCGTGGGCGGTCGCTAGTAATAAATAATCGACTAAAGTAGCAAACCCCCGATAAATTCTAGTATATAGAATGTTTTTTTGTGGCCACCATTAATGAAGGGTACGTACCTACCTACCTAAAAAGGCAGAATTCGTAACCGTGTGAAATTTGTTTGGGCATTTTTAATTTTATTTATTTTTCGTTTATGTTCTGACATAGTAAGTATTAATTATAACTTTATCAATTAAATTAAATGTTATTTGATTATTAGTATAATTTTATCAATAAATTAATACTATTTTATTTATAATGTAATGATATGTAATTTTAGATGAATGTATTGTTTTTCTTATCCACATCTCTGATAGTGCTACCAACAGATGTTATTCATAAGTAACCAGGTTAGCTGGTAGAGAATGCCTTGCAAGGCATTAAGCTCGCCCTTGTACATGTGTTTTTTGCTGTAGTACAATAAAGAATTTTATCTATCTATCTATCTACTTTATATAGGTACATCAAATAAAGTAAGTTTATGCCAAAAAAAAATGCTGGGAAAAAAAATTGTTTTATTTACTTGATCGGGCGAAATTTATAGTATCTAGTGTTTATGTTAGTTTTATTATAGACAGATATTAATTATTTCTCGTGAAAAAATCTTGCTACGCGCGTCTATGTGCATTTATGCAGAAAAACGCATTCTATTTACTCAACTTTGGAACCTAATATTTTGGAAACCAGACACTTCCCAGGTATGCTTCCATGGAGAAAAATTATTGTGGTGATGAGGAGATTCCGTAATTTTCTGGAACGTTGACGACCAAAAATCACCCTGTAGAGCGAAGGTTTCTGAAGTATCTGGTAGAGTAACTTCATGGCTCGTGCATCCAGTAATGAGGTGCCACGCAAGAGACATCTTTTAGAAAACATCCAATTTAAATAAGAGTGGTAGTATTGAAAAACGTGCTATGTATTTCTGCGCAGTAGGAAATCCTATTTAGCGCCAAATACATATAATGAACACCCACTTGTAAACATAATTTATAAAAATGTTTCTTATTTTCGATGTGAATGTGGTTAAACTTACATGGTGAAGTCACAGGAACTTGAAACAAAACATAGCTTTCACTCGAAAGTACTTGAAGTCGAACAAGTGTTCCGGGAAGTCAAGTGCCCTACGCCACATCGCATACTATATGGGTCGTTCAAGCCCTATATGTTAAACAAACATACTTAAACCGCCTATGTGTGGTAAGCATGTCATCACAAACTTACTACGCGAAACCGCGAACTAAATAACACGAACGAGAACAATGTCTCTTCGCATAGACACTAGCGACGTGGTAAGCATCGATTACACAGATAGCCGGTGGAATTTGGCACCAAATTTTCGTATAGTTCAAGCTACGTAGCGTATAATAGCGTCACGATTCTGTATTCTGTTGCTTTTGGTATTAGGTCGAAAATTGATTTTCATCAGGATTGATAACTTATTTTCGATTGGGAAGTCCCGCGGATATTATTGGAGCTAATAAAAAATTAACAAAATATTGTCAGGATACAGTGACACTAGCGTCATTTCAGGGGTACATTAAGTTTTGACGGACAAAATGTAAATTTCTAGGTTATTCTAATGGTTGTTTCGGAGTTAAGCGCTACAGGAATGTTTGTTAATACCTTTGTAATGATTGAGATTTTATTGTTAGTTAATTAGATCAGAAGGCGTTTTGAATATTTTTATGGAAGTATACAATAAGGGTATTTGTTTAGCTAATGTGACATCGTCATACTGAGGTTCATTGTTGTAATTTCATCGCGTGATTTAAAGAACGCGCTAAACAAAAGCTTCTTTCGATGACGAACCTTTATTGATTCGATCGAGAAATTATGTTACTTCGTCTAAGGCCTTTGGTAACTGGGAGATCTTAATTTTGTACATACATACATAGCACCTCTTTATTCTTTTTCATTAGCCGCGTGGTGCCGGCAGAGTAGAGTTTGTACCACACTATGGGTGGGTATCGTACGAGGCGATTAAGGGTTTCCGGGAGGTGGGCAGCAGCACTTACCGCGCTGACTACACAGTCCAAAAATCAGACTGCGGTCACCAACCCGCCTGCTCAGCGTGGTGACTATGGGCAAACACCCCCCTATGGCAGTAGCCTTGTGGCATGCCCTGGTGCCATGTCCACCAGTGGACTGCAATGGGCTGAAGACGGTACGCACACGGCTGTGTTACCGGAATAGGGTAGCCAGAACCACAAGATCATGAAGAAGATCCCTTTAGCATTTTATTTTTAGAATTTTGTCCTTAGATTTAGATGTATTTTAGGTTCCTTTTAATCCAACGTGAACCATCTAAATAACTAAGTAGATATCTTCTGAATATTGCTTTGAAAAAAAAAAACAATACAAAATCCTGGCAATTTAGAATTCCAGACGGTTTTCCAAGATTAAGTTCTTTGTCACGTCTTTTTTGTAATTAATACGTCCTTTTCAAGAAAAAGGCGTAATTTCGCATTTTTTAAATGAAAACTTCAAGGGAAATAAAGAAGGTAAATTATTTTTATATTATGTACAGTTACCCCGAAAGTATAATTTGCGTAGTGGAGAAATGTGTACAAAAAAATATATTATAAGGGACTGAGTAAATGAACCTACTTGGGGAAGGAGTATCTTACAAATTGCTCATTATAATACGTATTGTAAGTGACGTAAGTGTTGTATAAATGAGGACGTGGTGACGAAGATTGAGAAGGGTATGTTGAGGTGGTTTGGGCATGTGGAGAGGATGAGTGAAAGTAGACTGACAAAGAAAGTGTACAACGGAAGAGTGGATGGAAGGGTTGGAAGGGGAAGACCTCGCCGGACTTTCACCGATCAAATTGGTGAAATTCTAAAGAAAGGTCAGGTCAAGAGTACCCTAAACCGACGAGCGTGCGTGAAGAATATCATGAAAGTAGATGAAGCGAAAGAGGTGTGTCAGGATCGTAGCAAATGGAGATCCGTGATCTCTGCCTACCCCTCCGGGAAAGAGGCGTGATTATTATGTATGTATGTATGTATAATACGTAATACACGCGATTATGTTCCTTAAAATTATGATACTAAAGCTAATTTGCCTTGGTTAACTTTCTTGATTTACCTTACGGCATGCACGGAAGGACATGTAGCTGATGTAGATATTTTAGTGAAGCCCCGCATTAGGACTGGATTATTCCACTATAGATAAATTTATGCTTCAATAGTTATTCATTCGCTCTGTTCAAATAAAAGTTCTTGCTATAATTTATAATTAAAAGAAGTTTTTAATCCACTCTTCGAGAGTAATTATCTCGGCTGTCTTTCTTAGTAAAGTTGATGTCACTTTAATTACGTTAAAAGCGGACTTTATTTTGAAGAAAATGATCCTGGATTATTATAAGTTTTTATTTACATTTACTTTACAGTTTATTTAAGGATTATCACCCGTGCACCCTTTACTTATTACGAGTAAAACCCACATACAGGGTGTAATAGGAGGGTTATGCGAAGTTTAATTACAAATATGTAGATACCTGTGAAAAAGGAAAGGAAATAAATAACCCGGCTAATACAAAACATATTAAAAATTAATTAATCGCAACCCAAGGTGTCAGCGTTTTGACCAATAAACGTTATTTAGCCAGTACCCTGCAGTGTTCCCTACCCGGGGGATGAAGCACACCTAATCATAAAGAGCTGTAATTTCCCTAATTATTTAAGGGTTGGTCTGGCTGTGTACTGATAATTTTTTTATATTTATTAGGTTTTTAAGTAGCTAATCTTAGGGTAATACAAAATTTATATGATTTTATTAAAATTCTTAGCTTAAACAGTTTATAATTGTATTAAAGTCTTTATTTTTGAATTAGATATAAGTGGCATATATTATATTATCATATAGGATGGCTCTGTTCGGAAAGAATAAGCAAAACGACATGTGTATGTTGAAACTTCCGGGATTACCCGGAACATGTGTTTTAATTAAGATCCTCGCATAGTTTCCTATGAAAGCTAAATACGAGTACCTCATCTATAGATAATTCGGATTTGTCGTGATGTTATAAGTATGATATATGATCAATGGCACAACGGTCTTGACTTCGTGTTCAGGAAATGCTTGCGGGGCGCGATATGAACGAGCTGTCACGCAAGAAGTATGCTCTCATATTTCAAGTCAGCTGTATTATACATATTAAATTGTTCTCACCCCTTATGTGGTTGTTAAGATATATTGTATTGCTGCATAGTTTGGAATGAGCATACCGAGATTCTGAGTAGGAGAAAATAAGGTATATAGGGTTATTTTTGGTCGTCAACGTTACCGAAAACTACGAATTCTCCTCATCATCACGATCATTTTTCTCCATGGAAGCATGCCTGAGAAATATCTGGTTTCCAAAATATTAGGGTCTTGTTGAGTAAATAGACTGCGTTTTTCTGTATAATGGCTCGAGCACACCGGATGCGTGTGCGTGCACATAAGTGTAGACGTATACGTACCTCTGAGTTGTAATGTATGGAACTGTATAGGCACGGGTAGACCGGATGCGTATGCGTAGACGTAAGCATAGACGTCAAGCGGTGACAGTTCACGTGTACGTCTACGCTTACGTGCACGCATACGCATCCGGTGTGCTCGAGCCTTAAAATGCACAAAGACTCGCGTAACAAGATTTTTTTACGAGAAATAATTGATATCTGTTTATGAAAAAACTAGCATAAACACTGGACACTATAAATTTCGCCCGATCAAGTAATAAAAAAAAAAAACAAAAAAATTTACATCGTTTCCCAGCATTTTTTGGCATAAACTTACTTTATTTGATGTATTAGAGTACGTATCCTTCGTTAAGGATGGCAACAAAAAACATCCTGTATAGAGCTTTTCATACTGTTTATAGCTCTATATTAAAATATATACATTGCATTTGAAAGATAGAATAAGAAATGAGGTGATCAGAAAGAAGTGTAGTATAAATGAGGACCTGGTGACGAAGATTGAGAAGGATATGTTGAGGTGGTTTGGGCATGTAGAGAGGATGAGTGAAAGTAGACTGACAAAGAAAGTGTACAATGGAAGAGTGGATGGAAGGGTTGGAAGGGGAAGACCTCGCCGGACTTTCACCGATCAAATTGGTGAAATTCTAAAGAAAGGTCAGGTCAAGAGTACCCTAAACCGACGAGCGTGCATGAAGAATATCATGAAAGTAGAGGAAGCGAAAGAGGTGTGTCAGGATCGTAGCAAATGGAGATCCGTGATCTCTGCCTACCCCTCCGGGAAAGAGGTGTGATTATTATGTATGTATGTATGCACGTATACATTGCATAGGTAGATTGATATATATTAAAATAGTTTCGGATTGGCAACTATGAAACTACGCTTTGAATGCTAGGTGTTCTGATCTGGTTTCTCATGTGTAATTACTTGAGATCACAATATCAAGCGTCAGAATCACAGAACACAATTACTCCTAGCGGTCAAAACGGTTTGGGTCCTAGTGGTGGGAAAACATTGGAGACTTTTAAACATCATTGTACCCTTAAAGCATTTTAAGTAGCAAGAAATCCATCGTTCCTAGAATAGACAGAAAAGTACAGTTAGCAACATAAGTGACTGAAGTAGACAAGTAGTACAAATGTTAAGTTCGTTGACACGTAAAGCCTCGACTTCAGTTACAGGAAGTGCTCGAGGGTGGGGCACGAAACGAGCGGCTAGCGTTTCCGGTCGGAAAATGACGAATTGCTTTGCAAAAAAGCCGTGGAAAATAATATTGGTATATGTGACAAAATAAGTATTATAATAAATATAACCACGGATCACCTTAACAAAATTTATGTTACAGTATCACTACTTAACTAAGTACTAAAAAGTAGATAAATATTTATTATACTATGTAACCACTTTACAGAATAGTTCATTATAAAGTCATTTATTCCTCTATTTTTATTGTGAATTAAGTTAATTTATTTTAATACAAAATATTTGAATTATCATTTGAACTGATACTAATATACCATAAAGGTATGAGGTATTATAAAAATGCCCCTAATTATAATTTAAATTATATTTTAATTCTGAAAACGAGCTTTAATTATCAGAAGTCTTAGCTAAATTATCTCGCGCATAATTTGAGTGTACAATAAAATTGAGGAAGCCATAAAATAAATGCCTTGTAAAAAGAACCTTAAGGGCAAGCTATACGACAATTTAAGGAGTTTTCAACCCATGAACTTACCTCGTTTGATGAAACAAGTACTTGGTTTACGGCTGTGTTAAAATATTATGAGTTTGATCTTCAATTATTTTTCATTGTTTACTTTTTAAGTATCCCATCTGTCTTATGTTTTTACGTACTTACCAAAGCTTTTCATTTTAAAGTCAGTACACGTCTGTTTCTAGGTAATTACCAACTTACCTTAGATTAATGATAGGTCTTCGCGAAGCGGAGCGAATCTTTATTTTAAGGTAATTAATTGCCTTATACTCTTATAGGTCAGATTAGTTTAAGTAAAGTTAAATACTTATAAAGCTATATAGATAATTTGCATTGCATATAGTTATTGAATTTTACATAATTCTTTAATATAAGTTACTATATAGGTAGGTACTTAACTAAAAAATAATTTCAGGAATTATAAATGTTGGTGTGCTGAATAAAATAATGGTCTATGTTCAGAACTACAGTATTACATTAACTGTAAATTAATTAATAAAAATAAATAGCAAATTTAGGTATAATACATCACACTTTTGCCTACGAGTATTACAGTCCATTGCTGGACGTTGATTTTGAGCTGTAATTATTTTTAATTTTTAAATTGAGATGTGCCCTCCTACTTGTTGGCGGGCAAACGCTCCACGGGACATAGAGGGAGTCCTAGCAAGGCGTGCCCTGCCCCGTGGAAAGCGATGTGAAGAGGACACCGTGAGGTTTTAGTGCGTATGCTGCCGAAACTTTCGATCCTTCGCGGTCGGTCAGAGAGTCCCACATATCCCACGTGCTTGCCCGAGCCATGGTCGAATACGTCATGCATTTCCTCACGTTAAAAAAAGTTCAATAGGCTACTGCCATAGGGGGGCTTTTGCCCAGTCAACACGCTGAGCAGGCGGGTGAACGCAGTTTGATTTTTGGACTATCTTGTCAGCACGGGAGGCGCTGCTCCATACGAGGCGATTAAGGGTTTCCGCCTCCCGGAAACCCTTAATCGCCTCGTACGACACCCATAGGCAGGCATGGGATGGTACGAGCTCTACTCTGCCGGCATCACGCGGCTAGGAAGTGTACTAATATGATATTCTACGCATCAGTTTCAAAGAAATAGCTCGCAATAAACCTTAGCACTCGTAAATGCAAAACTGTTTATCTAGGAACAAGACTAAATCTCAATTCTTGCTGGGACTCATTCATTATTTTTTTTATGACATCGTAAAGCCAGATAGAAGCTATCACGTGCCCGAGAAACGTCTGAGTCTAGACGCTTCATTCGTGGCCTAAACGTATTTGCGGAGTGCACATGTAAATGACCCCACTTGCATGTTCGTGCAGTCACATTCAGTGCTCTGTGCTTATGGGGCTCATTTACTATAGTTATTCATGTATATCAACCTGTTTTCACTCGCTATTGGCATGACCACAGTTGGTTCTATTCACCCAGGGAATCGGATCCGGTAGAAGCAAAGGTATATTGATAGATACTTGGTTTATACATTTATAAAATATACATTTAAAATATACCGGCTTAATACGAAAAACAATAACCAATGCGACGCTTTTCGGTTGTCATAATGTATTACTTACACGCACATGTTACAACTGATGTGTTAGGGGATTTAGGTGGATCGCGTCGTATCAAATGAAGAATTTTAGGAGTAGGTCAAAGAGTTACCTGTGTGTTTTCTCTTCTTTCATCTTCCGCGCGGAATAGGTCAGTCCGTCACATACAAAAATTTACTTGTCGAGCGAGAGGTCAGTACTGCGGTGGTTGGGCAACTGGCAGATGCAGGGCGGGGGAAAAACACGTGGCCAGCGTCCGCGGCGAGGAAAAGAGATAGGACGATTAGAAGAGGGAGAAACAAAATTTTAGTTTTAACAGATGAAAGAGACTATAAACAATATGCAATTTTTGTGCATATTATATACTAGAGTCCAAGAATTCTCCCTATGGTGTCATTCTTGGTGTCGGCTAATAAAGAAGCACATAAAGTCGTAAACACCAAATACTTACTTATATGTTTCACTAAAACAAGAAGTTATTTACTTTTTGTACGAACACAACATTTAGACTTGTAGAAGTCCTAATTTATGTATCCAGTACTGTAGTAAATAAAACGTATCTGCTGGCAAAGTTCCTAAAAGCCTTATTCCGAGCTCTATTCTTTACTAGACTATGTTTCGCGCGACCTTTTGTATTTATATCAGTTAAGGTCATTAAATAATTAATATTAAAATTCTTATTTCCCGGAAAGATATGCAGAACTGCCAATATGATACGAATGACTGACACTTACGGTGTTATTACAATAGAGCGCCTAAAGTTAGACTTGATTTAAATATGACATTTGACAGCAAAACGTATGGCATATCTGCTAAATCTAGAGCACGTTTAGCTTAAACAATGTTTAAATTCTTTTGTAATATTACGGTTATAGTCCAATAAGAATAAGATTCTACAAAATACAACTTAAATATTAAAAAAAGAGTTATTTCTTAAAAAACTCTCTTGCGTAATACTAATAAAATAACTAATAAGCGAACATTAATCATCTAATTTAACAACTTAAAACTAATCACTCTCTCACTAAAAAGAATGAACAAAGAATGAGGATTTCGGCAAATTAAGGTTGCTACGCACGCCCCAACTTATCACCAAATCGGCATGCCAATCAGGCTGAGAGAAGGCAGGTCGGGGCTGAGTGTTCACAACTAGATTGACTAGTTCGACTCATTGTGGTGTAAACGGAATGTTAATATGAGTCACAGAGGCGGGAGTCTTATCAGAATTTTGATCATACATTATTGTCATCTTGACTTGAAGAAAGCGGCTGGTAGCGACTGGATAGCAAAAACGGGAGATCGAGCTGTGTGCGTGCTCTGGGGGAGGCCTTCGTCTAGCAGTGGATTGCAATACACTGACGAAGACGACGATGACGAATTGTCATCTTACGAGTGGAAACTACATACTAGTAACTTGAGAAAACAATCGACTAGTAATATCACTAGCCCCTTCTGATACGTCACGATTGGACGCGTGGGTCTGACAACATATCATGTATAGAAGAAACCAGTATTTAATTTAAACGCGAAATAAAAAAAAAACAAGAGGTGTTTCAATATCACCTAGTTGCTATTCCACGGTTAATGTCTATGGATGAAAAGAAGCTATTCTTAGCAGAAGTATTTAGAATTCCTGGAATAGTCGATTGCTATCTATTGCTATATACTCTATTCTGAATGGAAAAAATACGAAAATGTACCTAATATTAACAGGAATTAGAGGAATTCATGTAGCGATTTGTAAAATCGCATCGGAGTCGAATGCGTGCGATGTAGTTTAATTTTTGGTGTTCCGCATCAAAATAATTAACAGTTTTTGATTGGCGAGAATTTACACATCAGAGGTCCTATTAAAATAGAGATATGCATACCTGCAGAGGGAATATGATATTGTTGTAATGAGTAAAAGTGCGTTGCAGTCCGGCATTTATACCAATTTGTAGTTTTATTGTTACTCTATTTTGATTATATTGTCAATTATTTAAAGAAAGAAGAAATCTCTGTCTGAGATAAGCTCGTCTCATTTTTATCCATATAAAAATGTGATTTCGAGTTTCAAATTTTGTAGATAGGTTCTCTATAGTGGGCTATTTACATAGCTTTTCGCTTAACATACCCTTTTTTTACACCCTGTATACATGGACCAAACAACGACTAGTGGCTTTTCGGTTGTGCGCCTTAAGCGCACGCCACCTAGCTCGGTGAAGAGTGCAAAGCCCTTCAGGCTACCATCATTTGTAAAAAAAAAAAGTGGCCCGGTGGGGCTGGAAGTGCTTCCGTTTTCATCACCTCCACAGTATTATAAGCGTCAGTCGTCCGTTAAATAAGCAGGGCATACCATAATAAAAACTCTTACAATAAATCCAGGTTCGCTCTTTTTTCATAAACTGATACCAATTCGGAGCACGTGCGCTTATTGTTGTGGCGTCTGCAGTTTATGGGTCCATGCTAACTCCATTTTAGAGCATTTTGCTCTGACATTCGGTAGAAGTATGTCCGCAAAGTGTTACGGTTACAGCGTGTTTACACCCGTTTTACTGTGATTGCTGAAAAATGCGGAATGTGTTTGTGAAAACAATCTGAAGCATATTTGATATTATACCATAAATGCTACTTACGTATGTGCTGAATTTTGTAGAATTCCAATTATCCATAAAAGAAAACGTTGCCGTGATGCTTATTTTACTACAAATTGCTGCTTTGGAAGGTGCACTTGGTAAAAAAATCAAAATAAATAGTGGATTATCCTCTACTACGAGTATTATTTTCTACTATTTCGATAAATCTAATCAGCGCATGTGAATGTGTATCGATCGCTGGACAAATTCGTCTAAATGCTGACATCCTGTGCAATCTAATTAGTAGATACCAAAGACAATTATAACCTTCTTTGGTACATACATATAGGTAAGTATAGTCACGTCCATCATCCCTCAAAGAGGTTGAGAGAGAGTTCCTGTGCAATGGGATCTAATTAGTACATACATATAGTCACGCCCATTACACCCAAATAGGTTAGGCAAAAGTGTGCAAATTACATACCCACTTTTCACCTGTTAGGCTATATACCTAAGTCCTTTATTAGTACTTACAAATAAAGCCAGGAATTCAAATACATGTTTTTTTCATTGCCACCCTTAACGAATGGTACGTACTCTATACCTATACATCAAATAAAGTAAGTTTATGCAAAAAAAAAATTATGGGAAACGATGTAAATTTTTTTGATTTTTTTTTAATTACTCGATAGGGCGAAATTTATAGTGTCCAGTGTTTATGCTAGTTTTTTCATAGACAGATATTAATTATTTCTCGTGAAAAAATCTTGCTACACGCGTCAATGTGCATTTATGCAGAAAAACGCAGTCTAAACACAAATTTGCACCCTAATATTTTGGAAACCATATACTTCCCAGGTATGATTCCATGGCGAAAAATGATCGTGATAATGAGGAGATTCCGTAGTTTTCGGGAACGTTGACGACCTAAAATCACCCTGTATGGGTAGAGGGGCTTTATTTACTATATCCGCCGTTCTAGTGTCGGAATTCACAACATTAAATGTATATTCCATGAGTTTATTACGTGGCCGAAAATTGGAATTCCGAGAGGAAAACAATTGAATAATATTGAGTGTTGTTTAGGCGGTTGTTAGATAAATAAATAACGATCTGTAGCGAGAAACAATACGGAGCTGTATGAATAATAGAGTAATACCATTGAACTTTTCTAAGAAAATGAATGATTCATCGAAATTGTGCCACTTCAAAACGTGTCTTAACTAGACATGGGTCGTACTTGACGATTTGCGTACCAGGGCTTCAAAGTACGTCCATCAATTCGTACCAGGGCTAAAAACCAGGTTTCCAGATACGTATTTTCTTTCACATATCGCGATTATACACCTTAATAGATATAGCCTAAGGTTTAATTTTTGGATTCAAACTGTCACTACGATACTTGCAAGGCAAATACCTTCAAAGTCTTCCGCGTATTTCGGCCCGTACCTGGTTTACGTACTTCCAAGTAAAAACCTGGTTTTAAAACCAGGTCGCGTAAATACGCACCGTCCCTAGTCTTAACTTTAATTATAACAAAAATACATAGACATATAATCCATACCGTTCACTCGGAACTACAGAAACATCGAAAATTTCCGAGAAAAAATATTTCTCCGGGATAAAAAGTGGCCTATGTCCTTGCTCAGGTTTCTAGGTTCTAAATCGGTTCAGTAGTTATAGTCTGAAAGCCGGACAGACAGACTTACTGTCGCTTTTATAATAATAAGATTAGCTAATTCCCACAATTTCGTTCACGTGATCGTAAATGATATGAATGTACATCATACATACATAAAAATCACGCCTCTTTCCCGAAGGGGTAGGCAGAGATAGTTGCTACGATCCTGACACACCTCTTTCGCTTCATCTACTTACATGATATTCTTCATGCACGTTCGTCGGTTTAGGGTATTCTTGACCTGACCTTTCTCTAGAATTTCACCAATTTGATCGGTGAAAGTCCGGCGAGGTCTTCCCCTTCAAACCCTTCCATCCACTCTTCCGTTGTACACTTTCTTTGTCAATCTACTTTCATCCATCCTCCCCACATGCTCAAACTATCTCAACATGACTTTCTCAATCTTCGTCACAACGTTCTCATTTATACTATAATTCTTTCTGATCACCTCATTTCTTATTCTATATGAATGATATGAATGTCTTTGTGTTATTATGATGTATAAGGTATATATGTTACGGGCAACGTGATTAACTGGGCATTATTAATAAGGACCAATGGGCAAAGTGATTTGATTCAATTCAATTTGATTATTAATAATTGAATTTATCACTTCGACAGTGGGGCAGTATGACTAATTCCCTATTTCGGTGTTAGGTTACATATGTCGCAGTAAGATAGATAAAGCCGTAACATAGTTATACGAAAGCGATTCAAAACGGTCCAAGTTTAGTGATATACTTATGTTACTAGATTCATCATCATCATCATCATTATCAGCCTATTGCAGTCCACTGCTGGACGTAGGCCTCCCTCAGGGCACGCCACAAGACTGCCATGGGGGGTATTTGCCCATAGTCACCACGTTGGGCAAGCGGGTTGGTGACCGCAGTTTGTATTTTGGACTATGTTGTCAACACGGGAGGCGCTACTGCCCACCGGGCAGACATGGGGTGGTACGAATTCTACTCTGCCGGCACCACGCGGCTAACTAGATTAAGTTTAGTGAAATAGCTTATCGGTGGATCCAAATCTGGCAATATAGGTTAGAACGCCGCCGCCTTTTTCCTCGGTGTTAGGTTACATGTTTAAGTTTAAGACGATGTTGACTTTTATGACAATTTTGTAAGTTTAATTTCATTTAATAAACAAAAACACTATAGTTCACCTATTTATTACTCTGCTCAAGATAGGGTGGGCATTATTCATAATGTTCATAATTCACAAATATTCATTCATAAAGGAAAAGTGATTAATCATTCTGTTTTAATCACATTGTCCAATTGAGTCGGGTATTTTGAATACAAACCGGCCATTATTAATAGTATCCGGACTTATCAAATTGCCCGTAACATATACATAACGATCAATTTTCATTAAAATACATTCAGCTCTCCCAACCAAGTTTATAACCTAAGATCTGCCTAATATGGAATAAATTTCAAATATGTTCTTTAGATGAATAAATAAATAAATAAGATCATGCAGGCGGTTTGCCTGTGGAAGATAAGGTACGCAATAACACAACAAAACAAACAAAGAATACCAACATGTAACCTATAAATAATGTTAAACCATTAAACCGATACTATATACAATTTTCGGTCAGAAGTTAACCATTCCCCTAATTTTACTGTACCATTTGGCATGAATTCACTTGGCGCACAACGCGGGACTTTTAGGCACAGCCTTTTCTCTATTAGAAGTGATTTTATTTTAAAAATAGATACATACGGCGAACGGAGCAGTCGCTCTAGGCGCCTAAATGGTAAAGATATCATCATCATTTACAGCCCATTTCCATTCTAAAATTTACTTTGGGCTGGCGCTGATTTTGCAGTGTATGTATGTATCGTTAGTTTCATGGCGCCTGACTGAACGGACTTGGGTCGTCATGGGTACAAAAATGCGCCCTGGGTTGCGGGCCTTAAGGCAACCCTCGTGCCCGGGCAATATTCTCGGCGCGCAACAACGCGCCGGTAACTTGCGTGGGTCTGACCCATCTGGGAAGGGAAAGATGCGGCTGGCCGGGGGGACGCGGGCCGGGCTAGTCAACCCCTGGTACGAGTATTACCAGGGTGCGCCCGGCCACTTGAGCTGCCACTGCTGCCGGCACGTTCGCGAAAGAAGAGGAAGGATGGATAGGAGAAGAAAAGAAAGGTGAAATCTCACAAACGATTTCGCTAATATAGAAAGAAGAATAGCAGGTTATATAGAAATAACAATTTTAAGAAATAACCATACGTTTACATTGCTCTTGTAATATTTAATAGCTATAAACTACCTTAGTCCATTCAGTAATCAAACAAATTAGGCGTACACACGTGTTTTTTTATGTTAAATATACAGTATGTGAAATATACAAAAGGTTTATGTGTGAACATAAACATAGCACAATATGAAGAACCTATCCTCTAGATTCGAGAATAAAATCACTTGCTTTTTTTCCAGTTAGTATGGCGAATTTTTATACAGCTCAGGAACATTGGTACAATCTTGAAAAATATGTATACAATTGTGATTTCGAGTCACGTGGATAGGTTCTTCACAGTGGGTTATTTTCATAGCATTTCGGTTAACATACCCCTTTTGTTACAACCTGTATACTGTAGTTAAATGAATGTTACAATGATATGATGTAACAACTGTAGCTTTAATTGCTCTTTTTCATTAAGCGAACAATTCCGAGCATTTTTTTATCATTACATCACTGACCGACAGACAGCTGCGTAAGTAAGGGTCAAAACAGATAGACGCCAATACAAATTATAATTAAAATATGATGTAACTTTGCATAATGGTCCATAAAGTCATCATGTAAGTGAAATTAGTTAATATGGCGTTTATAGATAGCTTTTGGAAAAGATATGATCATTCAACCCTATGGAAATAAGAACATTGACATGGAGATGGCGGGTAGTTTACATTATTGTGATTGCATGAAAATGTTAAAATGAGCACTAACTGCTACTTACAATATTATTTGATCAAATTATGTAAATGTAAAAACATATTTATATTCTTTATCGTACACACACATAGATAAAAAAATAACACAATTAAAATAAATATTGTACAAAGGCGAGCTTATCTCTATAAGAGATCTCTTCCAGCTAAACTAAAAAAAAAGACATATCACAGAATAGGTAAAACACATGTGCAGAAACATTTTTTCTAAATTTTATCTCCTTGAGTACCTGCAGTTTTGGCGAACCTATTTTGGTATTATAGCCGTGTATAGTGTACCTGTATATATTTTATCTGTCTATTAAATACGAGTATACTCCTGTAGTAATCATCATCATCATCAGTCCACTGCTAGACGTAGGCCTCCCCCAGTGCACGCCACAAGACTGCCATGGGGGTATTTTCCCAAAGTCACCACGCTGGGCAGGCGGGTTGGTGACCGCAGTTTATATTTTGGACTATGTTGTCAGTACGGGAGGTGCTGCTGACCACCTCCCGGAAACCCTTAATCGCCTCGTACAATACCCACGGGCAGACATGGGGTGGTACGAATTCTACTCTGCCGGCACCACGCGGCCATGTAGTAGTGTACTACAATAAATAAACTTCAAATAATTTAGCAGATTCCGCGAGAATGTCTGTACATTTCCCTAGTCAACTCGTGTAGCACAGTATTTCCCTTACCTGAGTGCAACAGATGTTTACTTTTAATTATTGTCGGTAGGACTCGTGGAAGGCACTTGTCACACCGGCAGCGATAAGCGAGAAAAGCAAGCAAGTGTATCTTTGACAGTTCTTGTACGAGTACTCAATGACAATTTTGGAGCGAGTATTCGCTAGTAGTGTGAACCTGATCAACTACTATACTTATATCAAAGCATTTCTTTCATTCATCTATACTTCTATACTATAATATAATATTATAAAGAGGTAAAGTTTGTGTGTTTGTATATTTGTTAAATTGTAAGGGGTAATCTCGGGATCTACTGAACCGATTTTAAAAATTCTTTCACCAATAGAAAGCCACATTATTGCTGAGTGTCATAGGTTATAAGAATTTCCCAATATTCCCACGGGAAGGCGACCAACGGGAATTAAATATTTTTTACGAAAATCGCTATATATATGAAGTTGAAATCGGCACCCTAGGCCGCATCTTGCTTAACATCAGGCACGATGGCGGTCAAATGTTTGCCTAGCTAACTGTAATATATATATATATATATATATGTTCATTGTGGACAACGAGGAAGGACTAAAAACGGATTTCCCAAAATTCCCACGGGAAGGGGACAAACGGGAATTCATAATTTTTACGAGAATCGCTATTATACGAAGCTGAAATCGGATTAGGGCTACAAGGAAGCTCTAACAACGGATTTCCCGAAATTCCCACGGGAAGGGGACCAACGGGAGTTCCAAATTTTTACGAAAACCGCTGTACCTACATATGAAGTTGTAGCTATATACTGATATGTACCGAAGCGATGCGAGGGCGGGCCACTTGTATGGAATAAGCCCACGGCTCTATCAACGTGGAATGCAGAAAAAAAATTATGAAATTTTAATTCAAATAATGATTTTCTGGGTGAAAACCTGAGAAAGGATACTTACCTATATGCTATATAGGTATTCTTTCTCAGGCTTTGAAACTGAAATTTAAATCATTTACTCGATATACACAACATATTTGTCAATAATATTTTTTTAAAGGTTACTATATTTTTCACAGTCTGTTTTTAGACTACTTAGCTATGTACTAAATTTTATTTAAATCGGTTTAGTAGTTTAGGCTTGAAAAGGTCAGAAATAAACCAACTTAATACATGCATGATCCTGGCTGTTCAGTTGTTATGTTACGATCATTAGAAAATATTTTATGTTCTTCAATAGTATTCATTCCATAATAATATTATAGAATTCTAGACCACCGGACATATAAGTGCTTGTTTTTTTCTTTTCAGTTTTTTTTATTATGTACATTATTTGGTTCTTTTTTTAGCAGTCGGGTTTTTGGATTTTTTAAATTATGTTTTTTTTTTGTTTGTACTGACTCGGTTGACGGCATCGCTATCCTAGAAAACTATAGCTTCAGTCGTTTCCACGCATACGTTGGGACAGCTGCCTAAAGGCTTGTTTGTTTGCATCTCTGCGCAGTTTACAGACCGTTTTCCAGTTTTGTGGAATGCAGCTCATTTCTTTCAGTGACGTCATTGGTTTTTATTGACGCTGTAGGTACCTTTATTTGTTACGGTCTCTTACCGAATATAAGGTATTAAAGTTTTAAGTTACTTTAGTTATGTAGCTTGCATCTCCTTTCGTGCATGTCGTAAGAGACCAACCGTCACTGATTATTCTATGTATATGCTGTGCTAGACGTGGCTGTGGGATTTCGTTTATGATCCTGAAGTTCTGCCATGTGTATATTGTAAATTACTACCTTTTTTGTAAGACACATTGATCCCTAAATAAAATATAAATAGTTTTCTAGAATTTTAATAAAATTAGGGCACACAAGGATTTGAAAAATAATTCATGCCATTCATTCATTCGTGCCTTATATCAATGAAGTTTGAAAAATGATCTTTTTGATATATTATAATAATATTTTTTTTAACTTAGCGGGCAGAGTCGCGCCGTACACTTAGTGTAGCGATAAAGCTGATCTAATTATTTATTATGCCCTTTATGTTGACATTGCGTGTTTTGATGTAAGATTATCGTCTATTCTTGCATAACGAGCATTTAATCGATCTTCAGCTGGCCTATTCCCATGTAGTTTTCTACAGTTACATAATCTAGTAACTTTTCGAGGTTAGCTCAATATGAAATGCAAATAACATCATTTACCTAAAGAAAAAACAGACTGCGTAAATTTTTGACCCAGTGGCGTTCTCTCATGCCCAAACGGATCAATATACCTCTTTAACTTAAATGCGACAAGCCGTTTCAGCTTTAGAACATATGTAACTAAGACATATATGTACCTTGTGGCGCAGTTGGTTAATAAGCATAAAACATCTCGAGGGTACTGCATCAAATGTCATGTAATTTTTATAATATTGAGTGCTTTTGCTCGGCCTGTCACGAGAAAAAATGTCTTATTCTGTCTCTACCTATCGTTACCAATGCACATTTTCGTCTTTCGTTTCGAAACCTACCTTAAAATAAATTCAATTAAATTCTAAATCTTTTTTTTTTATACATTAAATACAAAAAGAGAGCTTCAAATAACAAGAAGATGTAGTAAAAATATCAGAAAATATCAACATTTCGTTTCATCGTAAAATTATATATTATACTTCATAGTTAAAACTTTAAAACCAAAGTTTAGACATAACTTAGTGAGCACATCATTTTGTTTTAAATAAAACGTTTTATGATTTTGCATAAAAAGCACCGTTATTATTGAAATTCGTTCAAACAACTTGAAGTTTTTGGTCTTTTGTTCGAGTAGCACTTATTGCCCCTTTTCAGTCACTCCTTGTAAGACAGCGCTCGAGAGAAGCACCTCTTGAGGAGTATTCGAGTGACCCACATGATGTGACATTTACAGAGAAAAAATGTTTTTTTTTTCTTGAAATATTTGCAATTTGTTTTATTATATTCGTAATTTATTAAAGTCATACATAAACATACATACATACATATAATCACGCCTTTATCCCTTACGGGGTAGGCAGAGCACCAAGGGCCGATAGAACCACATGGTAGCACTTCTGACCAATTTTTAGGGTATAGTTGAGATGTACAAGTCCGGTTAGTAGTGACAGGTGATCAGCCCATCGCCTACAAAACACCAAGACCCTCTTGTCCCTCTACTGACTTGTACAGTATGCCCGGGAAGAGAAGCAGCTGTAGTATTATACGTTTTTTTTCACTTCCATAGCAGCATAGAAGAAACAAATATTACTGCAATTTGTTTACCCGTATATATATTCGCAATATAATTGTAATTTGATTCACATAAAGTCATAGTCTTAAGGACAGCTGAATTGAATTTATACATAACTATTTATATTAAGTTATAATCCGTATCCTTTAGTCCTTGCACGTGGGGTAGAGGCTTTTTAGAGAACACACAGGGGACCGCACAATATGATACAACCACATGCAGGTCATGCGATGGAAACAAAGGTCACCACTGGGCTTCTGACCAATTTTTAGGGACTCATTTCATATTTGGTTGAGATGTAGCCAAGTCCGGTTCGAGTAGTGACAGTCAGTGATCAGCCCTTCAGCGCTACAAAGCTCGCCACAACCATAGACCCTTCCTTGTAAATCTATCTAACACTGAAAGAATTTTTCTACTGACTATAGTACAGTAGCAGGATTATTTTCCCGGGATAAAAAGTAGGTGAAGTATCAGATCGCTGCAGCTGTATACTTGCATACTAACTTTCGCTTATCGATGCTTGTTTAATGATTTCATCAAGTGCTTCCTTTTAAAATTAAGCGAAATAAAAAGTAGCCTATCAGAGAGAATTTCATCAAAATCGGTTATCGTAGTTACTTTCGAAGTTGGGATTATAAAGATAAGCTAGCAACTTGTTATTGATCATCGACAGTGGTTATAACATCTCTTTTATAATCCTGCAGTTCTAGCTACACCATTTCAGGAACACTACCGTGTATATATATATATGTATGGAAATAAACTTTAAAATTTAATTATAATTTTAAAGTTTATTACAAATCACCCACTTGTACGTACAAGTGCGATAAAATCAAATAGAATCGGAGTAATCGCGTTTGAGTGCTAAATCGGAAGCGATCGCGCTGACTTTAATCAAATCGGGAAATAGTCGGATATAGCGATTCAGAGAATCGATTGTTGCATCGATGGAAATGAGTAAGAACATTGTGTTTGTTTCCCGGGCCAGCTAGCTTTTGATCTCTTCATCTTTTTGACTCTACTTTATCAAACTGTTCAACAATTTTAGTTATTATAGCTGGGTGATTTTTTCTTCCACTTTAATTATGGATATGAAATATAATGTTCTTTTTTTGGGTAACATAATTTGTGATTCATCGGAACTTGCTAAGTTTGGTGTTCATATACGATTGATATATAAAAATATGAAATATGTTGTTCGACTTTGGATATATAAGTAAGTAAGTTAAGTATATATGTATATGCTACTCGTATATAGTGCCTCGGCTTTCTAGCTGAAGATGATAACATATTAAATTCGCATTTTGTTTCAAATAACACCGATGGTTTTATACCTATCAAAAGGATAACTTGTGAGTAATTTATGTTTATACAAATACGAGTATCTACCCATAATATCCTATACCGACCCGAGATTAGAAACGGGCCGTAAATTCTATATCTGTACAGCTATATTGGACATTAATCAATTTATCTATTCAAGCCAGTTGGTCCAGGTTGCCCCAGTGTGGCCGCTCCGTCACTATTTGTGGCGGACGATGGTGGTAACTTAATTTCAAACGGACTTGACCGCCCGAGGGTATCTTCCTTATGCAAATTGACTTTAATACCTTCCCCTAGCTTAGTTTTGTGATTCAGTTATACCAAAATATCTCTTGAATGGTTAGAAATTTTATTGTGATAAAACAAAACGCAATTTTGTGGAAATTGCATACGTTTATGAAATTCAAGAGTAATTTCTGACGAATTTGCAAATTGTTACTGGCGTTTATAATTTGTACATTATCAGACATAGTTTTACTACGTTTTCAATTAGGCAATTTTGCACACATGGCCAAACAATTTGGCTTTTAAACACAAATACGTTCCGACCAGTCACGCACCGCTATGTCCAGGACAGTGTTACTTCTATTCATAGTTATTAAATGTAGTGAATCAAATATACTGCCATCGCAAACAGATTTTACCCCATCGAAATCAGTACAAGATAACGTTATTAAAGTTGTCAATAATGGTGTTTTTAAAAGTCCCGAACCAGAACAGATTTCAGTGAAAACAGTACAAGATGAACCAACAGCTATACCTGAAAAAGATAATGTACATAAAAGAATGATGGATATGTCTCGACCCAAAGCTAAATCCAAAATGATTCCTGACCAGTCTGGTGAAGAGCCGAAGAGATTCATACCGCCAAGAACCTGGCGCAGGCAAATTAGTACTAGCGAAGAGATCCAGGAGTTAAAACCGGGTGATGCTAAAGACGATTTGAAACTTCAGTATTTGCACCAAAAACATCTCATGGATGATCTGATAGCTAAGTTAGTGAATCAACTTCAAAAAACACTAAGGGAAGGCTTCGATAAACCTCCACGTAGTAAAGTGAATGGTTACACAGGCAATGTGTATGTACCAATATCTGAAGACGTGAATCCCAAAATTTCCGAATTGACCGAACTAAAGAACCACTTTGTTGATGGTCTAGCGTTGATTGATGTTAATGGAAATGAGAACCTGAGGATAACCGTCTAAAATAACATTGGAAAAGTGCTATTTTCATAATATCATCTAGTTTGTTTCGAATATATTTTGATAATTAGATTTAGATTTTACTTTATTAGACATAGTTAGTTTGTTAGTTGGTTTGACTAGGCATTTTCCGCATTTATCCTCTATAAGTGAGAAACGTGTTAGACGTTTATTGACACATACAAAAATAACGATACATATTGTCGATTAAACCAATAAAGTTTCAAATATAATCCAATGGATTATGTTTTGCATTTTTCTCTACAAACATACAACAAAATTTTTTATTTTTCATAGCGCGCCATTTGTTAAGAGCATAATATAATTTTCAAGAGTTATGTACATAGAATAATAAAATGTGGATTTAATTTTCTATTCATCCCGCATCACATCACTGTCGCCATTTTGACACTCGTTTTATGCGTTATGTATACAGTTCTGCAATTTTGGAAACAGTCCAAGTTTTATGCTATTTGGATTCAACTTTGTTGTGCGAAGTTTTTTGATGGGAGACATTTTCCTCCTACATCGCTTGGTTTAGAAATTTCTTTGAAATATTCTTTAAAATTAAATATAACTTTGACTTTGATATTTTGATAAATACATACAGTTTACATAACTATGTGCCTCATAAAGAAGCTCAGAAAAGGAAGCTCAGATCAGCGAGCGATGGGGAGAGCTATGCTCGGGATCTCTCTGCGTGATCGAATCAGAAATTTATTATTTATTAAATTAGAAAGCCAACATAATACATAACATTTCCGTTAAGATACAAGTTGGACAGGAGCACACGGTATTATGTATCACAATTACAGGCTAGCACAACTTTTACAATAAATGAAGTAAAACTATTTAACCATTATTTAAGCAATGAAGCGTATTAAAATATAAGTATGGACTAAATTGTATTAATTGATTAAAAAACTTTATGCTTAAATATATTTACAAGATCACCAGTTATATCAATGTTTACTGATTTGAATGACGATGAAATGAGGAGATCCGCAGATGTACAAATATTACCGACATAGATTAACCGTCCAGCAAGCTGAAGTGGCAATGGGCAGGGCACATAGCTCGAAGAACTGTTGGCCGATGGAGTCGGAAAGTTCTAGAGTGGATACGACGTATCGGCAAACGCAGCGTGGGAAGGCCACCCGCGAGTTGGACGGACGACCTGGCCAAGGCTGCAGGCTGATTCCGACCGGTCCGAGTGGAGGTTGTTGGGGAAGGCCTATGTCCAACAGTGGACTTCCTAGGGCTGTAAATGTTGATTATACATTTTACAAATATGTGATGAGTGAGTGACTTTTCTATCTATGTACAAACTATTTTTTTTTTTTAATAATCTTGTACTTTGATAACTATAAAAAACATATAAGTAAATATAACGTACGTACTGACGGAGTAATATGTTCTCGCATAAAGACTTGACGGCCGATTGGTCTAGTAGGTAGACCCTGCCTGCGAAAGGTCCTGGGTTCGAAGGTGCAAACATTGATATCAGATCAGCATGGAGTTTCTATACTTATCTATGTATTTATATATGACACAAGGGATGAGCTTACTGTGCCGAGTTCTGAGCAGTCTTACCTATTCTTCTTTCATATTCAAGTAAATGTAAACTGTCCAAAGTACCTACTTTTCTCAGTTTTACTAGCAGGTAAGTTTGGCTTGAGTCCAGTTGCAATGAACAGACACTTTAATCCGAGAAACTGTCCTAACTGTCCGAAGTATAATCAAATTTTAGTGGTTAACTGATAGCGAATATAATTTTGTCTATTTACATAGGTACGAGTAGGTTATAAAATTTATCATCAAAGATTATGATGTTCAGTGAAAACAGGTAATAAATAAACAGGTTAGGTTTTTTTTGCAGAATTACTTTCGTACCTATTCTAGAAATAAATAGTTACTTTAAGAGTTAAAGTTGTTAAAGTTTAACTAGACAAGAGATTGACTGTACTAAAAAAATTACTGAGTGATTTTCTCACAAGTTAAAATAACAGTCAAAAATAGATGGCGTTAGCATTACCTACTCGAACCCCCCCCACCTTACCTCTCCCAGTTTGAAGGATATTGTATCTAATAGTTCCGTGTATAGACTGTGCAGATAGAGTACTTATAACGTTTCATCTTTAAACATTGTGCTAAGGGATTCAGCTTTGTTTGCCGAGATTTGGCTAGTGTATAGCTATCGGGATGAAAAAATAACGTTGCCAATAATGTAATTTAAAAAGAGATGGTAAAATTCGTCATCCGAGTAATTGACCCCGGTAGCTCAGTGGTAAGAGCACTTGCATGGAATGCAGAGGTCTTGGGTTCGAGTCCCACTCGGGTGAGGAATTTTTTCAATTTCTTTATTAATAATTTTATAACTAACTATTAACCCTCGTGTAGTAGAGTACAGATACCTTTAATTTAGCAGAGATGCAAGCAATGCTCAGGTATCTGCTATATCTTGTCTTTCCTAGCGGACCGATTTTTAGTCGGACGTGTTCTGCACACTATAGTCTGCTTCGTCTATCTATAGTGCTCAGCTATTGATGTCTTTGGTTGAAAGGTGAGGTGGGGGGATTAGGGTAGGTGTGATGTGCTCACGCCATCTATCCAGGTGATTTGAACTATTTTTTTTAACTTTTAATAAGTTGTCAGAACATCCCTCCATTACATACAAAACTCCTTTTAAAACGGTTAAACAGGAAGTAGTGGGCGGCCTCTAGTTCATTCAAATGTCATGATACTAAGATAGGTAGGTAAGTACTTCACTTAAAATTATTCATGTAATTTCATGGAACCTTTTAGAAATAATTTGGAGATTCAGTTCCAACTTTAATAAGAGCAGCCTCAGGCGTTTCAAGTACTTAGCATCAAATTATAATTGTTAGAAGATTTCATTGATGTTAAACTTATCTAGCGGAGTTATCGAATTATTTTTAACAATAGCGGTTAGGGGCTCGAGCAGACGATGCGTATGCGTAGACGTGCACGTACCGCTGAGTTCTAAAGTATGAACTGGACACCTTGCAGTATATGCATTACGCATCCGGTTTGCCCGAGTCTATACAGTTCCATACATTGCAATTTGTGGTACGTGCACGTCTATGCATACGCATCTAATGGATGTAAATTTGTCCCTTATTTTAAATAAAATTATATACACAGAATCCTGCAGATCAAAAAAGAGATCCCACATACAGGATGTTTTTTTGTGGCCACCTTTAACGAAGGGTACGTATTCTATACATGAAAAAATTTTTAATTCCTTGATCGTGCGAAATTTATAGTGTCTAGTGTTTATGTTAGTTTTTTTATAGACAGATATTAATTATTTTTCGTGAAAAAATCCTGCTACGCGCGTCTATGTGCATTTATGCAGAAAAACGCAGTCTATTTACTCAACTTTGGACCCTAATATTTTGGAAACCAGACACTTCCCAGGTATGCTTCCATGGAGAAAAATGATCGTGATGATGAGGAGATTCCGTAGTTTTCGGGAACGTTGACGACCAAAAATCATTCTGTATACAGGTTGGTTTTTGGTCGTCAACGTTCCCGAAAATACATAAATGCACATTAACGCGTGTAGCAAGATTTTTTACTAGAAATAATTAATATCTGTCTATGAATAAACCAGCATAAACACTTGACACTATAAAATTCGCCCGAAAAAGTAATTTAAAAAAATCAAAAAAATTTACATCGTTTCCCATCATTTTTTTTGGCATAAACTTATTTTATTTGTAGTATAGAGTATCTACCCTTCGTTAAGGGTGCCCAAGTAGCACAGATAGCTGAATAAATACTCACTTTTAGATCTACACACAGCTCTGGGCGTATTAAAACTCATATAAGAATATACTCATGGTCCCTTAGCTGCATAATAGCAGTCAGTGATATTTAAACAACTTAAGGGTAAATAAGAGCTGCATTATGGGTGACAAATATACCCTTAAAACGCATATAGTTCTAGAAAGAGCCAAGAGCAATATAAGAAAGTACTTGTGAACTGTTATTGAGCTGACTCATTAAAGGGGCACAAGTTCTCATAATATTAAGCCAATAGACGCATAACGGGACACCTGTGGCCCATAATATATCTTAGCGCTGAACATATTTACCGCTAAGCAGTCTTTATTTATCCATTGATACTGTCTGCATATAGCGGCAGTTTAAACGTTCACGAGATGCCTCATGGATATTTAGAGGTTCACTAGTATATCAAAATAAATGGCTTTAACTTTAACTCGTGAAATGCTCAACAGCTCTTTAATAAGTAATGGTTCACACCTGAAACGCTTAACAGCTCTGTAATAAGTAATGGTTCACGCGTGAAACGCTTTACAGCCCCTTTAATAAGTAATGGTTCACATGTGAAACACTAAGCAGTCCTTTGATAAATATAGGTTCACAAGTGAATCACTAAACAGCCATTTGATAAATAACGGTTCACATAGCTGTTTAACATCAACCAAGGCTGCATACGGAGTTACATGTTCAATTCTACTTTGCTCTTGAACTGTTTCACAGTACACAGGTGAATCGCTCAACAGCCTTTTAATAAGTAATGGTCCACACGTGAAACGCTTAACAGCTCTTTAATAAGTAATGGTTCACGCATGAAACGCTTAACAGCCCTTTAATGAGAAATTGTTCACATGTGAAACACTAAGCAATCCTTTGATGAATATAGGTTCACAAGTGAATCACTAAGCAGCCCTTTGATAAATAACATATTCACATAGCTGTTTAATATCAACCACCATTTTAACCTGGAAATATTATAATTTACTTTATATTTTTTTATATGTTTTGTGCATGAATTACGAACTTATTAAATTAGGTATTACTTCTTATATCGTAACAGTCTCTATTTATTTAATAGTTATGTCCAAACTATTGAAAATTGTTGAGCCAAGATTTTAAAACACATAGCTTATTTACATCATTTATTTCTATATTATTTAAAAACACAATATTTTCGTAGCGCACCAAAATTTTCTTAGACAATATACATATAATGACAGTAAACTTGCATTCCCACACATTTTTCTGGCACTAATAAAGAAAACCGTTCCGTTTACTTAGGTACCAATAAATATATTATGAAACGACACCGCCATTAATATGGCGTTTACGTTTATGTTGTCACAAGTTCCTACGGTCACTTTTCAACAATAAGTAAAATGAATATACAAAAATATTATTTTCTATAGTCACGCGTCACCAACAGGCCCATTGTAATACATTACTTAGGTATTCAGCTGAATAAAGAGTAACATGGTCACTCAATCAGTTGATATTCAGCTCTTGCAACACCTGTTACCCCTTACAACTCTCTTAAATTTCTGCTTCTACCACCAACAGGCCCGTTGTGATACATTACTTAGGTATTCAGCTGTATAAAGAGTAACATGGTCTCTTAACCGGTTGATATTCAGCTCTTACAATACCTGTTACCCCTTATAACTCTCTTAAATTTCTGATTCTGATTCTCTTAAGCAGCTTATGTGACATTAGAGCTGAATAATTTGTGCCCATTTAAGTGGTTTAAGGGCTGAATAAGCTCGGAATCACCTTTTATGCAGCTTTCTTATACCACTTAAAGGGTAATTGTAGTCCAATATTCAGTTGCTATGCAGCCTCTTGTGCAACTTGGGTGGCAACGAAATAACATATGGGGGATAACGTATAACGTATAGCATATGGGGGACAGATATAGGTAAATGATCAGTGCAAGTTGCTCGTTTATCGCCTGAGAAAATACCCGAGTTTCTAAGGCGACTCTTACTTTATTCTTTATTTTTTATCATCAAATGAAAATGAATATTTACATTCCTAGAGATAGTCATATACCGACCGGGCATGTTCAGACCATAAGCACGTCTTTGAACCAACATAAACCGGTTTTATGTTCAATTCAGTTTCCTGGCACTCACTAAACTTTGCATATAAATAAAAGCTAGTAATTTGAATTTTGCTTAGCAATAAAACAAGAAAATAAAACTGATATTATTAATCGTTAAACTTTAATCATACTTGACCATTGAAAAATAAGCACAATACCACCATCTCTCGACCGATTTTCCTAAACGTTAAAGTTAGCACTAAACAAGCGTTTAATTGCAGAACACTCGGTACTATTACAAATTGTGTGTAAAGAAAGATACTGTTTAAAACAGCAAAATACTATGGGGAATATCTGTCAAAACTAGACAATGGTTAGCTTAAAAAGTTTTTTTTTTTTTGTAAAACCACACGGACGATATGTCTAAATAAAAACTATTCAAGAATCTGTCAGCTTAGTTCAAGTGTTCTCCGTACTAAAACTTTCCATATTAAGGAAGTCACATTGCACCTTAGAGTAAACTTATTCCATCTCTACTCCTTGTTAAATTAGAGAGGCTGTTATACCGTCTGCACTTCACGCAACTTTACACCTGTCAATTGCAATCTTTACAGGCATCGCCGTGAAAAGAGTAATTAATTTACAGGATTCCTATTCCTAATTGCGCCCGCCATTAGCCGGGAGTCCGGTAAGTGCGTTTACCCTTAATTAAGTTAAGGCGAGGCGTACTTGGAAATGATAATTTGTTCAGCTAATTCTCTAGATTATTCACGAGTGAAACAGCTAATTTGGCGCATCTGTTTTCTTATTTATTCTAGGCTGTTAGGGTGATGTTATTGTTGTAATCGGTTTTGTTTTTGCAGGTTTATTTTACTTTGTTTTGTTAGCTTTGATTAAGATATTTTAATTTGTGATACACGATATCAAGGAAATAAGTAATTATATGTATACATATAGATAGTGGGGGAGGCCTACGTCCAGCAGTGGACTGCAATAGGCTGAAGAAGAAGATGAAGATAGGTAGTTAATAATAAAATTGTATTAGAAATTTGATAATAATAAGCCCGCAGGGCAGCTTGTGGCGAGCTGTTGGGAGGTAGCGTCCCCACGGACCTGAAGTGCTCCCGGGGGAAGACCCTGTTCCTCATCTCCGGCGCCAGAGTGAGGTCTGACGAGGAACAGTTCCCCCATCTCTGCCTTGCCTTCGCCAGCCGGGCAGAGTGGAGTCGCGAGAGTTATGACTGCTCGAGGGTGGACGTGCCCGTTAGTAAGTGGCGAGTTGGCTTCGGTTTAAAGTCCAGGGGCACCCCTCCACCCTAGCCGCTCACCAAATGTTGCCCCCTTTGTCGCTCCGTGCGTGCGGCCGTTTCAGGGGGCCCATGAAATGAGTTGGCGAGTCACCGCCTGCCACCTAACAATTATGAGACTTGGTTGTAATGGCAGGTGTCCGTTAGTCTCCTTGAATAGCCCGATTATCCAACCCCACCCAAAATTCAGCCCCATAGCCCATGACCTTGTTTCCATCGCATGACACAGCTCTGCACTCCAATAGTCTTGCACATGGCGGGGACCATCACCGGGTGCATCATATTGTGCGCTCGCTGATGGTATCCGCCATGTGTATCCTACACCATATTAAAGTTCTCTAAAAAGGGCCTCTACATCTTGGCTATGGTCCGATGCACGCCTCTCAAAAGACCGGGACTCTGTAGTCCTGAGAATTTCAAAAGAGATACAAATAATAATAATAAAAAGTAGGTATCAAAAGAACCAATAGAATAGGCTGGCTAAGTAAATTAGAAGATTGCTAATTTTTTTTTATCAAAATCGCTTTAGTCGCTTATAAGCTTACCGCCGCATAAAGCCTCGAGCATACCGGATGCGTATGCGTACACGTAAGCGTAGACGTACATGTACCTCTGAGTTGTAATGTATGGAACTGTATAGATATGGGCAGACCGGATGCGTATACGTAGACGTAAGCATAGAGTTTCTCATTCTTCTAACCTACGAGTATATTACCAGATTCGGATCCGCCCAAACAGCAATAGCAATTAGCTAAATTTGCAAGTATTTGGTGACAGATCTATCATTTTGAGGACAAACCTATTATTTAAGTAACAAAACTATTATTGTGAGAACGACGTTTATATTCAATCAATGTACTACAATTTCTTTGGTGATCTATCTTTTATTTTACACATATATTAACATTAACTTGGTGATTCATACCTGATTCATACTTTGTTTATCCGAAAACGAAAATATTTCGTGGCGATAGA
The DNA here is from genome assembly GCA_014607495.2 of Carposina sasakii. Classification (NCBI taxonomy): domain Eukaryota; kingdom Metazoa; phylum Arthropoda; class Insecta; order Lepidoptera; family Carposinidae; genus Carposina; species Carposina sasakii. The sequence continues at coordinate 2,258,107 of CP053155.1, read as the reverse complement.
TCTAATTATTTGGTGATACAACTTGATGACAAATATAAATTTTGGTGACAGAAAATATAGTTCCCTTTATTAAATACAATTGAAGTTATAAAATTGTCCAACCTCAGTAAAAAGTAATTTACTAGATAAAATAGAGTAACTAGAATAATCGTTCAAAATGAAGGAGCCACTTTAAAGAGGATCCTCCTTAATTTCACACTATATCGAAACCGTTCCAATAAGTTAAATTTATGTAAAGAGACTAACTTTCCATCATTAAACTGCATCGACAAAAGTGGGCTGCTAGGGTTGTCACTTGTCACCTATTTCTAGTACAAAATTGTTAAGATACTTTACAGTATTTCTAGTAAGCAGCTGATCGACCAAAAAAATTAAATAAGAAACTGACCGTGGCGACGACATCTTGAAAGTCGTACTCGTACCTACTTATTCACTGTTATAGAAATACAGTTACTTGTTCAATAGATGACGCTCTTCAGATATGACTACATGTCTTTCTGTTATATGTAGCATAAACGAAATTTCCAAAAAAATATTCAACGTTTTAACAATTTTAACAATCGAGCAAAACCACTGTTATATCTCCTTTTTAGTATAGGTATGAGTATATAGGTATACTGACAGTGACAAAGGGACACCTTTGCAAAACTAGAGCTGTATATTTTTGCATCACGCACAACCCTAGCACAAACTATCTAAGTTGAAAGCCCAGACCTGTTATGTAGATGAGCTCCGATGAGGAAACTTCGGGCACACAGGGATGACCTGGATAGGCCTTTAAGTAGCTTTTGAACTTTTACTCAACAATTAGTTTTATATCTAGTTCGATGGCGGGTAATAAGAGATTAGGTAGGTAGGTTCCCCTGTGTGTAGGTATTAGGCTGATATGTTTTTAATAGTTTAGTGTCGGCAGAGTAGAATGTTCCATGTCAGCCCGTGGGTATGGAAAGTGGGGATAAGGGGTTTCCAGAAGGTGGGACAGCATCGCGTCCCGTGTCGACACGGTAAAATAAGTTCTTCACACCAGATGTGATACTACTAAATTCTACACTGGCGTAGGACGTATCATTCTTATATTTTTTGGATAATTATATATAATCCCAAAATTTAAAAGGTCAATCCTACTAATATTATAAATGCGAAAGTCTGTTAGTATGGATGGATGGATGGATGTTTGTTATTCCTTCACGTAAAAACGGCTGGAGCGATTTTAATAAAATTTGGTATGAAGTTAGCTGATACCCTGGACACATAGGCTATTTTTATCCCAAAAAAATATTTTTATCCTGGATAACTTCGACATTTTGTTTTTTCTGTAGCAACGCGGACGAAATCGCGGGCATCTACTAGTACAATATAAAGTATTTAATTTAATAGAATTCATACTAATATTTGCCTGTTATTGTTGCTATGTTTGACCATAATTATATTTATTTGTTTCAGGTAAATCAGCTTTTTCTTATAATCCACGTTACTGGTAAGAAATTAAAAGTAAATTGGCCTTTTAAGATCGTTTATTGAAATTGGCTATAGGTAAGCAATCGCATATTAATCATTACATATCTGCCTACCGATCCATATCGTTCGACCGAAAATTTTACAGTTATATGGCATTTTTTTTTAAATTCTGTTATGTTATATGACTTTTATAAGCGAGCAACAATAATTTTACATGAGTTATCATATTACAAAATACGTAACATAAAGTGGTATATAGGATAATTGCTGGGTAGGATATATGTATTGAATATACCCGGATAAATGGGCAAAGATTGCAGAGGTAGGCCTGAGGACTTGTACATACCTACCTTCCGGAATGGCAGAAGAGGACGAATGATCACGAGATGTGCTAACACTACAGGCTACCTACCTAAAAAAATCTTAGTTACATTTTTTTTGCGCTGTCGCATACATTTGTGCTCTTATTTCACCTGGAACTCGTTCTTGAATCGCTAATTATATTGATAACGTTAACTACATATTTAGCTATCTTATCAAAGAGCTGCATTTGGCCTCCTGCCAGAGCATTCCGCAGTTTTGCCAAAACGAACCCAAACTTGCAACGTTTTAATTAGCCTCGTTTTGTAACGTTATTCTAGTTTTATTATTAACAAGGGTCTTACTGCTTTAACAATATTTAATTTATATTAATTTTAGGAACTAAAGTACAGAAGCAGATTATCTTTATTTAGATTTATATTTAAGAAAACCCTTTTCAAGAGTTGAACTTTTCGTTAAGATCGACATTATCACAATGTCAAAAAAATCTAAACTACGCTCCTTATCTACGTTCATCATCATCAGTCCACTGCTAGACGGCTACTCCTAGGAGCATGCGACAAGGCTACGCCCTAGGGGGGTTTATGCCCATTGTCGCCACTTTGATAACATCTTTTTGGACTTAATAAGACTTTCTACTATATTATTTACATGTGAACTTCGTGAGAATGACTGTATGCATGTTACTATCTTACGTAAAAATACCGAACGTATTGATATGAAAGTCGGTACCAATTTGTTTATAAATAAAAAATAAATTTACTTTAATGAATTTTTATTACCAAATCGAGTTATTACACATTTACGTTAAAGATAAGAGAGAAAGATGGCGATGTGCTCGGAAACGGTAATCGAAGCTTTTTTACTTTTAATTATATCTATTTTTTTATCAACATAAAATTGCCGGCCGCAAAACCACTTAGTTTTAATAATATAAACTTAAGAATATTTAAACAATAGTTTGCTTTACAGTTAAACTTAAAGCTTATACATTAAAATAACGTATATGTATATGTAGAATATCTTTATTTAGGTACCCATAAAAGTAAGATATGGATGCTATTAATATGGAAACCTAAATCTATGTAGCTAACCTAACAGACCCTATACAGAATTAAATTCTTATATAATACAGGATGTTTTTTTGTGGCCACCTTTAACGAAGGGTGCGTACTCTATACATAAAATAAAGTAAGTTTATGCCAAAAAAAATGCCGGGATTTTTTTTTTTTTGAATTTTTTTTTTTAATTACTTGATCTGGCGAAATTTATAGTGTCTAGTGTTTATGCTAGTTTATTTATAGACAGATATTAATTATTTCTCGTGAAAAAATCTTGCTACGTGCGTCTATGTGCATTTATGCAGAAAAAAGCAGTCTATTTACTCAACTTTGGACCCTAATATTTTGAAAACCACACACTTCCCAGGTATGCTTCCATGGAGAAAAATGATCGTGATGATGAGGAGATTCCGTAGTTTTCGGGAACGTTGACAACCAAAAATCACCCTGTATACATAAGCTGTAATTTATTGTCACGTAGACGAATTTTGTATTCCTTAGCTGTACCTACAGTTATAAACTTAAAAGCCCGATGTTATTTACTTTTCATTAATTTGTCCCAATGGCTGATTTATCATACATTTGAAAATATACAAAATTGTCCTTTCTAAAAGATATGCGGTACGTTTCAATTACCGGCGCGGCTTTCAAAGAGAATCAATAAATTTATTCATTCGTGAAATACGTTATTTTTCCCGAAACATAGGTATTCTCAAATTCGAAAGCGTTTATATTAAATTAAAATATATTTCTCAATTTTATATTTAATGTCGAATTTATGTTAATGTTTCCAATATGCTTTTAAACTATTTAACTTCCTTTCAACTCGAAAGAAAAATAGTAAATGTACACCATGATTAGTTTTGAACTATTGTTTTCATAGTTCAAAACTAATCTTGGTAAAACAAAATTTAATCTTTGCAGGAGTGTGCGAATTACGCAGGTAGGTAGATGGCTTATCCACATAGTAAGAAATAAGCCTACTGCCACTTTTTAGGCACAAATTCAACTATCCGTGGAGTGGTCCCAATTCTATCGGGAAATGTTTCTGAGTCATTCTTAGTTATGTAAAAACTGCGGCCTTGCTTCGTCCATTAAATAGCATGGTGCGGGAACATTAATATTTTGAGCGTTTCTTTCGTAAAATTAATTTTGAACAATAAATTTGAAATCTTCATAAGATTGTTTAAATGGGATCTTTTTTCAATTTGGTCCCAAAATTGTGCCTCGTGTACTTAAGCTCGTGTAAGAAGAATCAGTGCAACATTAAATTACTTTTAAAGATAACTCAGCGAATATTGACTTTGGGTATTATAATATTTGTTTGGGATTGGACCCTTATGAAACAAATAATTACTAAGATGTAGACTGAATAATTTGCCTGAAATTGAAACTGAAATTGCGTATCTTAGGTCAAATCTCAGGTTATTTTATGTTACAGGATGTACCAAAAAGGGTATGTTAAGCGAAACTCATGGCTAACTATCTCCTAAACTATCCTAATTTACCATATCAATCTTATAAAATTATTAATAAAGAAATGGAAAAAATTCCTCACCCGTATCAATCTTATATCCTCATATCAATCTTATAAAAGGAAACCTGAATGGCTTTTTTTTACTAGTTAGTATCGTTACCCGCAAATCTGTCTCGTATGGGTTTGTGTTACCCGGTAACAATATATTAACATTAAGTAGAGTTTAAGTGAATACAGGAAAAAGAAAAAGGAAATTGTCTTGAAGAAAATTGTACGATCCTATTAAATAGAAAATTACCGGTCTTAGTACTTAGACTTAGTATTATACCTATCCTTCCGAACTTTTCTCTACTCTCTAATTGGTTAAGAAGTTAATATTATTAAAGTTATCCCCACTAGAAGAAATGCGTATGTTTAGATTTCATTTTAATTTAAATATTCACACACACACTTCACAACCTTAGATGAAAACAAAATATTGGGACCTAATCCCACACTAAGATCCCTAACATGGGTACTAAGCAACATCATAGATTATCATCCATGACTCGGAAACAAACATCGATATTCATCATATCAATGTTTGCACCTTTCGAACCCAGGACCTATAGTGTCGCAGGCAGGGCCACTACCAACTACACCAATCGGCATCTATCAACAGACCTTTCATTTCATTGCAAGTATCTGATACTTCTTGATTACTTCTGATACTTTCTTGGCACGAACTTCTTGACAATCCGGAACGAAACATCACAGAAGCTCATGAGATTTGATGATTACGAACCATCAAAAAGTTGCTTGTTCTATAACCAGATTTGTTGATAAAATTTGATCCCTACTGGCGGCTTCCATGTTTGATACTCGGCCCAAGTACATGTTCTACTGTTATAATATTAAGTACCGTACCCTTGTGCGACACGGGTTCTGGACGCCTACCTTTAACAACCCGTTCTACAACATCTACTACTATCTACGTTAGATATTTTGGAAACAGAAAGTCATTGCTAATTTTGGTGTTAGGATAAGAAAATGATGGTTACTTTACTACCTCAACTACATTTTACGGTTTCGATATCCTATATAAGAAGGCAAACACTTCTATATACATATAATAAAATTGTAACGGACCCATGGAAGATATATGAGAAAAAAATTATAGGAGACCTTTATGAACGCAATAGTACCCGCTGCTAATCTCAGAAACGGCTGCGATTTCGATGCAGTTTTCCATCCTACCATTTACTACATTTCCACGTATCTAGGCCGTCACACTTTAAACTAACTTTCGAAGTACTATCCGTATATTAATACATAGGTATAGAAACACATGACTAATCCATCATATCAGTCATTATCGCAATGATGGTACCATGACACCACGTCATTACTCCAATGACTCGCGATTCACCAAATATTTGAATAATGGCAAGCTTCTGTGTGTATGACATAATTATCTGTGTGATTGCATACAAAAATGTTAGATTTGAAACCGGTCATAGGAGTTATTGTATGAAACGGACACACCTCTACTTATTTCTGCTCCATGATACCCTACTCGTACAGGTTATTGGCCTTAATCTTCCACATACTAATTCCACAGGTGGTACGTACTGACATGATACAATAATTGTATCGATATCGATTTCAATCAATTAGCCGAGTTAGCAATCGAATTGTTTCTGTTACTAACTGTATCGAGTTTAATTGGACACGATATCATAAAGAGATTACTCTCGTTTTGCTCAATAATAAATGGACAATTACGAGTACAGGATATGAGTGTACTGATGTGTCGTGGCCATGATACATTTCATAATGGTCGAGCATTTCATGAAGTGGTCGCATTTCATGAAGTGCCAATTCAATTTGACCAGATCGTTAAATACATCACGATTTTGTCATCCACGTTTGGCCAAAATTAACAGGGTGTCCATAAAATCCGAATGTGGTAAGTTAGCTTACACCATATATAAATACCATAAGGTATGATGGTATGATTTTTTTTGCTATTAATTGATATTTTCACAATATAATATTTAAAAACATAAAAGACTTTACAAAAGCGATTCGCATCTGGCACTCGCCGGACGCTGCCTGGGCACGCTCGCTCCGCTCGCTCGGCTCGTGCGTCATCGTCTAACCTAACCTAACCTAACCTAGTAATTAAGGTTTTTGTTTAACAATATTATTATAAACCACACATTAAGTCTAATATACATTATACAATATAACACACTAAATCCGTGAACTTCTTCTGCAAGTCACCCTACACTTTAATTTGTTTTATAACCTAAAAAGAAAAATCCGCCATCTTCAACATAAATAAAACGCGCGCAGCGCCTCTCGTGATTTGTAACTATTTTACGATATGATCAATAATAATGATCGGGCGTTTAGGCCCATATCGAGAAACGATTTTTAATCATCGATCTGCCCAAACCATATCATGACAATAGACAGGAACTTTTCATGAAATGCGACCATTTCATGAAGTGCTCGACCATTTCATGAAATGATCAATTCTACGATATGGCCACGATGTATTTAGAATACTTGAGAAAGAAAATTAAATGTTATGTTAAATTAAATGCTAACTAATAGAGATACTCGTACTAATCTCATTTGACATAGAAACCCACGTTTTTCCCGGAACATAAGTGGCATTCAATACTTTTCGAAGCTGTATGTAAATGGTTAAGAAAATGAAAAGAATATAGTTATACATAATACATACATCTTCTTCTTCTTCAGCCTATTGCAGTCCACTGCTGGACGTAGGCCTCCCCCAGGGTACACGACAAGGCTACTGCCGGAGGGGGGTTTTGCCCATAGTCACCACGCTGGGCAGGCGGGTTGGTGACATACATACATACATACATATAAATCACGCCTCTTTCCCGGAGTGGTAGACAGAGATCACAGGATCTCCATTTGCTGCGATCCTGACACACCTCTTTCGCTTCATCTACTTTCATGATAAGTATTCCTGATTGATAAGAATATAGTTAAAAAGTACATAATATACCTACACAGGGCTATGTTTCCAAAATGAGGTAGCCAGAAATGCAGGATCACGAACGAGATTCTACAGCTACATTTAGCATATCAGGGATAGATGTAAATGGTCAGTGGCAAGTAGCTAGCTCATCGTCGAAATAGAGATGAAAAGTGGTTTCTTACATTTCGTTTAAAAAAGTTGAAAGTGAATAAAGATAAATATTGTATGAAAAAGGTTAGATTTAAATCCCAGTAGCTGACAATATTATACACATATAACATACCTAATCACGCCTTTATCCCTTACGGGGTAGGCAGAGCACCAAGGGCTGATAGAACCACATGGTGCCACTTCTGACCAATTTTGAGGGTATAGTTGAGATGTACAAGTTCGGTAGTAGTGACAAGGTGGTCAGCCCATCGCCTACAAAACACCAAGACCCTCTTGTCCCTCTACTGACATTATACATTTAGTAAAATAACAGTTGAACACTACTTGTGATTTCGAATATCAAATTTTGTAGAATAGGTTCTTTATAGTGGGCGATTTTTATAGAATTTCGTTTAAGACCCGGCAGTCAAATAAAAATCCCACGGTTGCTCCGCCCACATACCCCGCCACCCGCAACACAAAGTTCTTACGCGTAAAATCTGCGAAGTTATAATTCAAAATTCGCGCGCTTTCGAGCAGGCGGGTCAATGCAAGGTCAAGCGCAGAGAACATAAAAACCACGGAGTCATTATTATAAGTAATTTATTTCAAAGTAGTGTTGTTTTTATCATCTATATATCTACAGGATGTTTTTTCGTTGCCATTATTCCTTTCGGTACACCATATATAGGTATATGGAGGGAGGATTATGCGAGGTACAAGAGTTACTGTATAAGTACAGTGTGCTTGATATAATCTCGCTCTTCACCCAATTATCTCACGAACCAACTCAGCGCAGTTGTGTTAGTAATTAAATTGTGCCAATTAATTCCAAAGTTCAAAGGGAACTAAAACATACTGCGGTTTTGTGCCGTAAATAATTCAACTTGTCACTTGCTAGATTTGTTATAAGGGTTATAAGTTTGAGTTGTTTGTTTACTTGTTGACTTACGTATGTTCAGTCGTAAGCATATGTAGTCAATAATTCATTTAACTAGCCTCCGAATTATACTCGGTTGATTTATAGTTTTCAGTTTATAATACTTGAGAGCCGTTGTTTTACCACGAGTTAATTTAATAAATTAAAAAAAATTCAATATCAAACATTTACTATACATAGGTACATAAAAAATCTGAATATTTAAATAGGTAGTATATAAAGGTACCTAAACTAGGCTGGGCCTGTGCTTTAGGTTTGCAAAACCTCATATCTTAAGAAATATATATATTAATAAACACATATATTAATATACATGTCATGTATAACAATAATAAAATATTCTTTACATTTTGATCTCTCTATATAACTATTTCTTTACATAAAAATAAATTAAAACTAAAAATATTATTAAGAAATGAAAAAAAAAATCACCCGAGTGAGATTTAAACTCACGACCTCTCGCATTAAAATTATAAGTGTTAGTACTATTTATCTACCGTAAGCATCAAGCCAAATAACATGTTATCTAAGGATTATTACATACACACACATACTATCTATCTAAGTATCTATCTTTCTCGGAGGGGCAGATGGAAGTCACAGATCTCCATTTCCTGACTCTCTTCGTCGACTCTCATGGTATTCTTCATGCGCGCTCGTAGTTTTTGAGTATTCTTTACCTGATCTTTACCTCTACAGGTCTTTTTCTTTTGAAATTAGTAACAGAGAATGGGCTTAGGGCTACAATGGACCATGGTAAGACTACATTGACCATGACAGCTCCACTTGTATCTACTCCATGGTCGCAAACGACTACATGCTATCTACAACGACTATGTACACTGAACTTCAAAACTTGAACACTTAAATCAGTTTTGCTTTAAAATGTCATAAATTACGCCAAGTTCGCGAAGATCGCATGCAATTTAAAGTTGCCTGTGGAACTTTAGTCGTTTTGCACTAGGTTATTATAGTTTGTGCATTTATTATTGGTTTTTGATATCATTTAGTTTTACATCTAGAAGGCCCTCATAATATCAAATTATAGTGTTTGAGATTTGCAGGAGATGTTAACCTAAAGCAACACTAATCGTCACCCAACCAACACTGATCATGTCTCTGCCCTTATCCCATTATAATATATGGGGGTCAGCGCAATATGGTTTTTTTTAAACTCATGTTGCCAAAGATTTGACTTACGTTTGTTTTACGGCCAGCTGCTTGTTTGACGCCAATCCTTCCCGGGTATAGCTTAGTGACAATTTTAGCAAAATCCGTACATTAAATAAATTCAATAGTACAGGCCTGAGATTGAACTTACGCCCCTCCCTTGGAAAGCGCACGTCTTAACCACTGGTCTATATCACCACTAACTCAACTAATACTCAACCTTGAAAAAACCTACTACAAAAACAAAACTACTATCTCTTACCTGAGTGCCCTCGAGTTAAAGTTATCACTGAAAATAAGAGTATAATGTAGGGTTTCAATATAACAAGTGTGTATGGATGTAGGTACAATCTAACAAACGTCGAACTAGTAAGTTGGTTGGTACAGCCACTCGTTATCTTTGCTCTACCCAACTTGGAGGGATAGTAGGTAAGGCTTAGAACACACATGCATCGAAATCGAAGTCTGTCAAATTCAGACCTGCGCCCGTAGCATGAGCTAGCTTGGTGAGAGCAAGATATCTCACATTAAAACGTCAAATTCATAGAACTACGTAATAAATAGACTAAGTAAGTGTATAATGTACGTGTAAAACTAATTAGAATCGTTTTCGGGTCAGATTGGAATTAATTTACGCTGTAAAAAGTGCTTTGCCATCCTTTTTATACTTTTGTCTAGTTATTATTACATGGCTATCTGATCAATGTGAGATATCTCGCGCTGGATTTTCGACATGAGTCTCTTATCTTAGAACTCATCTTAGAGTCCGTTTCAGTCCGTTTCATTGAATAACTCCTCAACATAACTATCCTCCTAACTTCATTTCGAAACCAACATTTAATGTAATCATCACATAGTATCTAGCGCCATCATTCATTTGGTGAAACGCACTCTACCAATATGGTTATTGTCATATTTAACACAGCCATTTTATTATGCAGCCTTGATCACGGTGGTCCAATGCAGGATTTTCGCGCAGATATAAGTAATACTACAAAAGGAGGGGAAATCGGTCTTACTTCTCAAAAAGAACGTTTTTATTTTTATTTATTTCGCGTAATAAAAGGAAATATGCAGATAATTCAATGTGAACACATCCTAATATTACTAGAAACGTGTGTAGAAGTTTTATGACTCCACGAGATCAATCTGTGACTTGGGGTCAGCTGACTACAGGTTATTGACCTACTGAAGTGTTATTTGCTATTTGCGTATAATTTCTAAAAATTTAATGTTCATTTACCACTTTAAAAAATCTTCTAATATAAACGTATAAATTTGTAAAGATATTTCGATATTATTTCTCGTAAAAACTACCGTTTTTAGTCTGCTTTTTTAAAGCCTGCTTTAAATCCCACATGGTAAAAAGTGAATGCAGTACCTTGCGAAAAAAAATATCTTCGTAATGTCTTTCAAAATAAAAAGTTTCTCTCCACAAAGTCTGGGACATTTCATATAATAACAGACAGTCAGTGTTACATTGTAGACTGTAGAAACAAACACAAACGTTAAACTAGTTAGTATAGCTCCTATAAAACCTAGATCTCGTTGCTATCAAAATGACTGCTATCAAAACCATCTCCGGTATCAATTTACCATTACAATGCGACTCGAAAGGGACTATTCCTGAGAACGGCATTATAAGAATAAAGGGAAGGCCGCAATCATTCAAAATTATAACCATTTAAGACGGCATTAAGAAAATTGCTCATGAAAATTACAGAGATAGTGTTCGAATTGCGAATATTGCACGTCTCGGTGTTGCCAGGGTTGGCATCTCGCCAGATAGGGGAGCCTGAATAAATGAACACGGGCAAAAAAAAAAACATTGTATTGAGCTTTTGTTCCATGTTTTTTCCGGTCGCTACTGGTCCGCGTATATTTTTAGCAAAGGTATTGCCAACAAGAAGACAATTTGATATTTTAGATGACCCGTTCGGTCGGTATTCAGTTGGGGATCTCTTTGTTTTTAAGATGGGGAATTGGGGACATTCGCGTTGTTTTTATATGAATTTTATTAGGTTCGACTACGTCATGACTAGGTTATTTTTTGTAGAGATACCTAGTTATTTTCTATTTTACATCATAAGATATATAATCGGGAAAGTTTAGATAAGTGGTGTTTGTTACTGAATTAACTGTAGATAGAATAGCGTAGTGGGTATTAATTACAGTCTTGCTGGTATAAGTACAGGTATAGGTATGAAGGCTGAAGTGGAGGTGGGCGGGACATTTGGCCAGGAGGGATGATGGTCGATGGACCAAGGCCGTGACGGAATGGTGGCCAAGGGACGCTTTAAGACCGAGGGGCAGACCACCCGCCCGATGTTCGGATGATATCCGAAGGATTGCTGGACAGCAGTGGATGAGGTTGGCCCAGGACAGAGGACAGTGGCATAGGGAAGAGGAGACCTTTACTCAGCAGTGGGTGTAAGAGGCTGTATAGATAGATAGATAGATTTTTTTTTATAGCTGGTATAAAATATCAATTTCAATAAAATATTAGTACTAAGTATTTAAAAAGGGATAGATTGTTGTTAAGCGAAAATAATTGAAAAAAATGCTCAAATCATACATATCACTCCTCCTATATTTTGTTCACAAATTTCAATAATAAATGTTGCAATACCTATGTACAATTCTGCTCAAACCAATTTCGAATTACGTAGTAGGAAGCCATAGATAAAATATAGTCGTATTGGGTATTTGGGCCTTTCACTCATTCCTGTAGGTAAGGTACTATTATTAGTGTATTACGTACTAATACATAAAATACTCAAGGACAATCTTTTGTCCTTGAAGTAACCTGCTGTATAAAGGACAAAGCGTACAAATGATGTATTCTTCTTCCTCTTCAGCCTATTGCAGTCCACTGCTGGACGTAGGCCTCCCTCTGGGCACGCTACAAGGCTACTGCTACAGAGGGCTTTTGCCCATAGTCACCACGTTGGGCAGGCGGGTTGGTGACTGCAGTGTGATTTTCGGACTATATTGTCAGTACGGGAGGCGCTGCTGCCCACCTCCCGGAAACCCTTAATCGCCTCGTATGATAACCACAAATTAGGTATACCTAAAAGATATCACTATACTATACCCGAGGAAAAGTGCCTAACTACACTCTTTGTCATACTTTACTGTGAAAATTGGAAATACAAGTAAGTATATCAAATTATAACGATAACTATTATGAAAGGCTGTAGGCCCAGCCCCTGCCACGTGAGAATTAATAGGCTAACTGTTGAAAAGTGGGTTTCAATTTGCACACTTCTGCCCAACTACTTTGGGGGATTGAATTTAATTAAATTGAATATTAATTATTCGACCTGAAAGCATACACAACATATTTATCTATTGGCATATTTTATAGTCGTATGTTACTCTCTATAGGTATATTTGTTGCGGTCTGTCAAGCATGAGTTGACGTTTCGGGGCTTTATGGCCACCAACGTGGAACTAATAAGGTTATGATCGCCTAAAGATGAAATCGAACTGCCAAAACCAGTTCTCTTTTATGTCAAAACCAACATAAGGTTTGACAGGTTGCATGATTCTACTATGAACTACTGTTACACTATTTGGGTAATGAGCGTGACTATAATCCGAAAACTTCCAAAATTACGAACTTTTTGATTTAAGGCGAGGCGAGAGACGTAGCACTTGCTACGAATTACTACAAACTACGCCTCATTCTACGAGCGTTAATTCATTGCATACTGGGGGGCAATTCTTGAAAATTTTTGAGCCGAAACGCAGCCACTAACGAACCGTTAACGAAACGTGGTGCGAAGCAAATATATACTTACCGCTTGAGTAGGTATATTTTAGCTCGCATCGGTCGCGAACATGACAGAATAAAAAAAAATGTCTCGTGCTGAAATGTGTCTAATTACGTCACCGTAAAGTAATTATTGCTTTGTTCTGAGCGTCTACAACGGTTCTGTTTCGGCTTCGTTCCAACTCGAGACTTTTTGAGAATAGGCTCCCAGATATACATAACCATGTTTGATTTTAGACATTTCTTCGTGTATAAATTAAAATTATTATTTTAATTTTATTTATATTCAACACATGGCTGTATCTAAGTTATCTAGTACCACGCTTCTTTACATAATCTATGGTTATCATTCATTTTGAAATTTTACGCCTTTTTCAGCTTTAACAACTTTCAAGCGCTCTGCTTAACAAAGGTCCATCCGGTGCATCCGTTTGTTCATTTATTCAGTGCTGTAGCGCTTTCTTTGCAGCTCTTCATCGCTTTGTATGTTAATTTTTAAACGGATATGTCGCTGGCGTGGGCTTTAAAAATACTGCTCGTTTAAATATTTTGGTCGCTGTGAGATATATATTTTAAACCGTTTTAGATTAGACCGATTATAATAATGTATAAATTAAAAGCGTTCTATCAGGTGATCAACTAGCAATTTGTCACTGATCTTTTAAATCTGCCCACCTAGCATGACCACGCATCGTTTCGTACGATATCGTATCGTCTCTATACAAAATTCAACTTGACGGCTATATTTATCGTGTTTGACAGGCTAAATGTCGATAAATCGGTTTATCATATCGTGTTTCGCAGGTCATGCTAGGCTTGCTGGTCCCGCTATACTAAACGTGGCTGTGGGATCTAGGAAACCAAAGCTTTCGGGAGTAGAGAGAAGCATTAAGAAATCAAATATAAGAGAGCTTACATACAATTATTCATCATCAGCCTATTGCAGTCCACTGTTGGACGTAGGCCTCCCCCAGGGTAGACCACAAAGCTACGGCTAGAGTTTTTACCTATAGTCATCACGCTGGGCAAGCGGGTTGGTGACCGCAGTCTGATTTTCGGGGTAGAGGTGCTGTTGCCCACCTCCCGAATCCTCCCTTAATCGCCTCTTACTACGGTACATACTCTACTCTGCCGGCACCACGCGGCTCATTTTTAGCCTATGCTACGTAGGCCTCCCCCAGGGCACGCCACAAGGCTAATATCATAGGGGATTTTGACCATAGTCACCATGTTGGGCAGGCGGGATTGGTGACCGCAGTCTGATTTTTGGACTATGTTGTCAGCACGGAAGGCGCTTCTGCCCACCTCCCGGAAACCCTTAATCGCCTCTTACGATACCCACGTGCAGACATGGGGTGGTGTTCTACTCTCCTGACACCACATAATAATTAATAGGGTTGGTAAATTAAATCTATTTTACTGTACAGACAGACAATAAAATCTTATTGGATTAGATATAATTTGTACCTGTACAATCTAGCTTAAAAGAAATATTTACATTTATCAAAGAAAAGCAAAGTATTCTTATAAAATTTATCTTTCATAGTTATTTATATAATATAGATAGATGTAAATGATGAAGTAGCGCATTTTAAGTGTAATTCTTATCTACTGATTTACAAAGTTTGACATTGATTGAGCTGAATCAGAATGTTTTGGGTTTTTGTTTTAAAGTAGATAATCATATATCTAAATATCTTGAAGTCGTGGGTGTTCGATAGTTTAAGATATTTCTATTTCATAACTCTACATTACTAAAAAAAATTGATTTTGAACAGACAGATAAACAGAAAAATTATATTATAAGGGTTTTTGCTTACTTTTCTTGTACAGGACCCCAAAAAGAATATTTATAGCATAATTTCAAAAACGAACAGCCCCACTTTGTTACTTCCGGTCGCCTCACAAAAAGCCCGAAGTTCGGAAAATAATTCCCACTTAAACATGCAAAGGCTGAGTGAAACGAAACTGAACGAATTTAAACATTCCGACATCTATCATAATGATTTATGCGATGATGTTTGCCCTAAATCGGGGGAAAGTAGTTCAAATAGTCACGTTGGCAACTCTGAAGTTTATTCTTATTGCAACACTAGCGAAATTGGCGCGAAGTAAAAATGCAAGTTAAATCGACGTAACGCTTTTTGTCTGTATCAATTTTATTTATGCTGTAAGTAAATGATTCTTTTAGAATTTTATTTTAGTAAAACCTGTGGCAATTCGTTTATAGTAGTATTTATTTTTATGGTGAAAACGACTGGATGAATGTCTCGTTTTCTGTAGGCAAAACATGGTTACCATATTTTCAATAACACCATGTCATCATACCAATATTATTTATTACTAAACAGTGTATGCAGTGAGGTTCAATACAAATTAAGGTAACATCTTAACACTCTTGCCTTATAACGAACATAAAACCAACTTAACTTCAAAGTTACCTATTCACAAGCATAAGATACACCTTTAACCCGATATCTTAAAGTACACTACTACTGTTTATAAATACCCTAATAGCATATATTGCTTACCTGTTAAATTGCTTATGACTACTTTGCTACCGGCTGTACAGACAATGCTATTTTACGAGTCCAGTTCATGAAGAAAGAACGCTGAGGAAATGCGATAATCCAAGATGATCTGTGACCGCCGATGTATTGGTAGCTAAGCATAGTATAAACCAATCACTGGCTAATATTCGCCTCTTCTAGTCTACTCTTTGGCGTAGTTTCCACTGGGGTGGCTTGGAGGAAAGCTGAGCGAATTAGTTTAATTGCGCATGTTACCCTGTTTGTTAACAATTTCTCTTTACTTGCTTAGCTTGCTGGAAGAGATCTCTTGTAGATAAGCTTGCCATTGTACATGCATCTCTTCTTTTATGTTGTATACCATATTTCTTTTGTGTATGTGCAATAAAGAATAAAGAAATATCCGCCCCACCTAAACAGTGTGAGCCGAACTAAGCAGAATACGTGACCATGCGGTTTCGAGCGGGTTGAAGTGCAACATATACAGTCTTTAAATCAGTGATTAGCTCAACTACGCTCTAGTCCGTTACATCCGCTCCCTCCCGGTGTAACCCGAACACCGCCACTTATACTCGATGAACTAACGTTGTTAAGCTCCTCTTTATATTTCCTCCATGGTCCGGCTCCTACTAAGGTTTTTAGGTCAATCGATCGAACTGGGTAACCGTTCGAGTTTTCTGTTTGTAACGAATTTCACGTTAAAATAAACGGGTGTTAGTGCTTCGATAACCATCGTGGTAGGAGTTGAACATGCTCCGTGCGGTGCACCCACACTGATATTTTTAGATAAGGAACTATGAATTTTGTATATTTACGGCGATATATCACGAACCTACCAACCATAATAATGTCCTAGAGGGCAATCGCGTAAATGTTGAACGTATTTACCAAAGTTAAACCACAACCAAAATCGTTACGTTATGCACATTTCGTATCGCGCAAAATTTTGGCAACTTCAAAACCATACAAAACAGTCAAAAGTCAGACGCTGGAACCGTCTGAAAAATTGTCAAATGGAACCAAAACAAAACTTTAAACGTTCCGTTAATGTTATCATTTTGCGCGATTGCCCTCCTGCTGACCGTATTTCGGTCGCGGCGATAATATCAGCAGCTATTTAGAGGACGCAGGAGATATTTTAGTTGCAGTTCTTGCAGTGTTTGCAACAGTTTGCCGAAATGCTCTTCGCCTAATTATTTTTGTTGATTAGTGTTTACCTCTTCTGTCAGAAACAGTTCAGTCACTACGCCATAAGTATCATCGGCGATACTATCATCGGTGATTTTTTTTTGGCAAGTATGAGTATATCATTCCTTGATTACCTACACGTACCGTCGCGTCGGCAAAACATTCTATCGGCGAAAAGTATGTATATCCTCGAGTGACGTGGTTTCGGCAAACTGTTACAAGTTCGCAAGCAGTGTAGAGCGATATCTTGCCCCCATAATGAAAACAATTCTACTTAGAGTTCACGGTTAACCCGCAGTCATACCTTTATTCCGTGGACTCGACACAACACGGGTCAATAAAGCTTGTGTACTTACCCGGTAATTGTATTTACATTGCCAAAACTGAACTGTTTCTGACCGAGAAGGTAAACTGTGCACGAGTCAATAGGAATTATTACAGGTACTTATAGGAAAATACGTTTAAATTACCCCTCTGCTGACGCGGGGCTTCACTAGAATACATCAGCTGCATCTCCTTTCGAGCATTTCGTAAGAGAACTAAGGAGTGGTGCACTTCCTGCCGATGTATTTCCCGAGCTCTGCAACATTGGTCTCTTGAAAGTTAGAGTGAATGGGCACTTTATAGGTAAACATAGACCACCCTAGGCTGCATCTTGCTTAACATCAGGCACGATGGCGGTCAAATGTTTGCCTAGCTAATTGTCAATAAAAGAGCAGACTAGGGAACCTCGGGGCTGAGAAAAGTAGGCGATGAGCTAGCAACTTGTCACTAATATCTGTTCCCGTTATGCTAAACGTGGATGTGTGATCTCCTTTATGATCCTGCAGTTCTGGCTACCCCGATTCGGGAACAAAGATTTGTCTATATTTTTGTATGTATGTACAAAAAGAGACCGCTAAGAAATCCAATGGTAAAGGTTTCCATATCTATCTAAATAAGTATCAAAAACTATTTCGCTAAGATGATGAAATGTTGGTAATCCGTTGTAATTCATCATCCCTGGATAAATTATATCCAGGAATAATTCATTTAGCTCATTTCAAACTCAACCCCTTTTTTGTAAGGGTCGGGTTACATTTTAATAACAGCAATAATTTGTCGGTGTTAAGGATGACATGAAAAAATTTAAGCTTAAAATAGGTAATGTTATTTTAGGACAAGTATAAATGGAATCCCTATTTATTACGTACAATATTAACCTTCATTGTAGGTACATACCAGTATTCTAAATGTTATTTTAATTAATTATGCTAATATTAAATATTTACAAAAGGGTAGAAATTTCTATAACTAACTTAAGAACTACTTAGGGCTAGCGTTAAATGTAAACATTAAACAGTGTCTTATTTAGACGCGGTTTTGTGATAACATCGTCTAAGCTCGAGGAGGTTCTGTGTGTTTTTATTTTAGTATTATTTTCATATTTCGCAAATGAATTGAATTATTTACTTTTATATTAAATTATGTTATTGTATATAACCAAGTCTGAAATAAATGATTATTATTTTATTTTTAAAATGTACGTTTCGAGATTAAAACAAACAAATACCTACATAATGCGTATATTTATTTAAAACATTAGGAACCTGATACCTCGTCAGGATTTTACCCCAGCTTTAAAGCATTAACTAAAGCCTGCATGGAAAAGCATCAAAGGCTTTACGGTTCCACGGTCAAGGGCTGTAAGGGATTCATCCCTTATAATAATTATTGTCACAGGGGTAAATGAAACTTTACAATGGACATTAAAGTACGTAGAAATTCAGAATGAAAGTATAAGGTGCCAATTTCAAATAAGGTGGTATCTTTGGTATCGCTCGTAGTCGTATCTTTTCTCTTGAGGGTGTTCAAGAGACCTAGTACTTTGTTCTCTTTGACATTAGAATAATTTTTCAATGGTTGAGTGTGATTGAAGGTTGATTCAACGATTAATAATACGGGGTTTAAATTATTTACTCCAAACAGGCGGATTCACGGGAAACAGCTAGTTCCACAAAACCTAAAGCCTTGTTTGCGTAGTCTATTTCATATGACACATAAAAATAACTGTTTCAAATATTCTTACGGATCATATAAAAACGTCTTTTGACAAAAATGATACTATAAAATTATTAATAAAGAAATGGAAAAAATTCCTCACCCGGGTGGGAATCGAAATGATACTACTAAAATATGAGGCGACCTTTGGCTGTAATAAATACTACGGAGCAAAAGGAAAATAGATGCTGGATGTAAGGTACGAGTATCTACGTCTTGTTAAAGAGAATTCGTTATTCGGGCACTTAGAGAGGGACTATTCACACTAGCTGAGCTAAAATATATATATAAAAAATACATATAATAAGCTATTTACACTAAGTAGTAAATCCTAACTAATATTAGAAATGTGAAAGTTTGTTCGTTTGTTACCTCTTCACGCTTAATTTTCAAAGTAATCTTTTGCATATATACAGAGTAGGGAGTGCGTATAAAAAAATAGGATACATTCTGTAGTCCACGCGGACGAAGTCAACTATAGGTATTATAAAATAGAAAAAATTCTTCACCCGAGTGAGATTTGAACTCACGACCATTCGCAAACCGTGCTTTCGCTCTAACCAACTGAGCTATCGGGTCAATCAACTCGGATGACGAATTTTACCATCTCTTTTTTAAATTACATTATTGGCAACGTTATTTTTTCATCCCGATAGCTATACACTAGCCAAATCTGGGTAAACAAAGCTGAATCCCTCAGCACAATGTTCAATGATGAAACGATCAACCATATCCTAGCGGATTATATTATGGAGAAGTATCTTATAAATGTATATAACTTATAACTATAGGTATCGCAAATATAGGTCTTCGTATAACTATAAACATCATGAATCATTTATTTACCAGTCGTCCACGGCAAGGTTTTTGTAAACATAAAAATCAATAAACCAGTAATATCTGGGCGTGCTAAGTAATTTAATTACAAACATGTTACTCGGCCAAAACACGAGCGAAATGAACGGTATTTCTGTAAAAATGTCTTTGTATCCTGAAACGTATTGTGTTGTTGTCCCTTTGTTATTGCTCCAATAAAGCGGAGCCTCGTTTAGGTACACACTTATAAGTCATATTACATGATGTGCAATTTGGACGCTGTGTTACGTCTTAGACACGTGTGCTCCAGCATGACTAACGAAGCGATTGCACCACGCCGCGCCTAAAGATAAAGCTTTAAAATTGTTGTTTATTGAAATACCGGACACAAGTTCCTTTGGTCGTGACCAAAGACACAATACGGCGTCACACCGTGTCAAGTAAAGATTTATTAGTGAATTGTTTTAGTGAATAGTTTTAAAATGATTTTATCGTCAAATAGTTTTGTTCCCAGAATCCTTTCCAACAATCCCTTCCCCAAACTCTCATTTATAAATAATCTCGACACCCATTCCGCAAGACAGTTCCATACCAACTTCGATTCCGATTCCAACTCCTAAAATATTTTAAAAATACTATTAAATTAAAAGTATTAATTTTTCAAAGTGTTTTTGCTACTCATCACATAAATCCTGGACTAGTTGTGTATGGTTACATTATTTAGGTATTTAGTGTCTAGTTGTGACTGCTAGAGAAGTAAGTGTTAATAAGTGGAGGCAAAGGAAGATTATGTTTTTCGAATGTATGTAGGTAGGTATATTTCTTTGGCATGCTCTATTATAGAGTATTTGAGTTGAGAGGTATTATTAAATTCGTCTCAGTCCTGACAGTGACACTGGGTCTAAATTTTTACGCAAACGGGTTTTTTCTTTATGAAAATTATTACATAATAATATCTTTAAAAAATTAATTGGTGATGATGAATGAAATGTCAAATACGGACGCGGTAACTTACTGTACAATACTAGATGTTTTCAAAATGATTAAAATTATTTTTACTTAATCTAAAAAAAAGAATTTTAAACGTCAATCATGCAGAAAAGCCCCTCATTGATTGATGGTCTACTCTGAAATGCCGCTTTCGAATCTTTCGGACGACCGAAGCCCGACCGAATCGAAGCCTTTGACCCTACTACGAAATTGCTTCGGATGTTCACAACTTATTCGGAACCGCAAAGAATAATTTACATTGACAAATATTATAAGCTTTCTATTATCTAGCCTTATACCTGTCAAATAGAGTTCGATCGGACCGAATGAAAAAACGGCGCGACTGACCCGATCGAAGGTAGTTCGTAGTAGGAAACACCTCGATATTCGGCCGATACTTCGTTTATCGTCACTTCAGAGTAGACTCCCTGGTGTCAAAGGCCAGGGCTAGTCAAAAGTACTATACTTTTACTTTCTACTAGCCCCAAGCAACAGATTTTGAGAGAGACGTGAATTACTTTTGCGTTTTTAATAATTTATCAAAAATCAAACTTTATTTAAAATTTTATTATACTGTGTCGGACCTAAGTTTCCTCACTTTGGCTTTCCGCAAAGTTATTACCCTAATATAGCAGAAAGTGTCTGTTGACTTTAGTCGGTTTAATCAAGTTGCCACGAAGACAAAAGCTTCATAGAGACCTAGACAGGTACAGCGTAATATAGAGGAAGAATAGATAGACTAGCGCCTGTATTAATAAACCTGAAATAAAGTTGTACGAGCATAACGTTAGGTAAAAAGAATGAATCTAGTGATTAACAAAAATACAGGGTTTAACAAAAATAGGGATCAGATAAAAGATCAGTGACAAGTTGAAAGTTTTCGTTGTAGTGTAAATAACTACGTTACTTGCTGAAGTAAGGACATTTATTTATTTATGAATACTAGAGGTGCTTCTATATACCTATAATATCTCCAACTCTTGACAAATTGCCTAACTTGCCCAATACCAAGTTTTATTTAGTTATAAATTATTCATTTATTTAGCTTCGAAACTAGGTACTTAGGTATTTGTCATGGGTCCAGCTTTATAGTTGTTTTAACTCGGTTTAGAACAAATAAGTACTAAACTATGACGACCTAGCCAATCTCGCGTGTATCTGTTGGTTATAGGTCGCTTCCGACCGGTCAGAGTAGCTATTGGTGAGGCATATTCAGCAGTGGACTTCTCATAATTGAATATGATGATGATGATGATGAAGCACTAAACAGGTTTGAAAACTTCTATACTGCTCTGGGAGTGAAAAAAAAACTATATAGGTAATACTACAGCTGCTTCTCTTCCCGGGCATACTGTACAAGTCAGTAGAGGGACAAGAGGGTCTTGGTGTTCTTTAGGCGATGGGCTGACCACCTGTCACTACTAACCGAACTTGTACATCTCAACTATACCCTCAAAATTGGTCAGAAGTGGCACCATGTGGTTCTATCGGCCCTTGGTGCTCTGCCTACCCCGTAAGGGATACAGGCGTGATTATATGTTTGTATGTATGTTTACAGTTATGTTAAATTAGCAAAGGATTAAATTTTTGGTTAGTAGACTTAGCTTAAAATACCTACTCGTTCATTATTAATTTAACTGTCTATGCTGATGCTGGGCTTCACTAGAATACATCAGCTGCATCTCCGTCCCGTAAGAGTCGGCTGAGTAACTCGGGCATTCTCTCCGGCGATACGGTCAACTTGTCATTGATCATGAACATCTGTACTCGCTATACTAAACGTGGCTATGGTATATCCTTTAAGATCATACAGTTCTACCTACCCCATTTCGCGAACACAACCGCATGTGTTATGTTATTAACTTAATCCACATTCATCCATTGAAAAATAACTTGTGAAACAAATCACTAAAATTTTTCATTTAAATGCCCTTACTCAAGGTTGTAACTTTTACAACTAAGAATACTAGAGCAAGACAATCAAATATCTCTACTATTTTATAGAATAACACAAATATGTCTTGATAATTCTTTGTACGTATCCAAATTCCACATAAACGGTAATGGTTTTATTTACATTTATCACGACATTGGCGTCGCTTCTCACGGTATCCAGGACACGCTTGTCAGTCTGCTGGTTACAACGTGATGTATGTGGTAATAGGTATCGAGATAGTTCGATTTAGGGATAGGGATATAACACTTTTTACCTTTTGATACAAAGTTCTGTGCTGTTGCGGGGCTTCACTAGAATAAAGCAGATGCATGTCGTAAGAGTCGACTAAGGAATTCTATTATCTATAATTCTACCCCGAACTATCGTCAGGGGAAGCTCGGCTGGACGTCTTTATTGATAATTTTAATACCTTTAAAAACGATATAAGGAAAATATTGTGTCCGAATGTATGTAGTACTAACACGCTAGGTACATAATCTAAGGAACCCAATCTGGTTCAGAACTTTGAATTGTACCTAATATTGTACCTTAATAAGATTGAATTTTGTTTTATATATGTACCATATTTTCCTAAATAAATAAATAAATTCTAAGAATTATTCAAGCTAGCAAGTCATCACTGATCTTTTACATCTATACCGGGGCTTTGATAAACGTGGGTAAAGAACCTCTTTTATGACGCCGCGGGGCTGGCCACACCCGTATGTAGGTATACGTACATCAAAGCTAAACCTATGTATATGCCGTGGCCATATAGTTGAATTATTTATATCATGAAATGGTCAAAATGCCCTTGACCATATGATGATAATGAATTGATCATTTCATGATACTAACCTAACCTAACCGACCATTTCATGAAATTACTATTAAAGTGATTTGGCCACGACATATACATAACAAGCAGTATTTTTACTCATACCGGCAGATTTAAGTATTCGTTTTTACATAGAGGCAGAAGTTACGAACCATTTTAATGAAGTAGCTTTATATTATGTAGTACGCGAAAATAGTACCTAATAAATTCGCTGATTAGTTGTAAAATGCGTATTACGTAACAGCAATGTCAAAGGAATATCACATTTCAATGCGAATATTGTGCAATTTTTGCTGTCTGTTGCATTACTTTTGCATTCCAAGATATATAAAATCAGCCAGGGGATTTCCAGAATCAACCGATTCAAATAAAGAATTCATTGGTTCCTAATTTAACTCAAAATAAATAACGGAAATTGTCACTAGTGTGCCAAATTTCGAACAGTTTCCGACGCATCTATACCGGAAGTGACGTTTTGTCACTGTCGTATCCCTCGGTCCTTGTTGGGAAGCATGAGGCAAAATTCTGAAGGTAATTCCCAACATTTTTTTTCCTGACAAAGACATAATTATATTTATTGCTTGCTTCCTACATTTCAGTTTTTTTGGGTTTGGAAAGTATTTAGCATTTTACACTGTGTAGTGCTATTTTTTTTAGGTTTTGTAACACTTCTAGTTTCTTTATTATTCTTCATGTCCACGATTTAGATCAGTGGTTTCCGAAGTGGTCCAGGTGGACCCCCAGGGGTTCACAGGAGACTCGATGGGGTCTACGTTGGCGTGAAAAAATGGGGGTTCACAAATAATTCGTTTGTGGTGTAGGTCTATAGGGGGTCCACCAGAACCAGTAAACTTATGAAAGGGGTTTATAAGAAAAAAGTTTGGGAACCCCTGATTTAGATGATAGAGTTTACTATAAAATACACGACTGTATTCTCAAAATAGAGAAGCCAAAACTGTAGGATCACCACTGGAGTATAAAATCAATTATCTGTGTCATGCTGAAGTGTGTCTAATTACGTCACCGTAAAGTAATTATTGCTTTGTTCTGAGCGTCTACAACGGTTCCGTTTCGGCTTCGTTCCAACTCGAGACTTTTCGGAATTGTCCCCCTGAGTTAATTATTCAACTCTTATAACATACACGGAAGGAAATGCAGCTGATAAATTCTAGTCATCGGCACATGACTTAGACATAGCAGTGGGGTAAGCACGAACCTTTTTATTCGGCGTAACGCTAGCGACTCGCTAGCAAAATCTATGTGATTTGACAGTTGGACGATAGGTTCGTGCTTACCCCTCTGAGTCTATTTTTCTCATGAAGTACTACGAGTACTCAGACAGGAAAATAGATAAAATCTAAATATTACTCTCAATTTCCAAGTGTCCAAATCTTGTTAGGTATCTGAGAAATCTACGAGGCTCATTTATTCACTTCCGGCAGGCAATTGGACGCTTTTTCGGGTGCGATATCCTGAAAAAACGTCACGATTCGTATGTCCGGGACCATGAAAGAAGATGATCGTGGAGGTGCCCTAAAACCATATCGATGGACGTTGCATGACGCGGGCGATAATGGATGTAGGTAGACTATAGAGAGCGGCAAATTTTAGCCAGTGGTTCATAAAACTATTTACTAGTTTCCAATATTTTTAAACATTAGACTAGTGTTTAGCACTGTTACTGTTGTTATATCACACCGGTCCAGAGCAGGTTGGTGGGTTTTTCGCCAGAGCCTTGTTCGTTGTTCAACAGAAGGATCGCTTGAAAGTGAGGTTGGCTTGGGCTCCGGAAGATGTTTTGAAAAACCATTATAATAAATGTTTCCAAGATTAAATACCTAACCTCGCTTACCTGCTATCCTAGCAAAAAAAAAGCTAAATCCTGGGTATTTACCCAACAGCCTTGGACTACAAATATTATATATACGGTGTAAACTGCAGAAAAACAAAAAGTCGAAATTATCCGGGATAGAAATATTTTCCCGGGTTAAGGAATTGAAGCCTATGTGTTATTATGACATGCAAGCTATATTATTGTGAATTTTCATCAAAATCTATTCTGTAGTTTTTACGTGAAAGAGCAACAAACATACTTACATACATCCTCATACACTTTCGCGTTTATAATATTAGTAGGATTTTTATCGGACGCCATGACTTTGTTCAGGCACATGCCCGCTTTAGATTGCGGGCCTGATGGACTCATGAATCCGTGTTGCCATAGAAGAATGTTCAGGCATATTACATGCTTAGTGTCCGCTTACCCCGCGGCCGGATATTGGCCTCTTTGGCCGGTGATTTGGGGCCGCACCCAGTGCGGATTTACCAGCCTGATGGACTAGGGCGGCAGATTTTATGCATCCGAATATTTTTCTATGACGGTTTTCTGCCATAGCAACAAATTTTGTCGAGAATGTCATTGCACATTGCATAGGTAAAACAGCTAGTTCGCCGCCCCTCAAGCAGTGATCGGCCTCGCGCCTCTGCGCCCTTTGCCCACACTTCTTATGAGTGAAAAGAGCGCAATTGTAAAAAATATGCATATTACATCTACGAACTGGATGGTT
Organism: Carposina sasakii; assembly: GCA_014607495.2. Taxonomy (NCBI): domain Eukaryota; kingdom Metazoa; phylum Arthropoda; class Insecta; order Lepidoptera; family Carposinidae; genus Carposina; species Carposina sasakii. The sequence goes on along the minus strand of CP053155.1, from coordinate 2,231,854 downwards.
TGTATATAATGTTTCGATTTTATTCTGAATAATTTTACCGATTTCCCCTATTATGTGTTTCCTTAGTGTCAGAAAATTCGGGAATTTAAAAAAATCTCTGATATCCCGCCCCTACGGCCGATTAGCTCAAAAATATACCGATATTGGCCATTGTAAAAATAATGTATGATATGACTTTGGCCGTTGAAAATTTGGGGCCGCACCTCGTAGGGCCTGGCATGGACGTACTTCCTTTGGGATCCATTCTGTAAATGAAATTGTCAGACAGTATTATTTAATTATACTAATGTAGGATTCAAATGTTCCTATACACATATTTGGCATGCCTGTCGTACCTAAAGAGGTTGGCAGAAGGTGTGCAAATTCCAGTCCTTGACACTTAGATTCTATTAGTGTAATGTATAGTAATGTACTACATACTAATGTATTGTAACGTATAGTAATGCAATCTAAGTGTCAAGGACTGGAATTATGAGGCACCGAAATGTCTAATGGTGCATCGAAAATGTTAGTATGACATTAGCACTCTATGACATCCTATTCCTCTATGCATATACACACGGCTGTATTCCCGAAATGGGGTAGCCATAAATGCAGGATCATAAAGGAGATCTCATCGCGTTTTGTATACCGGGGACAGATGAAAATGCATATTGTTTTCCATAAAAGCTAAGATGCCTTACTAGTGACCCACGCTAACTTCGCTCCAGTATTAGCTGTTGTATTTCTATAGTCATGTCTTACTGTGGAAGCCCCACGTAGTACCAATTAGAATTATAAGCTGCATCACCACCCGCGCATGTTTGAAAAGTCGACTAAGAAGTCATTTAGACTTATCCCAGGCATTTGAGCTAGCAATTTGTTACTGATCTTTGATATTGGCTCCTTAGTTATTCTGCAGTTTTGCCTATCCTTTTTTGGAAACCAAACCGTGTACATTACATTATGTGTGATCCGCGTTTCTGTGATCTTAACTCTTTGTCTCTTCTTTCCAGTGTACCTCCAGTTCGAAGACGCGACCCTCCGCGACTACGCGCTGTACTCACTCGTCGGCAACTCAATCCACGGCAACTTCACACCGACCAACTTCGCAGAGAAACCCTGCCGCGACCAGAACGAGGTCTACTTCCTACCCAAACGTAGAGAGCGTTCTAAACATCCTAAGAAAAGTGATCGCGAACGGACAGAGCATAGAAGTGTTGACAGTGTGAAAGGATACTACTTTAGGCCAAAATATAGGGGCTATAGGAACGAGAGATCAGTGAGGAGGAGCTTGAGGTATCGGCGGAGGTTTACCTCTGCGAGGATCATGAGTGGTCCTCTCGGGGACCGCAGGAAGGTGGTGCTGCAGTGGACCGTGACTGATGCGGTGCACTTAGAAAATGAAGCTAGTGTTGTGTTTAGGTAAGTGTTTTAATTCTATGCAATGTTTTTTATGTACAAGGTGCTGCGTGAATAGACGAATAGTTTTAAATTGAACTAATGATGGAATTGCGATTGTAAGTAGTTTATCTTGGGCGTAAAATCGGTAACACTTCATTGCAGTTCTATTTATACTCTCAATTTCGTCTTTCAAGACGACAGTATTATGAGTACTACGAGTAGTACGAGTACTAACTCGATGTAAGTATAATACAATAAATAATTGAATTTTTAAAACGTTTAAACAATAAACGGGCGTAAATGTTTGTCGAATCACATACGTCCATTATAAGTAAATGAATACAGAAATTAAAACCTTTTCTGCATACTTTTTGGACAAACATGGTTCAGTGTATGAAACTCGACATAGTTACGGACAAAATGGATGATCTGCAATTATTTGAACAATGTCTGACGTAATGTAATGTAAAACGTTATGTTTGAGTTGGCGGCATTGTTACTGCCGTGTTTTTAGGGATCAGTAGCGTATATATTAAATTAGTTAACTTCCTTCTAACATGAGACTAAATAGGTCATAAAGTCTCTACAAGTTTAAAAAAATATTTTGAATAAAAACGATATAAATTATTATTAAATTAAAATGATTGAGTACGTACATACACGTCACAAACGAATAGCCACGCTAAGCTGGTACAAATTGAAAAATCAGTGCAATTTGCTAGCTCACCGCCTAAGAGTATATCCATGAATTCCTTAGTTGACTTTTACGACATGCATGAAGAGAGACGCAGCTGATGGTTTCACCAGCATCAGCAAAGGACTGAAATTAAAATCTTAAAAAAATAACTTACTAGAACTTAAAAGTTTTTACAAGTGCATCTTATGTAACGATATCGATCCGTTTTAGGAGTATTATTTAAGTTACCATAAATCCTGATTTATTGTGATTTATTGTAGCCGTTATTACTCCTAATACCCGCACAAAATTAATTCTCTAAGGAATCTATGAACAATCATTTATTATCTTAGTATATTTATTAGTATATTTAGATATCTAATATTTATCCGATATACCTAAAGGCTTATTCTATACTCCATTTTCCACACAATAGTGTCACGTCTTACAAATAGACCATCTAAAAAGGCTCATATTTTACCTGATATATTTACATAATTTACTTATAGCCGCGTGGTGCTGGCAGAGTAGAGTTTGTACTACCCCTTCCTGCCCGTGGGTATCGTACGAGGCGATTAAGGGTTTCTGGGAGGTGGACAGCAGCGCCTCCCGTACTGACAACATAGTCCGAAAAACACATCGGTCACCAACCCGCCAGCCCAGCATGGTGACTATGGGCAAAACCCCTGTGGCAGTAGCCTTGTGGCATGCCCTGGGGGAGACCTAACTGCAATAGGCTGAAGAAAAAGATATACTTACTTATTGTACTTTTCATTCTACGTACTAAGAGTATATCCATGAATTCCTTAGTTGACTTTTACGACATGCATGAAGAGAGACGCAGCTGATGGTTTCACCAGCATCAGCAAAGGACTGAAATTAAAATCAAAAGTAATTTTTAAACGCCAAAACCATATAATACGAGTATTTCAAATTCTGACCTTATACTTCTGCCTGCAGCCCTAAAAAGTTACTTAGTTGGATCATTATCACCTGCGATTCAAACTCATTGCTAATATTATAACATTTCAACTTTGTAGCGACATTATTGCTAATTCCCAATGGTTTACGATGTAATATAAACTGATGGAATAAACCATTCCTCTTGAGTTAAGAGTAGGATCTGTTAATCACTTCTTCTTTCTACTCACCCATTGAAAAGCTGAGAAAACTGTGCATCTATGTCTTCCCACTACAAACACACTATTGCATATGCAATAACACTGATTGCTCGGCGCCGCGCGTCCCGCCGCCGTGTATCTTACTTAACTAGAGAGCTGCAAAGTGCAGCCAAGTGGTGCCAAGTGCGGCATTAGGCTCTTCACTTGCCTCGCTAACTTCAAGCCTGCTGTTACGATTTTTATTATATTACAAGCTTTCTTTTACTTTATACGCTGGCCAGAATAAGTATATGTGCTGCCAATAAACGTCAGTCAGTTCCCAGCACGGTTGTTTCATTGACGTCTTTCCAGCAAGTACTCATGGACCAGAATCATTATGGTTTTCTTATATTGCAAGCTTAGAATAAGGGGCCTAATTCTATTTGCAAGAAATAATATACTAGAATCATAAAGAAGTGAAAACTGAGTTTATAATTGCATTACATTCTGAGTTATAACGGGTTTACATAATTGTTAGGCTCTTTGCTTGTCTCGCTTATTTCAAGCCCGCTTTCTTATATTGCAAGAAATAATATACTGGAATCATAAAGAAATAAAAGTCAATTTTATAATTAAAATATAATTCTTTGTTATAACGGTTTTACATAGTTGATTTGACTATTGTAACAGAGGCGAACAATGTAATTGGTATTATCTTTATAAGTTTACGAGAGCTTTATTAATTTTATATAAGAATTATAACTAATTAACTTAAAATATAGTTTTCAGAATTTTTTAGAATCTGATTTATTAGACAATATTGTTCCTATTCCTTTAAATAATTAGATAGTACCTATCTACTTACATAACCTTAATAAATATAATTTAGATAGATATTTAATTCATGTTCAGTTATAGTAGTGAGGTGTGTTAAGCGAAATGCTATAAAAATAGCCTATCTACCAAATTCATAACTGTTTATTTTTTCCAGATACAATGGAGAAATTCCTAAACAACTCAAAAATTTATCAAAACTTTGAATGTGATTGGGAGTTTCAAATTTTGTTGATAGGCTCTCCATAGTGGGCTATATTTATAGCATTTACTTATCATACCCCTTTTGTTACACCCTGCATAATATCAATGACGCAAAGCACAGTATCGAACAATGCGCTTCACTAAATTACCGTCAAATAGGCGCTTTATCCAAGCAAATACAATGCGAGTTCGAGCGTATTCAACTACGTATAATTCGTCTGTGAATAGTTTGTGATTGATCGGATAAATCGCTCGATTGGTTTTATTCTCGGTCGAGATTTTCGAACACAGCTTTGGAATGTTTTAATTAATTGCACATACGGTGCGGGTAGGTATAGTGCGTTTCACCGTATAGTTCCGATGGATTCTGGCGGTAGTTTATATGTGTGTGACTAAATTTTCTGTGTCACTGCATACAAAAATGTTAGTTCCCCATCATTGGAATAAAACAACTTCTATGACAATAGGATCGATATTTATTAAGGTGCATTAGCTCTATCAAATTAAATTGATTCACACAAAACGATATCGAGAGTTGTTTAAGAGTTGTGTTTCACTTTAAACCGATTTTTCGTATTATGTATGTGAAGTCCATCTCTGCATATCGAGCGCCCTAAATTTTGTTAGATACTTTATTTATATTGGTAGTAAGTAGGACTTAAATTTTACGATATATGATTTATTATAGGTTTTGAAATATATTTCTTAGTTAAAAAACATAAAATACATATTATTTATAAGTAAAAGTTTATTTTATTTCTTAGTTTTATGTAACATGCTAGGTCGACATATGTAATAGCTTTAAAAACATGGCATCGCGAAGATAATTTTGCAAGCCCTTACTTTGCCCTTCTGAATAAAAGTAGGGCGTATCTACCATTAGTCGTAAACTTTATATTACCTACTAAACCTTATCCTAGTGGTAAAATAAAAGTACTTATAACTCGTCCAAAAAGTCTAAAATCTGAACTAAACCTTATGCTTATAAAAAAACTGTTATTCAGTCTCGTTGGCATAACGTTGGGTAACTGCGCCACAATTTTTTCACGAGTTTTTAGATACTCTTATGCCTTTTTATCCGACTGCACCAGAAGTCAGTTATGTTTTCAGAAGTCAGTTAAGGTCTTGTGTCGTGTTATTTACGAGTGTATGTTTGCACTTACCGGGATTCGAACCCAGGACCTATGTCGCTGCAGGCAGAGCCACTACCTACTACACCAATCGGCCGTCTTTGGCACGCTCTAGAGCAGTGGTTCCCAATATGGTCCAGGTGAATTCCCAGGGGTCCACAGAAGACTTTATGGGGTCTACGTTGACGCCAAAAAATGTTGGTTTACAATGAATTCCTATGTGATGTAGGCCTGTAGGGGGTCCACCAGAACCAGTTAACTTTTGAAAGGGGTCTATGAGAAAAAAGTTTGGGAACCCCTACTCTAGAGCCTACTTGTCACACTTGAGCTTGAGAGGTATTATTAGATTAGATTCGTCTTACAGCCAATTTCAATAACAGATCATAAATAATCTCGATTTTTTATCATTCAAAATTTGAAATTTTGTATGAAAACAATGGAACATTTAATCTGAAATATGAAAAACATTTCTCGAAATTGGTTATTAAAATTGGCCGTTTGTCGTGACGGTGACACCGGATCAAAATTTTTACGCAGTCGGGTTTTTTTTCTTTACATCTATACATATAATAAAAATGTAACAGATCGCTGTCTGTACGTGGAAGATATATGAGAAAAAATATTATAGGAGACCTTTATCAACGCAATAGAACCCAAAACGATAATATTTGGAATTTTTGTCTGTTTGTCGGCTTGTGTGTTTGTCGGTTTGTCTGTTTGTCTGTGCGTTTGTGCGCGCTAATCTCAGAAACGGCTGAACCGATTTCGATTCAGTTTTCAGGAATATATTGCGTCAGGTCCCACTAACATATAGGCTACTTTTTATCCCGGGAAAATGTTTTTATCCCGGATAATTTCGACATTTTATTTTTTCTGTAGTCCACGCGGACGGAGTCGCGGGCGTCACTAGTATATACCTATAAACGAGGTTATTACCAGATGAGTAACATACAGTAAATTACCAGAGGGGTAAGCACGAACCTCTCGATAGTCCGTAACGAACTGTCAATTCCCATAGATTTTTTTCGAGTCGCTAGCGTTACGCCGCGTAAAAAGGTTCGTGCTTACCTCACTGTACTCGCATAATATTCTCGTAGATTATGCTATTTCCATGTTGGAAACTGGCTGTTTATGAGCATTTCATTTTCTTTATTACTTATTTAAGAGAGTCGCGGTAATAAACATGAGGTGATATTTTCTGTCGTAAAAAGGTGACGGTTAAATAAGGATTTTTTTTAGAGTATATAAGTTGCCTTTACTGGCCCAGTTGTGATGTGAAGATGTGAGTTTGAATTTAAGTTAGAATAAAACAGCTTTTAAAATTACAATTACCCGGCTGCAAAATAAATGCTTATATGGTACACAGAGGATAAAAAACAAATTGACACCTCATTCTTACAACAGTTTAGCTACCTGTGGTGGAAAATGCATATAGTTTTTTAACCATTACCCTTTCTTTGCGTCATCATAGTCGGGTAAAAATAATCGACAAGCTGTGGTTCTCGATAGTTTTGATAGTACCGAACATTGGCCATGAGTAATCTACCCCAAGGTGACAACTGTCGAGCCAAGGACACAAGAAATAGGAGGGGTGGGTCTACTCGTCACCTAGTACGCGCAAGTTTTGTACTAGTTCCTCGTGTTACTATCATTACATTAGAATTATTACACATCGGCCTATTGCAGTTTACTGCTAACGTAGCCTACCACACGCCACAGGGCTACTGTCATAAGGTTTTTACAAATTGTCACCACTATACAAAACTATACGAAAATATTATTAGTCGATTATTACGACGTGCAAATTATGGTATAATTTTTATGTTATAATAACAGAGTTGATCATCGGGATACCGTCCACTTAGGTTAAAGAACGGAGACGTCATTTTACAGTAAGTGGCCAGTCCAGTGTACCTATGTCAATAAAGGTCAGTGGTTCTTCCGAACATTTACGAACACGTCGGAAGTTCCGAACGGAAACCCCCAGTTCTTAAATACCTAACCGACCCCGTGCTGCGGCCTGTCCGCTCCACTTTCGTCACGTTCTCGCGGCACGTTTATAGGAGGAGTTGTGAATTCCGGTAGTTCTGAACATGTTAGTTAGGTATGCACCCCCGGTGATGCCGCAGGGTAATGAATAACATGGGACCCCCTCGTTCTCCCCCTCCTGGGGAATTTTGCTGTTCCAACCTCCCACCTTTGTTAAGGCCTCTCCGCTTCGACTGGACCTGCGCGTTCAGTCGGAACAGAGAGGCCTGCCACCTCATGGTCCCATCGTGGCATACCGCAGAGCTTACTGGAGAGGTTGCAGAGCATGCAGGTTGCAGAGCGGTGAACCCGACTTGGATGCAGAGCTGGTGGCAACACGAAGTGCGATGCAGCTCTGCACTCCAAGCCGCCCAAGGTTGCAGAGCGGGATAATCCATGATGCAGAGCCTCGATCCAGTAGATGCCGAGCCACGACAGGAACCACGAACTCCCCTTTTTGGGGAGTCTCCGCGAAGCGAGCCATTGCTGGCCCGCATTAGGGCCGTCCAAAGCCCCTCTGTACGCAGAGGGACCGGACAGCCCCCTCCTCTGGGTGAAATTGGTCCGCGGGGGCCCTAAGGCCCCAACCCACCGGCCGGAACCAAGCCGGTGGCCCCTATCCGCCACCTGGGGACGCGCCACATTCCGGTATCACCCAACCCGGCTCCCCCGCACTGATGTGCACGGGGGGTGGTTAAGTATTATAACCTACCTTAACTACCTTTAGAACTTTATCTGCACGTAACTACAGGTGCTTACATTATTAAATGTTTGGAACCCATATGACTTTAGCTTGCGACACTTCTGTTTCTGATAATCCTACAATGGATTGATGTTTGTTACTCTTTCACGTCAAACGGCTGAAGCGATTTTAATAAAATTTAGTATAGAGTTAGCTGACACCCAGAATTAACACATATACTTTTTATCCCGAGAAAATATTTTCATCCCGGATAATTTCGACATTTTGTTTTTTCTGTGTCCACTAGTGATATTATAATTACCTTGGACTAAATTAACTTATCAAGAAAATCATTTATCATGAGGAAACATTGCCTCTATAATCCATTTAACGCCGTGGGCGTAAAGGTCACAAGTCAGAAACAACGGAATCAAATCACAAAAATAAAGAGACGTTATTTACACCTACAGCAGAGTAGAGTTTGTACCATCCCTGCCTGCCCGTGGGTATCGTAAGGGTTTCCGGGAGGTGGGCAGCAGTGCCTCCCGTGTAGACAACATACGCCAAAGATTGCACTGCGGTCACCAACCCGCCTGCCCAGCGTGGTGACTATGGGCAAAAACCCCCCAGAGAAAAAACGCTCTTGGCGTGCTTTAGAGAAGGCCTACGTCCAGCAGTGGACTGCAATAGGCTGACGACGATATTTATATTTTCAGTTACGGTATTTAACTTAATATAATAGCAATGTATAGCAATCCAGCGTGGCAACGCAGCCAACATTTTGGGCACGCTACCTGATAACGGAGATCGGTTGACCATCCTGTGAAACCGGAACTGATCGACCGATCTACCATATACACGCTAGCCCTAAGTAGTTTTTAAGTTAGTTATAGGAATTTCCACCAATTTGTAAATATTGCATCCTATTAAAGTGGCGGACTTAATATAAATAGTAAATAATGTACCAGAATAGAGTACCATTAGAATATGATAAAATCTGTTTATTCGCCAAGTAGCATTTGTACAAACATTTAAAAAATTATAACTAGTGGTTAAGTATGCCACGTGATGCCGGCAGAGTAGAGTTTGCACCACCCCTGCCTGCCCGTGGGTATCGTACGAGGCGATTAAGGGTTTCCGGGAGGTGGGCAGCAGCGCCTCCCGTACTGACAACATAGTCCGAAAATCACACTGCGGTCACCAACCCGCCTGCCCAGCGTGGTGACTATGGGCAAAACCCCCCAGTGGCAGTAGCCTTGTGGCGTACCTACCCTGGGGGGGCCTACGTCCAGCAGTGGACTGCAATAGGCTGAAGAAGAAGAAGTTAAGTATGAACCTAGTTCATATCTAATGGATACAGAATTAGGATGTCCTTCTGCGTTGATACTAGGCTAACCTATGTAATAGACATCAGAAATTTCTCCATGTACCTAATAAATAGTTAGTTACATTTAAATTGTCCCATTACTTAGGTATAAGTATATTACTGAGCTAGCAAGATCTAGCTAGTGCTGGCTCGATAGGAATTTAAGAATATATACCAAAAATAACTGAAAAATATAATACCTATTCTTAACTATCTAGGTAAAGGATAACGCCACTATTTGTAGCTACCAAAGTTGGTCACTACCTAATACGCTCGATCGACAAAATTTTATTACCCCACTTAGGTACTTACGTTTTATACCCGCCTGTTGCATTCATAACAAACCCATCCATATTCGTATTTCAATCAATTAAAGGACCCTTCATACGCGCAACTAAATCCCACTAACTAATCGCTCTGTCCACTTGATAGAGTACTTGAATTAACCAAACGTTAGTCCGATGCGTCGCGTCCCTCTGGGACATAGAGATGGTGATATATAGAGTACACTGTCGGTGTCAGTTCTAAATATAGTAAATACTTAATATAACTTACTCACGTAAAGATATGGCTGTGTCCCACTAATGGGGTAGTAAAACTCTAGCAGTTTTGATAGCATAGCAGGGATAGATGTTATTTACTTCTTAATAAGGTATTCCTAGTAATACTTAATGAGCACGCAAATGTGCGGTGATAGCCCAACGATCCCAGTCACGGGCCTGTACCACTGAATTTATTTCATGTACGGATCTTTCTGAAAATTGTCACTTAGCTATACCCGAGAAGGGCGTCAGGCAGGCAGCCGGCTGTAAAAACAAACGATTAGTTTTATGTACTTACACCTGGCTCCGATATGCTAAATGTGATTGAAATATTCTGCAGTTCTGGCTGCCCGATTTTCGGAAAACAAATTTTATCTTTAAGCATTCAATAGAATAAAGAATAACACGGTCGGATTGAGAAACCTGCCCCTTTTTTAGTCGGTTAAAAAGGAGTTGCAACAAGCCACTGAAAACTATGTTTTGTTCGTCTGTGCAAGTGCTAAGTCTATGCAATCCACTAAATTGTTTGTGCTAGTTTACTTAGGCACGCACTTGTCGTCGTACGTTCTACTAATTGTACGTATATATATCGAACGAGGAACGGTTGGAACTGGACTTCAACTTGGTGCAGTGAGAAAACACCTTTACATTAGTAATTTGAGTTTTTATTGAGAAAGATGAGTTTAAATGTTGTCAACTAGATTTAATTTTATCCTATTGTATGTATACAAAGGCATTTTTTAATTTAACTTCCTTTTAATATGAGACTAAATAAGATTTTTTCCGACATATTTGAATAAAAATATCCAAAACTTGTGAAATTTCTACTTATATTTTTTTTTACTTTTTGGAAAACGTCTTTTCTGGGCCCCATGTAACTTATACCTAGTCTCGTGGACAAAATATTATTAAGCTGATAACTTAATAACATGGCTTCGAAATAGGTATAATTTAACCCCTAGGAGTAAAGTTATTTCGTCTCTACCTCACGTTTAACTATAGTTAGAATATAACTCTAACCGGTTAAACTTAAGGTTTCAGTCTTGAACCGTTACATATAATCATTTACAGCCCTGAGAAGTCCACTGTTGGACATAGGCCTCCCCCAACAACCTCCACTCCGACCAGTCGGAAGCCGCCTGCATCCAACCGACGCCCGCGACCTTGGCCAGGTCGTCCGCCCACCTCGCGGGTGGCCTTCCCACGCTGCGCTTGCCGATACGTGGTATCCACTCTAGAACTTTCCGACTCCATCGGCCATCAGTTCTTCGAGCTATACATATAATATACAACATCAAATGTCACCGAAATGCCTTCCTCCGTTCAATCTAAAATAATATTAAACCGAAACATTCCCTATTCCGAGCCCTCAGTAACATGTACATTTAAGTGGTGAACCGAATAACTATTTCGTCCATTTGGGGAACAGTTTTGTCGGTGACAAAGGTCAAGGCCTAGATTTAGAGATAAATAGGGCTTTTGTTACTCAGCTATCGGCTTTTAAAAGGTATTATAAGTTACTTATGTTATCAGTAGGGTTTCTATAAAAAAGGGAATTTACTAACATTTATTACATTTTTTTATTACATTATACATATAGATTTTGTTGTCCTAGCAACAATTATTTGTTTTTTTTTTGTTTGTTTTTGTACCTCCTAAATTATTTTAATCCATGCATTGTTAGCTCTCCTTATATGCAGTCACCTACATAATCAAAATGTTAACTGTAACAAATCCATTTTAACCTACTTATTGGACGTTGAAAATATCGGCCTTTAAAGGCAAATATCACTGTCTAATATAGTATCTATCTTTTTCAGCCTATTGCAGTCCACTGCTAGACGTAGGCCTCCCCCAGGGCTCGCCACAAGGCTACTGGCATGAGGGGTTTTTGCCCATAGTCACCACGCTGGGTATGCGGATTGGTGACCGCAGTCCGATTTTTGGACTATGTTGTTAGCACGGGAGGCGCTGCTACCCATCTCCCGGAAACCCCTAATCGCCTCGGCAGACATGGGGTGGTACAAACTCTACTCTGCCGGCACCACGCGGCTAGTATCTATAGTAAAATTAAATTACATAGATGCTTACTATCATTATGTTTTCAAACTGATAATTCACCTTTTTTATCTCCCTTTTCAAGCAATATAAATTTATTTGAAACAAAGTGTACCAACAAAACTTTTTGTTGAACATTACGAAGGCTTTTTAGGGCCCGCAAGGTCACCGCGTCATCTATCACGGGGTGCAAATCACCCCTCCTTAATCAACCTCGTGATGCTTGATAGATTACTGTAAGGTTAATTTATTTATTGCTTTTCTTCATACGGGCTTCGCAATTGGATTTTAGGCTCGATTTACGAGTATCTCATTCTTCAATTATATTTTCTCGTCATACATATGACGCCACGAAAATGATCGCCAAACGTATGATCACGTGTCAAGGGTCATGTACTATGTGACGCAAGTAACAGATTACATCGGTCATGTGTTCTTTACATATACTAACAACAGAGTTCTAGTGACTTTTTATTGACTTTAATTTTTTTATTACATATAGTCGCCATTGTTTTGGGGTGCGGAGAGATATAAACTGCGTTTTCGAAACGGGGTAGCCAGAACTGCAGGATCGTAAAGGAGATATCACACCCACGTTTAGCATATCGCGGACAGATATAAATGAATAGTGACAAGTTGCTAGATTATCGCCTGAGAAATGACCGAGTTGCTTAGTCGACTCTTACGATATGTACGGAATGAGATGCAGCTGATGTATTCTAGTGAAGCCTCGCATCACAGCATAGTGAAAATAGGATAGTTAGCTACATAGAGAGCGAACTTCGCAAATTTTTATTTGAAGTTTTAGTAACCAAAACTAAGTGGTCAATTTATCTTGACCAAAAGGTTTCACTACTCCCATTTTGATAAACGTAAGGTCTGCTGTTGTATACACACGTTTCTCTGTTTCGCCGACGTTTATGTTAAAAACTCGCGGTAAGACTTTACGTTGATGATAATAGCTCCACATTGTTTAAAGGCTCGAGCACACCGGATGCGTAACGTAACCATGTACGTAACCACGTCGTAGTCACGCGCGTGGTTACGGCGTACCCCGATGTCACACCGGGTAACCCATACGTCTACGCACACGCTCACGCATACGCAGTTAGCTGGGTACACAACGCAGGCTCTGCGTTATCATACATATGTACATAAAAATCACGCCTCTCTCTCCCGGAGGGGTAGGCAGGAGTTTGATGTATAGAACTGTCACCGCTTGATGTCTATGCTTACGTCTACGCATACGCATCCGGTCTGCCCGTGCCTATACAGTTCCATACATTACAACTCAGAGGTACGTATACGTCTACGCTTACGTGCACGCACACGCATCCGGTGTGCTCGAGCCTTTATGCTTCATGAACGCTGAAAGCAAGGTCTAGGCCGGCCACCCTCACATACAGCCCACATGTGTTGTCGATCCAAGGTCTTCTTGTAGGTGTAAGTAATTGAATATTCGTTACTTTTAATGGGTACGGAGTTATAAAGAAACACAGTTTTGGTGACTTACTTAGGTTTAGGTTAGTTGATACCTACATTGATTAATTTTTACGGTCAGCTTTTTAATTATGTGGATTAAGAGAAATATTGATTAATTTTTACGGTCAGCTCTTTTGTGATGGCGATAGCGGCAAAATTATGTAACTTTCAAAAGCAAAGCCAAAGCAATGCGGTCGTGAAAATTATGAGTGCGAGAGGCGTGGGAGGACGCTACACATACGTTACACATTCACAATTTTATTTTCGCGATCGCATTGCTTTGGCATTGCTTTGGCATTGCTTTTGCAGGTTATGTAATCAGCCTACCGACCTTCCGTTGTACGCTACAGTAAAATATTTGACGTCAAATTGTAAATCATTCCTCGTTTGCTAAAACCTCCTGTTGCAAAAACGTGGGTATTTTTATAAAAATCCGTATTTCAATGTAAATTTAATTTAACTAACATTTATCGGTGTAATAATTCGCTGTAAGCATGCATGTAATTTTAATACTACTCAATCTTATTTTATCGCATTTATAATGTGTAATTACAGGTGACATAATCAATGACTCAGACACGGCAATATTATTCATATACAACATAATTTGCTTTTATTAGCCTGCAAGCATATTCTCTTCGAACACAAGGCTGTTCAAATCTGAAATAGCAGTACACTGGCCGTACATGACATTGGATATTAAGATTTAAATTATCTTTTCAGCTAGTATGGCTGAAAACAGATGACAAACGATCTTTTCTGTTGCTTCCCAACCCTTATCTGTATTGTCCTTTTCAGAATATTCTTTCAATACCTTAGAAACTAATCCGCCATCTTGTAAATTGCCAGATTTTTCTAGCCTTGTGTATAAAAAGGCTAACAGACCATTTCGAACAATTATATTATCTTTATGAGTAGACCTTACAATGTCAGAGCTATAGCTTCTAGTTCTATTACACCCTCCATTATCTCCTATTCAAAAACCATAAACCGCATCTACAATGTTACAGCCACGGAAGCAGGACAAGGAGGAGCTGGCCCATACATACATACAGGGTTAATTTTAATATATCAATAACCTCGCAGGACTAGATAGCTAAAATCATAAACAATAACATTTGATCTACGAGTTTTATCATAACTCAATACATTAATTAAAAATGATTTTCCAAGCTTTTATTTTACTGTCGTGACATTTGTAAGTCTATGTTCCATTCGTAGGTATACGAAAAAGTTGACGCCCGCGATCGCCTCAGTATTATGTACAGACTTAAGAACATTCAGAGGTAATATTAAATTGATATTTATTTTTGTATGAAAGTAAAATGTGACAAATTATCAAAACTCGTAGAAAAAATGTTGTTGTTTATGATGGTGGCTACCTAGTCTGGCGAGGTTATTGATGTTTTAAAATTAACCCTGTATAGGCACACACGGCTCTGTTCCTAAAAATGGGGTAGCTGCTGGATCGCAAATTTATAGGATCGCAAGTTTAGTATAGCTGGGTCAGATATAAGCGATTAGTGACAAGTTGCTATCTTATCATCTGCGAGAACGCTCATAGATGCCTTTGTCGACTCTTATAACATGCATGGAAGGAAATGCAACTGATGAATTCTAGACCTACATCAGCATATGCTGGTCCCGTGTTCATAGAAAATAGTCTAGTGTCACGATGTAGTGAACGAGTAGAAGTGTATACGCCCATATTGTGGCAACAATCCCACCAATTCATCATGTGACTTGATAATGATGATCTCCGACCGTATTTCGGCAAGGCGACCAATCTCTACGGAGATTGGCCAGGTACGCAGGAGATATTATAGTGCACAAGTGTGTGCGCAAACACAGATGCACTCTCTATTCCGTTACTCTCATAGTCCGATGGGACGGAAAGCCAACACGACCGGAGAGAGATCAGGCGCAGGACCAACGGTTTTACGTGCTTTCCGAGGCAATTAAAATCTGTACATGAAATAAATTCATTGGTACAGGCCCGTGACTGGGATCAAACTTACGCCTCCCGCTTGGAAGCTGCACGTCTTAACCACTGGGCTATCACCGCTTTATCATCATGTGACTTACTGATCTATCGAATCGACCAAGACTTAATATTACTTTGTCTAAAGTTTCTTGAAGTTACGTAAATATCGCAAGTCCTTTTTGTCTTCCTTTCAATGTTACAGCAGAATTATTAGCGTAGTAAACTCCTAGCTTTACAGCCTGTGTAAGTTCATGTAAGTAATTACTATAACCGTAAACAAGGGAAGCGATACATTCTGGTTTAAAGTTACGATTTCCGAATTTGCGAAGCACTATACTGTGTTTTAAGGTTATATCCGACAGTGAAGTCGCTTTATTATTATGCGTCCTTTACACATAGGCGGCTTCAATGATATCACTTTCGTAAAGGAATATTAATAAAATAGCATATTAATATGTACGTACCCTATTAATTAATGACTGATTAAAGTTATAGGCTTCATCAATTGATTAATTGAACATTAGTTTGCTGTGTCTACTGATACGGGGCTTGAGTAGATATAAGCTGTATCTCTTTCCGTGCGTCTCGTAAAAGTCGACTAAGGTCGGACTCAAGGGCATTCTCTTAGCCTCGCTAAGATAAACGTGGCTATTAGATCTCGTTCGTGATCCTGCAGTTACTACTACTCTTGAACACAGCCTTGTGTATTTATGTATGTATGTCATTACTTAGCTAGACCATTTACCTTAGTGAGTTTTAGAAGATATCAATTTCCTTTTAGAACTTACCTGCCGGAACATATAATTTTAACAAGTTCTTGTTAGGTTGGTCGTGGAAAAGAGGGTCAGGCGCCAAAGGGGTAATTATCTCTACGTTGGGTAGGGATACCGTTAGATTACTGTAATTTGTTTTTCTCATCGTAACCAAATAAATAAAGAAAATAAGATATCTATTCTGACCGAGTGCTTTCCTAATAACTATATCTATGTAAACAAAAATAAATCGCCGAAGTGTATGTACGCGCATAACTTCGAAATGAACCACCAAATTGGATGATTCTTTCTTTTCTGTATTTTTTATTCTAGGACAAGGTTTGTGAAAAATTAAATTAAAGTGTTTGTTTTAGAAAAAAAAATAAGGTTGTACGAAGTTTGCCGGTTCAGCTAGAATTAGATAAATAAAAACATCCATGACTCGGATACATACATGAATAAGTATTGATGATAATGTCAATATTTGCAACTACCGAGATTCGAACGCTGGATCTATGGCGTGCCGGGCGCGCTCCATTACCAACCCCGCCAGTCGATAGCCAAATAAATAAAGCAAGATATATTAGTACCAGGTGCTTTGGGCACAGTCCCCACACTTTGAGAAGATCAGACGTTCAGTGGGTTATAATTTCTCTACAGGGTGTCTATACAGGAGGTTTTTTGGTCGTCAAATTTCCTCGAATACTACTAATCTCCTCATCATCACGATCATTTTTCTCAAAGAAAGCATACCTGGGAAGTGTCTGGTTCCCAAGATATTAGGGTCCAAAGTTAAGTAAATAGACTGCGTTTTTTTTTCCTAAATGCACATAGACGCGTTTAGAAAGATTTTTTCACGAAAAATAATTAAAATCAGTCTATAAAAAAGATAGGCAGATCTTAATGTTTTAGATAATAATTAATGCAATCAATTGTCTTTGAGACCATTAGTTAGGTAATCAATCAATCAAACATTAGTGTATTCATGAGATATTGTCTGCAGAAAGAAAATCTTATTATTATAAAATCATTATTTAGGTATAGACTATACGGGCATCACATTTTTATACCGAATACAGTGAACTATACCTATTAAGGTAGGGTAATTTCAAGATAAAAAATGTAGGTACTTACATTCTTATGAAAACATTAATGTTTATTTTACTAATTATGAAAATAAGAGGTAGTTGTGTCTAAAATTAAGCCATATTAGTGCTATTCGCATCATGTAATCTATGTGTCCTATCTATGTATTACTGCCAAAGTAAAGTGTTATGTAATCTATTCGTCAAATAAAGTCTGAAGTAAAAGAGTTAACTGTTTATTTTTTTGTTTCAGATTACGTTATAGGAAGACAACGAGTGCCACTATTTATCAAGTGTTCTTTACTAAAATTTTAAGACTAGGTAAGTGCATTAAACTAATCCTTAGTTATTGTCTCAACCACTTCATTGGGTTTTAGTTTACGTTTTGCAATTGAGTCTTTTTTGCAATTGAGACGGCCGCTAGAACTCACGACTAAATGTACTGTCTAATCTCATTAAGAAATAATATATATGTATATAAATGGCCGCGTGGTGCCGACAGAGTAGAATTCGTACCACCCCATGTCTGCCCGTGGGTATCGTACGAGGCGATTAAGGGTTTCCCGGAGGTGGGCAGCAGCGCCTCCCGTGTTGACAACATAGTCCAAAATACAAACTGCGGTCAACAACCCGCCTGCCGCCTGCATGCCTGCAGTCTTGCAGCAATAGGCTGATGATGATGAATTGATAACAGTTTGATTTCATTATTGATTTTGAAGCACGCTTATTTTATCCCTCAAACGATAAGTTATCAGTATTTTCAGTAGTATCAGTACGGCCGATTGGTCTAGTAGGTAGTGACCCTGCCTACGACGCCATAGGTCCTGGGTTCGAATCCCGGTAGGTGCAAACATTGATATGATGAATATTGATGTTTGTTTCCGAGTCATGGATGTTTCTATACTTATCTATGTATTTATATACCGTTGCTTAGTACCCACGACACAAGACCTTAGGGATCTTAGTGTGGGACTAGGTTAATGTGTTGTGTAGTGTGTGAATATATATATAGTATTGCGTTTCGTTAACAGTTCATTCGGTTGAATTTTAAATGGAAAATTTTACTAAGTAGGAAAGCAGACCGCAGTTCCAGACAGATATTGGAGATCGTTCAAATTACTCCAATTCAGGTCATGCTTTTGAGTTTATCCCTGGCTATGCATCACAATATAACTCGATTTCATCCATCATTCCCGTCCAATGGTTCGCCAACACATCCGTATGGCGATGAAACGAGACGTTGGTATGGACTGAATCAATAATAAAACAATGGGACAAATTCCCGCTGCTACTAGAAAAGTGGTGTTATTGTTGTACTTTAATTAAAAGAGTATAGTGTTTTTCGTTTATCCATTTACTGAGGCCACAATGTTAACTGTGGAGGTCTTCGTGTATTCATGACTGTAGGTAGGGCGTAGGGTTAATACGGAAAGTAAAGGTTTAAAAGCAGCATTTTAGTACTTACCTGGGTGACAATACCTATCCCAACTCTTAATCGTATTTATGGAATAGGATAGGTACTAGTTGACCTATATGTTAGTCTGATATCAGCTACATAGTACATACAGTCAAGTTTCATAAAATTCGTTCGGTACATTTGAAAGAAACATCCAATGAAGTTACATACTAGAGTGAGTAGCCGTTTTTACATATTACGTATAGGTATATTATATTCATACTCATTATCTATTGGTTTAGTTTTTAGCTCTACTAAAATCTATGTTTACGTTGTAAAGTAAGTTTGTATTTATTTACTAAATTAATTCTTCTTGAAATTATGCATACACAAAAATACACATATTGGTAGCTGGGACTGCTAGGAGTAAGGACATAGGCTACATTCTGTAGTCCACGCTGACAAAGTACGCCACGCTGGCACCAGCTAATATTCATAAATACTGTACAGATACCTTAAGCTTCGAGTAAATAGACAACGTTGATGTACCATTTCCTTTTGTTGGAATCGATTCTTAAGCATCTTGTTAATTAAAGACGAACGGACAGTAAACTCGAATTCAAGTACGGCTCGTTATTTAAATGTTCTATAAATGATGTCGAGTAAAAAAGGAAGGGAAAGAAATTGAATCTAAGAGAGTTGAATTAAGCGAATTCAGACATTCGGCACAATAAAGTTCATTGAGTAAAGTCACACCACGCATGAACTTTCCGTCGCAGTTTTTAAAGTGTCGAGTACCGTTTCTTCGAGTATCTTTCCTTTCGGCATGTATAAAAACTTGGTTAACCAAAGCGTGCGGTCGGAAGTACCACATCAGGAAATAACTTATAAACCGTGTACTTATAAACTAGCATAGCGGTGTGATATGTCAAAGATCACTGACAAGTTGCTAGCTTATCGCCTGAGAGAACGCTTCTAAATTTCTTAGTCGACTCTTGTAAAGAATGAGATGCAGCTGATGTATCCTTAAAGCCCCGCATTAGCACAGGACGTTCCTATGTAGATGGGAAGAGAAGAAAAACTATTATCTTGAGCATATCAAAGGCCATGCAATGGAATAGTGAAAATCTCACGAGAGTTAGTAGCAGAATCTAAGTTGGACATAAAAAGGCTTTCAGAAGAAGTGTAGCGATTTAAAATAAAATGCTAAAAGGTTTTTTAAGGGTTTACCGTTAGGTACTTCACTAAGATCTATTAGTCACCTCAAATGTGTTTTAAAGTGAAATGCGTCTCATCGAGTGCTGAGTTAAAAATATTAATGTCTAAGGTCTATGACTTTGAAAAAAATGCCAAATAAAGGTCACACAATATTTCGTTTCACATTATGAAAAATGGAAAAAAAAATTGGATCGTTACTTGAAGAATTGGTTGTAGAGTCGATTTAATTTGATGATGTTAGGTGCTACATTTTTCTTTTTTAAATGTCCCTACTTTTTACTTTACTTATTACTATATCTCCCAGCAAGATATAAAAAGATATACTGTTTAATTTACCCCCCCACACTAGCGTCTTATGAGCGTCTTTTGAACGTCGGCGTCGGGCGAGCGTCAGCGCGGCGTCGACGCAGCGTCTACGCGACGTCGGCGCTGGGTTGCTGCCGAGCGCTGTAATTACGCTACGCCAGCGCCGCGTTTTCTGCCATATAATAAAACGACGCGGCGTTTCGGGTTCGTAATTACAGTGCTCTGTGTGTTCGGCTTCCACTCAGCGCCGACGTCGCGTCGACGCTGCGTCGACGCCACGCTGACGCTCGCCCGACGCCGACGCTCACAAGATGCTCAGACGACGCTAGTGTGGGTGTCTCTTAAAAGTGTTTAAGTTTAGACGCGGTTATATAATAACATCTGTAAAATTTAATTCATTGAGTTGTATCAGACAAGACCTCTACCTACATATAAACTGTGTGATTATTATTGTGATCAAAATCCTATTTAAAGTTGCTAAAAATAAACTAACCACGATTCATGAATAACATTTTCCGTTCACAAAGCCTCGTAGAGATGTAGTTTCGGAAACTTACGCTTTATCTCACGAACTTACAAAAGAAAAGATAAAACTTACGTCGAATATTCGTTGACCGAATAAACACGTTATGGCCTGTAGGCTTATCAGGAAAGTTTGTGGCTCTTTTATAAGTACGTCCTTATACTTGTGGGTGGTTCTTTTATATCTTTATTACATTATCTTGCTCGGTTTATTGTGGGTTTGTATCACGGAGGAAGCATTTAGAGGAGATGCGGTAGTTATTGTTGCAATGTGACCGTCATTACAAGCCTGTCCTGATGCGGGGCTTCACTAGAATAGGTGCATCAGCTGCATATCTTTCCGCGCAGGTCGTAAGAGGCGACTAAGGAACTTGGGCATTCTCTCAGTCTTTTATAATCTTGCAGCTCTGGTTACTCCTTTGTGAAAACACAGCCGTGTCTATATGTATGTATATAACATATAACATTGTGAGGCCCTCCCAGGGCCTCCTCTTCCCCTCCTTCGTGATTCGCATCTTTTGCTTGAGTAAGTCAGACATGACTTTGTTGGAATAATCTACGTAGAGTGTACTTTACTTTGATCATACTTAAATTTAGCTTTGAAGTACTCGTATTTTAATTAGGTAGATTTTATTTTAAGTGATTTTAGTTTACATCACAATCACTTGTAACATTTTAGGTAAATTTGATCTAAGCGAAAAATATTATATTGTACACATATATTTTATACAAAAAACAGCTAACATTGACTTCGTAACGTTATACCTAGGTAATGGAGATTTCTTTCAGCAAACTACTTCTCTTTTCACAAAAGAAAAGTTACAAACCTTACTTGTAAAAACCTTAGGTACTATGTACAATATTTCTTAAGAATAAGAAAGTAACTAAAACTAGGTTATAATTGTTATGAACGACATAAAACTAGGTTATAATTGTTATGAACGACATAATTGCCTAAATACATCTATTATTATGAAAATGGTAATACATAACCTTAATAAAATTGACACAGAAACAATATCGTATTCTTTCACTTCGGGCAATATAATACAATGAACGTACATTCACTATTAAAACTACACTTTTATAATCAAAAAGTATTGTCGTTCATCGCTGGGTATACTTTTGTCTGACGATTACTGTTCTGAACACAGGTCGCACGGTAGACCTATTAAATATTTGTAAAAGAGAACAATCGATTTCAAGAAACACAACATAATAAAGGTAATTTGTTAGCATGGTGTAGGAATAAAATATTTTCACAAATAGTATAAATACATACATACATATAATCACGCCTTTATCCCTTACGGGGTAGGCAGAGCACCAAGGGCCGATAGAACCACATGGTGCCACTTCTGACCAATTTTGAGGGTAGTATAAATATTCTATTAAAAATCTGATATTGAATGTTCATACATACATATATGTTTTCGACTGTTTTCCTAAAATGGGGTACTTAAAAACAATAGAAGTATCACGAATAAGATCCTATAGCCACGTTTAGCATACCTACCTGGTTCAGGTGTGAAAGATCAGTAATAAGTTGCGAGAAACCCCCTAAATTCCTTAGTCGATGATTACGACATGCACTGATGGAGATGCAGCTGATGTATTCTAGTGAAGCGCCGCATCAACACAGTCAATTATGACTTAGTTGATCCCTTTCATTGTATCCGTTTCATTATTTCATTGTATGTGATATTACAGAGTAATACTCGCTAACAACTGTGCCATACTAACTTAAACGGATATATTAGCATAAACCAGTGTTGCTTCAAATCCAATTATCCAGTTCATTGTGCGTAAACAAGCACACACATTACAGAATAGTCAGGTTTTAGATTTACACTTCATTTATCGAATTTTCATCATTTGAGATAACAACTGTACAGTTCAAGTAACATCCAAATTCTAATTACTTTTTTTCAATATTAGTCAGTTCTTCTATGCTGCTCTGGGAGTGAAAAAAAAACGTATTATACTACAGCTGGTTCTCTTCCCGGGCATACTGTACAAGTCAGTAGAGGGACAAGAGGGTCTTGGTGTTTTGTAGGCGATGGGCTGACCACCTGTCACTACTAATCGAACTTGTACATCTCAACTATACCCGCAAAATTGGTCAGAAGTGGCACCATGCGGTTCTATCGGCCCTTGGTGCTCTGCCTACCCCGTAAGGGATAAAGTCGTGATTATATGTATGTATGTAGTTAGTTTAAGGGCAGATTTTTTCATCGGTCAGATAACCTATTCGAAAGATAAATTCGATGCTGTCTTTTTCTAAAACTTGATCAAGATAGAGATAGCATTAACTTAATCGTTCACATAGACTATCTGAGTGAGCATTGCAAAAATGATCTTTGAAAATCTAAAAATACCTAAACTTTAAAATCACAGAAATATCTATAATGTATATTCTTATTTAAACTGTATTTCTATGAAGTGAAATATTTTAACACTAGTACTTACCAAATTATACATGGTGGAGTATAAAATATATGTGAAAGTAAAATATGAGTAAAAGTGAAAATATAAGAGTGTAACAGAAGAAGTATGATTTTAAGCGAAATGCTTGAAAATAGCCCACTATAGAGAACCTATGGCTCTTTAGTCAACTCGCCCTACCCGGAACTCGGACCTTGGGATCAGTTAACCAAAAAAAATTATTTTAATATTTTTCTTTAGTTAAGTGTCCCTACTCTTTATTTGGGTAAGAAAATCAATTGTTTATTTCAAGTCGGTGTACAGACGTGTTCAAAACTATTAAGATAAGTATAAATGAAACAACCGCGCTTCATGATATGAACATATTTAAAAATTAAACAGTCTTTTGATTATCACGCATTTTAAAGTAATAAAATCAACAATATAAAGGAAAAATATATTTAAAATATATATTGTACACCTCAACTATACCCTTAAAATTTGGTCAGAAGTGGCACCATGTGGTCCTATCGGCCCTTGGTACTCTGCCTACCCCTTAAGGGATAAAGGCGTGATTCCTAACGAAGTACCAAAATAAAATTGTAATCACGATCAAATCAAATCATTTATTTTGCACAAAATATGAGTAATATTATTACAGGTTGTTATAGTTTAGTCTAGTTCATACTCGTACATATTTTGTCATGGGAGACATGCAAAAGATTTATTCTACTTAAAAATTATTATCATTAATTGTAATATTTCTGGTACAAATACATTCTTATTACATAAAAATGTCAAACGTTATCATATTATGTCAGATTAAATTAATACAAATAGGAACATACATAAATTCATTATAAAATAAAAATTTCCTATTTGTTTTCAAATTTAGCCGCTAAAAATTCATTTAAGAGTAATAAAAATAAGGTGCCTTTTAAATATGGATATAGACTTAATTTTACAAAGGTCTGCGGGCAGTTTATTGTAGATCCTAGGAGCCATTCCAAACACAATTTTGTTATATATTGCAGACTTGCATAGGGGCATTCATATTTTATGTCTGTTACGTTCTCGTTTTAATTTTGTAAATGTCTCCAAATTATTTTGTACATACATTGCCATCTCCAGTATGATACATTTCCTAAATCCCGAATACAAAATGGCGTCGGTCAGTGATAGCACAATTTGCCGGCAAAATGCCGAAGGATACACAATCTAGTTTAATGGACGATAAATACAAATAATCGCGAATTACTACCACAATAACTTGTATTTACGATACAGATTATTGGGCAATAAACTTATTTATGGCCAATTATATTATATTTTGCAGATTAAATTCACACCGCGAGTACTTTTCCGGCTTATTGAATGATATTTATTATGCCTTTGATAAAGTAACTGTGACTTTTCCATTAACATATATTCACATGTTGCGCCTCCCGTGTTGACAACATAGTCCGAAAACTACACTGCGGTCACAAACCCTAGCCAAGCCAACCAAGCCTAGCGTGGTGACTATGCTTGTGGCGTACCCTGGGGAAAGCCTACGTCCAGCAGTCCAGCATGGGGGGGTATTTGCCCATAGTCACCACGCTGGGCAGGCGGGTTGGTGACCGCAGTTTGTATTTTGGACTATGTTCTCACAAAGACCACAGTCATTATAGATAATACACTGCTAAGACAATGTAACAACGTTTGGCATCGACATTCGTTGTCGCTACTCCAATAACGGTTATAATTCTTCACGTGACTTGACGAACGCGTAGGTGATGAAACTCTATCGATGCGTTTGAGAAATAATCTTACTTTGTCTAAAGCCCCCCCCCTCCCAGTAATATTATTCTACTTCTATAGGTATAGTTCAGTCTGGTAGTAACCGTTTTCGTAGTAGTCCCGTAGTTCGTAGCATGCTACGATCCGCGTCAGGCGTAGCATGAATCCGATCTAATAGGGAATATGCATGATATTTTTAAATTTTATTTCTAGATACTACTTAAAAATCAACACATATACAATATTTTTTTCCCTTTCACGACCAAGATGAATCAAATGATACCTCATGCCAAGGAAATATACATACAAACATACACTCGAAGAACATAACCCTCTAGCGCAGTTTGGTAGCAACAAAATCATCAGGGGACCGTTGTAGACGCTCAGAATAAAGCAATAATTACTTTACGATGACGTAATTAGACACATTTCAGCACGAGACAGATATTTGTTTTTATTCTGTCATACTCGCGATCGATGCGTGCTAAAATATACCTTATTACTTAAGCGGTAAGTATACAGCGTGTAAAAGACAACGATGTTTTTTTAATACCTCGTATTCTTTGTGTGGTTACGATTATTTTCTTCTATGGAGCCAACCCTGGGAAACGACAAAAAAATTATGAAAAAAATACTGTCATTTTATTCCAAGCAATGTATTCGTTTGATGCGCAAACTACAAATGTACCTACAAAATTATCATTATAAGATTCTCACATGGTATCTGTGAAAAAAATGTTTGTTAACCGATTTCAGATGGATTTATGTAAAAAAATGACAATATTAATGTAACTTTGGACCTCAATATCTTGGAAAACTGTGGTTTACCTGGGTTGCTTCCATAGAAGAAAATGATCGTTACTTTACAAAGAATACGAGGTATTAATAGACAAAAGTTGTCTTTTTACACCCGGTATATTGCTTCGCACCGCATTTCTTTAACAGTTCGTTAGTGGCTGCGTTTCGGATCAAATTTTTTTAAGAATTGCCCCCAAGTAAGGCAAGAAGGTTACCCAATATTCGGTAAACTATTAGACCGAAGAGGTCAACGAGCGACAAACTTACCGAATGTAGGTTAAGTGCAGAGAGACTACAATCGGGTTTGGAGCCTATCTCTCTGTGTACTTAGTGTTTTCCTATCTATGCTAGATATCCCGCGACTTCTTGTTACTAAACTTTACAAATATTATCCTATCCTACTTAATACGAGTATTATAATAGATGGATGGATGGATGTTTGTTACTCTTTCACGTAAAAACGGCTAAAGCGATTTTAACAAAATTTGGTAAGGAGTTAGCTGACACCCTGGATTAACACATAGGCTACTTTTTTCCGGGAAAATATGGTTATCCGGGATAATTTCGACATTTTATTTTTTGTGCAGTCCACGCGGACGAAGTACACATGAACGTATAAAGTACAACGGACATATTGCTGTCAATGCACAGATTGAAGCACCGAAATGGCGATGGCGGCGGCGCATTGGGCATGTGTGCGTATTTTCCAGTAGGCGCCGAGCTTACTATGGTTTGTATGTGTGGGTAGATAACGCGTCATTACACATCCCTACTCCATGGAATATCATTAGCGAGCTTACTATGAATGCCTCACTCTGTGTATTGACAACACTCTGTCCGTTATTCTTTTTATTACGTTCATGCCTTTACATAAAATTCTAGTTTTTCTAGCAACGACTTCGATAGAAAAGTCCTGTTTTACTCTTTCTCGTGGGAATTTCAGAATGTACTTGTTACTCGAATCTCCATACACATTCTTAAGTACATAGGAACCTGATAATTTTCTTAATCATACACTTAAACTTTCGTTTAGACTCCGCGTATGTGTTATCTATGAACTCGGAAATTTTATACAGGATTTAGCTAGCTAAATAGCTTTTCGCTTAGTTGGTCCCATTTGTTACGCCACGTATAATACAATGATTTTTGTTTAATGGATAAAAAACTTAAACAATTAAAAAAAACATTAATGACCTCATTTAGCGTGCACAAAAAAACATATGCCTAATATAAAAAATATTACTTAACAATACGACAAGAAAGAAAAAAATTTAAAGAGTCAACGATGGCAGAGCTCTTCAAATAATCCCTTGAAGGGATGGTTTCCGGTATATATAACAAACCTAACACGCACACTTAACAAGAATAATACATTATGTTTTAAAGGCTGTGCGACGTTAATAAAGGATTTTTTATCTCGCGTAAAAGATAAAAGGGAATTTTTCATGGTTTCTTGATGTAAATTAAAAGAGCTTGCTTTTTCCGTGAGAAATGTTGTTATTGTATTTTTAACAACGTCCATTTTTTCACAAAATTAGGTGTGTGTAAGGGATTTCTTCCGGCAAAACAGTACGAATATTTTAAATGTAATCTTAATTTAAATTGTCACTACTAACCGAACTTGTATATGGTCAGAAGTGGCACCATGTGGTTCATCGGCCCTTGGTGCTCTGCCTACCCCGTAAGGGATAAAGGCTTGATTATACAGGGTGTTTTTTTGTGGCCACCTTTAACGAAGGGTACGTATTCTATACAAAAAATAAAATAAGTTTATGCCAAAAAAAATGCTGGGAAATATTTTTATAATTTTTTTTTTTTTAATTTTAAATTCCTTGATCGTGCGAAATTTATAGTGTCTAGTGTTTATGTTAGTTTTTTTATAGACAGATATTAATTATTTTTCGTGAAAAAATCCTGCTACGCGCGTCTATGTGCATTTATGCAGAAAAACGCAGTCTATTTACTCAACTTTGGACCCTAATATTTTGGAAACCAGACACTTCCCAGGTATGCTTCCATGGAGAAAAATGATCGTGATGATGAGGAGCTTCCGTAGTTTTCGGGAACGTTGACGACCAAAAATCACCCTGTATGTATTATATGTATGTATGTTAATTTAAATTACGTATCTAGCATATTACGTAATTACCTCATAAACTTAAACTTACGTTTTAGTCAAGAGCAGCCGAAACCAGCGAGAATGTATGAGGAACTTAATGAATGTGGATGAGGCGAAAGAGATATGTTTAGAACGTACTAAATGGAGATGTGCGTAGTCGCTGCCTATAATATAGGACATAGGCTTCAGATTATATATGTTTGTATGAAAAACAGACAAAAGAACTTGTCGATACATATCAAAAGGATACTTAGGTAAAACTGAAATAAACACTTTCATAGTTCTCGCCTGCGCACGTTTTTGCAGTTTTCTGTGCCGCATCTTGTACTTACTACGCTTGAGTGCTATAAAATGTTGTTTTTCTCATAAAGACGTGTAACGCTTACGGGCCCCTTTAGTGGAGGGACTCGAGTCAATTTCCGCTATAGGATTTACTGCGGCCAGCCCAGGTCAGCTAATGCAATATTTATACACATATAATGTTGCCAGACGAAAAATATATTTTATATTTTGATCCTTGCCGAGTGAAACAAGAACTTCCACTTTTAATATACCCGTAAATAATATTAAGTAATTATTATGGTATATAATTCATTTAGCTGTAGTAAGTAGAGTGTTAACATATACCTATGTATAAATCAAATAAAAATAAAAAAAATTACAACATAAACAAATTTAAATTTACATTCAACCCGAGACCCCATAAAATATTGGGTAATGTAACCTAATCATTTCTGTAGAACAAGGAGGTTACATGCGACGAAAATAAACCTCTTCGCAGAATATGTTTCGGGTAATCCCCGGTTTTCTAAATCTTATTTGAATTTATAACGGAGAATACATAATGCATCGAAAGTTCTAGACAACCGATACGGTGTAGATTGGAGACCTTGGAGAGATTGAAGATGTATAAATCGAACGAATTCGCATGCAATAAGACTGTTCTGTGTAGATATTATCAAAAGGAATTTTGAAAACGCATACATACATGGGGCCATCGTCAAAAGGCTGACGACAACATACATGGGGCAGAATCTGTTCCCGGGTTTGTAAGCTTGCAGAATCGTAAAGATCACACAGCTTCCGTTTAACATAGCGGGTACATATCTAAATTATCAGTAATAACAGATACATTATAGGGAAATCCCCCAATTCCAGAATTTTCTTCATAACGTAGTCGTATAATTTTTTTTAACATTAAAAAAGTTATTAATATTTCGAGCATTCCTTTCTGTGGATATTTGAGAAATATTCTGACCACAACGTACCTACTTAACTTACGTAGAGCAATGCACGGAATGCGAGTGTTTATGAGTTCAAATCTCACTCGTGTAATTTTTTTATTTTTATTTTCTTATTAATATTTTATATGTACAACAAAATTTGCATCAGAATACTCCACATTCCAATAAAACAAATTCATAAATCTATCTGTATTTCCAATCCAGCAAAAAATTCGACGTTATTCCAATATCACACAAACCCGCCAGATACAGCTAGTCTACTATAAGTCCTCCAATTTGTTTTCCAAAGCTGATTTGAATACATAACGCAAAATCCATATTGCATACAGCTTCGATGTAAAGCCAATCTACATAGTACGTTAGTTGGTGTTCGACAGGTGTGCATGTGATTTCTAACTCACGGCGGAACGTGCTTGTCTATTGTGTATGTACCCTTACTGCGAATATTGAGAATTTATAGGTAGATTTAGTTTAATTAAGGTTTTGATAGTTGACTTTTTGGATGAAACCTTTATTAATTTTAAGAATTATGCTTCTTTAGAATCAGTTTTTTCTGCGAGTTTAGCTTTCATACATGGTGATTTTTGGTCGTCAACGTTCCCGAAAACTACGGAATCTCCTTATCATCACGATCATTTTTCTCCATGGAAGCATACCTGGGAAGTGTCTAGTTCCCAAGATATTAGGGTCCAAAGTTGAGTAAATAGACTGCGTTTTTCTGCATAATTGCACATAGACGCGCGTAGCAAGATTTTTTCACGAGAAATAATTATTATCAGTCTATGATAAAACTAGCATAAACACTGGAGACTATAAATTTCGACCGAACAAGAAATTTAAAAAAAGTTCAAAAAAAATTACATCGTTTCCCAGCATTTTTTTGACATAAACTTACTTTATTTGATGTATAGAGTACGTACTTTCGTTAAGGTTGACAACGAAAAACATCCTGTATACAATTTTTATAACTATCTAGCTGCTGCCCGCGACTTTGTCCACGTGGACTGCAGATCCTTCTCCACACTCTCCAACTATACTTATGATGATCTCCGACCGTATTTCGGCCAAGGCGACCAATCTCTACGGAGATTGGCCAGGTACGCAGGAGATATAGTGCACAAGTGTGTGCGCAAACACAGATGCACTCTCTAGTCCGTTACTCTCATAGTCCGATGGGACGGAAAGCCGATACGACCGGAGAGAGATCAGGCGCAGGACCAACGGTTTTACGTGCTTTCCGAGGCACGAGCTAAGTGACAATTTTGCAACATTAAAATCTGTACATGAAATAAATTCATTGGTACAGGCCCGTGACTGGGATCGAACTTACGCCTTCCGCTTGGAAGGTGCACGTCTTAAATCATGTGACTAACTATACCTATACAGAATGTATGTATGCAAATTTCAAGAAGATTAGTTAATTAAATAAAGCCTGAAGAGGAAACATACACTTTCGTATTTATAACAATCTATGTATATACCTAAAGTCTTGTGTTTTAGTAATAAGCAACAAACATCCATGATTACCTAAGTATAGAGACCGTTTGAGTGTCGCATTGTTGTAGACAAATTCATTCATCAATTCAATTCTGATGATGAGGAAGATCGAAGATAAGAGGTTTATAGCCCCGTCCTCATCGTAACCCTTACTCGAGGGGCCGACTTCGTATTGTATCCTTTACTTGTACCGGTTGGACTATAGGTTTATATGTAGAACTTGGCTGTATGATTACAAGTTGTATTTGGCAGGTCATTTTCCTTGCCGGTGTTTTATAAGCTTTTATTTAGTTTCACCTGTCCCGTTGTCTTTGATCCATTTCCCGATTGAGCCGACATTTTGTATGCATATATAAATCGGATGACAATGCAATGTTATTATGACATAGAGCTAATCTGATGATGGAGCTGGAAGGTGGCCATAGGAACTCCGTAATTAAACGACGCAACCTCATCGAGTTTGGACTCGCTCGTTTGATTGGATCAGTTCATTTTATTAACAAATAATAAAAGCTTCTTAATAAATAAGGTTTTTTAAGTTATTGAAATGTTATGTCACGACTATTTTAAATGTATTGCTACTATAATAGCGTGTATTTTATTTTAGACTTATTGATTAATAATGACCAACTTAACTTACAAAAATATTGTAATAAGAAGTGTTACAAAGATTGAAAACACTTGTCGGAGAAATAATATTTCTTCGCTTCATAGTCATAAAATAAACGAATATCTTATATACCTATATAATAATATCAAGGTGTTCACAATACGTGTAATGTCTATAATATAATTTCTGTTACTAATGAATCAGCCCTGCCATTCTTGAAGGTGTTTCGACTATTCAGCAACACGGTAACCTCATTAATATCCAATGATCTCTAATTTGTGAGCAAATTAGGTCGAATTAGTACATTCTGATCAGGCCAATTGAACGGGATTTGTGTATAAACTCAATAATGCTAATTTAATAGTAAATTGGGATAATTGTTGAGTATTCGCGATTAGATTGTATTTTGATGTGGTGTGCATTTTTATTAGTTTTTCAAAATCAAATCAACCTTCAATACTTGAATTTAACATATCCTTCCCCGTATACCATAGGTTTATAATAAAATCTATACAGTGTGTAACAGAGGGGGCATGCTAAACGAAAATATTGCCCTATAGAGATAGCCTGCTCATCCTGAAACACGAAATCACATTTTTATTTTTCCATATACTTTTAGTATAATATGGAGAGATTCCTAAACGACTCGGGAATGTTTATACATTGAAAAACAAACATTACATTTTGAGTCTTAAATTTATACATATAAGTAGGTTCTCTAGAGTAAGCTTTTTATAACGTTTCGCTAAACTCCTTCTGTTACACCTTATAAGCAAATCACTGTATTTTATTTTGTTCCAGATTGCGCAATCCGCTTGCGCGTGTCCCGTCCGGCGCGCGTACATTCCGGCCACATGCCGCACGCACACGGCTGCCGGCTGACCGTGCCCCTGCCGCCCCCCGCGCACGCCCTCCTCTTCGACCTGCACAAACTAAACGTGCCCTGCTCCTCCGGCTTCATCCGCTTCGCCCCAACCTCCCCAACCTTATGCGGCAAACTGGAACAGGTCCAGCCGCAAAACAGAAGATACATCTACACTCACGACTCCGCAGACCCAGCTGTAGAACTCCACGGACGACCCACGTTCGCCGCGACCTTCCGCACGGTAGACCATTGCCACAATGTGCTGCTGTCGGCCAGGAACGGCTCGTTCGAAGTCGGACCCGTGACGAAGCTGCTCTGCTCATACTCCATCCATTTACCCTACGGTAGCCGAGTCGCCTTACGCCTGCAAATGGGCATGGGACCAATCTCTGAAGACTCGTCTCTTAGAGAAGACGTAGACACGTCATGCCGCGGCATGCAGCTTACTTTAGAGGATAAGGAGTCGAAATGGAAGCATTGCTCGCGACCAGGAGACCCGTTGAGAAGTGTTCAAATAATATCGGAAAGTAATTCTGTTAGGTTAAATATAAGCTTAAGTAGAGGAAACTCATCTATGTGGCTGAAGGTTTGGTGGATGGATAAGGTGGTGGAAGAGATCACCGGTCACTGTGTTTATGGCTGGGTGGCGGCGGGAGACTTTTGTATATCTGCCGTGAGAGAAGAGAAGACAACTTGGAGGCAGGCGGAGGCAGACTGCGTGAGGCTGGGAGGACATCTAGTTAGCATTGCCAATGAGAGACAACAAGAAATAATGGACCAACTACTTATACATGCGTAAGTATTATATTTTCTTTGGTACCTTCTATTTGGTTTGGTTATCTGTCATTCATCATTTAAATATTGAAATTAAATATTGAAATCATCAATGTTTGCAGTTACCGGGATTCGAACCCAGGACCTATGGCGAAGCGAGCAGGGTCTCTACCAACTACTGTTGCGTTTGTATTTGTAATATTCAATCTACGAGTGTTCTACTCTATATTTTTCCTTACAGCCCAGGAGCTGGGACAGATGACGTGTATTGGATCGGGGCGACGGACGCCGTCAACGAAGGAGAGTTCCGGTGGTCGGACGGTCTGCCCTTCACTTACTCACGTGAGTTAACTTGCCATAATTACTTAATTTCTATGCTTTATATGCATTTTTCTGGTCGCCTTTATTAATCCTGGCTTACAGGAGTTACAGGGGCGGCAATGAGTGGTGGGCCAATCCCGTTTGGCGGTTATACGAGCACATGTTATAATATCAAGGGGGTTTTTCCATCGTGGCGACTAATCTCAACGAGAATTAGACTTCTACACAGAAGACATTACAGACTGGGATTCAAGTTACGTTGTTGTTCAATGGAAGATTAATTCTTCTTCCATAATTATTCCAACCTTAAAATATTTATTTAACAATATAATGCACTACATAATACAAATTACAAAGAGTTATCCAGCCCAGTGTTACTCTGCAGGCCAAATAGATGGTCTGCAGTGCTGGTTTTCAGCCAGACCCATATAAGGGTAACCCAGATGGGAAGCATAAAATAAACCAATATTTATTTACAATCTACTTAACATAAATGCAAACCAAACATCACTAGGTACTCATAAACTTAACAGATATCAAATACAAATAACGTTGACAATGACACACATTTAATGCAAAAAAAGAAATAATTCTTAAAATAACTCCCAAAAAATCTATTTTAAAAGTCGTAAAATTTAATGTACCTACAAAAGTAACGTTACGTTCGTTTCGCTTGTACTCGTACTAGTCAAATAATAAAAATAAATATTTGTACAAAACGTAAACATAATAAAGCTTACCAACCGACTTCTATTTACTCAGTTTATTTCAGATTTCAGTTATGTTTACTTGACAAATATGCGTATTGCTTACTCATGAAAAGTTCTTTAATATTATAGTAAAAAGGTACCCTGCGCACACAAATCAGTAAAGTTCCACTGAAATGTTTCGAGACTTAAGAACATGAACGTATAAAGAATAACGGACAGAGTGTTGTCAATACACCGAGTGAGGCATTCATAGTAAGCTCGGTAACGATATTCCATGGAGTAGGGATGTGTATTGACGCGTTATCCAACCATACATACAAACCATAGTAAGCTCGGCGCCTACTAGAAAATACGCACATATGCGCAACGCACCGCCATTTCTGTGCTTCAATCTGTGCATTGACAGCATTACGTCCGTTGTTCTTTATACGTTCATGCTCAAGAATAATAAAAATTTTCTGATTCTGATTTTTCCAGTAGTCAGATAGCCTGTTTGAAGGATAAACTTGATGTTGTCTCTTGATTAAGTTTTAGAGAAAGACAGCATCAAATGTATCCTACTTACTCTATTACGAATTTGGAATAATTTTATGTTCTATTTTTTCAAGTCATCTCCGGCACGTTGATAATGTCTTTGAGTATGAAACACATCATTTGAGTCAACACATCTTGAATGTTTTTATACTTAGAGTGTACCATTTTAGAAAATATGGAAGCGCGACGGTACTACAAACAGTCTAGAGCGGCATCTGACGTCCACAATCCTACATTAAAAGTTCGTGTTATTTACCTATGTACTCCAGATAATATAATATAATCATTTTAGAAAAAAAAATACAACAAGAATACTAAGTACACTTATAATAATTTATTATAATGTCATTTACGAACTAATATATCGAGAAGTTTATATTACATGTATCGCCTCTTTACAAGAACAACGTGATAATTTATAAATCACTACTTTTTGACATGTCACGTTGTTCCTGTAAAGATTTGATATGTTTATAAATATAAAAACTTCCCTCACTTAAATTACCGAACTAGTAAGTAACTCATCAAACACTTAGTTCGAGTTTAACTCATTTAAATGACTTATTGGCGAGCGATGTAACAAACGACGCCATCAGTCGCCGTAATGTCTAGACGATACAGCAGCGCAAATGGCTCTCCGGAACGAGCCCCTACCATTGGTTACGAGCTCGTATTTTGCTGTAATGCGTATAAAATGATATTGCTTGTGCTTACGACTTTTAATCTGGTTACTTTTAAACTTTTATAAAAACTTCTACCACATCTTTGGATAAGATCCTCTTATTTGCTGTATCTGCGTATATGTCGTGGCCATATCGTAGAATTGATCATTTCATGAAATGGTCGAGCATTTCATGAAATGGTCGCATTTCATGAAAAGTTCAACTGTCTATTGGCCACATCATGATATGGTTTGGGCAGATCGATGATTAAAAATCGTTTCTCGATATGGGCAACTAAACGCCCGATCATTTCATGAAGTGGTCAAGATTATTGATCATATCGTAAAATAGTTACATGAATCACCGGTAGAGGCGCTGCGCGCGTTTTATTTATGTGTGAAGATGGCGGATTTTTCTTTTTAGGTTATAAAACAAATTAAAGAGAGTAGGGTGACTATGCAGAAGAAGTTCACGGATAGTGTGTTATATTGTATAATGTATGTATATTAGACTTAATGGTGGTTTTTAATAATATTGTTAAACAAAAACCTTAGATTACGATAGGTTAGGTTAGGTTAGACTATGACAAATGACGCACGAGCCGAGCGAGCGGAGCGAGCGTGCCCAGGCAGCGTCCGGCGATGTGCCAGATGCGAATCGCTTTTGTAAAGTCTTTTATGTTTTTAAATATTATATTGTGAAAATATCACATAAATAATAGCAAAAAAAATCATACCATCATACCTTATGGTATACTTATATATGGTGTACGGTATATATTATTTATATAAGCTCTTACCACATTCGGATTTTATGGACACCCTGTTAATACGATTTGGCCAAACGTGGATGACAAAATCGTGAAATGTAGACGATTTAACGATCTGGTCAAATTGAATTGGCCACTTCATGAAATGCGACCACTTCATGAAATGCTCGACCATTTCATGAAATAATTAATTTAACAATATGGCCACGACATATATACTATTTAATAAATTAGGTAAATACTGCGTGCGAATTTTCAAACTGTGTATTTTTTGTAAAGTTTTATATATTTTCTTGGAACAATAGATAATTATTATCGCATTTACTTGCCCATATTTTATATTGTTATTTCATTTCTTTGTATCATCGATATTTTTTTCCTATTTCTAAATCTGGTTTATTTAATGAAAACGTTATCGCCTTCATGGAATCAAGGCATAAAAATGTGTCCACTGTAAATCATAGGTGATAAAAAAATATTTATAATAGACCAACTACTACAGAAAAAGTACAACTCAATTAAATGTTTGTTGACTAAAGAGACACTTAGACGGTTTTTAGCTCTCCACTCTTGATAAGAGAATTTTGTTAGTTAGTTATGCTTCATTGTACACAGTAACAGTAACAAACATAAGAAGTAGATATGTCAAACAGACCAATAAACTAAATCTATACATATAATAAAAATGTAACGGATCGCTGTCTGTACATGGAAGATATTTGAGAAAAAAATATTATAGGAGACTTTTACGGCAATAGTACCCAAAATAATGATTTTTGGAATTTTTGTCGGTTTGTCTGTGCATTTGTGCACGCTAATCTCAGAAACGGCTGAACCGATTTCGATGCAGTTTCCGGAAATATATTGTGACAGGTCCCACTTAACATATAGACTTTTTATCCCGGGAAAATGTTTTTATCCCGGGTAATATCGACATTTTGTTTTTTCTGTGGTCCACGCGGACGGAGTCGCGGGCGTCCACTAGTACCTAAATAAAACACATAAACATAGATAAATAGCATACATACTTAAGGATAAAAATAACATCGAATGTAAGAATTAATACGACATGCGAGACATCATAGTAGGGGTCCAGCTGCGATACAAGATGCGCTTCTCTAAAGTGAGAGATATAACTGAGTGTCATCTCAGGCTGATGTACGATAAAATATATTCCTGAAAAATTTAAGATAAGCTCGCTTCTGTACATTATATATACTAATAACTGTTGTTGTATAGTGATTGACCCGGTAGCTCAGTGGTTAGAGCGCTAGCACGGTATGCAGAGGTCGTGGGTTCGATTCCCACTCGGGTGAGGAGTTTTTTGCATTTCTTTAATAGTAATTTTATAATAACTGTTGTGTTTAAATCTGAAGTTTGATTGTTATGATTACATGATTTATTTATTTGTGAAACAATTTATAATTAGAGAATCACACGGTCGCCCAATACGATTGGCGCAAAAGCATACATACGGATAATCAAAAATACATTTCCTGCGAGTAAAAATACTGTCGTATAACTCAACCGCGGGTATCGTACGAGGCGATTAAGGGTTTCCGGGAGGTGGGCAGCAACGCCTCCCGTGTTGACAACACAGTCCAAAATACAAACTGCGATCACCGACCCGCCTGCCCAGCGTGGTGACTATGGGCAAATACCCCCCATAGCAGTCTTGTGGCGTGCCCTGCGGGAAGCCTACGTCGAGCAGTGGAACTTGTTCAACTTTTCAATATTTGCCTGGCTGTCACCTACACCCTGTATAGGAAATGGTACTTTTTCAGTATTTTGCCTGACGTCCTGTATGTGCACTTTTCTTCTATTAATTTTTAATATAATAGTAGTATTTTGTGCAACAAAAGCTGTCCCTAATAATATCTGGGATCTTTAGAATTTCACTGCAATGTTATACTCGTATATACAGGCTGTAACAAAAAGGGTATGTTAAGCGAAAAGCTATGTGAGTAGCCCACTATAGTGAACCTATCCACAAAATTTGAGACTCGAAATCACATGTTTATTTTTCAAGATTGTATGAAAATTCCTGAGATATTTAAAAATTCTCCATACTATTGGGAAAAATAAACATGTGATTTCGAGTCTCAAATTTTAAAGAGAGGTTTTCTATAGTAGGCTCTTCACAAAGCTTTTCGCTTAACATACCCTTTTTGTTACATCCTGTAGAACGGAAGAATTCACATGATTTATTGCACACTAGCTGTTGTCTTCGACTTTGTCCGCGTGGACTACGGAATAATATGCTAGTTGATTTCCTCTTCATAAATCACGAAAAAAAATTAAATACTTTTATAAATATTTCCGGTTTGAAGTATCGTGTTTGGATAAAACATACACCAGGTTTTAAGTTAGACATTCAATTTCATCCTGTAGTTTTCGTTATGCGGGATAAAATATACAGATAGACAATAATTCTTAATTCTTTATTAATAATTTTATAATAATTGTTTCAAGTATCGATTTGGATTCTATTCGCTCTCAAAAGTTCCCAAATTATTTTACTGCTATATCTCCAACATACGTACAAACAAACTTAGTTACAGATTTATTAAAATTATATGACTTATAGAAAAGGTTCTGGAAATGTTCAAATGCACAATGGAGCTCCAAGACGGTCAGCAAAATCCGTTTTATCGCAAATATGTCCGACGTGCTGCATTTCAGATTTAAAAATTGGCTTTAGAAATAGTAGTATATTACGAAAACATGGGTTTAAATTTGGTTTAAATACTATATAGTTCATTTAAGTTCAATCCTTCAGTGACGATGTCAAATGAGCAGCTAATATTATTAGTTAATTGCCAACCTTTAGTTTTTGTTCAAAACCTTTTTGTATTTGGTAGCGTATTCATTTTAGAGGTAACATAATAAAAAAATGACAATCGACAAATAAGTTTGTGTATGCTATAATGTCGAATAAATTATTTCAATTTTGAATAAGTTAACCTACAAAATTTTTCGTTCAGAATTTTTTTTATCTACTTGTTGAGCAAACTAACAGCTACAAATAGTAAAGTTATGGTACATAAAGTTCTTAAATAATACTAATAACTTTTTCTCTATTCTCCTTCCAATTGAACAAATTAACTAAATCCATTTAATAAATTAATCGTAAAACAAAATGTTTTCCTACTAGAAGTAATCTGTTAATTGAGTAACACATCTCGTAAGGAACGCCATTAAATCTCGACAACATAAACAGGGTCGTTAACTGGAGAAGTCGACTACCAGATACTGTGAAACGGTCATGAATGCTGAGCATTGGGTGGAAGATTTTTTTAATTTTTCATACGTTTGATATCGAACGAGAAGAACGAAATAAGTGATTGAAGGTGACGTAATAATCCCCTAATAATAATATTTTAAGATTTCAACGTTATCATTTTACTGCCCTATTTATATTTTGTATATTATATATGGGATTGGCGCAATATGTTTTCTTTCGTAACTCAGATAGCCAAGGATTTGGAATTTGCTTTAAAATTCCAAATTAAAATCATTTATTCTACATGAAAGCATTAACAACTTGTTTGTTGCTTGTCTTTTTATATGTTACTTTCTATGTTTGCACCCCAAAATGAAACCGCTACCAAACAAAAAAGGAGGTGCATTTAAACAACCCAAAAAAAATCGCAAAGCTTTTGCTTTGGCAACCGTCACCACCCCAAGGTGCGATTTGTTACGGTCTGTCAGGCATAAGTTGGCGATTCGGGGCTTAATAGCCACCAACATGGAGCTAATAAGAGTTAAGGTCGTCTAAAGACGAAATCCAGGAGAGCTGCTAGACAGTTCTCCTTTATGGCAAAACCAACATTAGGTCTGATACACCGCATGATTCGACGGTAAAATGCGAACAGAAGAGCAAACGTGGCATTCAGAACTTAAATATATAATACCTATAGCTGGTAATAATATTAGAATGAAAAAGTCACGCGTGATACACTATAGCGCTTCTGGTCACATTCACCAATACATATTAACTATAGCTACTAAGCTAAATATAAAAGTAAAACATAGATTGCGTAACTTGGGGATGCTAGAACAATTCACTTCCATGGCTCGCTATCATTTAAATATTCTAATACTGTATAATATTCTTTCATGCAAAGTTTTTTCTTCACAATGTTTTTAAATTTACAGATAGGTAGCCCTTTGAGTGTATCTGGAAGCTTGTTGTCAGTGGCGGATTTACAAATTTTCAAGGTATAGGCTGAATAGTTTTTGCCGCCCTTGCCTCAACAATTGTCATATCATACATTATTTTTACAATGCAACAATTTCGTTGAAATTGCACGTAAAATAATTTTTCGGTATATTTTTGAGCTAATCGAAGCTCAATCATGTAGGGGCGGGGTAATGTATGCTATATTACTGTTCAAGATTTTTTTTAAATTCCAATCGAATTTTCTGAAGCTACTAGTGCATGTGAAACACATAATAGTCGATACATAAGATTGAAATCGGTAAAATTATTCACTAAATTTATGCATTATATTCTAATAAAAATCGAAACATTATATACAAACCATCCAGTTCGTAGCCTCCAACCAGTAGTAAGACTGGCATGTATGGGTTGTTAGTGGGAAGAGGGGCATATTTTTTACAATTGCGCTCTTTTCACTCATAAGAAGTGTGGGCAAAGGGCGCAGAGGCGCGAGGCCGATCACTGCTTGAGGGGCG
Source organism: Carposina sasakii (assembly GCA_014607495.2). NCBI lineage: Eukaryota > Metazoa > Arthropoda > Insecta > Lepidoptera > Carposinidae > Carposina > Carposina sasakii. Next base: position 2,191,302 of record CP053155.1, on the reverse strand, counting down.
GCGAACTAGCTGTTTTACTCTAGAATATGGAAGTTTGCTACTCTCGGAATGTGCAATGACAAGTGAGAGAGAAAAGTCATCGACAAAATTTGTTGCAGACTTCTATCTGTAAGACATCAGAAAACCGTCATAGAAAAATATTCTATGAGGTAAAAAAAAAAAAATCGTTCCCCAAATTTGCCGCCCCCAAAATCTGCCGCCCTAGGCTCGAGCCTACTCAGCCTGCTGGTAAATCCGTCACTGCTTGTTGTAGAAAAGTATAAATTAACCCATGAATGATTTACAGACTTTGCGGAGACGGGACACATGAGCAACAAGTCTGTTCTTATCTCTTGTATTTATTTTGTGCACATCAGTCATTTTATTCAATTTATCTAAATTCTTATGAACATATTTAAGAATAAATTTACGAACGCCTGCCTGTCTGATGCCAACAAATATACTAACATTTGACAAAAAAATTGTGAAAAATTTATCAAATTCAGGCAATGTTTATCTTAAACAATGTTTTTAATTCTTTTGTAATAACTAGGTTATAATCACCGAAATAAAACTAAAAAGTTTATCGCACGCTATTTTCAAACACCACCAGATCTATGTATATGAAAAATTCAATATATTATGTTTTAAATGCTTTATTTTTTAAATATTGACCTAACCATTTTTTAAGCCTATTTATAAACCCATAAGAGGGAAAACACAGAATATATTAGGCGTACGAAAGTAAACAACATAATTCACATTACTCATAAATAGTGAATAGCGACCCTTATTCCCGTATTTATGAGATAAATCTGGTGGAGGATATAGATCAGGAGGCTGTCTGGTCACGGACGGGAGCCAATCTTGGCACGTCTGGTGATTAATCTATGCCATTCTATACATATACTCATTGCAGAAAGTATCTATATATTCTTTTATTATCAAAGCGTGTTAAAACTATCAAATAAATAAAAAAATCAGTGGGTATTCGATGCAATTCAATTTATAAAGGTTTTAGAAGGTATTGAGTACATTTTGCTGGCGTAACGATAGCGTTAGGCTGCCTTTCCACTATAGAAGTGCTAGGCTACGTTGCTAAGGATCATATCCACCAATCATATTGGACCAATGAATATTTATATAACAATATGATGACGTAGCATTGCACTTCTCTGGTGGGAAGGTAGCCTTACGGAACGTAAAAAAGTTCACTTACACCCAGGTATACATATTAAAACAAAAGCAGTATTAACAGAAAATATGTTCGGTTTGTATCTAAAATATAAAAATCATGGTAAAATAACATCATTCGATTAGAAATCGTAAATCAACCAGAAAAAACTCCCCTAATTTTCTCTTGAAAACGAACTGAAAAAATTATCGCCTTAAATCTGATCCGTAAGACTAACCTCTCATTTTATCAAAAGACTCACGAAATATCAAAAGAGTCAAACTCCATTAAACAAACTAATAAAGCCTACCAATCCCGACATCAGTTATTGAATAAAAAAAAATCTATCGAAGCCATTCTTTCTTTTCAAGACGGAATATTTTGGGTCCCGTTATGGTAATATGGATTGAAAGCAGTGATAGCTCATTGTTTGCTTTCTCTGGGTTTTACGAGTACTAGACCAATCATCTAGGTCGATCATTGAACCACGACATCGGTCAACCTCGATCGACTAGTCGATTGATCGATTGTAGATCGCATGCATCGGTTGATCAAAGGTCATTGGTAAGTAGCATTAATTCTTCTAGAAACGATCGATCGACGTGGACTCACCCATTTTACCATCAATTGATGCTGTAGATGTAACACTTGTAACACTCTTAGACGGTATTTGTGCAATAACACAGTCAAAGACTCTTATGTAGGTATATTTCATATAAAGATTTTATTGTCTTCTTTACCTTAGGTTTATAACCGACCATAAAAAAACGCAGTAATAAATTATCTCTTGGTATCTGTCAGTCAGCTTCAAGCTTTAGCCTATACCTACATCATAATTAAAATACATAAACGAGCCAATGACAATACTCGTACATTTCACGCTTCCTTCGTTTGTGAAATATGACATGAAATATTAATTATTGTCGCTGGAATAATATTGAACGTTGGTATACACTGTGTAGGTAACTGTCCCACCAATATATCTGTGAATTAGGAATGTCGACACTGTCGCCGCGGTGTCGCCAAACCGAATAATATTTCATGGACATAGTTCCTTTTTTTGCCACTGCACAGATAAGTTGGTAGATCTACGTCAGCTCGTAATGTTTCATCCAGCTTAATTTTATGACTCAGTTTACGGAAGTTCACAAAGGGGTAGGCTTCATTGATATATTGTACGTAAAATAATTTGGTCTATTATATGATTCTAAGCCTATGTTATTTGGATTTGACTGTGTCGCTGGTAGTTTCCTTGCAATGACACTTCACTGAAATAGTGTAACAGTAATAGTAGAATTAGAGGTGTATCAGACCTAATGTTGGTTTTTCCATAAAGGAGAACTGTCTAGCAGTTCTCCTGGATTTGATCTTTAGGCGACCTTAACTCTTATTAGCTCCACGTTGGTGGCTATTAAGCCCCGAATCGCCAACTTATGCCTGACAGACCGTAAGAAATCGCACCTTGGAGTGGTGACCGTTGCCAAAGCAAAAGCTTTGCGATTTATTTTTTTAGGTTGTTCAAATTCACCTCCTTTTTTTGTTTGGTAGCGGTTTCATTTTGGGGTGCGAACTTAGAAAGTAACATAAAAAGACCACCGACAAACAAGTTGTTAATGACGAATAAATGATTTTGAATTTTTATGTTCAGCAGTGGACCTCTCATGGCTGAAAATGATTGCCGAATTATTTCTATCAGTTAAACCTGTACGAACTCAAGTTCAAGTGACATTTCTTATATAGTGGCACTACGAGTACAAGTATGTCAGAAATCTTAAAACAACATTCCATTTCATACCAATAGCTTTAGCTAAAATCTTGCAAATTTTCCTTTTCACACATACACGCCTGTGTTTCCAAAAATGGTGTAGCCAGAACTGTACGTTCACAAAGGAGATTATACCGCCACGTTTAGCTTAGAAGTTTAGCAGTTTTCTTTCTCTTTTTAAATTTTCATTCAACGTAAATGATTTAGATCAGTGACAAGTCGCTAGCTCATCCTGAGTTCCTTTGTCGACTCTTACGATATGTACCGAAGGAGATGCAGCTGATGTATTCTGGTCAAGCCCCGCATCAGCACAGGATAGCACAACAGCAGCATGTACATGGGCCGTTTTATATTTGATAGAACTCAAATGAATTAACAGAACATGGTGGAAATAATAGGTATACAAAACTCTTTGTTTCTTTCTAAATTAATTACCCAAAATTACATCTCCAAGTTTTCGCTTACCTTTTTAATTTAAGCTCTCTAATTAAAATTTATGTTTTGCGGCCATGTTAGCTGCTGGTTTTGTTTCCATTTTTCCTTTTTGGTGCGGAATAATTTGAAGTTAAATATATACTTCACGTATGTACCTATTTCTTTAGTTAATTTTTTTAAGTTTCAACTTTACTTGCTCCGTATTACTGCATTTTTCCATATTTCCGGCAGTACGGCGGGTGCGAGTAAAAAAAATAATCGCGCGCAGCAGATATTATAGTGCACAAGTGTGTGCGCAAAACAGATGCACTCTCTATTCCTTCTCCGCATAGTCCGATGGGCAGTGTATGAAATAAATTCAGTGGTACAGGCCCGTGACTGAAATCGAACCCCCCCCCCATTATTAGAAGGTGCTGTATGTATATATACGTAAAAAATCTAAATCAACAATCTTAAAACTACAGAACAATGAAATGCATGTTGTAGACCACGGTTAACTTTTCCGGCATTCAGGTAAAGAGATGTTGCTTTGTTTTCTTTAGCTTACGTGACTTATACAGGGTGTAACAAAAAGGGTATGTTTAGCGAAAAGCTACGTAAATAGCCCACTGTCGAGAACATATCCACTGCATGGATGATGCAAGAGATTGTATGAAATCTGGTACCCGCTCCAATAGTGATGTGTGATATATCATTGAAAAGGTATTATCTTATAGAATATGAATAAGTATGGCGCCTGTCTTGATTTGTAGTCAGATCTGATTGCCAGCCTAATATAATATCAGGGTAATATGGATTTTCCTTTAATAAAAAATGAAAATAAACCTTAAGAAAATGAAATAAAATACGATTATGATTTCCTTTGTACGTTTCCTTTTTACCATTGATTATGTACAAAAGAAGCAACAGCCGCAACGAAGCTTAATAAGTAAGTTTACAATATGCAATGATTACAAATGAAATAAAATGCTTTCAATATGAAACAAAACAAATGAAAACGAAATAATTAATGATAACAAAATGAAATAAAATATTACAGATCCTCATCTAGTAAGACATCATTAAGGAATAAGGCAGGGGCTACAAATCCCTCGTGCCTGGCGTATCCTAGGTACCACACGATGGACACGATGTGAGCACAGGTACCTACAGTACGTCGCCCAGTCAGGCATGTACAGTAGTATTCAGAGATGGTATTGTTATTATTGTTGATTAAAATGTAACAATAATATATTCTTGCTCGAATATGTCGAGATTGGATACGACCGCGCATGAGCGAAGAATTTTCATTTATACCATAGTCAGGCAAATCTTTAAGTGCATTTTGTCTATAAATCTCTATTGTGTATATTCCATTCTGTAGATGCTCACTGCAGTAAGATCTCGCAAGCTTTATTTGATATGTCCCTAACGCCAATAAAATAACTTCCTCTTCAGTGTATCTTGGGAATTCTACATCATTAGCTTCTAACCTCACAAAATCAGCTCTTCTTTGATTTAATCTTTTCCTTTCGACATAATTATATAAAATATTAGGCGTATCTAACTTCAATCTTATTTGTTCTATAATCATATCGGCGTATTGGTTGTCTACGATTGGTTGATGGAAATGGTTCAAAATAGCGGCAGCTATTTTAAAATCATTGAACATACTTCGCAATGCCTTATTGAAATATTTTTGGCGTAACAGTTTGAAATCTCGCTTGAATCTGCCGTTAACCACTTCCACTACCCACCGGCACATGGTAACCATTCGAGATTCGTTAGCTTGTTCGGTAGTCAGTTGAGATTCTGCTCTGTCCTTTGATGGTGGAACATGGTATTCATAGCCACAAGCTTCTATGTTACCAAGGCTATCTCTAAATCCGCGATCCAATATAAATACATCGTTAGGTTCCAACAAAATATGAATCGGATTTTCATTGTTGTTCATAATGCTGCTCATAATGTTAGCATCTGTCTTCGTGGCTGCGTATGGTCCCTTTACATCAATGATGTATCCATCTGTGCATACTATCAAGAAAGGCTTTAACAGATTTTGAAACTTGTGTAAGCTATATGACTGTCGCTGAAACAGGAAGTTGGCACTTTTATGAATATAAATGTATGTTCCGTCGCATATTATAATTGCCTTCGAGTTTTCATCGTCTCCATATATTGCTCTTGGTATAGTAAGGTTCCTTTCTTTGATGTTATTTCTTGTAACGTGGTCCATTCCTAGATGAAGAACTACATATTCCTCGGTAAGACAATCTCGTGCTTTTTTTATTAGCCGCTCTAGGTTTTGTCTTGTCATATTAAATAAACTTGCAAGCCTTTGATTGGAATCACCGGTTCGCAGTTTTGTCAGATATATACCCAGTGCAGTTCTAGGATTTCTGCATCCTTGGATTAGTGAGGGTGTTTGCTCTAATATGGAATCGAATTGTTCGTTATTTCGTCCGGTCCAAAAATGCATCTCTTCATCGGATAACGCACCTCTGGCATTAAAATCCAACCTAGAACCGTGTTGCAAAGCATTTCTCATCATGTCACAAATGTGACTAAACTGCGCTGCATTAAAGTCATGAGTCACGAGACAATTCTGGGGTAGTTCAGCCCAATTATTATTTTGGAGGTGCTCTTGACACACTCTTGCACCGTCGGGAATGTAAATCCTATACTCACAAAATGTATGTATCTTTACAACTTTCGGGATCCTGTAACGAGTTGTGTTTTGACAGTTGTGAAATATACAGTGCCTCGGTGTGTTTGGTGCTCTTGAATACTCGGGAACATGAATAGCATCCACATTTTGTTATTGTGGTTCCTGGGGTACTTCTTGGATAGGAGGCGGTCTGATAGCATTTTCAGCCCTTTGCCAACATCGATGGCATAAACTTCGCGTATTGTCAAATACTACCTGAAACAATAAACAATATATTTTACCAACCGGTTCACCTCTTAAAATAGCCAATACGTAAACATAAAAATAACAATAGTCAAAATAATGGGTATATAGTTAAGCATAAAATGACCACGTGCGTGTTTACGCAACGAGTAAGTGAATAAATGATTAGTTAGTGTAATCAATCATAAATGATAACATATGACCCAACCATTTAGACCTAAGGTACCTTTTAATTGTAATTAAAATATGATCTTACCTCCAAGACTCCATTGTCTTGAATATAAGCTGCTAATTCTGGTTGTAGTCTTGGGAGATCATCAGTCAGAAGATGACGCTGATATCTTCCGCGGTAGAACCCTCTACGACACATCACACAGTTGCGAGCAGGTTCCATTTTTTTCACAGTAGTTCGAAAAGCACTTCACAGTTCGTTAGAAGTATCACCAAAGTCCAAGAGAAAGCCGGGGTCAACGTAAAGAAACGGTTATCGGAGTCCAAAAACAATGCTATGGTCGTAAATAGTCGCTGAATAGTACGGGAAGACGGGGAAGCGCAGTCACACACACAATACAAACGAACGACTGAAGCTATCCGTTGCGTCGGTCGACACTTGCGCGTGCGCTCGGTCTTCCCCCCGTCCCCCGCCGCTGGTACCCTGCCCGCCTTCCCGGGCAGGTAAGGAAATGATTCATAACTCCTATTGATGTACAAAAGGGTAGTGAATTATGAAATAATAATAAAAACGTTATTCTATTCTTGCTACAACTGGCATGTTATAGTACCTGTTATTTCTGAACGGACTAAGATTTGGAACTAGTGGCCATAATAATTATTGTTAGGCTCACAAAGAGCTATCCAATGACGTACTACACTAAGCTATTGGTGGTGGGTACCAAGATTTTGCATCATCCTTTGAGACTCGAAATCACACGTTTATTTTTCAAGATTGTATGAAAATTCCTGAGATATTTAAAAATTCTCCATACTATCCGGAAAAATAAACATGTGATTTCGAGTCCCAAATTTTGTGGATAAGTTCTTTACATTGGGCTATTTACGTAGCTTCTCGCTTAACATACCCTTTTTGTTACACCCTGTATTTCAAGGGTGGTTTGATTTTGTTTTTTTTTTTAGGTTGACTTTGAAATGACATGATTATTTATTTGCTCACAACATGGTACAAAAAAAGTTGTTATTACATTATTAGATCAGAGACAGGTTTCGCCAAAAAATGTGGCGTGCTAATATTTTAATTTATTCAATGATATTACAAAATTAATTATTATAAGTAAAAGTAATAGGTACTAAATCCAAAAAATAATCCGAGTTGAGTGAACGATGATATGGGTTTTACCTAAAGCCTAGCTAGAAAGCTGAATGCGTAACTATTATTGGCATATCGAGGGTTCCACGAATAAAGCCGACTGGCCGACTGTAAATAAATACAGCCAGAACCGCATATTGATCCAAACACAATAGTTTTTCATTGTTATGCAATATTTATATTTTTGTTCAGTTATGCAGTGTTTCATACTTTCCATATGGGTCATCTATTTCTGTATAAGCTCTCTTCAACATGAATATATAGGTAAATATAGCTATGTTCCCTGCGTGTCGTAAGAGAAATTATTCAGAGACGTTCTCTCAGGCGATCAGCAACTTGTCACTGATCTTTTACGTCTGGCCACGCTGTAGATCTAGCTACCCCATTTCAACAACACAGATGTATATTTTGTATGTTTGATTTGTTTAAATGACCGGACCAAAGATTTTAATGGTAACAAGTTTGAACAAAATCCTTAACATTCCGTTTCGTAGAATACTCGTGTAAAACTTCAATACTACTTCATTTTGTAGTCGCATTGTGCGGTCAAGAAACCCAATTACATAGTAACAATATGTGTTCTAAAGCATGGCAAGTTTATATGTACAGAAAGTACATAGAGCTTAGTGTGAGTTTTGACTTCGAACTCGTTTGTTTACGTGAAGCACCCATCGTAGTGTCATTGTCCTCATTTTTATTACATCACGACATCACGCTATAATGTGATTGATTGACTGTGACGTACCTAATGTTAACGAGAACGAGTTCGAATTAAAAACTCAGAATAAGCCCTCAGAATATTGCGCGGTGTAAACTTAGTTTTGCACTTTTGTGAGTTTACATAAGCCAACTATGTCAGCTAATTATCTTAATTCTCCTGTATTCCTCTTCGTATTTTTTATGGCCGGCTGTCTTTCCAACATGAAACCTCTTTGAAAATAGCTCAGTAATAATTATACAGGTGTTTTTTTCGTTTCCACCCTTAACGAAGGGTACGTATTCCATCAAATAAAGTGAGTTTATGCCAAAAAATGTCCAGTGTTTATGCTAGTTTTATCATAGACAGATATTAATTATTTCCCGTGAAAAAATCTTGCTACGTGCGTCTATGCAGAAAAACGCAGTCTATTTACTCAACTTTGGACCCTAATATCTTGGGAACCAGACACTTCCCTGGTATGCTTCCACGGAGAAAAATGATCGTGATTATGAGGAGATTCCGTAGTTTTCGGGAACGTTGACGACCAAAAATCATCCTGTATAACTTTAAAATTCAATTACACTAGTTGAGTTAGTTTCTAATTTTAAAAAAATACTATAGTTTAATATTATTAAAATCCATTAACATTGAATGGGCTTGAACCCGCAACCTTTGGTTTATAAAGCCACATCAAACCACGTTTACCGCAGCGTTTTATGACGCTATGAAACTGAACGCTAAAATGATACGATCACTATAACAGCATAAACTTGAACTCATCTAGTTTTTAAAAGTATTTTACTGTAAGGAAAGTATTTTATTGTAAGGTTATCTCTGCCAGATGATGTTGGCTTCCAGCCAGAGTCGCGCCAAGACGATAAATAATGTAAACCACTGGGGCGGAGACAATGTAGACGGACCTGGAAATTGGACGCGGATAAAGTCGACACTACATAGTTACTATGTGTTAGGAATACTTCTGGAGTACCTACTTAAAAGTGAAAATGTCTCCGACTAAATGGATCGACGACTTAAAGAAGGCGGCTGGTAGTGACTGGATGGCAAAAACGGGAGATCGAGCCTCGTGGCGTGCTCTTTGGGAGGCTACGTCCAGCAGTGGACTGCAAAAGGCTGACGACGACTTAAAAGTCAGATGTTTCTTTAACATACAATATACATATAGCCGCGTGGTGCCGGCAGAGTAGAATTCGTACCACCCCATGTCTGCCCGTGGGATCTGTACGAGGCGATTAAGGGTTTCCGGAAGGTGGGCAGCAGCGCCTCCCGTGTTGACAACATAGTACAAAATACAAACTGCGGTCACCAACCCGCCTGCCCAGCGTGGTGACTATGGGCAAATACCCCCCATGGCAGACTTGTGGCGTGCCCTGGGGGAGGCCTACGTCCAGCAGTGGACTGCAATAGGCTGATGATGATGATGATATACATGTATAACTAGGGACCCGCCCCGGCTTCGCACGGATGTAATGCTTTTTCTGGCGTACGAAGTCGTGGGCGGCCGCTAGTTTCTATATAAATGGGACTCAATAATTCAAAAACAACTTTTGCTTTTAACTATTTAATAAATCTTTGGTAATTCGAATTTCGTGAAAGTTTTTCCATATTGATGTATCCTACTAACAAGTTCAGTTTTGTGTTTGCGAAATCAGGAGGAAATCAGCTTCTTTAGGTTTTTTATAGTGCAAACTTTATATAAGTAGGTACTATTAAATTGAGTAGAAAACTCTTTAGGAACTATTGATGATAATAATACACAAAACTGTGCCTAATAAAAAACCTAATTTCGTTCTTTCGGATTATTTCTATTTCTAAATAAAATGAGGTACCTATATATAGTATCAAATGTTAGCAAGTGTATTTTACATTCATCATCGTTATCATCATCAGCCTATTGCAGTCCACTGCTGGACGTAGGCCTCCCCCAGGGCACGCCACAAGACTGCCATGGGGGGGTATTTGCCCATAGTCACAACGCTGGGCAGGCGGGTTGGTGACCGCAGTTTGTATTCTGGACTATGTTGTCAGCACGGGAGGCGCTTATTTTACATTTTACATTAACGGATTATTATTTCATGTTCCTGTAGTAAACCAAGAACCCAACCCCATTTTGAGAAAAGCCGCGTATGTACAGTGTGTGTATGTATTTTTACCACGTTTATACCACACCGTTATATTAATAAACTCTGGCTATCAATATAATGGCTCCCTAACGCAACTGCGTACGTCATTTGAGGCTTGTAATCCATCAATACATTACCGTACCGACCTACTCGTATACGTGTGGTACCCACGCACACAACCTGTACTGCGTAGGTCATGCATGACCAATAACGTGTACACACAAATGTACTTATACCCTTCTAATCTCGTTGATATAATATATCGTGCTCGTAAGTAATTTTATGAAATAATGGATATTTTTGCAATCTAAGTCTCTAATGAATAAAATATTTTCTTAGTTTTATTTTAGTTTTTGTCATAACTAATTTACCTATTTTTAATAGAGAACGTAAAAAGTAAACTATTAACTTATAAACCCGCTTAGTGAAACTTATACAAGTAAAGCTACTAGACTAAAGCTTCGTAGCAACTTTAATATAATTTCGTAGCATCATGTTTCGTAGCACCTCTACGAAATCTGAACTACGAATATCAATATCTACTACTATATATAATATTATAAAGCTGAAGAGTTTGTTTGTTTGAACGCGCTAATCTCGTGCCCTGGGGGAGGCCTACGTCCAGCAGTGGACTATGGCTGTGGATAGGCTGATGATGATAATAGACAGATATCAGGGACCCGTCCAGGCTTTGCACGGATGCAATACCCCCTCACGCGGACAAAGTCGTGGCGACTGCTAGTACAGAATAATGTTCACAGTATATCGTTTCAGATTAATAATGTACCTATGTTATTTGATACTAGTGAAAAGCTTGACTTTATATACTTGTTTTGTTATCAAAGTTAATTATAGGTTTAAAGAACACCTCAAAACGTAAGTTTTGGTAACAGATCGTTTTCTATACATCAGCAGCTATCAATAGAACTGAGAGTAAAATCAGTATTGTGATATTGCAATAAATTTATAAATACTGATATCAAAAATATATTTTGTGGGTAGACGAATGAATTCTTTTGAATTTATGGCTCATTGAACATGTTAGCGTCGCGACTTGTTTTTGACTATAAAGCGACAAAGAAACGTTGTAGCAACGACGTAGACAGCGAGCAAATAAGCTTGCAACTTGTCAATGATCTTCTACATCCCACTGTTCTGAACACAGCTGTAGGATTTCCTTTATCCTATAGCCTATTTGAGAACACAACCGTGTGTATATATGGGTATACAGGGTGTAACAGAAATGCTTTCAAAACAGCCCACTCTAAAGAACCAATTCGAAATCATAGGTTTAGGCAGCGCGACCGCAACCGTGAGACCTTCGCATTAAATGCCTTCTCCAATAACACGTCGTACTATAATCCCATTGTTAGAATGTGTCGCCAATACAATGAACTATCGTCAGGGGAAGCTCGGCTGGACGTCTTTATTGATATTTCGAATACTTTTACAAACGATGTAAGGAAAATATTGTGTCCGATTGTATTTAGTACTAACAGGGGGTAATCTGTGGTACTAACACACTAACACGCTAGGTACCATCTTTGTCTTATACTATTTTTGTTTTTAAAACTAACGATTTAAAAATGTTGTGTCAAATATACACTTCAAACACTCTGATCATAATGTGTACATTATCTAAGGAACCCAATCTGGTTCAGAACTTTGATTTGCAATATTGTACCTTAATAATATTGAGTTTTGTTTTATGTACCATATTTTCTTAAATAATTTTTTTTTTTTTATAACCTACATATATTTATTTCGAAATATATGTCGGTCAGAAAGTGAACTCCTTGAGGAAATCTGCAACCAAACAGATCAATAAATAGTTTTAGGAATAACCAACTAAGTCAGGAGCCTAATAACTGAGCGAACCCTTCACATCCCTTAGGGACCTCCGAAATAACTTGGTCACAATATCGTACTATGATAAGTAGCTCCAAAAAGGTAAGTACTTATGTATGACCTCTTTTCGAAAACAAGATGATATTCTACCTACATATATATCTATACACGTCTTACAAATATACGAGTAAATAAAGTATTTGTTGAACTTGAAATTTCAATTTCGTACTTGTCGGCCGTACGCGATGATCCGCAAAATCACGCACCATGGGAAGCCAGCATAATACATCTTAAAACGTCACGAGCGTCTTCATTTACTTTATTTATGTATGCATTAGTACGGACGATTCTCTTTCTACAATGCAGGCTGGTCCGCATCCGTCCGCAATATCACGCACCGTGGTAACCCAGCAATAATGTAACAATTTTACGAGCAATTCACGAAGTTATCGTAACATTTCCTAAAAAGGTAAATTACCCCAGATTTACGCAGTACTGCAAATGATACCGTACTGGTACAAATAAAATCTCTGAGATTAAGTTAATTCGATAGTAAAACAGATTACCTCTCTCGAAATGGCGACGGTATCGTTAGTAACTGAATAATGTCGAGATTTATGAGCAGATTAATTATGGTGTCGAGATTAAAACGGAGAGGGAAGCGCTGCTTATCGTCTGAATATTTAGTTTTTATTTTGCTTATGCTAGGCACTAGAGGCCACGTTGGTACGTACAACCTTTTTAGATGGGTTTTTTAAATATTTTTTTCGTATTCTCTACTAAACAACCCTCTAGAGCCAACTATGATTTATAATTCTGCGCAACAATTCTCAAACTTAGGTATTTTTATAAGGTAAATTTTATAAGACCGCGCATATCGTAGGTAATCTACATCTGGCCCCTCGCTATGCTACACGTGGCTGTGGTATTTTCTTTGTGATCCTGCAGTTCTGGCTACCCCACATCAAGAACAACTTGTGTAATATACAGGGTGATTTTTGGTCATCAACGTTCCCGAAAACTACGGAATCTCCTCATCATCACGATCGTTTTTCTCCATGGAAGCATACCTGGGAAGTGACTGGTTTCCAAAATATTAGGGTCCAAGGTTGAGTAAATAGACTGCGTTTTTCTGCATAAATGATTTTTTCACGAGAAATAATTAATATCTGTCTATAAAAGAACTAGCATAAACACTGGACACTATATATTTCGCCCAATCAAGTATTTAAAAAGTAATAAAAATTTACATCGTTTTCCAGCATTTTTTTGGCATAAACTTACTTTATATGATGTATAGAGTACGTACCCTTCGTTAAGGGTGGCAATGAAAACCACCCTATATGTATAAAAAGTTAAGAGCAAGTCTATATCAAACGTACCTATCTTGTCCCCAGACTGGTTTCCCGGCTGGCGCAAGCACTCCAGCCAGCCGAATGACGACGGTACCTCGGGGCAAGACTGTGTGGAAGCAAGAAGGGAGCTGCCGCCGCGCTGGACGCAAACCTTCATGTGGAATGACCGCGGCTGCGACGAGCGCAACTATTACGTTTGTGAACGACCGCTTATTGAAGGTTAGTTGTTTTTGGAAACTAACTTTATGTGTGCCATAATCTTTCTGCCCTTATCCCATTTTATATGGCGCAATATGGTTTCTTTCAAACCTCACAACTTTATTTGTGTTGTTTTACCGGTAACATTCCAGGGTACTTAGACAATGTAGCATCGTTTAGCACCGACGTTCATTGTCGCCACACTCCCACAAATGAAGGCTTCCTATTGGAGCAAACGTGTTGCTGACGAACCTATAGCGATTCGATCGAAAATAATGCTTTTTATATAATGGAACGTTGTTTTTTTATAAAGATCACGCACTTTAAACTCGTGTAGCTACGGTATATAATAATTAGTACAGGTTCCATTACAACCCGAGTTTTTATATACTAAATGAAACAATTAGATTTAAACTGCAAAGTTGAAACCATCGAAATGGACCTGAAAATGCACTCTGACCAATAAAAGTAGTTTAACTTACCACCTAACGTAACTAAATCCATTATGTATGTAAATTCTTTAACATTCAAACTCGTACCTCACTTCACTCTTCAGGTGTTTCGATTTATGTATCTAACCCGAACCTGGCAATGAAACCTAATAACATGTAATATTTGACTGAAGATTTCATGACCATGCAAATTGAGTACAAGATAGCCTATCACACATATCTTTACTCATAGATTATACCGGTGTCTAAAGGTGAAAAAAAAACACTTCCCCGAAACCCGGTGGTGGGCGACCACTCAATGGAAATTTGAACATCCGATTAGTGACGCCTGTTACAATTAAATATTTTAAGAAACATTTATTCACTTACAATTATCATCAAGTAGACGGCCAGCAATTGATATTGTTTCAATGGCGTTTAACGAACTTGTTTGTCTTTCCAAATAGCTGTCAAATTTCCAAAATACCAATTCGAAAACTCACCGCGCATTATGAAAGTCTATGAAACTAGTTTTAAAGGTCAAAGAATAATCTATTTAGAAAAAAAAAGCACATTATCCGAGCAATTTTGTAAGTTAGTAGCTCGTAATGCGTTCGGGCACCCAATCTCACCTTTACCGCGATTTTACGATAGCTTTCAACCTTTAAAAAGATACTTTAAATCGTATTATGTGTGTTTAAAACTGCCTTATCCGTAAGACTTTTTAATCTTGTTCAGCGAAAATTAAATGAAATTGAAACGAAATGACTCGGGAGTTCTACTTAGTTAGCCGAGAAATATTTTAAATTAGCACTCTCTGGAGCACCCTCAACCTTTACAACCCTCAGATAACAGAAAAGGGATTATTTCCTCAGTGTATATAATAGTATGTTACACCAAATAGAGCATTTGAAGGATGCTGCATACAAAAATCAACTATGTAACGAAATTATACCTTATTATAAGTTTTTTTATTTTACCTTTATTATAAGTTCATCAGCTGCTTCTCTTCCCGGGCATAAATAACAGCAATAATCAGAAAATAGCGTTAACTAAGGTTAACAAAATGCAAATGTAAGTAATATAAGCTCAACTATTATTATTCAGTGGCTCCATAAAACCTTATTAAATATAGATAAACCACAATACAGAGAAATTAATGACCTAAAAATAATCTAGTCTAGCGTAAAATCATTAAAACAGATCTAGACTAGGTATTATTTATTTGAATATTAAACGTTTCAATTTACTTACTTTAATAATAAACGTTCGCAGTTTGTATTGTCTTCGAAATTAATTTGGAAGATAATTAAACATGAAATATTGTTTCTGTGAAGTATGGAGCGCTATTAATTACTTCGTCAAATTGCCATTACGAGGCGGAGTTATTTATTTTTGTATATTGTGTAATTTGTTAGTGTTATACTTACTGTACAAGTCAGTAGAGGGACAAGAGGGTCTTGGTGTTTTGTAGGCGATGGGCTGACCACCTGTCACTAATAACCAAACTTGTACATCTCAACTATACCCTCAAAATTGGTCAGAAGTGGCACCATGTGGTTCTATCAGCCCTTGGTGCTCTGCCCACCCCGTAAGGGATAAAGGCGTGATTATTATGTATGTATCTATGTTATTGTTATGAACCAAGTGAATTTATTTAGAAAGGAATCGTATAATGTTTTTTTACAAAATCTTTAAATTAATTTGACTTTGTGACCGTCGTCTGTCTCCTTCGCAAGTAAAAAAATTACAAAGTGATAGAAGTGAATAAAAGAAAAAAAGGAGATATAAGACAGTAATACTCTACAGTAATAATAATAATCTACTGATAGAGGGACAAGAGGGTCTTGGTGTTTTGTAGGCGATGGGCTGACCACCTGTCACTACTAACCAAACTTGTACATCACAACTATATCTTCAAAATTGGTCAGAAGTGGCACCATGTGGTTCTATCGGCCCTTGGTGCTCTGCCTACCCCGTGAGGGATAAAGGCGTGATTATATGTATGTATGTATGTATAGTTAAGTTATATAGTACCAAAATCAGGCAAGAGAGTTATACTTTATTGTACACAAATTAAATTTTTAATGCGTAATTTTTAAATAATACTTCTTCCCCTGCTGTAAATTCGCGAGTTCCTTGGTTACTCCTTGTGTGTGTCTCCATTTGTCTACGCTGAGCTGCCCTGACATGTTCGGCAGGATCAGGGCGCAGAAGGTCAAAATTCGTTCTTATTGTCCTTTTTATTAGCAACTCTGACGGAGTACGTTCTGTAGTGGTATGTGGCGTACAACGGTGTCTCATTAAGAACGTCTGCAGAGCTACATCGGTATCGCGCTTATCCCGTGCTGCTTTACTCAGACAAACCTTTACTAGTTTTACGGCGTTTTCTGCCGCCCCGTTACTACTCGGTTTGTATGGTGAAACTAAGATATGTTTGATGGCACACACATCCATATAATTACCAAATTCTCTGCTAGAAAATGGTGGCCCATTGTCCGATACAAGCTCCTGTGGGTTCGCAAATCTTGCGAACATCTCTCGTAGACAAGCTATCGTAACCGACGCTCCAGTACTGCTAACTCGACTTACCTCTAGCCATTTTGAATGCGCGTCCACGAGTACAAGGTAGTATAATTGTGCTCTCGGGGATAAAAAATCGACGTGTACTCTGTACCAAGGTAGCTGTGGCCAAGCCCACGGATGCATTTTCAACTTCGCACCGTTAATTATCACATCCCTATACCAGGGGCGGTTATCCGCACCATCGCCCTGGATGACGTATATCGGCACGTCATCATCGCAATCATCACTGTAATGGGTATTATTGTCATCACGGTAACAATACTGATCAACTTCGACGTTGTTTACTTGCCGACGCATTTTACACACTTTAGCGATATGCCCTATTTGAGAGCATACGTAACACACTGAGTTTGCAAAACTGCACTTTCCTGGTTGATGGGTGCGCGCGCATTTACCACACGGCAACCAACGCGTTACGCCGCTGCCCGGCCCGCCTGGAGTGCGGAGCTTGCGCGCCGCCGCTGCCGCCGCCGCCGGCGCCCCAGGCCCGCGAGGTGGACGTGGCCGGGCCGGCGCGCACCGCGTGCACGTTCTCGCCGCCTAGCGCCACCACCACGTTGCTGGCTCGCGAGTCTCGTTCAGCCGCCTCCAGCGACAACGCCAGCCTTGTCGCACAGTCGAGTGTCAGCTTCTCCTCGGCCATCAGACGGAATCTGATGGTATCACTGCGTAAGCCGTACACTAACTGATCACGTAGGTTTTCCTCCAAGTACTCCGGTTTGGTGAAGTTGCATTCCTTTGCGAGTCGACGTAATTTTGCCAAGTAATCGTTGAGCGACTGCCCCGCTTCCTGCTTGCAGCTACGAAAACTATACGCTCCGCGACCTCTGACCTCTTGGGAGACAAATGAGCTTGAATTTTGTCTACAATCTCTTGGAACGGCACAGATTCTGGTAATTCTGGATAACACAAGTCGATAATTAAATCCAAAATGTCCGACCCGACGACCGCCACGAGATACTTAGCTTATTTGTCTGGTGCAACTCCATTTACGTCAAACCACGCTCGTAACTGTGTAATATAGGTGGCCCACTTTCCCGTTTGTACATCAAACTCCTTAAAATTGGTTTTGGATCCCATCCTCGTCGCCAAAATGTGATAAATATGCAGAGATGTACAAATTAAACAACCAGTTATTTCGAGACTGACTTTTATTAATCTTCACATACATCACAATTATGTTACTATTTATTATTCTTTAAGTATTTCTTATGTTTAAGTTTTAAGAATAAACTAACTTTCTTCATAACATAAACCTTATTTTAAAATAGAAAATCTCTGTACAAGAGGTTCGCATTAACTCGATTCTCAACCGACACTATATTTATTTTTGTTTGTAACATAAGCTACCCGGTAAGCGCTTTAAGCGTAAACGAAGCGCTTTTAATGCTTCTCTCTGTCGTTAATACAATTTTGTACCTACTGAGAATATTACGTCGGAAAATGCTTAAGCTTTTTTTAAATAAACACCGTGGAGTAAGGTCGGTTGTGTTGTTATAGCGTTACGGTTATGTGGAGAATGAATATTATTATAATATAATACTAGCTGGTCTTTGCTCACACATCATTTCAGTATTCAGCTGAAAATGGACCTAATTGGTTAAGGTTTAACACTTAATACGGTAGGAGATTGACTAAGCGCATCCTATACCTCTCCGAATCTTTTCTGTGTATTATAAGTAATTTGTAAGTCTGTGCCTTCTAATTGTTATAATTTTATTACTGTCTTATATCTCCTTTTTTTCTTTTATTCACTTCTATCACTTTGTAATTTTTTTACTTGCGAAGGAGACAGACGACGGTCACAATTAATTTAAAGATTTTGTAAAAAAACATTATCCGATTCCTTTCTAAATAAATTCACTTGGTTCATAACAATAACATAGATACATACATAATAATCACGCCTTTATCCCTTACGGGGTGGGCAGAGCACCAAGGGCTGATAGAACCACATGGTGCCACTTCTGACCAATTTTGAGGGTATAGTTGAGATGTACAAGTTTGGTTAGTAGTGACAGGTGGTCAGCCCATCGCCTACAAAACACCAAGACCCTCTTGTCCCTCTACTGACTTGTACAGTAAGTATAACAATAACAAATTACATAATATATAAAAATAAATAACTCCGCCTCGTAATGACAATTTGACGAAGTAATTAATAGTGCTCCATACTTCACAGAAACAATATTTCATGTTTAATTAATTTCCAAATTAATTTCGAAGACAATACAAACTGCGAACGTTTATTATTAAAGTGAGTAAATTGAAACGTTTAATATTCAAATAAATAATACCTAGTCTAGATCTGTTTTAATGATTTTACGCTAGACTAGATTATTTTTAGGTCGTTAATTTCTCTGTATTGTGGTTTATCTATATTTAATAAGGTTTTATGGAGCCACTGAATAATAATAGTTGAGCTTATATTACTTACATTTGCATTTTGTTAACCTTAGTTAACGCTATTTTCTGATTATTGCTGTTATTTGAGTATAAAATCTTTTTGGAAATTATTGACAGAGATTACAGAAGAAAGGAATAAGCAGTTCACAACAGTTTTCCAAATGGAGTGGATTCGTCTGATTGTTGATTCTATTGCAGATGTATGTACCCGAAAAGTGGCGGTCTTACATTAATGATTGGTCTTTGCTCCGCTCTGAGCGAATCATTATTCTAAGGTGGCGGTAGGCTAAGCCCTAACCAAGCGGGACTTATTAGTATTACACTATACAGGATGATTTTTGGTCGTCAACGTTCCCGAAAACTACGGAATCTCCTCATCATCACGATCATTTTTCTCCATGGAAGCATACCTGGGAAGTGTCTGGTTTCCAAAATATTAGGGTCCAAAGTTGAGTAAATAGACTGCGTTTTTCTGCATAAATGCACATAGACGCGCGTAGCGGGATTTTTTCACGAAAAATAATTAATATCGGTCTATAAAAAAACTAACATAAACACTAGACACTATAAATTTCGCACCATCAAGGAATTAAAAATTTAAAAAAAAAATTCCCTGCATATTTTTAGGCATAAACTTACTTTATTTGATGTATAGAGTACGTACCCTTCGTTAAGGGTGGCCACAAAAAAACACCTGTATAAACCAAACATAAATGATTTCTTAGTTTAAGCAGCTGATTTCCATTTTGATGGTAATTTATTATTTACAAAATATTGTACTTAACTTTCATGATTTGACTGTAAAATATTCTCTGGACAATACGAAAACCCATAATATTAATGACAGTCCTCCATTTTGAAATAAACCATACCTGGGGGGCAATTTCGCAAAAAATTGAGTCAATATGAAACCGCTAATGAACCGTTAACGAAGTCAAGAGTGAGAAGCAATACTTACTTCTCTTCAGCTTATTGCAGTCCACTGCTAAACGTGCCTCCCTTAGGGCACGCCACAAGGCTACCGCCATAGGGGTTTGCCCATAGTCATAGCGCAGGCAGGTTAGTAACCGCAGTCTGATTTTTGGATTATATTGTCAGCACGGGAGGCGCTGCTGCCCACCTCTCTGAGACCCTTAATCGCCTCGTGCGATAACCACAGGCAGGCTTGGGGTGGTACAAACTATACTTTGCCAGCACCACGCGGCTTATATTTACTTACCGCTTGAATAATAAGGTATATTTTAGCACGCAGCGGTCGCGAGTATGACAGAATAAAACCAAATAACTTTATCCCGCAGAAATTTTCTAATTACGTCCCCGTAAAGTGATTATTGCTTCGTACCACAGATTTCTAGCTTCTACAAGTCCCATTCCGGCTCTATTTTTTTGCGGAATCGCCCCCTTGTATATAAACCGTTCGCGTGATTCCCGCGCTCGGTGCCGAGTAATTTGGAGTACTATGGCTTGACGAGACACTACCCACGCTGACAGAGGGTATACTTTGTTACATTTGTTTTTTATGAACATGAGGTACCTAACGCTAACTTCGCGCTTGTGAACTGAAGTAATGGAAAGCCGTGTATTGGAAACACGAGTACTACTACCGAAGTGTTGCGTCCACTAGTACTAGAGTATGATTTTGTTTATGTGAGGATTTCCTTTACGATTTTTTGCGGATCATCCACGTGAACTTTATATGTTATTTCAGAAATAGGTTGTTAACTATAGTTAAATAAATAAAGTAGAGGGAACAGAGGGTCTTGGTGTTTTGTAGGCGATGGGCTGACCACTTTTCACTACTAACCGAACTTGTACATCTCAACTATAATTTGTCCCTCAAAATTGGTCAGAAATGGCACCATGTGGTCCTATCGGCCCTTGGTGGTCTGCTACCCCGTATGGGATAAAGGCGTGATTATACAGGGTGTAAAAAGACAACAATGTTTTTTTTTATATCTCGTATTCTTTGTAAGGTTGCGATCATTTTCTTCTATGGAACCAACTCTGGGAAACGACAAAAAAATTATGATAAAATACTGTCATTTTATTGCAAGCAATGTATTCGTTTGATGCGCAAAGTACAAATGTACCTACAAAACTTACATTGTAACATTTTGACATGGTATCTTTGAAAAAAATGTTTGTTAACCGATTTCAGATGGATTTATGTAAAAAAAAAAGATAATATTATTGTAACTTTGGACCTTAATATCTTGGAAACCCGTGGTTTCCCAGGGGTGCTTCCATAGAAAAAAATGATCGTGTTGTTACAAAGAATACGGGGTATTAAAAGAACAAAGTTGTCTTTTTACACCCAGTATGTATATATTTCTGTGCCATTCTAAATAGGTATTATGTATAAGCTATTTAGCGTCAAAGCCTCGTCCGTTAAGTCTGGCAGTGTGCACCACGAGCAGGTGAGACTGACTTTAGGTCCCAAGGTATTAGCCGAACCCACTTACACCCCTTATAGAGTCACCAGTCTGTAATACAATTTAATCTTTGACGTCACTCCGGTGATCATGTACGTTTTGTTCGCAAGTAGGTCGCGAGCCGAACTTACACGTCTATTTCGAATTTAGAACGAACGTCAGTCGCATCGATTTGTTATTATAGGTTTTATGTTCATCTATGCTAATCTGCTAAACTTTTAGGCTAAGAGATGACTGTACTTTTTGTCGCCAGCGCTAGAAGGTTAGAAACACTATTAAATAAATAAATAAATAAATATTCATACAACTCACAACACATTTGGGTACTAAGTAACGGTATATATAAACACTTACATAGATAAGTATAGAAACAGCCATGACTCGGAAACAAAGTTCGATTATCATCATATCAATGTTTGCACCTACCGGGATTCGAATCCAGGACCTATGGCGTCGCAGGCAGGGTCACTAGCAACTACACCAACCGGCTGTCGTTATAATTATTAAAATAGCAGTACATTTTGGTGTAAGGGTTCTTCTAAAACCTGGAATTTCTGATTCGAATTTGACATGTCCTAAGAAAACAATTTTATGTACTCGTATAGCTGAAGAGAAATTAGAAATTTATTGTAAACTCGGAAGTCGGAACAAATATTGTTGAACAAAAATCGTGACACTTTTACCTAAAATGCTTACACGCTACTTGTGTAAGTACTATCTACTACCAAAAATGGGATTTTTTTATAATATGCGCAATCCTTTTTCCTTTATCATAAAAAATACCTCATAAGAAAGAACCTTGACGATAAAAATGTGTGGAAAGTAAATTCGAATAAAAACAATAAAAAAGTTGGCGAAGTTTGACGGTTTTGGTCGTAATTATTAATGTTATGGAGTTTTGTCGTTCACGCGAAAGGGGAACAATGCCCTTTTCATCCTTTCGTACATTTTTATGATTTTCACCGAGCTGAGAAATGTTTTAATAACGAAAGTCATCTTTTACTGTGTAACAGTTTACTTTGCCCTGACCTTTTATGGTAGGTACTGTAAGAATAAAAAAGTAAACAAATTACATAGATATAAGTTTATTAGTTTATGTTATGTTATGTTTATACTAGTAACTACGATGATATGAGCGGTCGAAGTGATTCCTAACGGTGATGTTAGTTGAAAAAAAAGATAAAACTTCTATTTCGGAGCGGCCAGGGCGCAGTATTGGTGAAGGAGTATCATTAGGTGATCCACTATGTAGTAAAATGTGATTTAGGTATGACCAGCTTCACAATTAAGACGTGTGCACAGTACGAATGCCACAATCGAACTGAGCCCGTGCCTTTTTTTTATGATGATAGCCTGAAGGGGTTTGTCATCTTCACCGGGCTACTTGGTGTGCGCTGAAGGCGCACAACCGAATGGTTTAAACCTACGCGACCAGTGCACCCCAGATACGGCTGGGGCTTTGTCGCTTGGGGGACTAAACAAGGTTTTTATGACTATTTGTAGGATGGCTGGTAGGGTCGATGCCCAGCAGCGTCCTACTTTCGACTCTACCTACTAAGGGTTCCTGGAAAACCCACCGCTAAAGAACACTCGAAACAACTGCGGTGGGGCTGTGTTGGCCAAACGAGTCAGATCAGGGCTGCCTACTTTGATCAGTCACCTGTCTGGTGTGTGTTGCATCTATGAGAGGTTGGCGGCGTCCCTTCCGACGGGGGCGCCGCATGTTGGTTGCGCTTGACGCGGGGGCTGGAGCTAAACTGGCCAGATACGCCGTAATGGCGTCGTCGTCGTCCGCGAGTACATCTCGGGGACGTCGTCTCTGCCCCGTCGAGTGGTAGTGACGGGGTTGGTAGGTAATGGCTTTCACAACCAGCGGGTTGGTGTGATGGGATAAGCGGTCAAAGAAGCGTCGTGAAGCGTCGTGAAGGGTCCTTCATGTATTTACGGAGGGTCGGTACCTCGAGGTCGCGATGCAGATCCAAGTTCCGGACGTATCACGGGGAGCCCGTGGCACGCCTCAGAAATTAGTTCTGGATCACCTGCAGTCGGTAGAGAGTGGATCGTGGGATGTGGGCGAAGACTACACTCGAGTACATGAGTACCGGGCGTATGATCGTCTTGTAGAGAGTAATCTTGTGCCGAAGCCCAAGTTTGCTCTTTTTAGACGTCATGGAGGAGAGCCCGTGCCAACCGAGCACCCGGCTTTTACGAGTATACCTGAGTATGATTCATCCGAGCCTCGCACGACCGTGCACCGTCGCCTGATTCACAGAGTGACGACATTGTCTTAGTTCCGACCTGTTTACACTTGGGCTTCTAATAAGTGAAAGAGTATGATTTGAATTAAATTAAAGGCTTGCGCCGACATCTATACAGGGTGTAACAAAAGGGGTATGTTAAGCGAGAAGCTATGTAAATAGCCTAGTATAAAAGGAAGCTACCCACCAAATTTCACTCAACTCGAGACACACATGTTTATTTTTCCATATACTACGGAGAATTCCTAAACAGCTCAGGAATGTTCATACAATTTAAAAAAAATTACATGTGATTTGGACTCTCAAATTTTGGAAATAGGTTCTCTATAGTGGGCTATTTACATAGCTTTCCGCTTAACATACCCTTTTTGTTACACCCTGTATAGTAGTATTTTGATAACGTTATAATCACTGCAGCTGTCAATTTATGTAGGGTAACAAACAAATCACGGCAATATAAAACCGAATGCACAGTTTTGTATCATCGTCTCGCATTGACGCACGCTATCATGAATCCTCCAATAGCGATCAGAATTAGACTCCCTTTTATAGAATACTAACTCCTATATTGATTTCGGAACTGACATTTTTTGTATGTCGCATGTATGTATTTGCGAGTATAGATAATGTAGTCATGCACATAGTAACTAGCGCCATCATTCAAAGGAACTATTTGGTGAAATGTACTCCAATCACATCATCTAATGCACATAATGAAGGCTGGCAGATGACAATATACGACATGACATTATTATCCTGCATTGTGCGCCATACAGCCTTTATGCAGTCTTGTGACAAGCCACAATGTGTATGTTGCTCTAACTATAGCGTAGAGAAGGCTTTATACATGACCGCTAATGGACCTTTGAGTGTGATCGCCGCACAGTGGTTTGATCCCAAACAATGACTTAGACATTGGAGGTTCAAAATTGAAAATTTTATTCATCATAATACTTAAAGAAAAAACCCGGCTGCGTAAAAATTTTGACCCAATACGTGTCACTCTCTAAGAATCTCATGATATCTTGACAGTTATATTAGGCTCAAGAACATGCCAAAAACTATGCATACATACACTTGAAAAACATTACCCTCTTTCTGGTGCAGTCGGGTAAAAACCGAAATAAGAAGGGAATCATAAGATACGACTTTTTATACATATTGTTCTCTACACTTTTACCTATTTTTTATATTAAGTACATGGAAACTACGACTCTAAAAGTCATGTTATAATTTTTGTTATAGCGTGTACATTTTTTTTTTAGAAATGTGTTTTTGCTTTTGAACCTTTCCGTTGTTTAGAATAGAACCACCGTGCGCCGCGCTGATTGACTAACACGATCATCAATCTTAGCCAATCAGAAGAAAGCTTTTTAAGGGGATTTTATTTATAAATTGAATCATTTTTATCCCCTAATAGGCACGAATTGAAAGTCAGCCTACAGAGAGATTTTCACAATTTACATAAACTCAAAAACCTTTCCACGCTCTGCCAATTGCTTGTGATAAATTCTTGAAGGACCCAATCCTCTGGAGTGCTTTCGTTCTTCAGTCACGTACTATCTCAGTTAATAGACTACAATGTAGTTAGTGCGGACGGAACTGTGAATATAGAGATGTAGCTGGATCACAAACTCCAAGTATCTACTTGAAGTCAATATGAATATAAATATGGGTATGTACTGAGATTTTTCCGCTGGATACTGATTTTACATTAGATGCTATTACAATACAGCCTCTAATAGTAAAGATACTTTGAACAAGACTTCGCTGGGTACTAATTTCACGTTGGATGCAATTGCCAAACTACTTCTAAACGTTTATATACTTTACTAGATCACAAACTCCAAATATGAATAGATTATAGGTAGAAACGATTACTAGGATTTTTACGCTGGCTCCTAACTTTGGATGTTATTGCAAAACCGCTCCTAAAGTTTAACATAATATAACGCGCGCCCTTAAAGATAACATTTGACAGAAAAACATAACTGTAGCTAACATGTAACTATTTTTAATAGTAACAGTCAAAACTCATTAGAGATCTTAGTCTGAATCTCCTTTCGCGCACGTCATGAGAGTCGACCAAGAAACTCGGGCGTTCTCTCAGCCGATAAGCCAGCAACTTCTCACTGATCACTAATATCTGTCTCGACTATGCTTAACGTGGCCATAGAGTAATAAAATGTCATAGAGTGCTAATGTCATACTAATGTCATACTAACTCTTTTGATGCACCATTAGACATTTCGCTGCCTCACAATTCCAGTCCTTAACACTTAGATTCTATTAGTGTAATGTATAGTAATGTACTACATTACTAATGTATTGTAACGAATAGTAATGCAATCTATGAGTCAAGGACTGGAATTGTGAGGCACCGAATACTCTAAAGGTGCATCGAAACTGTTAGTATGACATTAGCACTCTATGTCTACATCTTATTCCTCTATGACGCGGCTGTTGAATCTGCATTATGATCTTGCAGTTCTGGCTACCGCAATTTTGGGATCACAGCCGTGTCTATATGTACCTATGTATGTATGTAAAAGTGTGTTTTATTTGCGAAGTGTATAATCCATTTACACCTACACTCATGTACACGTACGCTGAGAGCGTAATCACGGCGTATTCGTACAGCTCGTTAAACGTTTATAGACGTGGCCGGAGCAGATACCGTACGTGCTATCTCCAGTAATGACCCGGCTGGGAAATCTAGAATAAATCTAGAAATTTAGATGCATTATATGTAGTTCTGTACACGAGAAAAGAAGAGTAACTTCTCGTAAAACGTCTGAGATGCGGTATTGTCATTGGCTTTTTAAAATCCAGGTTTATTTAAGTTTCTTGATGATTAACTAACTTCATTTCGGTGATGATTATGGAAGTATTGTTTTAATTTTGTGTCATTGATAGCTGATAAATAAGGTTTTTTATAAGAAAAAGAACATTTCTCAAAGTTAAAGCGAGGATCGATGACGTTTCACTCCCACTGCTCCACAATTTAAAAAAGTCTGCTTTAAAATTTCATTATATGTTTATTTGGTACTAGTAACGCCCGCAACTCCGTCCGCGTGGACTACAGAAAATGTCGAAATTATGGCCTGTGGAATCCATCCGGGATAAAAACATTTTCCCGGGATAAAAAGTAGCCTATACAGGATGTTTTTTTGTGGCCACCTTTAACGAAGGGTACGTATTCTATACATGAAATAAAGTAAGTTTATGCCAAAAAAAATGCTGGGAAAAAAAAAATATTTTTTTGAAAAAAATTTTGAAATTCCTTGATCGTGCGAAATTTATAGTGTCTAGTGTTTATGTTAGTTTTTTTATAGACAGATATTAATTATTTTTCGTGAAAAAATCCTGCTACGCGCGTCTATGTGCATTTATGCACAAAAACGCAGTCTATTTACTCAACTTTGGACCCAAATATTTTGGAAACCAGACACTTCCCAGGTATGCTTCCATGGAGAAAAATGATCGTGATGATGAGGAGATTCCGTAGTTTTCGGGAACGTTGACGACCAAAAATCACCCTGTATATTAAGTGGGACCTGTCACAATATATTCCTGGAAACTGCATCGAAATCGGTTCAGTTCTGATATTAGCGTGCACAAACGCACGGAAAAACAGACAAACCGACAAACAGACAAAAATTCCAAAAATCATCGTTTTGGGTTCTATTGCGTTAATAAAGGTCTCCTATAATATATTTTCTCATATATCTTCCATGTACAGACAGCGATCCGTTACATTTTTATTATATGTACAGATTTGGAAGATCAACAGCTTTATATATTGTAATAGCAAAAGTATAGTGACGTATAGCTAAATTAAAGTCTCCACGAGTAGATATGCATTAAAACATTACAGTAAAGTTAAATCGAGAACACAAAATTATGTATTTGAAACCACAAGCCATACAATAAAAAAACCAATATTACCTTTATGTTGACCGTCGTATAACTTCAATAAATATTTCCATACGGAGCTCACCTGACATCCGAAAACTAACCCAACAGGTCCATCGCATAAAGATATTTTCAACAAACATAGTTTCAAACAAAACTATGCGAACTAAAGGGGAACTTTGCGGAACTTTCCGCTACAATAGCTATACAGAGACGGCGCAGGAGACAATACGGTTCGGTTTGTCATATTGTGCCAAGTTGGAGACGTGGACGTTGGTGGAAACAACCCTACTGGTAGACAACGGTGGCGTTACCGAGTTGCGCTACCATACTCTTTTGATCATAGGATCTATATGAAACGATGTGATTTTAATAGGAGCAGCATAAATTATATGCAAGGTTTTTTATGCTTTCCAGACTTAATGTCATACTTATTTGTAAAATTACAATTTAATTTAATGTCTAAATGAGGTAGCAATAAACCTTCAAAGTTGGGTGGGAAAGTCCATCATTGAAATTACAACACCTGCTTGCTACCTGCCTAATTTATAGCAACTTTAGTTATGTGACACACACACATATTTATAAGCGCTTGTTTGTATGGAGCGTTTTGAAAGTCTGAAATTATGATTTTAAAATTGTCATCTCGGATCATTTTCAATATAGCCTTATGTATTATTTATTTAAGATATTCTATCCTGAATGTTTCTATTATCGTGAGATCTTTCGATATAAAAAAATATGTTGGTGTCAAGCCTATGAAACATTCGTGACTCGAAAACAAACATCAATTTATCACATATATCTAAATTTACACCTACCGGTATTCGAACCCAGAACCTTTGGCGTGGCGTGGCGGAACACCACCAACTGCACCAATCGGTCGTCCTTGCCCCGTGGTTGCAACACCACTAGCCCAATGAGTAAAGGAACCAACGTCTAAACATATTATATTCTAGACTAGTGGACGCCCGCGACTCTGTCCGCGTGAACTACCTAAAAAAACAAAATGTCGAAAACATTTTCCGGGGATAAAAAGTAGCCTATATATTAAGTGGGACCTGTCACAATATATTCCTGAAAACTGCATCGAAATCGGCCCCCTGATTACCTAATTTGCAATAGCAAAGCCGAAGCAAAGCGATAGCGAAAATTGTACAATATTCGCCTTGGAATGTCAAAGTTCCTTTGAAATTCATTTTACGTAATACGAATTCGACAAGCAATCAGCGATTTTTATACAATTTTCGCTATCGCTTTGCTTTTGCTAGTTAGGTAATAAGGGGACGGTTTAGCTGTTTCTGAGATTAGCGTGCACAAACGCACAGACAAAATTCCAAAATCATTCTTTTGTCTCCTAAAATATTTTTTCTCATATATCTTTCATGTACAGACATAACGATCCGTTAAATTTTTATTATATGTATAAATAGAAGATAGATATAGTCCGATAGCTAGCTTTATGCTAATCAGAGTAAGGTGGCGTTTCATCGGTGCAGTTGAACGTTTCTTCCATTTTATTAAATTTCCTTCGTAACCCAGTTTCGGGAATGTTTACAGTTTTATAAAGCAGTCACGATGTGTGCTCGCTTTGCAATTGTATTTTAGTTCAGAATTATCTTAAATAACTACGCTTCGCTTATTGTTTTCGAAATTCACTTTCTTAGAAAGCCAACATAATACATAGTTCCGTTAAGATACAAGTTGGACAGGAGTACACGATAATATTATGTATCACAATTAGCACAACTTTTCAATAAATGAAGTAAAAATTTAACCATTATTTAAGTAATGAAGCGTATTAAAACATAACTTTCAATCGTCCAAGGATCATAAGTAAAACAAAATCAGCTTTATTGTTTTCGAACTTCGATATCGACTATCGAAGGATCGTAAGGAAGGTCCCACAGCCACGTTTAGCATAGCGGGCACATGTAAATGATGCAATAAATGCAATTGTATATTATACAGGGTGTAACAGAAAGGGTATGTTAAGCGAAAAGCTATGCAAATAGCCCACTATAGAGAATCTATTTCCAAAATTTGACATTCCTAATCACATGTTTATTTTTTAAGATCGTATGAACATTCCTACGTGGTTTAGGAATTCTCCATACTGTCTGGAAAATAAACATGTGCATTCTAGTCTGAAATTTTGTGAGTAGGTTCCTTTTAGTGTGCTATTTATTAATTATAGCTTTTCGCTTAACATACCCCTTTTGTTACACCCTGTATAAGTAAAAACATCGCATATTTATTTCATTTGCAAATCGAGACAACACTGACATGTTGAATTAATAAAACCGAAGAGTAATTTGAAGCAGGTTAAAAGCACTCAGCACTTGAGGTCTAACCGTTAGGTATCCTATGTGGATAAGTACAGATTCAATCAAATAGCCTATCTGAATGATAAAGTCTAGTTTAAAGTTGCTGTCTCTATCTTGATCAAGTTTTAGAGAAGGACAACATCAAATTTCAAAAACTATATTTTATCGAACTTCAAATTATCGGAACATTATTTAAACTCAACTCTACCCCGCCTCGGATATCAGTGGTAACTGCACGGAGAAGGTATAAAAGAGGAGGTGGGATTATGAACCGAGTCGTGTGGCAATCGTGAGGCCATGACGTCATGATAGGGTCGGATCTTCAGGGCCAGTGTGTGTAACGCAGTAGCTGTAACCACACGCTTATGCAAGTATTTTGGCTAGTCACTACAAGGTGGTTTCTATGTAAATGGGCAGGGCTACAGTGTTAGAATGCTCCCCTCGTCCCATACTCCACCCCCACTCAGCGGCACACTATTTTTGTATGAAAATATACTTAGCCGCTACTCCTCTTTTATTTCTTCTCCATGAGTAACTGACACAAACCTAGAATCATTTTAAAGCTACAAAGAAAAGTTGACAACAACTTTATAAAGTAAGATAAGAGTATTTTATTTGTTCTTGGAGAAGGAAAAATGATTTTTTTCCTTATCTTTGTAGAGTCACCGAAGATGCGCGACGCATTTTAAAATGGCCCATTATTCACATCTGTTCATTATTCCGTCGTCAGGGTTCCGTAATTTACTGTGAACCCAAAGCTCTGTTGAACTTTATGGCTGTGAAAATCACTGCGTTATAATTCCCGATAAAAGGCACACGATTTTTTTACATGATGATACATGACATGTTTTTCTTTAATCCAATTTTAATCTAGTATCTTGTTATTCTACCTATATATGTATATTAGGATCTGTATATTGTAGTAGGTATCAGTATACAGGTAAGGCGTAATTTAAGATTTAATTAAAGATTTTTATTTGTACATTAATATAAGTAAGTAATTCTAGTTTCGAGATATTTCTTGTCAAAGTAAATTCAAGACCTACCCATATTAGAATTGTCCGCGTGAATTACAGGAAATCCAATACTTTTTGTGAATAAGATATTTTATCTGCATATTAAGTAAACCATTAAATAAGTTTTCAGAATGTAATTTTATATCTTCCTATTTATTCAGAATTCAGTCTTCTCAAGCAGTATTTCCGTGAAAGAGAATCATGTAATATCCTTCTATGTACGTACGTACTGGGTTGCGAATCCCGGTACTGATATTCAAAGTCATGGATGTTAGTCCTCAGTGATCTTAGTGTGGTGCTATAATGATGAAGTTTGTGAATATACCGGTTGCAACAAAAGGTGCGTGTTAAGCGAAAAGCTATGTAAATAGCTCAGTAACAGGAACTTATCCCCTAAAATTTCAGACTCGAAATCACATGTTTATTTTTCTATATAGTATGGCGAACTCCTAAACAAGTCAGGAATTTTACAATCTTGAAAAATAAACATATGATTTCGAGTCTTAACTTTTGGAAATAGGTTCTCTTTAGGGGGCTATTACATAGCTTTTCGCTTAACATATCCTTTCTGTTACATCCTGTATAAAAAGCACAAACACATAAATATAATAGACTTTTTCATTTCGGATATACTTGTAGTTATTTTCCTTACGGAACTCTATGGTAGGCTTATCCGACACGGTGTTCGTGGCTTATGTTTTAAATGAACAAGAAACTTCGTAATGAAGTTAATTAAAATTGCAAAAAAAAACGAGGCAGAGGGAAGTGTCTTTATTAACTTGTTTTGTTTTTACAGTAGCTCCATAGTTTTACACAGCCTTTCATTTTGCCGGCCTTCTATGTAATTATGTATCTACAGCTAAAGTTTACCAGGATATACCTAGAGTAAACCTAAATCGGGTTAGGTTTGGTTAAACCTAGAACCTAGAACCACCCCAGTTCTTCGTGTAGACACACTTAAGCCAAGTGCAAATAATCAGTGTGGCAAACTTGTTTTCAGCATATGCTAAGCGTAGGACTTTTCTGTCCACGTATACGACAGCATTCTTCATGTTATTTGCTATCAATTTTTATATATTTTACAGAATACATTTCTTTTATCTAATTTAGAATAGTACCCAGTATATAAAGCTTATGTAATTTTACTGTTATAAAGTTAGCTTTTCCCAATTTTTAAGCATTACCCATAACAATATACCGATCATATGAAAAAAGAACAAAGAATAATTACAATAAATTCTCTCTGGAAGGGGCGTTCTCTCAGACGAAGTGCTAGCAACTTTCTCATTGATCTTTTAACATAGGTCCGCGCTATCATTCAACTGTTCGTAATCATGCAACGGCTACCCTATTTTAACAATACAGCAGTGTGCCATTACCACCTCATTTGACCTAAACCTTTAATTACAGCAATCATCCAATCCACAATACAATGCAACGAAACCGTGGTTCTCTCGCACACGTCGCCACACGCCACTGTCTCCAGCCCAGGGTACCCTCGCTCCTACCCTGATGATGTGGACTGCCTCACGGAGATCAGGGCTCCACCAGCGCACACCATCACGCTGCATCTTGAGGAGCTGCAGACGGAGCATGAGCAACAGTAAGTTTATTTTTTTACTTTTTTGTATATGTAGGTACATACATACATATACCTAGTCACGCCCTAAAGAGGTTGGGCAGAAGTGTGCAACACCCACTTTTCACCAGTTAGCTTATTAAGTCCCACGTGGTAAGAGATGACCTACCGCCGCGCCCCTGTTTAGGCACAAATACAACAATCTAGCGACCAACCCCCTTATTACCTAACTAGCAAAAGCAAAGCGATAGCGAATATTGTACAAAAATCGCTGATTGCTTGTCAAATTCGTATTACGTAAAATGAATTTCAAAGGAACTTTGACATTTCATGAAGAATATTGTAGTACAATTTTCGCTATCGCTTTGCTTCGGCTTTGTTATTGCAAATTAAGTAATCAGGGGGCGGTAAGTAATCCTATAGGAAATGTTACCGAGTCATTCTAAAGAGGTAGTATATTTAATTTTTAGCGTGAGCCTCGTCCCGTTAAATAGCAGGGTGCATCACGGCGATGCAGGTGAGGTTAACTTTGCATCCTAAGGTATTATTCGAACCCACTTACACCTTAGTATATGCCGTAAGGTTCTGTATAGAATGGTAGCTATAGAAATTAGAAAAATCTATTATTTATCGGTGGACTTTCAATTTTAGAACAAATTAGGCTAGTAAGGCTTACTTATAAACCGCGCACGACATTTGACAGCAAAATGTATAGAATATCTATTAAATTAAGCATTAATCAGCCCAGTCAATGTTTAAAGTTTTTATAAGTAAGACACTTCTATCCTCATGTAGTGCTATTTTTTATACAATGCGACAAAAGATGTTTGCACAATACACGGTAAGAACAGAAGGTAATGTCCCAAAAGGGGTCGTTTACAATAAACTTCCCGAACGCAATGAAACAAATTGCTGTTTTCAACGTTGCGCGACATTTGTCGTCGACGCTTGGCGTGAAGCAAGCTTAGAGAGGAGATGATGTGACAACGTTTGTTATAGAAATTATCGGGAGCGGAAGAGAGGCAAATGTTAGCCAGCGATTGGTTCACACTTTACCTTTTAATTTTATAATTAAAAATAAATGAAAAAGGTAAATGAAGGTAATTTCTCGTTGCCGTGGAAATTTCGGGATATCTCTTCATAGTTGACACGTCATAAAAACCATTCTTATTATCACGTTTCTAATTTCAGTAGTTTTGTCTCAGCATTGAAGAAATAGCTGAAAGCCAATGCTATATAGCATTATCGATATAGACATGCATTTTTACATGCTTCAATAGTGAAATAAAGATCTTTCTTAGCTTATCTGCTTTGACAGTCGCATTGATTATGGAACCTCCCTTTTATCATGGTGCAATCGATGCGAAGTATATTTATTTGTAAAAACATATTCTGTAAAGGAGTATAAATGATTTTTTCTGAAATTTAATGATATTATAAATAGAGAATAATAGACGATAGTAGAGATATACCTATATATACACATGACTATGTTCCCTAAACGCAGTAACTGCAGTATCAGTAAGAAATGATGTTCCTTGGGGAGTACAGGGGACAACTAAGGAAGGATTTCCCTAAATTTCCACGGGATTCTGTAAAACGAAAATGCTTGTGTCTATATTTCTATTTTCTTCCTTACTGTGCGTTTTATGTCGTCACAAACTACGCGCATCAGATTTATTCGCTCGAAAGTTTACAACAGCAATGCAATTATAGTGGCTTTGGCGTGTTTTTGCAGAAACTCGCTTTAAAATGTTAATGGAGCTGTATGCGCTGTAATGGCGCTCTATGTGTAGGAAATATAGTAGTTTATCTTTATAATATATATTAATTTTATATTTATGGTCTCAAAAACATGGCTCTTGTATACAGGGTGTAACAAAAGGGTATGTTAAGCGAAAAGCTATGTAAATAGCCCACTGTAGAGAACCTATCCACAAATTTAGACCCGAAATCACATGTTTATTTTTCCCGATAGTATGGAGAATTTTAAAATATCTCAGGAATTTTACAATCTTGAAAAATAAAAATTGATTTCGGTCTCAAATTTTGGAAATAGGTTCTCTATATGGGCTATTTACATAGCTTTTCCTTAACATACCCTTTCTGTTACACCCTGTATAAGTCATTTGTCTCCATGAGATACATTAATAAGGTAGTTAGTACTACAGGATTACATATACAGGAAGATACAGTTAGCAAAGGCGTTAAATTTATGCAATTTAACAGTAATCAAGCTCGAATTAAACTACTTATTATAATAATGTTAATTGACATGTATGTAACTATAAGATTTCTAAATCGTTTGCGTTCATTTTAGCAGTAAGACGTCACGTCTCATCGAAACCCAACAGGCCAATTTTCTCAGGCTATTTACTATCTTTATTACAATGTAGCTGTAAATGCAATGTTTGTACGAAAATTATGAAAATATACAAGTAACATAACACTCACGATAACAGTTTAGTGACAACTAGTTTTACCAGTGTTTCAATGCATTATTTTCATAATGTATGTAAAAACCATTTATTGCGTGGTAATATTTTAATTTGCTTATCTTTATGATAGAATTAAGACACACTTTGTACTGAATAAGTGCGTATCATGCATAACGATCCACAGTATTTAATTCCTATCTGATGCCGCGTGGTGGCGGCAGAGCAGAGTTTGTACTACCCCTGCCTGCCCGTGGGTTTCTGGGAGGTGGGCAGCAGCGCCTCCCGTACTGACAACATAGTCCGAAAATCACACTGCGGTCACCAACCCGCCTGCCCAGCGTGGTGACTATGGGTAAAACTCCCCTGTGGCAGTAGCCTTGTGGCGTGCCCTGGGGGAGGCCTACGTCCAGCAGTGGACTGCAATAGGCTGAAGAAGAAGATAAAGTTTTACGTGAAAGATTAATAAACACTCCAATACCTATTCTCACTTCACATGTATAATATTGGTAGGTTTAGTAAGATGGGATAGTTAAGTCGTTCACTCATTTGAAATAAAATAAAACACTGTCGAAAATTTGGAGTACTCAGACCTGAAAACTAGAAGATTACCATTAACTCCTGTTTTGGAGACCCCTAGCCCTAAATCTACATGGTTTTAAACCCGAAACATCATTGGCACAGATTCCTTTACTATTATTATAATAAAGGTGAATTAGAAAAAACTGCAACAATTCCAATAACTACCTACATAATTCAAAGAAAAGGTCTTAAAGATATCTCAAATCTAAAATATGTCGACCAAAAAAGGGTAGGATAGCCTCACATAGCGTCATTTGTGGAGCCGTGTAGACACGGCTGTCTCTCGCCTTTCGCTTTTTGATGGGTATTACTTAGAGACTAGAGCAAGGAGGATAATCCGTTATGAAAAATAAAAGATTTCTCTGGCAAAATAAGATTTTCTACAAGCTTATTTTAAAATGCATTTAGCTTAGCCTATATTGAAAAATTGAAAAATCTAAGTAGGTACCTGTACACAATTCGCAAAATGGGATACTATTTCATGTATATTATTGTGTTCCAAAAATTAGCTAATATACATAAAAGATCAGTAATAAGTTGTAAGCTCATCGCCTGAGAGACCGTCACTAAGTTATTTAGTCGACTCTCATGATATGTATGGAAGGTGCGATGTATTCTAGCTATGCGCATCAGCCGATATTGTATATTAATTGAATCACACATTTTGCGTGAAAAACTGTTTAATGATGAAACTATTTGATATTGTTTTACCTACAGACGACCCTTAATTAAGTAAAAAACAGTTCCATTACGAACTGTTATCAACTTTTTAATGTATTTTGTGAAATATTTATACGAGTTTAACGTACTTTAAATTAGATGACACCTGTGCTGTCTAGACTGTAGACATTACAGAATTTATCTTTTCTAGACACTTCTATTTATACAATAACAACAGACATCGCATGATAGAAATCACAACAAATCTCGGCCAAATGCTTTCATTTCGGATATCATCAATCAAGTATTTATGTTGCCTTTTCTTATCTGATATACGAGTATGGCAAATCAACAATATTTCTGGGGAAGCCTTTATTAATCTTCTACGCTGTATATTGAAATCGGTATGTATAGTTTTGGGTACCCCATTTTTAAAGCACAGCCATGTGTGGGTATATGCATGTATAAAGAAATATTTTTAAACATCTAGCTTTTCGTTGAAAGTCTGTTTAAATTGTATTACAGTGGACTTGCAACAACACACAAGCACTGTTTTACATCGATGGCTATCAAACGTTTCTTAACTTAGGGCAGATTTTCAATGGTTAGACTAGATAGCCTATTTATATTACATACCAAATTAATAACAACAGCTAACACTCGACTACTGAATAATGGACAGCCCATGACTATGTGAAAAAACACGCCTTTGCTGTGCCTTTGTTTCAACACAACAAGGTCAAATACGGCCCAATCGGGTAACGATGCGGACATCGCTATTGTCAAACTTTGTATAGACCTAAACCTTGACATAGACTCGATGGGCTACGTAGTTCAAGCTTCGACTAGAGGACTAGAGTGAGTTTTAGTATAGTTCCTACGAGGGCGCTAGTTACTATGTGCATGACTACGTTATATGTGTCACTGCATAGAAAATATATGCCGAAATCAGGCATAGGAGTAATTCTAAATCGATAGTAATTACGTCAACTGTAGGTTCTTCGTAACAAGGTAATTGCAAATGCGTTAATTATGCATAATATATATAAGTTTTCAATGAGTTAATTATTAGAAATCAATAGGTGAGTAGTATTTTTTATGTTCTAGATACTTTGTTAGCCGTAACGATGGACTTGGACTATATTCAATTAGTTAATAATCGAAGAGTACATATAAAGACATTAAGCGGTGATAGCCCAGTGGTTAAGACGTGCACCTTCCAAGCGGGAGACGTAAGTTCGATCCCAGTCATGGGCCTGTACCACAGAACAGTGGCCTGTACCAATGAATTTTATTTAATTTACAGATTTTAATATTGCAAAATTGTCACTTAGCTCGTGCCTCGGAAAGCACGTAAAACCGTTAGTCCTGCGCCTGATCTCTCTCCGGTCGTGTCGGCTTTCCGTCCCATCGGACTATGAGAGTGACGGAATAGAGAGTGCATCTGTGTTTGCGCACACACTTGTGCACTATAATATCTCCTGCGTACCTGGCCAATCTCCGTAGAGATTGGTCGCTTTGGCCGAAATCCGGTCGGAGGTCATCATAATAGACATTGTTGTGCTCCCGAGACATATAGTTGATATTAAATTACATATATACATATAACTAGACACAGTTGTGATTGTGAAATTGGTTACATACTGTACCTTGTCTTTAGAATAGCACGATCAGCCCCCCTAGCATGACCACGCATCGTGGATATCGTATCGTCTCTATACAAAATTCAACATAGAGGCTATATTTATCGTAATTTGACAGCCTAAATGTCGATAAATGGGTTTATCATATCGTATTTCGCAGGTCATGCTAGGCTTGCAGATGTTAAAGATCAATCAGCAGTTATTAAATCAAATTCGACCAAAAAATGTACAAACAATATTCCTATTCATTGATGTAATAACTATGTGTCCAGCCTGTAAACTGCTAGTCAGTGGTCCGCTTTACATGACACGTGGAGCCGCAACGGACATATCGTTCCGCTCCGCCCGGCTCCGATAAATCACATCCTCTGATGTGGACAGAGAGCACTCGAGATTACTTTATTCTAGGAACGTGGATGTAAAATAGTGATGGATAACGGTAGCTAGTTGACAACTAACATAGTATATTATACATATTACATTAACATATAACATACTATAACAGAGGATGTAAGTGGGTCCGACTAATTACCTTAGGATCCAAAGTCAACCTCACCTGCCCGTGATGCACCCTGTTATTTAACGGACGAGGCTCTGACTTTAAATAGCTTATGATACCTATTTACGCGTGACTTTGCGAGATAGAGTGAGAAATAGTGTGATAAGAGAATTATGCGGTGTGAAAGAGGACGTAGTGACAAGGATAGAGAAAGGTATGCTTCGATGGTTTGGATATTTGGAAAGAATGGATGGAAGACGATTAACGAAAAAGATATATGTGGCAGAAGTGAATGGCAATGCTGGGAGAGGTCGCCCTAGACGAACATACATAGACCAAATTGGGGAAAATGGGCTAGTCAAGAGCACCCGAAACCGGCAAGCATATATGAAGATGTTAATGAATGTGGATGAGGCGAAAGAGGTATGTTTGGAACGCACTAAATGGAGATCTGTAGTCTCTGCCTACCCCTATAGGATATAGGCGTGAGGTTATGTATGTATGATACCTATTTAGAATGGCACGGAAACAGTTCCGTTATTGGATTCGTTACCGCTCGCTAGATTGTTGAATTTGTGCCCGAAAAGCGGCGATAGGCCCTTACCACGTGGAACTTAATAGGCTAATTGGTGAAAAGTGGGTGTGCAATTTGCACACTTCTGCCCATTAGGGGATAATGGGCGTGAATATAATATGTATGTATGTATACTATAACACCAAAGCATAACTATCATAATTGCGGAGACCTTAATTTAGCTGTATGTCACTATATTGTTGTTATTACTGCCTTAATATACTCGTAGCTGTTGGTCTTCCTAATACCAAATAAATAAAAATAAAAAAATAAATCTCTTAAACATTTTAAGGATCACGAAGGGGATCCTTGCAGCGACGTTTAGCATAACGGGGTCAGATGTTAATGATTAGTGACTAGTTGCTAGAGTGAACACCCCTGAGTTCCGTAGTCGACTCTTACGACATGCAAGGTAGGAGATGCAGTTGATGTATTTTTAGTAAAACCCCGCATCTACGAAGACACATTTTAAACTTTATACATGACTATTTCCGTAACTGAGCCCTGTTATACAAAACACCTCATCCATAGGTCGGAGTTCTCACATCACCTCTGCGATATCCGGTTTGCAGACGTCTTTTTATTGGATTGTCTGCGGCGGCTGAAGCCGGCGATCTGCCGGATAGGAAATGTCATTCAACATCTGTAAATATTGGATTCCGTGGCTGTCGTGCAATAATTGTGTAGGAAATTGTTTTAATGCATAGAGGTGATATTTTTTGTCTTTCGGTATGGTCAGTTCCACCAAATGAGTAGATTACTGTCTAACTTTTTAACCATAAACTGGAGACGTCGAGTGTGATCGATGTATAGGTAATTTAAAATTAGGCCAATAATTTAGAAATTGGTTCGAATGTTTAGCTACATAATTTTTTCTCTGTTTTATTTAATTTTCCTTATTAAACATCGACATCTTTAATAAATAGCGACTTCTTTGTCTGTTCATATATAAAAAGTTATAACTTTCCGGGAAAAAATATATTTTTCCTGAAATAAAAAGAAACCTCAGCGCTTTTTTGATTTATATTCCACCATTTTGCGTAACGTTACCTTTAATAAATAACTTATAAGAAAACATTGTAAAAGCGATACATTTTTAGCACATAAATATATTGGAAATAACAATGTTATTTATAAACTGACTTTTAGAAAAAAAATTTAACCGACTTCAAAGTTTAACTAAAAAGCAATAAATAACGTAACTAATTTATCTACTTAATACATATTGAATATCTCAAATTATTTTAATATTTACAACTTAATACCTAATACTTTAACAAAGTCATCTTTAACTATTTAAATATTTATAATTATAACATATTTTTTGGAGTCGGTGCCAGCCTAGGTAACGTAGTCTGTTGTGTTGATGGTGCAAAGCCACCAACGCGGCAAAATACAATACGGTGTAGTAGGCAGCGGTAATGCAATTTCCTATTCTTGGTTTTACTATTTAGTGTGGGTCAGTTTTCTTAATTACATTTATTTGTTTGGCTGGCACCGACTCCAAAAAATAAGTTATAAATATAAATATTTAAATAGTTAAAGATGACTTTGTTAAAGTATTAGGTATTAAGTTGTAAATATTAAAATAATTTGAGATATTAGCATAAACACTAGACACTATAAATTTCGCCGAATCAATTAATTAAATAAAAAAAAAATCGCAGCATTTTTTTTTGGTATAAACTTACTTTATTTGATGTATAGAGTACGTACCCTTCGTTAATGGTGGCCACAAAAAACACCCTGTATAGTTTCCATCGACCAATTGCAGTACTGTCCCCTAACTCCTAACCGTTAAGGAGTTCTGTAGCTTGACCATCAGCACAGCAGCATCAGATGTTGATTCAAGTATACCTCACAAGCAACAAGTTAGCCCTACATAGCACTATATAGTTTCCATCGACCAATTTTAGTACTGTCTCCCAACTCCTAACCGTTAAGGAGTTCTGTAGCTTCATCATTAGCACAACAGCATCAGATGTTGATTCAAGTAACACGTTAGCCCTATATACTACTAAATAGTTTTCATCGACCAATGGTCGTACTGTCTCCCAACTCCTAACCGTTAAGGAGTTCTGTATCTTCATCATCAGCACAGCAGCATCAGATGTTTATTCAAGTAACACGTTAGCCCTACATACTACTAAATAGTTTCCATTGACCAATTGCAGTACTGTATTCTAACTCCTAACCGTTAAGGAGTTCTGTAGTTTCATCATCAGCACAGCAGCATTAGATGTTGACACCCTGAAGCATATACCTAAGTAAGACATGATTACGTAACAAAAGCACCATACGAGCATACAATTTTCGGTTGTTGCCCTACATTTCTCCTGGATCCCATCATCAGATCCTGACCTGGTGAAAATGGGACCACCTCACAAGTGAACTCTATCCAACCAAAAAAAAATTTTTGAAATCCGTTTATAATTGACGGAAATATCGGTGAACATACATAAAAAAATATTATACATACAGACGAATTGAGAACCTCCTCCTTTTTTTGAAGTCGGTTAATAATAACAAAATCAAACGTAGATATTGTAAGCTAAATACGAGTATACGGGGTGATTTTTGGTCGTCAACGTTCCCGATTCGGAATCGGAATTACGGAATCTCCTCATCATCACGATAATTTTTCTACATGGAAGCGTACCTGGAAAGTGTCTGGTTTCCAAAATATTAGGGTCCAAATTTGAGTAAATGGACTGCATTTTTCTGCATAAATGCAGATAGACGCGTGTAGCAAGATTTTTAGACGAGAAATAATTTATATCTATCTATAAAAAAAACTAGCATAAACACTGGACACTATAAATTTCAAAATATAATGTAATTTCAAAAAGAGATGGTAAAATTCGTCATCCGAGTAATTGACCCGGTGGCTCAGTGGTAAGAGCACTGGCACGCGGAATGCAGAGGTCGTGGGTTCGATTCCCACCCGGGTGAGGAATTTTTTCCATTTCTTTATTAATAATTTTATACTATAAAATTTTGCCCAATAAAGTAGTAATTTTTTTTTAATCTAAAAAAATTACATTGTTTCCCAGCATTTTTTTGGCATAAACTTACTTTATTTGATGTATAGAGTACGTACCCTTCGTTAAGGGTGGCAACGAAAAAACATCCTGTATAGCAAAATGGCGAAGACTATCAGAGATCAAAGTAAAATGAAAATCTTGTACTATTACTACTCGTGTAGATACATACAAGACGAGAGTACGTGATATCTGCGCAGATGCCCGCTCTCCACTCTATCTACTAATGGGGTAGTATCCTGTGTCTGTACATTTACTGGAAACGACATAGGTATTGCCTGGTTTATATATTTTACGCTTTTACTTGGTTTAAAGTTAAATACAGGCCGCTTTCAACGGAGGTAATTGGGGGAAGCCTATGTTCGGCAGTGGACTTGTAATAAGTGAAAATGATGATGATTAAGAAATATTTATTTCGATTCTCTTGATATTATTGCCATATCCGAAATAAATAAAAATAAAATAAAAAATTAAATATTCTTCTATTGCTAGTACTAATAATTAGTCTCTTACTCGCTCTCACACTAAGCCGATTTTTCTATGGCAGATAGCATATCTAAAAGATAAAGTTATCTGACCCTTGGAAAATCCGGCCCTTAAACGATCTACCAGGCTCACTAAATGTTATAGATAGCTCGAAATATCATTTTTACGTACGATGGAATAATAATTAATCTTAATGTATAGTTAGACTTAATATTATGCAGACTAAACTCTTTCGTCACTAACTAATTAAAAGATAAGACAGTAAGAGTTAATGAGAATTAACTACCTATGATCCCTGAGGAGAGTAGGGGAGCACTAACAGCCAATTTCAATACTAGAGATCATAAATAATCTCGTATCTTTTTAATTCCAAACTAGAAATTTTGTATCAAAACAATGGAAAAATTTCATCTGAAGTATGCAAAAAACCTCTCGAGATCGCTTTTTTAAATTGGCTGTAAGAGAGGAATTCCCCAAAATTGTCACGGAAATCGAGATAAATGGAAAATCTACAGTTTATGTGGACAAACTCTAAAAGTGATTTCTTTTTACTTTAAAACAAAGCCGAGGGGGTCGTCCTGAACACGGTGAGTGTATTCCGTTGCTGCGGGGCTTGGGATTTGCGCCCAGGCAAAATAAAACAAAGCGAACACCGTCTTATCCAGTTTCTTTAATTCCACAATCTGTTCCATCGCGTAAAAACGCTAACTCACCGATACATATGTCATAGCTCGTTACCAATGCTGCTGCTAAATACATCTTAGTAGATTCTGTGCTAGAAAGCTATGAGAATTTATTTACTTGTTTATTTTTGAACCATTTACAAATCATTATCCCCCACGGGGCAGGCAGAGCACCAAGGGCCGATACGAGTAGAACCACATGGCGCCACCTCTGACCAACTTCGAGGGTATAGTTGAGATGTACAAATTCAGTTAGTAGTGACAGATCCATCGCCTACAAAATACTCGTAATATCCTCTTGTCCCTCTACTGAATTGTACAGTATGCCCGGGAAGAGAAGCAGCTGTAGTATTATACTTTTTTTTTTTCACTCCCAAAGCAGCATAAAAGAAAAGTAAAAATAAACGAATTTAGATTTTTTCACAATAAATACACAACATTTACGCTAATATTACTTAGAATCTTAATTTGAATTTATTGTATTGGTAAAAAATCGTCTAATCCTATAAATATTACAATTACAATAAA
Source organism: Carposina sasakii (assembly GCA_014607495.2). Lineage (NCBI taxonomy): Eukaryota > Metazoa > Arthropoda > Insecta > Lepidoptera > Carposinidae > Carposina > Carposina sasakii. Next base: position 2,147,412 of record CP053155.1, on the reverse strand, counting down.
CTTATTATGTTAATATTCTGTATTTTTTACTCTATTTGAATACAAAGAAATAAGTATAAATTAATTAGAACAGCAAATATATCGTACATCGTGTTTGGAACCGACTTGTTCTAAAGTTAAAGCTATTTAAACAAACTCGGGTTAATTATTCGGTAAAACACCTCGAGGTGCCAATTTTGAATATATTACATAAGTTCTCACAAGTTTCTCTCTAAAATCTTATAGGAGATATATAATATGATATAATATTATAGGAGACTTTTATCAACGCAATAGTACCCAAAAGAATGATTTATGGAATTTTTGTCTGTTTTCTGTGCGTTTGTGCACGCTAATCTCAGAAACGGCTGAACAGATTTCGATGCAGTTTTGAGGAATATATTGTGACTTAACATATAGGCTACTTTTTATCCCGGGAATATGTTTTTATCCCGGATAATTTAGACATTTTGTTTTTTCTGTAGTCCACGCGAACGGAGTCGCGGGCGTCCACTAGTATTTAATATTTGTGGAAACTTGATAAGGTTTTAAGTGAAGTATACAATTTAATGTAGGTGTAGATATACTCAAACTAGGGTTTTTATATTGAAAAACATATTTTTATATTCCAGTCGTAAGTTTTTATTACAATGCGATTTTACCTATAATTCGATATATACAGGATGTAACAAAAAGGGTATGTTAAGCAAAAAGCTATGTGAATAGCCCACTGTAGAGAACCTATTCACAAAATTTGAGACCCGAAATCACATGTTTATTTTTCCCGATAGTATGGAGAATTTTTAAATATCTCAGGAAATTTCATAAAATCTTGAAAAATAAACATGTGATTTCGAGTCTCAAATTTTGGAAATAGGTTCTATATAGTGCGCTATTTACATAGCTTTTCGCTTAACATACCCTTTCTGTTACACTCTGTATATATACTCAAACTAGGGTCCCAAAACAACATAGTCTACTTATCCCAATGAGGTTTTATTTTGTTTAGAGTAGTCTTCTCGAACATGGTTTTTGATCTTTAAATATATGAGCTTTGTCCGCTATTTATTTAGTATGCACCGAGCTCTTCGTGACCATAGACGTGCTTATGTTTGGGTTTTAAAGAAGTTAAATAAATAAATATTCCTCCGTGTGTCATACGAGATGTCAAAAATATTTTAAAATGTGTAATAAAAGCTTAGGAATTACATTTCATCGGTAACTTGTAATTATTTAAATCATAATTCGAGTCCGACATATTAGCTGTCAACATTACTGCCATCTTTCAGTTTTTACCGACTTCAAAAAAAGGAGGAGGTTCTCAATTCGTCTGTATGTATAATTTTTTCATAATTTATGACAATGAGGCGGCTACCACTTCCATGTGACAAGTGTGCTGTGCACACAGAACACAATTACTCCTAGGCTGTGCACTTCAGCGCGGTTGCTTATAAAGTATTGCTATCTCTTTTGCGCTCATGCTGTATCTTTCTTTGTCACTCATTAGTACATTTTAATAGTTATCTAAAAAAGTATTGTAGCTATCGAAACGCATTGCGCGGTTTATCAATTTTTAACGCAATTTACTATGAACATAACCTATCCACTGTTGTAATAAATCAAAGGCTTATCCCAATACAAAACAACAGTCCCAGAAAAGAGATAGGAAGCAGTTTATATCCATTTGGTCCGAGTCTGACCTCGGGTTAAGTTTAAATGTGTCCTCGCGGTACATTTACGGTAACATATATTAATAACAGCGGGAAAATGGATACTTAATTGTTTAAATATAATCGCTTTGGATTAATATCATAAAGTAAGGTATAATGGTGGTCGATAGGTGGGCGTTAACATAATCCCAACCGCTCTTTATTTCGCTTTTTAGCTCCTGTCGTACATGAAAAACTAATAATTCTTAGAGTATCTTTGTTGTATAATAAGTGTTTTGTGCTGTAAATATTTACCTAATAAAATGTCGGCAGATTCGAGGGTCAGCCGGTGTAGGGCCCGGTGGTTGGCGAACCCTTGATGGTAATAAAAGTGTTTAAGAAGCCGTACGCAAGCTACCATCCTATGACCGTCATTTGGTGTGTTATTGTTAATTTATTAACGCAAGGGCAGTACTTTGTGTATATGTCGCAGGCAATTTGTAAAACACGCCCTATTACAAAACGACTAGGCATTTTGAATAGTATGGGTTTTGGAGCGAGACAATTTGGCTTCTAGCAATTGGTCTGCTTAATTAATTAGGTTAGGTTATGTTAGACCTGTTAAAATAACAACGCACGAGTCGAGTGAGCGTAGCGAGCATGTCCCTGCAGCGACCGGCGAAGTGCTAAAAGGAATTTTTTCTCTCATACTATTCAAAATGCCTGGCGAGCGTTTATAAACGGACGACGCCGTTTGTATAAAGACGAATCATACAAATTGCCTGCGACATATACATCTTATTGCTCATGACTGTACGTCTATTGAAACGTAATTGCTCGTTCAATACAATTTGTAAATTAATCGTAATTTCATATCTGTTTGCACACGCCAAGCCACGTCACACCACCACGCGTCGACAAACAGGAATAGTAAAATTATTTCGCCAACTAACGTTTATTACCCATTTCGATACATATGTCGAAATAATACTTTTAAAAGCTAGAAATAAACATATTATTTTAAAGCCCGTGGCTCTAACATTTTAATACGTATAACATTTAACATATATGTTTTTCTTTCACTCAACATTCAACAGAGTAGATGTAGTAGTCTAAATTTACACATGTTCTGAAACTAGAAGACCAAAACCCAGAAGACGATGATGATGATTCCGCAGGCTTACCTACCAACCTACCTGCCCAGCGTGGAGACTATGGACAAAAACCTTCCTATAGCAGTAGACTTGTCGCCCTATGGGAAGCATACGTCCAGTAGACTGCAATAGACTGATGTGTATACCAGATTTCACCGATTAAGGTCACTACAAATTCTTGTTTTAATAATATGTCACTTCCTATAACTGGATTTCCTGGAGTTAACCAAGGGTAAACAATAAACCTGTCAAATATACAAGTTAATATTGAAATGAGGTCGGATGTTGGTCATTCTAGCATTAATAATTAAACCCTTGTCAGCATATGAAATACGATGCACTCACTGGCAAACACGATGGCCATTGCGCTAAAATTCTCGCCATTTCACGGAATTTCTCCCCATTTTCCATGGTATAAGAAGAATAGTAAGAAGTTAAAACTTTTATTAAATTTCCATTGAGGGGTCGCCCACCACCGGGCCCTACACCCTCCGCTGACCCTTGGATCTACCGACTCATGGTTATGAACATAAGACACTACAGTCGCAACGAGAAGCCAGATCCAAGCATGCAACCATAAATACATAGCTGCTAATCCGAAAACCAATAACTTAAATCAATAAGAATTTGAACTTCCGAATAGTGATGCCTGATACAATTAAATATTTTATTAAATTAACTTATAACGTAACTTTGGCTAACTATTTATCGGAATCTATTATCTATATTTGGCGATAGGAATTTTAGACACCACAAAGTTGTTTTTAAGAAAGAAAGAAATTTTTTTTATCGGATTTACTCACATGCCCTGAAAGACAAGCTACTGTACTGCATTCGCTGTTTTTCTTTGACCTCAAGACCCTTGAAAATCTACAGTATAAAGCGGCGATTCCGTACCGTCAACGAATTTTGTGCAGTACAGCGGTGTACCCCAACCTATGCAGATTTAATTGACAGTGATATTTATTGCAACTGCATATTCGTTGTTCTATTATTTTTATACTGTGATTCTGTAATAAATGTTCATTCGGAGAGTATTCGGGCACCTGCCGGCGTATTGTTCGCGTCTAATTACATGTTATATGATAAAGCGGTTGTGCACTCAATATTAACGCATGCAGTATGTATACACATACAAATACATATATACATGGCAGTGTTCCCAAAATAGGGTAGCCAGAACTGCAGGGAAGATATACTCGTAGGTCCAGATATAACGATCAGTGACTGTGTAAATGGTCAGCACTCAATAAAAGAACGCCCTTAAATTCCTTAGTCGACTTACCTGCGTATAAAACCATGCACACGCACTAGATTCACATCACAAGTAATCAAAATATAACTTATCTACCAGAAAACATCACTTTACGGATACATGCAAGCCATTTACAAATAATTTTTGATTTTCACAAGAAAATTACACCCGCTCCCTTCCAGCTTTTCCCGCCGAATCTAACCTAAATTACATTAGACATGTAATATTTTTTTTTATTACATTGTGTTGTTATGCCATTATGTTTTATCCAAAATATTTATATTACTCGTAAGTATCCAAAAAATATTAATTACTTTTTGTTTTGGTTGAGAGAAAATAGAGCTTTGTTCTTTTTGATATTAAAGTTATTTCTGTACTTGAGTGTGATTGAAGTGTGAGGTTTTTATCACAGAAATTATTTTCAAAGCTTTTTTTTCAGCATTTCAATCAAATAACTGGATTACAGTTCAATGCTCAATAAATGTGAATCAATACCCTAAAACGATCTGCCAATAACAGGTGCTCCCGCGTTCAAACAGTTTAATCGAATGAAAACACGTGATTTTCCATATGTTTTATTTCGATGCGTGTATTTTTATTTATACAAAACTCGAAACAAGCCACCTTATTTATACCCTGTAACAACAGTGTTTTATTAAACGACCGTGGTTTGTTTTATTATTAGTCTTAACAATAAAAATTACCTGTGCGGATGCGAGGCTTTACTAGAAGAATACATACATACAGCTATACTTGCATCAGCTGCAACTCCTTCCATGCATGTCGTAAGTAAGGGTCAACTAAGGAACTCGGCCATTCTCTTAGGCGGCAAGCTAACAACTTGTCACTGGGGGGCAATTCCCCAATAATGTTTGAGCCGAAACGCAACCACTTACGAACCGTTAACGAAACGCGATGCGAAGTAATATAAACTTACCGATTGAGTAATAAGGTATATTTTAGCACGCATCGGTCGCGAGTATGACAATAAAAATAAATATCTGTCTCGCGCTGAAATGTGTTTAATTACGCCAGCGTAAAGTAATTATTACCTCGTACCGAGCTTCTACAACAGTTCCGTTTCGTCTTCGTTCCAGCTCGAGACTTTTCAGAATTGGTCCCCTTATATCTCTCTACAACTTTTCACCGATATCTCTCTACAACTTGTCACTGATATCTCTCTACAACTTGTCACTTATGTCTCTCTACAACTTGTCACCGATATCTCTCTACAACTTGTCACTGATATCTCTCTACGACTTGTCACTGATATCTCTCTACAACTACATCTCTCCCCGCTATGCTAAACTAAGTTGTGAGATCGACTTATATTGATTTGTTTTTCTTTTGCAGTTGCAGTTACGACTTTCTTGAAATCTTTGAGGTGATAGAGAACATCACAGAGCCCGGTGAGGAGTGGCTCGAGCAGGAGTTCCACGAGACCTACACTTCTGAGAATGAGGTAGGTGCATTGCTTTAAGCATGTTTATTCGACGATCAACGTATTGGTTTCTTTTGATATTATTGACTTATATAGAAAGGAAGAATCTTCTTTTCTTCTATGCTGCTCTGGGAGTTAAAAAACGTATAATACTACAGCTGCTTCTCTTCCCGGACATACTGTACAAGTTAGTAGAGGGACAAGAGGGTCTTGGTGTTTTGTAGGCGATAGGCTGACCACCTGTCACAACTAACCGAACTTGTACATCTCAACTGTACCCTCAAAATTGGTCAAAAGTGGCACCATGTGGTTCTATCGGCCCTTGGTGCTCTGCCTACCCCGTAAGGGATAGGGGCGTGATTATATGTATGTATGTAAATAGAAAGGAAAGGCGTGATTAGGTCTTCAAGCTGTATTTTTGTAAAACTTATTATAGATGGAGACAACCTCAACTTTATCCTTAAGGACGTACGCTAAAACTTGCGCGGGCGCACGTGTCGTGGCGTCTGATCGTCCTTGGGGAAAACAATCCGTCGATCGCGCCCGCGCCACTCCGCTGCTCATACTATTTTTAATGCGTGCACCCGCGCAAGGTCAGATAGGTCTATTTTAGGGCGTATGCTTAACGCCCTAAAATAGACCTATCTGACCAATTTATTGATTAATTAAATTATTTTTCAATTAAGTTAAAACTAACTTAAATTATTCAACGGTGTAAAACCAGGTTATTATCAAATAAAAGTCTACATTAATGTCACCGGTACATCGTTATGTTGTAATAAATCTAGCTACATTGTAAACGGGCTGACGACTTTTATTCTTAAATTGGACAAGATCGTATCAACATTTCATTGCTTAATAAAAGCCAGTCCTCAGACTCGAGGCGATTTCGATATTTTTATGAAAAAGTCTCCATAAAACTGAAATATAATTGTGAACGTATTATTTTGCGAGCAGAATATGTAGATAGTAAGCCTTAATTTTCCTCTTTTGGTTTACATAAAACGTTTGCATTTTGATTCATATGACTTAAAATCCCAACTAATATTATATTGTATGTATTTATTTGATTGTTTATATCAAGTACATTGTTTTTTTTTAATTATTATTCGGTTGTGCACGTATGATTTCCTTTTTCTTCTCTTTAACTTTATATTAAATGGTTGGCTGGAAGAAATCTCTGTTATAGATAAGCTCGCCTTTGTACATTGTCTTATAAAATATTGTATCTTATGTGTTTTTTTTTCTGTGTACAATAAAGAATATATAATATTACATATACAAGCAAAACAAGTTTGTTTGTTTGTTGCCCCTTCACGCTTTAATTACTCAACAAATTTTCTTAAAATTTTGCATACATAAGCTAGGCGTATGTAAAAGGACAAAGGGTATATTCTATAGTCTACGTGGAGAAAGTTGAGAACAAACACGCGGAGGAAGTCGCGGGCAACAGCTAGTGTATAATATTCACAACAAGATTCGCCAATATTAACAAAATAAGTACACACGGGGTTGTAACTAAACTTCAGGTAGAGCCTAGGTGTTTTTTTTTTATTAATCGTTGTACCTACCTCCTGTGGAATCATGATTTTTATTAAAATCATCAGGTATGGGAAGAGATGGAGACCCTCCTTCCAGAATCCGACGACACAAGCAGCGGCTGGTCGCGAGACAACCACGTGACTCGCTCGCGACGACTCTGCGGCGACTGGGGCGCGAAGTTAAAACTACTGCGATACCATTCGAAAGGGAACTCGATACGATTGCGATTCAAGAGCGACCATTCGAGACATTACGCTGGGTATCGAGCTAAAGTCACCATGGCGGACTGTGAGTATTGCAACGTGTTTTTTTTATATTTAATCAGCAGGCTATGTTTTGGTTGCTATGAAATACGAACAAGAATTTTTTTTTTTTTTTTTTTTTTTTTTTTTTTTTTTTTTCACACACTTCACAACACATTGACTTAGTCCCACACTAAGATCCCTAAGGTCTTGTGTCGTGGGTACTAAGCAACGGTATATAAATACATAGATAAGTATATAAACATCCATGACTCGGAAACCTGCACCTACCGGGATTCGAACCCAGGACCTATGGCGTCGCAGGCAGGGCCACTACCAACTACACCAATCGGCCGTCAACTGGTGATATAGCCTAAGTTTCAATTTTTCTAAGTCGCGAGTCGCTTATAGCAAGCTATGAAATATGGTATTCTTATATAACAGCATCGCAAGGCAGCTATTTTACAACCTACGTGGCTGTGCTATATGTATTTCGCTAGTACGGAAGCGGCGGCACATAATTCTCCCAATTTTTTTTTAAAGCGGTTCCTACCTTGTACTCATTTTATCATTACAAATTACTTTAAAATAAGTAACTAGTATAAACAATTAAAAAAACAACTTCATAAACAACATATCAGAATTACCTAAACAAATAGAATTACCTTCATAAAATATTTCAGCACACTTACATACACAGTTCATCCCTACATAATGTAGTAAGCATTCTAGCCGAAGCGTTAGTGAATACTGCATATTGCAAGCTCTAGAGACTCTTTCTAAACTGTTTTATTTTGTTGCTAAATAAGTATTTAGTTTTACGTACACGGCTAGCATAAAATGGTTTTTTAACACGCTTCAACTCCTTTAATTCAAGAATATTTACCTATTTAACGTAGCTGAAAGGATCTCTTTCGTGATCCTGCAGGTTGGCAGTCGCGTTGTAAGACAACGTTTTGTTGGTTATGGTTTAGGTTGAGTTTAGCATTTATAATATCTTTTTTTCCACTTTGAACGTTGCCAAAATTTAGCGCAATACGAAATATGCAACATAGGCATGTCTGTACATGGAAGATATATGAGAAAAAATATTATAGGAGACCTTTATCAACGCAATAGTACCCAAAATAATGAATTTTAAAATTTTTGTCAGTTTGTCTGTTCGTCTGTGCGTTTATGCACGCTAATCTCAGAAACGGCTGAACCGATTTCGATACAGATTTCAAGAATATAATGTGACAGGTCCCACTTAACATAAAGGCTACTTTTTATCCCGGGAAAATGTTTTTATCCCGGATAATTTCGATATTTTGTTTTTTCTGTAGTCCACGCGGACGGAGTCGCGGGCGTCCACTAGTGTTTAAATAAAATTCTTTTGTATGACTTTCACATAGGCCTTTTGGAGAGCCGTGATTTGTTCATCGTATGAGTTGACTTCAGCCATTATTGAAAATTCATTTTCGAAAATCCGAGACATGTTACCGAGTGTGTGCCATGCCGCAGCCGGTGAATAGCTTTATGGTATTTTTAACGAGATCGCAGATTTCAACGGGATGAGAGAGTGGAGATTTAATTTAAAAGTTTAAACGCTATAAGCAAATGTTGGAATAAATTATTAATTTTCTTTTAATTAAGTTTCATGTTATGTTAGGATGGGGAAATGGTACCAGCTGTAGATTTAATCGGGGGATTTCTTGCTCTAATAAAGTTACTTTTGTGCGATATTTATAAAGCTTTGTAAATAGAATTTAATAATTAGTTTTTTTTTCACTAGAAAGGTATATTACCTATATTTTTATATACCTACTACTTTGATACCTACTACTAAGAGGTTTCACACCTGTCGATTTTGTTTCATCACACACTTATGCTATTACATAGGTACATACAAAAACGGCAGTGGTTCATAAGAAAGACAGAACTGTAGAATCATAAACAAAATTCTACAGCAATTTTAGCATAGCAGAGAAACAAAATTCTACAGCAATTTTAGCATAGCAGAGAAACAAAATTCTACAGCAATTTTAGCATAGCAGAGAAACAAAATTCTACAGCAATTTTAGCATAGCAGAGACAAATGTAAATTATCAATAAAAAGTTGCCAGCTTATCGCCTGAGATAATGTCCGATCTCCTTAGTCAACTCAAACGACATGCACGGAAGGAGATGCAGGTGATGTAATCTAGTGAAACCCTGCATCAGCACAGGAGACTTACCTATTTACACTATTAGTAGGGTAGAACTAGGGTTTGTCCGAGGACTGGGTTAGTAGTATTTGTTTTGTAAAAAATATAAAAAAACATCATCGCCGTCGCTCGTGTCACTGAATTTCCCGTGGGAAAGCATGTAACTGCAGTGATTTGCATGCAATTATGAAAAGAGGAAATGTTGTACAAAGAATAAAAGAGGTCGTAAAATATACTGTAGGTACTACATAATAACTACATAATTACTTTATGGTTGAGACCCTCCAGACTGGCGACTTATGAGCGTCGGCGAGCGTCGGCGAGCGTCAGCGCGGCGCTGAGTAGAAGCCGAATATACAGAACGCTGTAATTACGCGGCGTAAACGTCGCGTCGTTTTATTATATGACAGAAAACGCGGCGTAGCGTAATTACAGCGTTCGGCAGCAACCCAGCGCCGACGTCGCGTAGACACTGCGTCGACGCCGCGCTGACGCTCGTCCGACGATGACATTCAAAAGACGCTCATAAGATTCTAGTGTGAGGGTCTCTTACCTATGAAACAAAAATTCCTTCCTTTAAGGTAAAGTCAGATTGTGATATGTGTATAAAGTTTACATACTTACTGTATCAAAGCGCGTTATCTTAGAATCTCCTAGACAACGCCAAAGCTACGCTGATGCCAGTGATTACTAGAATACATCAGCTACATCGCCTCTTTGCATGTCGTAATAGACAACTAAAGGTACTCAGGGGCATCCCCACAGGCGATAAGCCAGTAACTTGTCACTGATCATTCACATCTGGTCCCGCTATGTTAACCGTGGCTGTAAGAATCTCCTTCATGATCCAGCAGTTTAGGAACCCATTAGTGTGTATATCGAGGGGTAATAGGCAAAGTGGGACACCTAAGCGCCACCATGGTCGATATTGACGACCAATAAATGTTACGGATAGGTACTTATACAGGATGTAACAAAAAGGGTATGTTAAGCGAAAAGCCATGTAAATAGCCCACTATAGAGAACCTATCCACAAAATTTGAAATCACATGTTTATTTTTCCCGATAGTATGGAGAATTTTTAAATATATCAGAAATTTTCATACAATCTTGAAAAATAAAAATTGATTTCGAGTCTCAAATTTTGTAGATAGGTTCTCTATAGTGGGCTATTTACATAGCTTTTCGCTTAACATACCCTTTTTGTTACACCCTGTAACGATATGGTTATACTGTTATGTTATAAACATATATTTGAATAAATAAATAAATATTGAGTTAGGTAAATGTAACACCAATAATGCAATCACTCAAATGAAGATCAAAGCAGAAAGAAACTTTAGAAACTACGTACCTATATAAAATATTGTTATTAGATCAAACTTTATGTCTAAACTTATTCTACCTTGCCCCAATTTTAAAACTAACTTTTCAACATCCAATTCTGGAGTTAACTTTTAGTTAAAGTTTAAAATAAAATATCTTCGTAACCACGCATCTGCTTTACGTACGGATACACAATAAACTTGCTATATAATATACCTAATTATATTTTACACCCATTCACCATAAGGGCCGATTTCTTTAATGGTCATCGAACCTGAAGGATACATTTGATTTTAAATCGTCACTGTTCCATGTATTTAATATTGAGTTAGACTGCCTATAGGTATCTTCTTGTATGCTGGGTATAATCGTAATATTTTTACAGCTCATATTTACGCTCATCTCCTTCCGTGCATGTCATAAGAGTCCAATAAGGAACTCTGGAATTCTCCATTCTCATCTGCCCCCCCCCCCTCCGCTATGCAAAACGTGGCTGTGGAGTCCCCTTTGTGATCCTGCCGTTTGACTATCTCATTCCAGGAACACAGCCGGGCGTAACTATATGTCTACATGTCATCTGTGTAGTATTTAACCATAGACATACTCGTAGTAGAGTATACCTGAAACAAAATAAAAAAATGGGACCGTCCGCCATTGAACTTGCCACATACTTCAACATACTTACTATGAGTTTTGAGATTCGGCGGGAAAAGCTGGAAGGGTGCAGGTGTAATTTTCTTGTGAAAATGAAAAATTGTTTGTAAATGGCTTGCATGTGTCCGAAAAGTGATGTTTTCTGGTAGATAAGTTATATTTTGATTACTTGTGATGTGAATCTAGTGCGTGTGCATGGTTTTATATGCAGGTAAGCCGAGTAAAACTTTAGCTTTACGATTTCTTCATGGGCGCATGTAAGTTGTTTCTGCAATAATTTTCCATTTTGACTAACTTTACACTTGTTCTTGAGGATTTTCCCGACGTTTCATCATCATCATTATCATCCATCATAAATTCAGAAATCATTTTACTAGACAATGATTAGGCTGTGTGGGCTTAGTTCCCCTTGCCTTTCCTTTGGGATAAACTGAATAAAATAAAATAAAACTATGAGTTTTGACGTGGTTTTGACACTTGAAATACTTGTTTCCATAGAAATGTAGATACCAAATCCCTGCTTGTTTCTATAGGTAACAATAATGGCCGCCGGTGCCGTTTTTATAAACGTCAAAAGCAAGGAAAATGTCTGATATCTGTACTCTATTACACTCTTTTCTTTATGGATTTGACGTAGATCTCAACGTAGATGAACATGAAACTAACATAAAATGTCAATTTCATGATTGTTTCCCCTAGTTAATATGACAGTATTTCATCCCATTTCGTATCTCAACTTTTACAAACTAAGCACTGGAAGCTCTGCAAATTTTAACTCTCTCTTCTCTCTCTTATTACCGTGAAAGAGATCCAGAAAGAAGCATGAAATTGCGCGCAAAAGCACGTCGGTTTTACATGCGAAAAAAGTCCATCCATCTTTAAAAGTTTTACGTTCCGAGTCCGCGCCAAATTATGCCATGTTTGCTAAAAAAAAAAGAGCTCCGAATTGAGGTTACACACTGTGATGACGGTCGGTAGAGAAACGGATTCGGTGTTGTCACAGACCGAATTCTATTACTATAATAGATATAGTAACTCGCCCTCGGCATCGAGCCAATGTTCACAGAACACAAAAAGTTAAAGTAACTAGTACAAGATATCTTTCAGACGCATTATCTTTCTTATTTCATGAGGACAAAACCTGATATATTTTATAGTCAAAGTATTTTACTTTAATATTTGATTAAACTCAGTTTTTCCTATGTAATAAAAAGCAATAATCTGCTAATTTCACATCGATGTGGCTTATTGCAATTGGCTGTAAATGTAAGAATATAGGTAATCGAATAAGTTTTTAAGTTTACTTTACTTTATTTTAACAAAAAAACGTATAATACAAGTTTTTTTTACCCTATATAAAAGATATTAAGCGTACCCACATACTTCTTAAAACATAACCAATGGCGTAATCAAAATAAAATCTTACAAATTACAAGCTATGGTTTTCTGACATAGTGTGACCCTATCCTAAATCCGTCGTTTCGGTGACTTTTATAGACGTAGAGCCGGCGTCTTACCTACATTACGCCGATTTATGTAGGTTACAGAATGGTGACCGGTTTGAAAATGCTATCGGGAATGTACCGTCTAGAAGCCAAATAATGTTTAATCCATATAGACTCTTAAAAACTATAATAAGTAGCAGGTAATTTATGTCCAGTGCTAAAGCGGGGTTTTACTAGGATACATCAGCTGCATCTCCATTCGTGCATGTCGTAAAAGTCAACAAATTCAAATTCAAATTCAAAATCATTTATTCAACATGAAAGCATTAACACTTGTTTGTTGATTGTCTAATTATATGTTACTTTCTATGTTCGCACCCCAAAAATGAAACCGCTACCAAACAAAAAAGGAGGTGAATTTAAACAACCCAAAAATAAATAAATCGCAAAGCTTTTGCTTTGGCAACGGTCACCATCCCAAGGTGCGATTTGTTACGGTCTGTCAGGCATAAGTTAGCGATTCGGGGCTAATAGCCACCAACGTGGAGAATAAGAGTTAAGGTCGCCTAAAGATGAAATCCAGAAGAGCTGCTACACAGTTCTCCTTTATGGCAAAACCAACATTAGGTCTGACACACCGCATGATTCTACTATTACTGTTACACTATCTCAGTGAAGTGTCACTGCTTGGAAGAAGAAATAGCAAGAAAACTCCCAGCGACACAGTCAAAACTATGTAACATATTAACAAAAGAATCTTACATTGGATAAGATATCAGATAGTAACACTTAACTCATTTAGTGTGTATAAATTCAATTATCATAACATAATTAATTTAAATTCATATAAATTACATACCCACTTACACAAAGTAAGTACAGGTCCATGTCAAATTTAAATTGTATAAATAAAAATAAAATGTGTACACAGAGTACAAGTCAATGTCAAATAAGTATCTACTAAACTATAAAATATAAAAAAAATATATATTTGTGTACAATAGTACAAGTCGACGGTAAAATGTGAATAGAAGAGCTAACGTGTCATTCAGAACTTAAATATATAATACCTATAGCTGGTAATAACATTAGAATGAAGAAGTCACGCATGATACACTATAGCGCCTCTGGTCACATTCACCAACACATATTAACTATACCTACTAAGCTAAATATAAAAGTAAAACATAGATTGCGTAACTTGGGGATGCTAGAACAATTCACTTCCATGGCTCGCTATCATTTAAATATTCTAATACTGTATAATATTCTTTCATGCAAAGTTTTTTCTTCACAATATTTTTAAATTTACAGATAGGTAGCCCTTTGAGAGTATCTGGAAGCTTGTTGTAGAAAAGTATACATTGACCCATGAATGATTTACTGACTTTGCGGAGACGGGACACATGAGCAATAAGTCTGTTCTTACCTCTTGTATTTATTTTGTGCACATCAGACATTTTATTAAATTTATCTAAATTCTTATGAACGTATAATAAATTTTCATAAATATAATTCGAAGCTAAAGTCATTATATTCAATTCTTTAAATTTCTCACGTAATGTGACCCTGGACCCTAAGTTTAGAATTGCACGGACAGCTCTTTTTTGTAAGATAAATATTGACTCCCAATCAGCTGCGCTTCCCCATAATAAAATACCGTATGTCATTATACTATGGAAATAGCTAAAATAAACAATTCTAGCAGTCTCGACATCTGTCAGTAGACGAATTCTCTTAACTGCATAGGCTGCAGAACTAAGTTTCTTACTTAGTTTTTCAATGTGAGGACCCCATTGTAATTTGGCATCCAAAGTTATGCCCAAGAAAACAGTCGAATCCACTTGATCCAGTCTCTCGTCGCCTATGTAAACATCAGATCTAACTTGTTTCACGTTGGGAGTAGAAAATTTTATTAATTTCGTTTTTCTACTATTAAGAACAAGATTATTATTACTAAACCAATATAACACTTTAGAGAGAGCACTGTTCACCACGTCATATACGATGAGCTGCCTCTTTACTTTAAAAAGTAAGGAGGTGTCATCTGCAAACAATACTATTTCATGCTCATTACCTACAAAGTATGGCAAATCATTTATATAAATACGGAAAAGAAACGGACCAAGGATTGAACCTTGTGGGACACCTATTGTGACGCGCGATCCCGGTGATCGTTTTCCGTTCACATCTACCTTCTGAATCCTATCGTTCAAATAGGACATCAGAAGATAGAGGGCCCCACCCCGTATACCATAATGTTCTAATTTTCGAATTAAAATTTCATGGTGGACACAATCAAACGCTTTTGACAAGTCACAGAACACTCCCAGTGCGTCATGTGACTCCTCCCAAGCGTCGACAATGTGTCTTAACAACTCAACTCCCGCGTCGATAGTAGACCGCCCCTTGGTGAAGCCATACTGCTTATTGCTAAAAATGTTGTTATTATCGAAGTGCCTGGACAATTGTTCTAAAATTAGTTTTTCAAAGATTTTACTGATTGTTGGGAGTACTGATATCGGGCGAAAGTTACCTGGATCAGAAGATTCTCCTGACTTGAACAACGGAATAACTTTACTATGTTTCATTAAATCAGGAAAAACTCCTTTGTCTATACAATTATTAAAAACGCTTGCTAGCGGAGTACTTATTACATCTATTATTGAACCTAACGTTTTCACCGATAGGCCCCATAGGTCAGCGGTTTTTTTGGAGTAGATGGATTTAAAAGTTTTAATTATATCTTTGTAGTTAACATAGGAAAATGCAAAATCCCCCTCACACGCTGTTACACTGTTTTTGAGCAAAGATGCAGCGACCTCAGGGGACGAGTTAAGGTCTTTTGTTGCTGAATGAGGTATACTGTCAAAGAAGTTTTGGAAAGCTGCGGCTACCTCAGAGTGAGATTTTATGTTAACTCCATCAATCACTAAGTTAAAGCTGGAATCTCGAACGGCATTTCTTCCGGTCTCACTGTTAATTATATTCCAAGTGGTTTTAATCTTATTGGTAGATTGTTTAATTTTATTTTTTACAAAATTTGATTTCGCGTTGTTACAAACACATTTAAATAACTTAGAATACTGTTTGACATACTCCTTGAAGGCTGAGCTGTGGTTAAACGTTTTTTCGCTATAAAGATTATATAAACGTTCTCTGCTCTTATATATGCCAGGTGTGGCCCACTCGCTATTAACTGAACGATTACTTATAGTAATAGATTTTGTTAAAAATACTTTATTAAACTCAGTTAATATGAGACTAAATATCGAGCTATACAATATATTGGGATTTTCATTGTAGTGTAAGTCTTGTAATCTTCCCGTAACCTTGCCCCTAAATGATTCCATTCGATTAGATGTAATTGGCACATAAGTTATCTTTTGTTTTGTTACCTTATGTGACTTGACTGGAAAAGAGGCTAACTGTCCCCTGTGATCTGAGTCAAAATTGTCTATTAATTTACTGTATTCGGGTTTTATATTTGTAAAAATATTATCTAAACATGTAGCAGTAGTGTCCGTAATTCTTGTTGGTTCACAAAACAAATTACATAAGTTAAAAGATTGAAATAAATTTAAAAATCTCAAGCTGGCAGAAGACCCTACTAATATGTCCGTATTGAAGTCTCAGCATATGATAATTTCTTTGCCAGAATTTATGACTTTAGATAAAACTTCCTCCATTGTAATCGAAAAGCGGTCATAATTAGCACATGGGGGGCTGTATACACTAACAACTATGAATTGTTCAACCTCAACACAAGCTCGTTCGGTTTCTCTTTCAACTGAGAGATTCACAATGTCTTTTCTTTCCTTACATTTAAGGTTTTTGTTTACTAATATTAAAGAGCCTCCTCTTATGAAGTTAACCCTATTATAAGAGCTTACTATGTGGTGGTTATTGAAGTTGAACATGAGTTGATGATCCTGTAACCAGTGTTCAGTAATACAAAAAATGTCAATGTCATAACAAGTCATGAACAACTCAACTTCTAGCTCCTTTAATGGCAAGCCTTGAATATTTTGGTGTACAATATTCATATTTAGTTTACTTTTACATTTATTGTCTGCAATATTATTTTTGCAAGAGCTGACCTCTGTTGTCTTAATGGTTAGTTTTTTGGATTAGAATCCAAAGTGATAATATTTTTCCCAACATATTGAGAAGATAAAAAACTATTTAGAGGAGCCAAATTTATGGCTGGAATAGACATGCGATTATGTAGCATATTTGCTACCTGTCTTAAATTATAATTAGATAAACAATATTTATGTTTACTCATGTATGAACATTTCATTGATAAATTGATGTCCAGTAATGTAATATTTGGACAATAGTATGCCACTGTTGACATCAATTTATTTAATCTATATCTATGAGTATTTTCTGCCTGTGGCCAACCATTACTGTAGGGCAGTGTAAACAAAATTACTTTGTGAACTTTAATGTTATTTAAAACTTGATACAATTTATCCACATCTGCCCTACAATTCAAACCTTTCCTGTTGCCAATCAGTAGTACAAGAGTTGTATTTATGGAAAATTTATACAATTTTATTTTGTTTAATATGTAGTTTAAAGGAGCATCAGGCATGCAGTAGTTTAATACTGATCCTGATGGGCATTGAACAGGGACGTTTTCTCAGGCGATGAGCTAGGAACTTATCACTGATCTGGCCCCTCTGTGCTAAACGTAGCTATAGGATCTCCTATGTGGTATATGATCCTGCAATTCTGTCTACACAGTATAACAATAACCCACCTTAGGTAACAATGGAATTGACAAAGCTTCAAACACATGTCATCTAAGTTTTTTTGGTCACAACTGTAACATGTTTGCTGTAAGCCTGTAAATAGATATGTCAGCAGCAGCCATCAGAAGCCGCGATATCATAGTAAAATCAAGCGAAAAGTTTGTTTCCAAACTACGCAGAATAGAGAAACACTTTTGCGTCGCTTCGGCATTCCTTTTTAAATAATTTAAGACCAAAATTTATTACACCTGTGATCCTCTAATAAACGCATTTGATTTTATTTTATTATAACTGACTTCTAAATAAACTGAGGTTATAAATTCGTCAGGGTATTTTTTTTACAATGTTTCTCTTATCTTATATAAGTGCATTCGGGCTTTGGCCTCTTCTTGAAAAGGTTTTCAAAACAAGATCTATTTACTGGTGATGTAAACTATCCTTGTTATTTTTAAATAGCATAAAGATAACCTACCTCGTTTGATTGAACTAGGCTAAGCTACCCCTTTTGTTGATAAACGGAACAGCGCACTTGTGTAGCAAAAATAATAATTTGTACGTATAATCTATTCCAAAAGAACTTGTACATGCGATCTCTAGGATAAGCGGGTTAAATTGTAATAAAAATTGGTAGATAACCTGCATTTTATAGTATTGATTGTGTGGTTAATAGTGTATTATTTATGATAACCAGTCAATTTGATAAATGCGCAATATGAAAGTTGTCCAAACTTCATTAGGCAATTTCAACTCTAGCAATATTAGTTACAATTGAAGTTTGAAGAAAGAGCCTGCGACCGACTTGCATCAGTCCACTGCTGGACACACCTAGGTCTCCTCCAGGTTATTGCAAGGTTATTGCAATAGGGGGTTGCCCACCATGCTGGGCAGGCGGACCGGTGACCGTAGTATAATGACAATGTTGTCAATACAAGAGGCGCTGCGCCCACCTCCTGGAAAGTCTTAATCGCCACTAATGACTACGAGTTAAGTTATAGAATTTACGTGCAATTTTACAGATTAATTAGATATATTAGTGCATTTCAAATTTCCCGGGCATTATAAATACATATTATAGTATAGAGTCTAGGGTGAAAGTATACTTATATAAAACTCCACTTCTCTAGTCTATAATATAAAAATTAATCGCTAAACGTGTTGGTAAGCGCGAATCTCGAGAACGGCTAAACCGATTTCGCTAATTATTTTTTTAGCGTATTCCTTGAAGTACAGGGATGGTTCTAACGACGCAGGGTCACATATTAAATTCATCGAAAAAATTGGCACCAAAGAATCTATATAAAAAACGTAATAACTGTTATAAGCTAAATATTTCAATTAAACCTTGTGCAATTACCATAAGACTTGATTTTGCTTGTAAAAAATTATCACCCTATGCAGCTTCGACTAATTTGTCAAAATCAAATGTCAATTAGATAGCTTACAGTTATTTGAAGCTCCCACTATTTCCACTGCAAAATGTCATTATGAGTTGCCAACAAATTTTCAGATATTACCTATTTACCAGAGACATTTTTTGGCAGTCGTATATTCTTTCTTATTAATTATAAATATTAACGTAGGTCATTAAAATTTTATAGATACAATGGAATAAAAGTTCATAATAATAAATACTGCCAACATTCTGGGCACTCTCCCGGTATACGGTAACTTTGTAAATATAAAATTTCGTGTAATAAATTAGTTTTTTAGGTCTCTATAAATTACTTTCTAAGGTTCTAATAAAACCCTTCAGTAAATACTGCTATTTTATAATATATTAGTAATTTATATTATGTATTGCAAATCTTTGGCAATGTGAGTTTCGAAAGAAACCATATTGCGCCGACCCAATAAATAATGGGTTAAGGGCAGGAAGATGATGAATTTATGTAAAGCAAAACAACTGTAGCTAGAGACGTGATATTTGAAGCGTGGCTTCCTTTTATGAAGTAGAAGTCCAGAGAGGAGGGGTTTCCCGGGATTCCCACAGGAACGGGGAATTCCGGAATTTACGGATTTAAGAGGATCCGTGTGCAGACAGTATTCTTAAAAAAAACATTCAGATATTTTTAGGCATTGAATTAAAACAATTTAAAAACCTTTATTATAATTTTAATCAAAGTAAAACTTAACAGAAAATAATAATATAGCAACTTCTACAGATAGTATTCAGTCTACAGAAACTATGCTCCACTACTTTTCAAGTAAAGTTTTAACAACATATTATACTGTGACGGGTGCAGCTCGCACTTTGCCACTTTTTAATTTTAGGGAAATATATTTTTAGTTGGACACATTACCGATATTACAGTGGAAATAGCATAGGAAGTAATTTAACCGGAATACGATCTCTTCATGGGCCCATGTAAGTTGTTTCTGCAATTATTTTTCATTTTGACTAACTTTACACTTGTTCTTGAGGATTTTCCCGACGTTTCCATTCATCTAATAATAATAATAATAACCCCCCCAGGGGATCACCTTGCCGTGGTGGGGGGGCTTACTAGAAGGCTTGTACTAATAATATTTGACAGGATCACCACATCTTGACCGAACCCCAGCTGGGAGATACCATATACCCTAAGCCATCACAACCAGGCATTCACATACCCTTCTAAACTAACGATCCCAACCTTTCCTTTCTCCATCTTATTTGATAACCTGGAGTTAGGACATGTAAAAGTAACCCGTATGTTAAGAAAGGCAAAGAAGAAAAATTTACTACCCCAGGAGGGTACCAGCGCCGCTGGAGAATCCCTCCCTGAGCCAACAAGCTCGGGCAGCCCTTCGTATTCTGGGGGGGGCACTTCAATGCCTATACGCAGGTATAATCTACGATCACGAGCCGGTGCCAACCGCCAAGCTGCGTCAGAATGCAGTAGGCGGTCTTCCATCGAGAATACCCTCGAATCAGCTTCATGCGAAATCGCTTATCCACATAACATATCCCCATCATCATCATTATCATCGGGTAGATCATATCGTCCCTTTACATATTCATCTACCATATCCACTCATAGCTCATCAACATCACCACGGCCAGCAGACGTTGCACAGGAAGCATTCGCTGATAATCCTATGCCCGCTACTGGCTCACGCGCCCGCATCAGATGGACTCAAGAAATGAACGAATTCATATGGCGCAACTATCTCATACTCTCTAATCTCGAAGAAAACCCTAGAGGATTTCTCGAACAGCTTCATAAACTTTTTATTGCCAAATTTCCAAACATAGATGTCTCTAGAAATCGCATAGGCGATCAACGTAGAACAATCCTCAACAATAAACTTTTACCACAAACAACACTTGATAATATACGAAAAGAAGTACTCACACAATTAAATGAAACAAGAAGACATAATAACAATTCCGATACACAAACTCAGATACAGACTTTACCAACTCCTACACAGCGCATGCACTGGTCTAATGATCTTAACGAATGTATTATGCGCCACTATTACCGTTTAACAAATCTAGAATCGAATATAACAGGATACAGATCAGCTCTACATACAGCATTCATTACAACATACCCTCACTTATCACACATAACAGAACAAAGGATTGCTGACCAACGTAGAACAATTATTTATAACAAATTACTCTCCGCTGAAAAATTATCACATATTAAAGCTGATGTGGCCAGGGACTTGAACACTGCTAACTATGAACTTTCAAATTCTGAAGAAACCAGTCAAAATATAACACTAAACGCAATAGAATTTAATACCACGGATACTAATCCAATAGAACTGATACATCCTACAGTTGATGCATCTTCAAATAACATTCCGGTGAACTTGTTTTTGCCAGAAGCCATAGCTGAATTAAGAAACACATTTAATGATGCTTACAAGAACTTTAAGGACATTGAAGCAGTAAATAGACCTTTCATCCCAAAATTAAGACCATGTCGTAAACTAGCACTGATGGTCCAAGCGATAAACCACAAAATTCTCCCTGATCATATTACTGACAGCACGGATTTTATGACATGCCAAACATTGATTTACTGTGCTGCGTACACAGCTTCTACATTCTTCTTTAAAAAACTAGACCCACAAAATAAACAAGACATACATAGACCTACAACTAAAATACCATCGTGGCAGCTCCGACTTCAAAAAAGGATAGGTCAGCTCAGAGTTAAAATAGGTAGACTTACTGAATTTATGAAAGGCAACACTAACACTAAACTGAAAAAGCATGTCGAAGATATATTAGCTAATCATAAAGTACACTCACTACATGAACCTAACAATACGCAACTCATAGATTTTCTAGATACACTTAAACAAAAACTCAATGCTCTCTCCAGCCGTCTCCGTAGATACAAACTCACTACATTACGAAAGGTACAAAATAAACTTTTTAATTCTAACGAAAAGCAATTTTACAGGAAGTTAACAACTACAGAAAACAATCAATTGAGCCCTAACACTATTCATCAATTGCCTGAAGCCAATGAGCTACACGAATTCTGGTCTAATATATGGTCAAATCCCGTAGAACACACCTGTAACAATTGGATAGACAGCGAGAACGATGTAATTAACTCTGTCACAGACATGGCCTTCGACAAAGTTTCTATAGACCTCTTAAAACACGTTATATCCAAAACACACAGTTGGAAAGCCACGGGATCAGATAAAATACACAACTTCTGGTATAAAAAACTTACAAGCTTACACGACACACTACTACGACACATTAATACATTCATTCAACAACCCCAATCAATGCCCAGTTATATTACTCATGGTACAACCTACATGATTCCAAAAGATATGACCGATACAAAGAATCCCGCAAAATATAGACCAATCACATGTCTTCAAAACATATACAAGATTACTACTTCATGTATTAGCCGTCTAATATATCAGCACACAAATTCCAACAATATTTTAGCCGAACAACAAAAGGGATGCCGCAAAGGTAGTCAGGGCTGCAAAGAGCAATTGACTATTGATGCAGTAGTGACGGCGCAAACTCGACGTAAAAAAACAAGCATATACACTATGTTCATAGATTATAAAAAGGCCTTTGATTCAGTTCCACACACATGGCTCATTAAAATACTAGAATATTACAAAATCCATCCTATACTAATTAATTTCCTCAAAAACACAATGCAAAACTGGTCGACGGTACTAAAGCTAAATACCACAGAAGAATCTGTTCAAACCGAGTCTATAACCATTCGCCGTGGAATTTTCCAGGGAGATTCTTTAAGTCCATTATGGTTTTGCCTTGCCCTAAACCCTTTATCACACCTTCTAAATAATAGCGGAAACGGTTATAAAATTAACTACAATGACACACAACAGAAACTGACACATCTACTTTATATGGATGATATTAAACTATACGGATCCACCCTTGAAGAAATATACAATCTTGCAGATATTACAGAGAGATTTTCGGCTGATATACACATGGAGTTTGGAATAGACAAATGTAAATTATAATCAATAAATAAAGGTAAAATAGAACACAATACATACGAACTAAATAACGGAGAACAAATAGATGCAGTTAATGATATAGATGGATATAAATACTTAGGTTACCAACAAACTAAACAAATACATCACAAATATACAAAAGATGTGCTCAAACAAAAGTTTAGAAGCAGACTTCATAAAATACTAAATACTCACCTAAATTCCCGAAATACCATAAAAGCCATCAACACATTTGCTATACCCACACTAACCTACTCTTTTGGAATTATTTCCTGGTCACAGACAGATTTGACACAATTACAACGAATAATAAACACATTATTGACGAAATACAGAAAACACCACCCAAGATCTTGTATCCAACGACTAACACTACCCAAACACGAAGGCGGCAGACCACTCATTGATATTAAAAATCTACACAACAAACAAATCACAACACTCCGTAAATACTTTCACTCACAAACAGAACGATCCACTCTCCATAATGCTATAGTACACACAGACACTAAATACACACCGCTAAACCTAAAATCCTACGACAAACAGGCAAACGAGCACATTACAACCATTCAAAACAAAATAGACACTTGGACACAGAAATCTCTACATGGTAGGCACCGACTAGATTTGGTGAATCCCAATATTGACAAAGTTGCTTCAAACGAGTGGCTCAAACGAGGTGACCTATTTCCTGAAACTGAGGGATTCATGCTGTCCATACAAGATCAGGTAATAGACACTAAAAATTATCAAAAACACATAATACGTAGCACAACACTCACATCAGACCTATGCCGACACTGTCACAGCAGTTCGGAAACCATTCAGCACATCACCGGAGCTTGCAGGACGATCGCACAAACCGACTACAAGCATCGTCATGATCAGGTCGCGGCCATCATTCATCAACACCTAGCCTATAAATATCAACTCATCACAGAAAAAACAGCATACTATAAGTACACACCACAGACAGTACTCGATTCCTCCACCTGCAAACTATATTGGGACAGGACAATAATTACAGATAAGACGATTCATTGCAATAGACCGGACATAACTCTTCATGATAAAACCAACAAAACAGTTTACCTTATAGATATTGCCATACCTAACACACACAATCTCACATCAACGTACACGCAGAAAATTACCAAATACACGGATCTGTCTATTGAGATTAAAACTCAATGGCAAGTGGATACGGTAAAAACTATACCCATCGTGTTGTCTACGACGGGCGTCATACCAAAAACACTCCGCACCAGCCTTGATACATTAAACATACATCCATCTATCACCTACCTTCTGCAAAAAGCAATAATTCTGAACACGTGCCGTATTGTTAGGAAGTTTTTATCAAACCCATATTAAATTCATATCCGTTTGGTCACAAGCCCGCGGTTATGAATAAACACCTCATTAACTTATAATGAGTGAAAAAAAAAAGGAAAATAATAATAATAATCAAAAGACGAAAAGATATTGTTTGTACTGTTTCCTCAACATCGTTTGCTTTTACAAATAGATTTTTTGCCTATATGGGACCCTTGTTATACAATAGAATAAATAAAGTTTATTACATATATAACCTCAATTACTTTGATTGTAAGAAACAAGTTTACAAATATCTGCAGGAGCTGTCCTATGACGAAACCGAGAACTTGCTTACGGTAGATAAATAGTAAATATATAGTTTTAAATTATTTTTATGATAAATTTTTTTTTTTATATAGTATATCAAAATGTAACACTCTTTTTTACATGTGTTTATTTAGTTTTAATTTTTATGTAAAGAAATAGTTATATAGATCAAAATGTAAGAATCTTTTATGCATGTATTTATTAATTTACTTTTCATAATCATGAGTTTTCGCAAACCTAAAGCACAGGCTCAGCCTAGTTTAGGTAAATTTTATATACTACCTATTTAAAAATTTTAAGATTTTTAATGTATGTATACCAAATGTTTGATATTAAATAAATTTTATTATTATTATTATGGTTGTTTTTAGAAATTAATCTACTCGGCTTTTACCGCCGGTTTTACACTGTACACGGGCCTAAGCCAAGTGTACAGTATTTACTTCTGATGATTCGGTATTTTGTAACTGTAAAAATTTTCGTGTAATACGACAGGTATTTAATATGACGGCTTTCTGTAAAGTTATATAGGTAGCTACTGGGAGATCTAAAGTTTTTAACGATGATCGCAATTGTTTTGGGACAACTCCAGTAGTGGAAATAACTATGGGTACTACTGCAACTTTTTGTAGCTTCCACATCCTGGATATTTCATCTTTGAGTTCCACATATTTGTTTAATTTTTCGGAGATGGTTACTTGTAAATTGTGTGTATTTGGTACTGCGATGTCTATAAGTTGTGCAGATTTGTTTTCTTTGTCTATAAAAGTTATATCTGGTCTATTGTAGTGTATTGTTTTGTCGGTAAGAATGGCTCTATCAAAGTATAGTTTGTAGGAAGTGTTTTCAAGTATAGTTTCTGGCGTGTATTTATAGTATGGTGTTGCTGGTTGTTGGGTAAGGTTGTATTTTCGTGCAAGTTTTTGGTGGATGATGTTGGCAATCTGGTCATGTCTGTGCTTGTACTCAGTTTGAACTATAGATTTACAGGCTCCTGTGATGTGTTGTATAGTTTCTGATGCACTATTACATCTGCGGCAGGTATCAACTATGTTGCGGGTTTTTATAATGTATTTTTGGTAATTTCTTGTCTCTATTACTTGATCCTGTATGGCAAGCATGAACCCTTCGGTTTCTGGAAACAGTTCCCCACGGCTGAGCCATTCGTTCGACGCTTCCCTGTCGACGTGGTTTTGGCTCAGATCGTGAAGGTGTCTTCCATGTAAGGTTTTCCGGGCCCATTCATCTATCTTTGTCTGTCTGTCGGTTTGTCCTTGATTTTTTTGAATTAATCTATCTTGTAAATTTAGGGGGGTGTATTTGCAATCATTTTGAGATATGCTATTGTGTAATGTAGACGTGCTAGTTTTATTATGGAAATATGTTCTCAAACTCGTAATTTGCTTATTATGGAGGTTGGTCAAATCAATGAGTCCCCGACCTCCGACCTTTCTTGGGAGCGTCATCCTTTGCACACAAGATCTAGGGTGGTGCTTCCTGTTTCTGGTCATAGTGGTATGAATAAGGCGTTGTAGATTTTGAAGCTCATGCTTTGTCCAATATATAATACCAAATGAATAGGTCAGCACAGGGACTGCATATGTATTAACTGCCTTTACAATATTTCTAGAGCTTAGGTGCGTATTCATAACTGCGTTCAGTCTATGTCTAAATTGTTGTGTGAGATTGGTTTTGATTTCTTTGTGGTGGATTTGCTTCGACTGGTGATATCCAAGGTATTTGTAACTTTCATTTTCGTTTAGAGGATCAATGGTGTGTCCGGATTGCAGCTCATAATTATGTTTGAAAAGGTTACCCTTCTTAATTGAGTTAATTTTGCATTTGTCAATACCAAACTCCATGCAGATGTCCTGTGAGAATTTTTTCTGTAGTTTCCGCCAGTTGGCTAAGTTCTGCCTCAGTAGCTGCATAGAGTTTGATATCGTCCATGTATAACAGATGATTAAGTCGGAAACGTTTTATGTTTGTTTGTACGTCCTCTTCACTATATTGCATTTGATATCCTATTTTTAATTTGTTTAACTTATTTGATAATGGGTTCAAAGCAAGACAAAACCATAAAGGGCTAAGAGCATCGCCCTGAAATATTCCACGTCTGATCCTTATGAGCTCTGTTTCTATTGCCGTTTCCGGAGTTTTTAAAAGTAGTCGTGTCGTCCAATTTGTCATTGCATTCTTCAGAAAATAAACTATCGTTGGATGTATCTTATATATTTCTAATGTTTTTACTAACCAGGAGTGTGGAACCGAATCGAATGCTTTTTTATAATCAATGTACATGGTGTATAAGTCTTTCTTTTTGCTTTGTACTTGCCTCATCACCACAGAGTCTATGGTAAGCTGTTCTTTATATCCTTGACTTAATTTTCGGCATCCTTTTTGCTCTTCTGCTAAAATGTTATTTTTATCTATGTGGTTGTAAATAAGGTGACTGATACAGGATGTTATAATTTTGTAAATAGTTTGCAAACAAGTAATTGGTCTGTAATTTGCCGGATTGGTCGGGTCGTTGTTATTTTTTGAAAGCATATGCGTGATTCCTGTAGTGATATATTTTGGTAAAGTTTCGGGGTGCTCTATGAAATTGTTTATGTGATTAAATAAATATGGATGAATATATGTAAATCTCTTGTACCAAAAATTGTGAATATTATCTGATCCTGGAGCTTTCCAGTTGTGAAGATTTTTTATAACTGTTCGAAAAGTATCAATCGGCACTCCTTTAAATTCCATCTCCGCTGTATTAAGATTATTAGTGATTTCTTGTTCTATCCACGGTGCCTGGTCGTTGTGAGCTTGGGAAGACTGCCATATTTGAGACCAAAAGCTATGCAGTCGTTGCTGTTCGGGTGAGAGTGTTGAATTTGTATCTGTACTAGTTTGGGTTTGATTTGTTGAATATTGATTAAGATTTCTATAAAACTGTTTTTGATTATTGGAGAATTGATTGTTCTGAGTTTTGCGGAGTGTGCATGCTTTGTATCTTCTGAGTCTACTACTAGTTACTGAGAGTTTTTGTTTAAGAGTGTCAAGGTAGTGTGTAAGTTGTGTATTAGGTTCTTCATGTATTGTGTGTATTTTGTATTCTCTTATTATATTGTTTATGTGTTTTTTTATTGTGTCTGTCCTGATCCCGTTCATATATTGTGATAGTCTACCAATTTTTGTTCGCAACGCTTCGACTTTCTTTTCAAGTCTCTTCTGCCACTTCGGTATTCGCCATTTTTTATGGTTGCTAGCATTTCCTTCCCTCACATGTCCCTCATCGAAAACAATTTTCGCTCCATTCACCTTTGCAGCGGTGCAAGCGGCACAGTAAATAATAGTCTGTAAAGTATTGAAATCACTATTCGTATTTGTGTGTACTGGGAGAATTTTTGTGTTAATGTAGTGCATTATTTCAGAGAATTTTTTAGAGGACTTTTGTTTTGGAATAAATGGTCGGTCAGTAGGATCTGTATGTCTGATTTTTTCAAAAACATCTAGAAATATTTCATCTATATCTGGTTTATCTGGTGTCCCATTTTCCATAAATGTTAGGTCATTCATAGGTATGTTGTCTGTATTTGAAGAGAGGCCGTTCATATCTTGTAAGTTATTTAGTACAGTTATGGAATATGGTGTGTTATTAGGCGTGTCTTGCAACTGTAATGAACTAGGCGTGCATGAAGATTGTATTTGTATTTGGGTATCGGATAGTGAATGGTATGTGTGTGTCGGGGATTGAGAGGTGTTTGCGTGTGTTTCGGTATCTCGGTTTTGTTGTGTAGCATGTTTTCTTATTAACTCTACCTCCATAGGTGGTATTCGATTACCACGTTTGATGACCCTAATTTGATCAGACAGTCTCTGTTCACTAATAAAATATAGTTCAGGGAATATTTCTATAAATTTCCTATAAAGTAACGGACGGTAACTGGTAAGGTTGGTTTCATTGTCGGTAACAATATAATAGCATTTCAGTAGTTCTCTATTGATGGCGTCTGTCCAGCACATTCGCTGTCTTTGTTTTCCTGCTTTAGTCGACTGAGGCTTTATGCTAGTTAATATACTACTGTCAACATTTGGTAAGTTGAGCGATGTGGATGGTTGTTGTATGCGGTGTTGATCATTGTTAGTGGAGCCGCTAGTACTAATATTATTGCTCATAGAATGTAGTGTGTCAGTATTATGTAGTTTAAGTGTTTCTATGACGTCATGTTTTATTTCTGCTAGAATTTTCGGTGATAATAATCTATTATTAATAATCGATCTCCTTTGATCACCTATTCGTTGTTTGCTTACGTGTATATCTGGAAATTTTTCTCTGAATTGTAAATATAATGGTTCTAAGTATCGTTTTGTGTATTTTTCTAGTTCAGTTATTATAAGGTACGTGCGCCATATGAACCGGTTCATTTCATGAGTCCATGTCATTCACACACGCTTATTTTTACCTGTAGTGGGAGCAATCTCTGCGGCATCTGCCACTTGCTCAACATCTACAGATATTGGAGATATAGTTGATGGACGGGATAATAATGGGAATATATAAGAATGAGGCGATGAGTTGGGTGATTCGAATAGGCTATGGGTTGATGATATGGGTGATGATGGCTTTGCTTGCAAACTGCTGGAACTAGCAGTGGCGAGCACAGTTACACCCCGGTTCTGACCTCCGGGGCGTGGTCGCAGATGATATCTAGATGGCAAAGAATTGCCCCCCCCAGAATACGTGGGGCTGCCCGGGTACATTAACTCGGGGAGGGATTCTCCGGCTCTGCCGGTACCCTCCTGGGGTAAATGTTCTTTGTTCTGTGCCTTCATATCTTCTGGTTTGGGACCGTTAGTTAGGAAGAGAAGCCAGATCTATCGGCAAAAATAGTTTCTCCCTTTCGAGGTAACACTTCCCTTAAGCCCCCCCACCACGACAAGGTGGTCCCCTAGGGGGGTTATTATTATTATTATTATTTGTATCTCTGTTTGAATTCTCGGGACTACAGAGTCCCGGTCCTTTGAGAGGCGTGCATCGGGCCGTGGCCAAGATGTAGAGGCCCTTTTTAGAGAACTTTAATATGGTGTGGTATACACATGGCGGATACCATCGCTGACCGCACAATATGATACACCCGGCGATGGTCCCCGCCATGTGCAAGACTATTGGAGTGCAGATCTATGTCATGCGATGGAAACAAAGGTCATGGGCTATGGGGCTGAATGTTGGGTGGGGTTGGGTAACTGGGCTATTGAAGGAGACTAACGGACGCCTGCCATTACAACCAAGTCTCATAATTGTTTGGTGGCAGGCGGTGACTCGCCGACTCATTTCATGGGCCCCCTGAAACGGCCGCACGCACGGAGCGACAAAGGGGGCAACATTTGGTGAGTGGCTAGGGTGGAGTGGTGCCCCTGGACTTTAAACCGAAGCCAACTTGCCACTTACTGACGGGCACGTCCACACTCGAGCTGTCATAGCTCTCGCGACTCCACTCTGCCCGGCCGGCGAAGGCAAGGCAGAGGCGGGGGAACTGTTCCTCGTCAGACTTCACTCCGGCGCCGGAGATGAGGAACAGGGTCTTCCCCCGGGAGTACTTCAGGTCCGTGGGAACGCTACCTCCCAACAGCTCGCCACAAGCTGCCCTGCGGGCTTATTATTATTATTATTATCTCCATCATTATTATCATCCCATAAATTCAGAAATCGTATACTAAAGACAATGGCTGTATGGGCTTAGTTCCCCTTGCCTATCCTTCGGGATAAACTAAACAAAAAAAAAAAGCATAGGAAGTAAGCAAATATGTCATCCGTCTAACACATTATTATTTGTTTAAATATTTTATGTAAAATATTATGTTATCCACTGATTATTAACATAAAACAGAAACCTTTTGAAAATTACTTACTGAAAGTAAGATATTCCGTGAGATATTTTAAGGTTTCGGGACTTGTTTCCGCAATTTTTAAAAACACACTGCGGCATTGTAGCACGTTTTGTCTATACCGTTGTCATAGATGAACTAAACCTTGTGATCTGCGCTTGTCAGTTTTGAGCAGATTACGGACGATCCGTATATTGAGAGCTGACCCTATATCTAGTATTAATTCACCTAAGGTTCTAACGGAGAGAAAAATTTAAAAAAATACCTGAACATGTCTAAAACATTCCTTTTCTACATTCCCATACAAACAATTTGTTCGAAATTTTAAAGTCCGGGAAGGCAAAACAATTGGGTGACGTTAGTTCAAAGGCATGGGACAGGACAACGTCTGTCAGGTTCGCTAGTTACTAATAAAATAACTCATTTAAAATTAGGTACATAGTCCCTTCAATTTATTTATTTATTTTAGTAATTTTTTTACTTAGACAATGCCGCAATGACAGGATAAGTAATTGCTAGATAAACTCTTGACAAAAATAGTCAAGAGTTTAAGCAAATTGGTTGGGTAAATGCTATAATTTTCATGTTTTTTCGAAACGAGTACAAAGACTTGTTAACAGCCTCGTTGAAATAACCTAGATTTGAAACCTATTTACCTTTTTTTGTATCTCAGTTTATTTAACTACTGTTGAAAAAAATATTTAATTACTTGTGAAATCATCAAAGAATTAAGCATTATAAAAGGATTTATCCTTGTTTATACAAGTCATTTGGCGCCTAATTAACCATTAAGATCATTAAGTCAATTTGTATACATCTTTCACCCACCCATCCCAGAGACACGGTCAATTTAGTAGGTAAATTATGGAATAAACGGTACGACCGAGGCCTTATTTTATTTTTATTTTATAATATTAAGTATTAAATATCAAATTAAATAACAAAATGAGTCCCTAAGAAGCTTGTCTGTTAGATCGATACTTGCTATTAGACCTTATATTAGGTATATTTCACTTTGTAGCTAATTACAATATTTTTTTACATAAGAAAAGCATAGGAATAGCATATAAGGAACTATAGCGTAGGTACTATTAATATGTTCCAGGTATTCTATTCTCCAAAAACTAGGTAGAATTCGTACCACTCCATGTCTGCCCGTGGGTATCGTACGATGGTTTTCGAGGGTTTCCGGGAGGTAGGCAGCAGCGCCTCCCGTGTTGACAAAATAGTCCAAAATGCAAACTGCGGTCACCAACCCGCCTGCCCAGCGTGGTGACTATGGGCAAATACCCCCCGTGGCAGTCTTGTGGCGTGACCTGGGGGAGGCCTACGTCCAACAGTGGACTGCAATAAGTTGATGATTATGATGATGATTCTATTCTTATCTTTATAAATAAACTAAGCTTGTAGTTTTTCATTTCGGTCGTGGCTTCAACGAATAGTTTTTGCCTTTGTTCTCGATAGCTTCGATTTTTATTGAATACACCTTTCCAGTTTATTCCGCGCTGGTTTTACTGAATTCAATTACTAGAGTGCTGACATGTGTGCGGAATTACAAATTGGTCATTCAAAACTAAAGTTGGAAAATACTGGTTACACGAGAGTATAATAGTTGAAACGTCTATTGCATTTATTAGGTTTTTTTTACTGTTTTGTCATATCGTTTACAACTGTAAAAACCACACTAATCATGAACCGAATGAACCTGAGGCATGACACAATAAAAAACATACCGACGAATTGATAATCATTCATTTTGAAGTTGGTTAAAAAGTTATTGTATTTTTAACCGACTAATATTATATTATCGCCTTAAAATATTACAGTTTTTCTGAATATACATATCTAATTTGCCAGGCAGACCCATACGTATGTACTTGGTAAATAAAAGTGTTGTTGTAGGGCACATGTAAAATAAATTTTGCTGGTAGTTTTAGACCCGATTTTTGTTTTTTTTTAAATATTGATCTAATGTATTGTATACTGTGTGTGTGTGTGTGTGTGTGTGTGTGTTTGGAATTACCATTCCCGTGAACTGTACGAATGAGGCAAGTCCTAAGTCGATCATGCGCTCCTCTATTATTTTCACGTCCGTGGAACCAAAGTACCTTTATACAAAACTTCTAACAGAATAAACCCTAGCTTGACCTCAAAAGTGTAAGTTCCTGTGTATTTTAGAATTTCTCCACCATTTTCCGTCCTGCAGTTTTATAAGAACAAAACGTAATGCCTCCGACACCGGGGCTGAATACTGATCCTGGTAAGGTTTCTAGTTTGGCTTCAGTTTTCAGCCTTCAAGTTGTTACAGCGTGAAGTCCGGTGGATTTTTATAGAGTTGAACGAATATTGTTTGGAATGATGTTAAAATTATGAGTAGGTACTTACCTACTAGCGGTAATGTTAGGGGATTTTGAGTTGTTATGTGGTTGCGGTCGCCCGCAGATGTTAAACTTTTATTATTAAAAATTACGCTACGTAACTTCCATTGCAAAATACAGGCTTGAAAGAATATTTTTTGTCGGTTCGATGTACTAAAGCCCGGACATAGCGTACCTACATCATTCAGACTATTCGATACAAAATATTACCTCGGAATAAACTTATTACGTGTTCTAGCCACTTCTATGTTGATGATTATAGTAGTGATTTCGGGTGTGTAGATAAGTAACCTACCTATCGTATCGCGCGTAACGCATAGGAGCTATATTGACCTTATCATTCAGCCACAAATTAACGTTATAGATTAATAAGAGGCAATGTATGCTCAATAAACATTAATTTCTTGCATCACTGCAACGGCTCAAGAACCAAACGTCAACCAACCGGCTTCGTTTCAGCTCAAATTATGCTAAGAATACAATTTTGTGTACAGAGCCGAAGCCGTAATTAATCTGGAACGCAAACGGTCTGTTAGAAAAATCAAAGTCGAGAATTGGCCCCCTGGACCTCTTTAAGTTTAAAAAGCAGGTAATAAGCCCAATGTTAGAGATTGAATTGTATCAGGCGTCACTATTCGCAAGTTCAAATCTCTATTGAGGGATCGCCCGCCACCGGGCGGGTATATATATATATATATATATATATCGTGATCATGAGTAGGCAGATCCGAGGGTCAGCGGAGGGTATAGGGCCCGGTGGCGGGCGATCCCTCAATAGACCAATGTTAAGAGTCTTCAAACTTAATTTCGCCTCTCTACCAGTAAATTTTAAGCAAATAATTCCAACGCGAGAATTCGAGAGTTTACAAAATTTCTACTTCATAGACCCTTAGGTGTTTCTCGTGTTTTTCAATTCAATTATAACTCGACTTCTCTAGTTCTGCGGAACTCAGGACGAGGCTCGCACAATAGCCGTCGCTATAACTACAAACTGTGCTTTCATACCTTGAAACAGAGTGGAAATTCAATTTCGAACTTTATTATCTTTGCGGCATGAAAGCTGTTTTGCGTCTGACCTGAAACTGCCCGAACTGTATTCTCTTTTAATTAACAATATTTGTTGCGTGTTGAAGTACTGTTGATTTTTATTAGCTGTATACATCACTTCTTATAAAACAAAGTTGCTTGCCACTGTCTGTCCGTCCCTATGTATGCTTAGATCTTACAAACAAGGGAACGAATTTTGATGCGTTTTTTTAAATAGATAGAGTCACTCACGAGGAAGGTTTATATATATAGTATCAGCACTACACCCGTGCGAAGCCGGGGCGGATCGCTAGTTAGTTATAAGAGCACAAATAGGTCCTAGGAAATAAATAAATACAATAAAGCTAAACATTGTCTAATTTTCTCAGATATTCCGTGCACTTTGCTAAATGTCATTTTTAAGCTGAGTAGGTATATAAGTTATACGGTTATGTTATAACACCGTGTATAGTTTATAAGTATAGGCAAAGCGTTGTTTTTTATTAGGTAGGTACTAGGGTCCATACAGTGTAAGACAACTACTTACAATTCTGTAAGCTGTAGTTTTAATCTCTTATAATTCTGTAATGTAACTGATAAGATGTTTTATTTGTTTGCAGCACAATCGTGTATGGACGTAAAACAGACCCTGTTCAACGGAAATTGCTACCTTTTCTCCGGATACCCAAAAGCATCTTGGCTCACTGCTAAACAGGTATGTTTACCGCGAAAACTTTAGAATTCCCGTTTTTCCCGTTTGGGAATTTTAAGAAATCCTTTCTATCGAATGTTCTCTAAGATTATATAAGTGTTTGGCGTGTGACGCGTTGATCCGTCAGTCAGTCATTCAGGATGTAAGTATAGCTTATTTCTTTTGTGCATCTACAGAATGATTTTTGGTCGTCAACGTTCCCGAAAACTACGGAATCTCCTCATCATCACGATCATTTTTCTCCATGGAAGCATACGTGGGAAGTGTCTAGTTTCCAAAATATTAGCGTTCAAAGTTGAGTAAATAGACTGCGTTTTTCTGCATAAATACACATTGACGCGTGTAGCAAGATTTTTTCACGAGAAATAATTAATATGTGTCTATGAAAAAACTAGCTTAAACACTGGACACTATAAATTTCGCCCGATCAAGTAATTTTCTTTTTTTTCTTTTTTAAATTTACTTCGTTTCCCAGCATTTTTTTTGGCATAAACTTACTTTATTTAATGTATAGAGTAGGTACCCTTCGTTAATGGTGGCAACGAAAAAAATCCTGTATACCTATACAGTTTTTACCTACCTAGGTATCAGTGGCGGATTTACAAATTTTCAAGGTATAGGCTGAATAGTTTTTGCCGCCCTTGCCTCAATCCAGTTCGTAGCCTCCAACCAGTAGTAAGCCTGGCATGTATGGGTTGTTAGTGGGAAGAGGGGCATATTTTTTACAATTGCGCTCTTTTCACTCATAAGAAGTGTGGGCAAAGGGCGCAGAGGCGCGAGGCCGATCACTGCTTGAGGGGCGGCGAACTAGCTGTTTTACTCTAGAATATGGAAGTTTGCTACTCTCGGAATGTGCAATGACAAGTGAGAGAGAAAAGTCATCGACAAAATTTGTTGCAGACTTCTATCTGTAAGACATCAGAAAACCGTCATAGAAAAATATTTTTGATTTCTGAGGTAAATAAAAAAAAAAAAAAAAACGTTCCCCAAATTTGCCGCCCCCAAAATCTGCCGCCCTAGGCTCGAGCCTACTCAGCCTGCTGGTAAATCCGTCACTGCTAGGTATACTATTACGAGTATCAACTTGACCGATATTGTATTATTACCGTATCCAGTGAATAAAGCTATAATTCTGCTTCCTCTGGAATGTTCAATGGACTGAAAACAAGGAGCGATAGTAGTGGTCTTCGGTTTTTATTTAGAAACCTATAAAGAATAAATAATGACTTGCTTGAAACGATCGGTGTTCTGAGTCTCATTGTACACTTGACTTTGCGTCCTTGGCATAGATACTGTTTTGCAAAGGATGTAGAATTATATTATGTAGGTATAAGATAAGTAGAAGGGATTAAAGGTCCATTCTAGAGCAAAGAATATACTACTCTCTAACGAGAGTTCTAGAGACACTGCGCGGGAAAAGGTTTTCAGCAGTACTCACACAACAGTTGAGGCTCGCGCACGTCACACGCACACATGTACGAGTATGTGTGCACAGTGGACTTCTAAGTCGCCAACTAAAATGCAATTTCGGAGTATGATACCAAATATATATAAATTATTATATCAAATGTTTATTATATTTATTATATTACTATTTATTATAATAAATAAATCTACACACTCCACAAAACAACACACCACAAAACACCTAGTCCCACGTTAAGAGTGTAGTAATATGTGCTGTGTTAGGTATATTTACTGAGGTTTTCATACTCATCTCGCACGAAATTCGCTCGGGTGAGGGATCTCCTTTGTGATTCTGCAGTTCCAAATCATTTTTTTTTTTTTGTAATGGCCTCATGACATGTTTCGGGCACAATAATTCCGCCAATGTCACGTAGAGTTCCAAATCATGGGAGTGTCTAATTAAATTACCAATGTAGGTACATATTAAGGTATTTAGGTTCGTTTGTAATGGAACGCCGCATCTTGCTTAACATCAGGCACGATGGCGGTCAAATGTTTGCCTATCTAGTTGTAAAAAAAAATATATACACTTTTATAGTACCTAGTAGGTACTACATACTGATGATGATCTCTACGGAGATTGGCCAGGTACGCAGGATATGTTATAGTGCACAAGTGTGTGCGCAAACACAGAACTACCTACTACACAAGAAAAAAGAAAGAGACTTACTCTAATGTGTTGTAAAGTATGTGAATACGAACTCTAAGCCAATGTAATGTAGGTATCTTAAAAATTAACAAAAAAATTTTTCTTTTCTTTTACAAAGTGTCCCAAGATACCTGTATAGTGTAAAAAATTCTACAAGAAACTGTTGAAAGGATTCGTCTCTAGGCACTGCTTCTTAAGGAACGTCCTCTAGAGATATTTGTATGTTGCTAACGGGAAACTTTTGAAATAACTTTGCTGGAGGAAAAAAATTGTGTTATTCTAACAATGCTTAACTCTTGCTTGCTTGCTTGCATGGTTGAACTCTTATTGCGCCTTATGACTTTTCTTGAAAATTAGGTACATACATTATACAGGCTGATTTTTGGTCGTCAACGTTCCCGAAAACTACGGAATCCCCTCATCATCACGATAATTTTTCTCCATGGAAGCATACCTGGGAAGTGTCTGGTTCCCAAGATATTAGGGTCCAAAGTTGAGTAAATAGACTGCGTTTTTTTGCATAAATGCACAATGACGCGTGAAGCAAGATTTTTTCACGAGAAATAATTAATATATGTCTATGAAAAAACTAGCATAAACACTGGACACTACAAATTTCGCCAGATCAAGTAATTTTAAAAAATCCAAAAAATTTACATCGTTTATGCATTTTTAATTTGGCATAAACTTACTTTATTTGATGTATAGAGTACGTGCCCTTCGTTAAGGGTGGCAACGAAAAAACATCCTTTATACATAGATGAGTTCCCCAAACTGCAGGTTCATAAAGGGATCCCACATCCAAGTTAAGAATAATGGGTCAGATATAAATGATTAGTGATATATTACTAGCTAAAATTAGGTTCAAGTAAATGGTCCAAAGTCGACAAGATGATAGATTTCTCCTTCTTACATTTTTTAAATATATTTTTAGTACACTGTGACATGTGACGGTATGAATCAGGGTTATGTTTTTCGATTGTATGTATGTACCAGCAATAATAATAATAATATAATAGTTTATTTTCCAATCCATTTGTTAGTAAGTACATAAAAACACCAGATTTTAATCTATGTTGGTAAGACACAATTTAAAATCGTTATTTTCAACATGCTCTTACCCGAACAACATTACTTTTCCAAACATGTACTTTCGCAATATTATTCAGATACGAACATGATGGCATTATATTTGTCCCCTAGATGTGCGAAGGTCTCAACATGCGGCTAACATCAGTCCATTCAGCGGAAGAGGAACGCTTCGTCATCTCCGGCGTGCGCCAGAGCAGCGACTACAGCGCTGGTACCGTCTACTGGCTCGGCGCTACAGTTTCCAAAGACAGTGGAAGCAATTTCAGCTGGATTGATGGAAGCGCTTTAAGCTACCAGGGCTGGCCGCCGTATAATGACAGTGAGGAGCTTGGAGAAGCATGTTTAGGTGTACAGGTATCTATTGAGTTTTTATAGTCGTCTTTAAGCTGTTAGTTTCTGGGGAGGTCCCATGACATAATTATTTCTATTGTCGAAGCGTGACGACGTATATCTGTAAACAGCAATCTAGAAATCTCGCTTCCATAATGGAAACAAGTTTTAAGAGTTCATATGTAACCATCCTGAAGGGTATCTAAAGATTTTTGTTTCTCGCAACTTACCTCAATTTCGAATCATGTGACTATATAAATATAGAGTTAATAGCAATATTCATTCGTTTATGAGTGCAACCAATAACTAGATTGCTGACCTACAATCAGTTATATATACCTATGATAATCTCCGACCGTATTTCGGCCAAGGCGACCAATTTCTACGGAGATTGGCCAAGTACGCAGATGATATTATAGTGCACAAGTGTGTGCGCAATCACAGATGCACTCTCTATTCAGTCACTCTCATAGTCCGATGGGACGGAAAGCCGACACGACCGGAGAGAGATCAGGCGCAGGACCAACGGTTTTACGTAGTTTCCGAGGCACGAGCTAAGCGACAATTTTACAACATTAAAATCTGTACATGAAATAAATTCATTGGTACTGGCCCGTGACTGGGATCGAACTTACGCCTCCCGCTTAAAGGGGTGCACTGGGCTATCACCACTTATATATACTTATACATACCTATAAAATCTTCAATCATTGACAACATGCTTAAGTCTGTCTGCCCAGTATGACTGCCTCTTTCAGTGGAAATCATCACCGGTTCCATCACAACCAAGTGGCTTATACTGGACCATGCACAAGTGCTCTGTGACAGGCGGATATGTCTGCAAACGGAGACTGCATCCTGCACCAGAAGTCAGGAACAGGACTATACAGGCTACTGAAGGTGAGGTTGTCTCTATGTCTTGAGTTTTGGGGCAGCTGCTATATGTATAGTTCTTCTGGTACGGTGTTACCTGCCGAAATCTCATGAGAAATGATCTAACCAACCACTATATGAGAAGAACAAGAGAGATGGTATGAGAGTAAAGGGCATTTTTTAATTAGGAGCCAGGCATATGATGCACTACACATACATAGATACACATTTACTTTGGCGCTTCTTATACCAAACACCTGACCTCTTCCGTTTTGAAAGATTTTTCTGGTCAGCCTATGAGTAAGTGAGCCTCTATTTAATGCTAATGGTCTTACAGGTGCATTAACCAGTCCACACCACCCTCTTTTATACGACAACGACGTCGACTACTGGGTGCAAATAGAAGGTCCTTCCCTAACAAGACTGGTGTTTGTCTTCAGCATTATAGATATGGAGTACCAAGCTGATTGTCTTTATGATTTTGTTGAGGTATGTAACTTTTTTAACAAACTAAATGTATTCTTTCACTCAAAAAATCAATTAAAAAAAGAAACACCGGCAAACTGTTTGACGGAAGGATACACTTCGTTTAGAAAATTGCTGCGCTATGTGAATTCATTAGTCTATATTTCGGGATCTATCTATCTAAATTAGATGAAATAATTATTTAATATTTCAGATCAGAGATCCGATTGGTACAAAAATAGCAAGATACTGTGGATCTACTGGAGAAACACGATGGGTATCTGGAAGCCACAAAGCAGTATTGCATTTTCATTCCGATTACAAGTAAGTCAGCATTCTAAATTGTCAATGGCGTGTTAGTTCATGAGAGAACTACATAAGGAGCAGCTTTTATGTAGGCTTTGATGGAAAATTACAATAGAAATCCATCCCTTTATCTACTCTAAACGCAAACTTACCACGTCTTCTATTCCAGTACTCAAGGATCGGGGTTTGCTTTAACTTGGCGAGCTGTGGAACTGTCCGGATGTCCATCACAGACCTTCACTGCCGTAGAAGGAGAGGTCAAAAGCCCCAACTACCCACATTTTTTATTACCTGACCTAGACTGCACAATTGACATTTTGGCACCTGCAGGTAAAGTATTCTGTCAGGCATAGGAATATATTGTCTAGAAGCTGTATTTGTTAATCTACACATAAGTTAATTCTAGACTCTGGCACTAATAGTCCAGTATACCAACCAACTTATTTGCTTATTCGATCGAGTTCTCAAATTTATCCACATCTTCTATAGAATATCGTATTGGTCTTGTCTTAGCTATTCCATTCTACTCTTTCAGGCAAGCGCGTATTTCTAAACATCAGCTACTTCGACTTCGGTTACGGTGTATTTGATAAAAGCGTGCCCATAAACGTGACGGAAGAGTATCCCGAAGACTCATTCCTGGAGGTGCAGACAGAAGCCGCAGGGGTTCCCGTCAGGCCTTTCATGAGTGCCACCAGCTTAACTGACGGTCTTTTGGTGTCGCAAGCTGAGCTGCTGCGGTTGAGAGTCAGAACTGGTGAAAATGCCACTGGCGTGGGGTTTTATGCGCAGTTTAAATCCGGTGAGTCTCTTTGGAATAAAAAAGGTTACTGTAAGAGATGGAACGAGTTGGCTCGAGTTGTGAGCAGACGACACGTATGCAATGTAAAATAGGTACAGGCGTCAAGTTGTGAAAACTAGCAACTCACAGATGAAAAATCTAAAGAACGATTTGTAATTGAACTCACAGTACCATGGTATGGACCTACTGATGTTTCAGGATTACGGGATCAGCCCCTCGAAATTAAAGCCTCTTCAAGTAAGACCATTATGGCTTACGATGTTTTAAGGCTTTTCTATTGTTCTCCATGTACCTTCTTCATCAATAGGTAGGGACTATCTGCGTAGTATGGTGCGTAGGGAAGCAATCCCGCGGGATTATGAGTATGACCATGCCGAAATCACGCGTAATTTCCCTAATTCTGATATATTCTGAGAAGACAGAGCCTGGCGCTGTGTGTGCCCCGAACCAACTCCAGGTACTGACAAAACAGTTTTTTTTTGTTCCAGCAGTGCAGCAATCACTAGATTCACTAGT
Organism: Carposina sasakii; assembly: GCA_014607495.2. Taxonomy (NCBI): domain Eukaryota; kingdom Metazoa; phylum Arthropoda; class Insecta; order Lepidoptera; family Carposinidae; genus Carposina; species Carposina sasakii. The sequence goes on along the minus strand of CP053155.1, from coordinate 2,106,164 downwards.
GATTGCTTTTTCAAAAGCTAACAATCCTATAAGGCGCCCCTCTTTATTGTTTTATGTATGTACTGTAATTGTGTAAATTTTTTTTATTGTTTATTTCCTTTTAGCAATTTTTTTTTCTCTTTTATTTTTTAATGTATCTTGTCTATTAGTGGAGACAGCTTAATGGCATTGTACTGTCTATTGTACTTAAGTAGTCTGTATGTCTACCTAAAATATAAATAAATAAATATTGCATATCCTGCGCACTATGCTACAACGATAGTGTAAACAGGAGCATTCTTCCCCTCTCTAGCAACATAACACATTTCCAGTAACCTTCGCCAACTTGACCCACACGGTGGAGCTGCGCGACGTGCGTTCGGGTCGCGTGTCGGCGCCGAACTGGCCCGCGCCGCCGCCGCAGCGCGCGCGCCTCGCCACCCGCCTGCTCGCGCCGCCGGGGCACGCGCTGCTGCTGGCGGTGCGTGGCGTGGTGCTGGCGGGGCGGGGGGCGGAGCCGTGCGGGGAGGTGGGCGGGTGGATTGAGGTGAGGGGTTTGAGGGTGGACTAAGAAGGCCAAGGGATCAGCAGTACGGGCCAAGGGTGAGTAGATTAAGGTAAGAGGATTGAGAGCTGACTGAATCGGTGAAGCAAGCGAGACTGATAGGCCAGGAGACTGCACCGTGCGGGTTAGGGAGGGGCGGGTGGCTTAAGGTGAAGAACTTGAGAGTGGACTGAAGTAGCTGTCCGCCCAGGGAGACCAGCTGTACAGGTGGATTGAGGTGAGGGGGATTGAGAGCGACCTGAAGCGGTGAGGCAAGCAAAGCTGGCCGCCCAGGGGGACCAGTCAGGCGGGAAAGTGAGCGGGTGGATTGAGGTGAGGGAGATTGAGAGTGGACTGAAGCGGTAAGGAGAAAGCGTGCAGGGGAAGGTTCTAAATAACGCACAGCCTAAACCGCTGATCTTAGAGACCTGTTCAAAAGCACATAAACATATACTTATTATATTATATTCTTTATTCTGAATCTTAGAGAGTTTTTTCTTTATATGGCATCTGATGAAAAAGACTTTACTTCTATGCTACTCTGGGAGTGAAAAAAAAACGTATAATACAGCTGCTTCTCTTCCCGGGCATACTGTACAAGTCAGTAGAGGGACAAGAGGGTCTTGGTATTTTGTAGGTGATGGGCTGACCTGTCACTACTAACCAAACTTGTACATCTCAACTATACCCTCAAAATTGGTCAGAAGTGGCACTATGTGGTTCTATCGTCCCTTGGAGCTCTGTCTACGCCGTAAGGGATAAAGGCGTGATTATATGTATGTATATGTATGTATGATGAAAAATAATTTCGTGACATTACCACAGGGTGCGAAAAATAGGAATTATGTAGTTAACGCAGACGAAGTCGTCACTCATGGGCATCATCTAGTGTAAAATAACTGTCAACAACTTCTAACACCTACCAATATATTTCTCCAACACATCTGCTTAGGTGAAAGACAGCTACAGTGAGCACAACAGCACACGATGGGCGCTGTGCCCCGCTGCCCCGGCTGCCCCGGACGCCGTGACTGCCCCGGCCGCGCCACTTCTTCTGCGGTCATATCTACACGCACTCACTGTCACGTTGCATGCACCGAACGACGCGATGGCTGTTGATATTCAGCTTGCTGTACATAAAGGTAGGAACTTGAGCTATCTTAACCTTACGTAGGCAACTTCTTCTTCTTATTCAGCCTATTGCAGTCTACTGCTGGACGTAGGCCTCCCCCAGGGCACGACACAAGGCTACTGCCACAGGGGAGTTTTGCCCATAGTCACCACGCTGGGCAGACGGGTTGGTGACCGCAGTGTGATTTTCGGACTATGTTGTCAGTACGAAAGGTGCTGCTGCCACCTCCCGGCAACCCTTAATCGCCTCGTACGATACCCACGGGCAGGCAGGGGTGGTACAAACTCTACTCTGCGGGCACCAACCCGCCGACTAAGGGCAAAAATCCCTCTGTGACAGTAGCCTTACGGCGTGCCCTAGGGGAGGTTTACGTCCAACAGTGAACTGATACTATAGGCTGATGGGTATGTATGTGTATTATATACCTAGCGAAGGGTGGGAAGACCAGGCGGTGAAGTACCTGCTGAATGCAGGCCGCTTCTAACCTGTCACAGTGGCATATGTTCAGCACTTCTCATGGGAGGCATGAGTGTTAACCTAGCAGTGGGTACTTAACTCATAGGTTCCATGACTCGGATTCAATATCAAGCTTCGAAAAATGATAATGAGTAGGAATAACATGGTGACTCCTGATGATCGTGGTTCAACACTATTCAGATACACTAAAGCTAATTGTTTTTCGCGCGACTCAGTCACTTGACTGGAGTAGGCTAGCTAATTTTTACTCCTAAACTTTCCTTGGAAAACGACTAATTTATTTATAGTACCTATACTTACTAAAACTTAAGCCAAAACTTAAAAAGTTACCTGTAGATGTAGTCTTCTCCAAACCTTACTTTCAGATCCGGAATACCATAACAAGCTACTTCTACTGCCAGAGGAAACGAGCCTGGAAGACTGCTACCCTAACCCTTGCTTGAATGGAGGGCGGTGTGCGACTGATGATACGAGAAACTATTGTCAATGTTCAGGATATTACACTGGTAAGATAGCATGCGCTTACTATAGCTCAATAGCTCAAATTGTCACTTAGCTAAAGATTGGCGTCAGGAAGGCAGATGAGATTCGAATGAAACCATACTGCACCGAGGCCGACCATTTATTTATTTATTTGACATATTTACAGGACATATTAACTGTAACATTACTTATCTGCGAGTAGGTACATCCAAATAACAAATATGCATCATCATTCAAACTAAATTAACTCAAATAAAACTAAATTAAACTAAATAAGATTAAATAAAATTAAACCAAATCAAATTAAATTAAGTTAAATTAAGGACAATCAAAAATTTTACAGCAACACATCCCTCCAAGACCTAGCCGCGTCATAAACGGGATATGGGCAGGAAGCTGATGATGAAACATAGTAACTAGAGTCCGTTTTATAGAATGACTCTTATGGCGGATGTCAGAACTAACATTTTTTAAATGAAGTGACACAGATAATGTGGTTATGCACATAATAACTGTGTCTTCATCCAAATTAATTATTGAGTGAAACGCATTCTAGTAACTACCGGCCGTAAAATTGAGCTTAACGAGTATTACTAACGGCCAATTTCACTACGAGAGATCAAAAAGAGTCTTGGATTATTTTATTCCTAATTTTAAATTTTGTATGAAAACAATTGAAAATTTAATCTGGGATATGCAAAAATCTCTCAAGATCAGTTATAGTAATTTGCAGTTACTATTTTATCTGTCGCAAATTTTGAAATCTTTTCACTGAAGACAATGGCTGTATAGACATAGTTTCCCTCGTCTTTGTTCTTCGGGTTAGAGATTTACGAATTAACTACATGAGTCTTGAGACGTGCTCTGGGGGAGGAGTCCAGTAGTGGACTACAATAGGCTGATATATTTATGTATATACTTTTGAGACGACAAGATATGGAAATGCGCAGGAGCGTTCTGCCTGCTGACGGCGTGCGAGCGCTCGCCGTGCGTGTTCGGCAACTGCTCGCTGTCGGAGGGCGCGGAGGCGTACTCGTGCGCGTGCGCGCGTGGCTTCCGCGGCCGGCGCTGCCAGGAGCGCGTGCGCGCGTGCGCCAGCCGGCCCTGCAACACCGCGGCGCCTGCGTCGAGCGCGACGCGGCGCCAGTGCAACCCGTCGTGGAGGGGGAAGAGGTAATAGACATACTCTTAACAAGAACAACGTGACATCTCGACGCGTAGGGTTTCAATTCGACATGCCTGGTTTTTTTGACGTGAAACGTCTTTAAAATCGCGCCGACACATACGGGTACCGTTTAAAAACTGGACCGTAACGGGTCTATATCATCGTACCTTAATAATTAAAAAACTATTGGTCTTAGAAACAAAAATGTGGTGTAAATATTTCACTTAATAGTCAGCTCGCTGTTATACATTGAGTTCGTGTCGGGGTAAGCGGGGGGGCGGGGGAGGGAACTGCGATAACTGTGCGAAACCGGCGCTCACGCTTGTTTCTATTCAGTGTAACTCGTGACTCCGACTTTATAGCGTGGTGATTCTTTCGTGTGTTTGTCAAGTTTATTTGAACCGATTGATTTATACAAAATAAGTGTAATTTGGACAGTATTTATATCTATACTAATATTATAAAGCTGAAGAGTTTGTTTGTTTGTTTGTTTGAACGCGCTAATCTCAGGAACTACTGGTCTGATTTGAAAAATTCTTTCAGTGTTAGATAGCCCATTTACCAAGGAAGGCTACAGTCTATACAACAACCTGCCCGGCTTCGCACGGGTACAACGCCCCCTCACGCGGACGAAGTCGTGGGCGGCTGCTATTTAAAATAACCAGAAAGTGACAATAAATATATAAACATTGCTATGTATTTTACTACGTACCTGTTCTTTTTTTATTAAAATACTTGTCCATCTTGTTTTCATTTCAATCTTTTACTTTAAAAGCGATTCGCTAACATAGACGTTTCACGTTAAAACCAACGGCCGTGTGCCCCGACACAGCCCCACCCGCTTTTTTCAAAAGCTTTGTATTCACGAAGATGTTTCCAAAGATTCATTTCTAGGGTTCGACAGTACCCACGCTGACACTAACCAATTTGTTTTACAGATGTGAAGTGCCAAACCCGAACCCAACGATAGTAGGTCTTGGAACTCGTATGATGCAGGAGCCATTCTGGTTAGGTCTTTTCGCGGTCTTCTCCGTCCTCGGCTTCATCGGCCTAGTGTGGTGCGCCAAGCGACACTTCCCGGAGAAGATCGAGAAGCTTCTCGCCGAAGAAGCCGACAGATGCGCCAAACGTAAGTTCCTCAAAGAATTCATTTTCATTAGAGATAAATTAATTAATTGATACCCAAAGGGCTTCCTCTGCCATTTTCCCAAGCACTCTAAAAGTATAGCTTCCCACAATTTTTAAACACAGATTTAAGACTAACTTTATTTTGAGAAAGATTTCGTACTCACCGTAACTATAAAGCTTTGTAATTTTTAAAACTGTTTCCGCTATATTGTTATGTTTTCTCGATAAACGCACTGTCTCTGGGATGGTAAGGACACGTTATGCGTAATTTTTTCTTCTATGTCTCTATGTTTGATCACTTGCGAGTCCAGAAACGTTTAGAATATATTCTAGAAACCTCGTCTTACTCATTCTAGATGAGTTCCTTCAACTCTAGTGCAAGCTCTCGCATGCTATGAATGTTTTTGTCTTTAGAGGCAACTCGAGTTTCTGGGGACGTGAGTACACGATGCTTTTATGTTGGTATAATTAAGTTTATTGTGCCGTTTGTATGATAAAACATATCGGAGCCGTCACGTGATGGAAACGATCAGGAGGTCTCCAAATAATGCACCAAGTTGGAGTAATCGTGTGCAAATGTAGCAAGGATTGTCAGATATTGTCCCGACATAACACCCTCCTGAGACATCCATCCAAACGAGCACCACTAACAAGCAAACCCGACTTCCGACATGTCCCGGCAAAAAATCTGGCAATCCCTTTAATGTGGGGCTAGCGGCGCGCGCGACGCGGCGACAGCGCTACGCCGCGGTGCCGCAGGCGGAGCGCTAGCGGCGGCCGGAGTCCAACCGAGCCTTTGTCCACAGCGCCGGTGCGCAACGGTGAGGGCTCCCACCGCACGCTGCTCACGCGGCTGGCGGCCGGGATTCGCAAGCCGTCGGTCTCTGGGCTCGCGACGCACCCAAGAGCCGCGCGCACCTTTAGCTTGGACGATCTTTTAAAGCCGCCGCCAGGACGTAAGGAGTGGAGCGGAGCGGAGCCGCGCTCTCCGCAATGACCGTTCTCATGCCCACCACACTGCATCAAGACCCCCTACATCCTTTCCTAAACCCCGATCAAGTATTTAGACTTACATACTAATATCATTCAGGTATTTAGTGCCATTTCAAGCAGGCGTCATTGCGGAGCGCGCGGTGCACTGGCTCGCGATTGCAACGGCTGAATGATTATTGTGGAATGCTCTGGACTGCATCTTCTTCAACTCTATCGATGTGTGCACTCTTGACTACGCACAACACCTAGACGCTCCTTCCTACCCTAGCACCTTTTTGGATCGTCCAACTATTCTATCTTCCAGTTTCTATACTACTTCGCATTTTTTTATTGTGCTTAAGTATGACGCAATAACGATATATCGCTATTTTTACAATATAATTTACTGTTATGAATTTCATTTACTTAGTAACGTTATGAACGTGATATAATTAGCATATAATTAGTTCGCCTGATATTTTGCGTCATATTTAAGCCCATTAGTTGTACCTATATAATACTAATACGATACGCCTGCCTTGATGTTCTTTACAGTATAAAGACTGGAATTGTAAATATAATATAGTAGCTTTAGTGTAGCATGTTGTGATGTATTGTTTTGCATGTATAGTAGAGTTCTGGCTTTCATAGTAGTATGAAATAATGTTACAATAAAAAATGTTATGAGTTGCAACTGTTACGTCGATAAATACCTGTTACAAGTACCAACTATTGCTTATAATAAAAGTAATATCATCAGACAACTTACTATAAAAACATTTGAATTTGAAAAAAAACTTATACAAAATGTACTACTAAATAACCCGCCCTTAGCACTACCCTAAACAATTGGCTTCTTTTAGTTGCACCAAGATCAAAGGCATGACGTTGATCTTCATGTCGATTAAATGTTGTTCAAATTACTTTTTCCAATCTATTGTATGAAATTAGTTAATGTTGTCCTAGACCACACTAGATCACCAACTAAAATTACCAAGAAATGTGACTGATTTCCATTTCTATATAGGCACACCATCGCCTCGCAAAAAACGCAACAATTCCACACCAACAAAGAAAAATGCTGCCGAAAAGAAGCAGATATTGCAACAGCTGATAAGTCCCGCTTCTGCCAACGAACATTCCAAGAAAATAACCATGGGAGAACTAATACAAATGTCAGAGAAAAGAACTCTAAGTACAGTGGAAAGTGCTCCCGCTTTTGTTAACTATGGTGTCGACAATAAAGAAACCTCTTTTGCCAGTGAAGGGTCTTCGCCGTCGACATCTCCATCCATGAGACACATATCAGATCCTAAATTAGAGAAGAAAGTTACCTTTGCCAGACTTCTAAACAAAGTTTCAGCGGAAATGAGTTCTAGTTCTGATGTTGACATGGTGAATACGATCACTATTCCCATGGCTTTATTATCCGATAGAGGATTGAAAGCTAAAGCATCAAGCACTCCACCTTCTCCGGGCGTGGAAATACGATCACCTCACAGTACGTCTAGTAACCAAGGCAGTGATTCCATGTCCAGTCTTGATTTTACTTTAGCCAACGCTTCTTTAAGGAAATACCAAAGGTACGTCTTCTCTAATGTCTGTAATATTACTATTAGAGTATTTAGATCATGTCGCTATTGTAGTTTTTATTTTTCAGGCAGCCAAAAATCTCCAGTGCCGATTCAATTTTAGCGATGTTTCGGAATTTTTCATCATCCTCTGCTGCAATAGTATCAAGGGCATCGTCTGGTGGTATATCAGCTTCAAGTACTCCAACAGCGTCATCTCCTCAAGATGATACCGGGGATGCTGACGATTTATCAATTGCATCATCGCATATACCCTCACTTGCACCTGATTCACCAATCACAAGGCCTCATAATACTATAGAAATACAGGTAAAATATTTGTACTTTTGTTTATGATAATTTCATAAGTTTTCCATTTTAATCATTGGTTTATTTTTATTTCAGGTTGTTGATCCGTTAAGTGGACACAAATCGTCTTCAATAGGAAGTAACCTTCTCCATCCTCCATGTATACTTTTAGAAGTCCCAAGTAGTATTAATAAATGCCTTTCTCCAATCCGTGAGCTCCCCACTCCATTGCCAACACCACTACCAACTCCTTTACCGTCTCCTAGAATGCCTCGTGCGATGATGGAGCCAGATACGAAAAGTGAATCCACATTAACTTGTATCTCACCGAGTGAAGATGAGCTGGATGAAATTAAGTATGACAAACCTGAGAGGCCTACTTCTAGTTTGAGATTAAAGGTAAGTAGTAATAATAATAAAAAATAGATTTATTTGCACCAAAGAATTAGGTTACGCTTTTACACATTACAGTTCCAATCATAGAAATGTATACAAGCGGAGAGGAGATATCAAATCCCTGGTTCCAATATATAGGACAGGGCAAAGGTACTTATATAAATTACAGCCAACTTCGACATATACCTATAGTTTTCACATATATTGAAAATCTTTGCGATTGGCAATTTATGTTTACAAGTTATGTTTTCCACAGCTTCGTCCATCGATTGGCAGTATGGATACTTCAACTCCGTCCACCCAAATCACGGACTCGCCAAGTCCAAGCTTCACACATAGTCAAGATTCTGAAAGAGAAATGTCGTCGCCATCTCCAAATCCTCCTGCCCTCAAAGTACCAATATTAACTATAGAAAGAGCATCACCTGGATCCCCGCCACCCAGAAGAACCCCACCACATTTAGAATTCCAACCACCACCATTAATCACTGTAACTTACAATGCCAGTGAAGAATCTGACGAACCTATGTCTCCAAGACCACCACCGCCAAGTGGAAATATGTGCTATTTGAGTCCATTTTCTATGTCTGTTCGTGGTGAAAGGGCTCCATCAGAATCGAACCTGTCATCATCTGGTTATAGTTCAATGGCCAGTCCTGGACCATCGCGATGCGGTTCCAGCAATCCTTTATGTCCTTCCGAAATGGAAGACCCAGGCTCCGGCGGTGGACCATCCAGCTTTTTGAGAAGAAGACCACTAATGAAAACTAATTCTAGCCCGGCAACTTCCAATGATGACAATACTGAGAGAAGACGTGGCAGATCAGATTCTGAGACTCTTTCAGATGACCCATTGCTAGAATCTAACGATGAAGGAATAGGTACAGATGAGAGGGTAGACGATATACCTGGAAGTGCGAAAGAGCTGGAAACAATGGTAGCTATCAAAGAATGTTTAGATATACCGTTGACAACGCTCTGTTCTCCAAGCGGTGTAACCAAATGCTCAATAGTAAAGTGTGTTAGTATAGAAAAGGGGTTAGAGAAGGGATTAGATGAAAAAACTAGTTTGAGACCACCCATATTATTCACTGAGTGTAGTCGCCCTCTAAGTCCAGTAAGTTCTAGAAGTGAAAGTCCTTTGAGTGACAAAACTGGTATGGGAAGATTTTCTCCGCTATTTTACGGGAAACAGTTACCATTCACCGATTCTGATGGACTTTATGATTTCCCAAGCTCCGAGTGCGTGAAAGGTGGGAATTCCAAAACGAACGTTGCTACTCAAAAGAAAACTGGTCGCAAGAAAGATAGGAAGACAACAAGAACGGCATCTCATGAAGTGGCTGGAACTGCGAAATCAACTCTACCCCACATGCCTCACTCCATGCACAACTTGTTAGAGGTAAAATAGAAAATGTTTAAATAAAATAGGGCAAGAGGCTAGGTAATAGCTAAATAATAACCTTAATAAGAATCTTCAAACTTCATCCCGAAAGGTTCTAGCAGCGTGGGCTGGCCACCCGCGAGATGGACGGACGACCTGGACAAGGTCGCGGGCATCGGTTGGATGCAGGCCCTTCCGACCGGTCGGAATGGAGGTTGTTGGGGGAGGCCTATGATCAGCAGTGGACTTCTCATGGCTGAGGATGATGATGATGATTATCTTTAAACTTAATAATAGCTGTCGTTTCACTAAATGCAGCCATAGCCTTCCTTCTTGACTCTTTGCATCCAATGGAATGAACCACATACTTACCATGACTACCTACCATCCAGGTCCCAGGTTGTCGTGACGGCAGTACCAGAGGTCGCAAGGGCGGCAGACGAAGGTCCCGCTCGCAAGCCCCAGCTCCAGCGTCATCCTCATCATCAGAAGATTCTGTCTCCAACGCATCAGTGGCTTCTGTGGCTTCGGCTAGGGAGCTTCGACTGCCGCCTGATTTGGATTTGCAGGTTGGAAAAAATATGATTCTTTGGTCTTTGTTTTAAGATTCTTTTGTTTAACACTTCCATTTAATTTACATTTCTTTATATGAATGAATAGGATGATTTATTGATCGTATAATTCATTGGATTGCACGCACAATTTTCACGTACTAATGATTTTAGAATTTGCACGGGTTATTCTTATATCACACACACAACAGTGAAATTTAAAAAAAATCTAAAATAAATGCTACGAACCAAAACCTCGTAGTATGACTACGGAATTCGTAGCTGTCTACGATCTTTTCTAGAGCATTTTACTTTGCGATTCTTGGTTAATTGCACTCTATTCCTGTGTAACTTTCACTTGCGTTGATTATCTAACTTCAAATTTATTTAAGGCTAGGCTTAGACTACTTCTGACTTATTTGCAGTGTGAATCGCCGAGACTTCGCAAACAGCTTAGAAGACAAAAATGCCGTAGTTCTGAGGTGATTTTCTATGTGAATGACGGTTTACTACGATGTTACTTTTCCTTTAAGTTATTATTAGTCTGTAGAGAAACCTATATTATAATTAGGTTAATTGTTTAGTATAAAATTGATGTAGATTGTTTGAAGTGTACAGGGTGGAAATTAAAATAAAGGTTTATTATTGGATGTGATTTCCAAAAACTTGAATTCTACTTAATTAAATTCATACTTTTACCTACCACTGGCACACTAGGATGTTCGTTCCACCTAGTTCTATATGATTTTTTGTTTTCATAATTTCTCAGTTCATTATTATGGAATTTTCAGTAAGTTACATAATATTTCGTTACACCACGACGCTACGTTAGTGTTACCTCGCTGACATAATACTTTTTTAATACCTTATCTAGTTCCACCCTGTACAATTATATGTAGCCTGAAAACTATACTGAATTAGATATTGTTTGAGATGCTCATTCTAGACTCCTATTAGGTTTTCCTCTCTTCTTACCAATCAGTATCGTATCATCTCTATACAGGGTGTAACAAAAAGGGTATGTTAAGCGAAAAGCTACGTGAATAGCCCACTGTAGAGAACCTATACACCAAATTTGAGACTCGAAATCACAAGTTTATTTTTCAAGATTGTATGAAAATTTCTGAGATATTTTAAAATTCTCCATACTATCGGGAAAAATAAACATGTGATTTCGAGTCTCAAATTTTGTGGATAGGTTCTCTATAGTGGGCTATTTACGTAGCTTTTCGCTTAACATACCCTTTTTGTTACACCCTGTATAAGGTCTATCCAAAATTAGTGATTATCTTTTGACACGACTTTGACTAGGTAGGAAAAAAGATACAACTTTCACTTTGGGACCAACTCCGAAATATTGAAAAAATAAACAGCTGTTCCATAGGTACAATCTCGAATAATTACTGCACTGAAATCTGAACAGCTGATAGTGAAAGTTGGTTCTTTTTACCTACCTAGTTTCGTGTCAAAAGATAATCACTAATTTTGGATAGACCTTATATACCTACCTAGACCTACATTATACCTATAGTTGTTGGCGCTTGGACATATATACCGAGACAATATGTTTTGTCTTAGGACAACTGTAGTACTGTGTGTACTTCGTAGATAAATAAACGAATCAATAGTACTTGTAAGTCGCTAGTAATACAAGGTATATTAATTGTGAAATAAACAATAATGTTTTAATTGTTAGAATCTTTGCTAAGTAACTTTAAGTTTAGTTGAACTAATTCACTGCAAATTAATGAATAACTTAATAAGTAGTGCTGTGCCTAGGCCATACGCCTCGATGCACGCCTCCTATGATACCGGGACATTGTAGTGCCATGTATGTGAGAGACCTTTAACATGTACATTTAATCTACTTATGCCTCTTTCTCTTTAAAATTTTTACTTTGTCATTTCAGGACAAGATATCTTCTAGTTTGGACCTCACCGAAGATTCCAGAAAACCAACTAAAATCAACAAGTTGAGAACTATCAGCAATCAGATCAGGTAATAACAATAAAATTATTTAAAGACTGCTCAGACCGCCTAGCCGGCGGGGACCTAGGTAGGTACTTACTTGTGGTGTAGTTTATGATGGATTTTGTTTTGTTAGAAATATTTATCCTTAACGTACCTAAGTCCCTATTTAAGGTACTTATTTAGACTTAAATGACAGTTTAACATATACCTACCCTGCCATTATTTCCATTTGAGTAATTTGCATTAAGCTTAGAATAATTATGAGTCTTCGCTGTGAGTGAGCGAAGACCAATCATTATTCTAAGGCTGCGAAAGTCTATGAGAATGGATGTAGGTGTCTCTGTGTTTGTAAATCTTTCACGCAGAAACTACCTTGCCAGAAGGGTAGCTTAAGCTATAATTTTACATCAGAATAACACATAGGCTATAAAGTTCGCACGGACATAGTCGCGAGCCGTCGCTAGTATTTTCATAAAGTTAGTAGGTATAGTATACCTTTGAATATTTGATACATGTGACACTTTTACTAAGTTAATGACGTACGAAAGTAATATTACTTGTAGAACACCTAGGTTCGCCTCCACGTCAAGCGAGCCTTCGACGTCCACGAAGGCAATTAGATCTAGCAAAGATAGCTCATTAACTATGCAAAGGTGCGTGCTTTAACCCTTGATCTCTCGTTTTACGTATCTTTTCTATTACATGTCTCTTTATGTAGGAATTTACATACATACAATCACGCCTCTTTCCCGGAGTGGTAGGCAGAGATCTCAAATCTCCAGTTGCCACGGTCCTGACACACCTCTTTCAGTTCATCCATCTTCTATATTTTAAGTTATGGTTATAACCAGAGGTCGGAATTAGGTAGTCATTTATGTACTTGCATCGAAATGTTGATATTAATGTGGACCTTCCCAGGATTTCTAATGGACAATCCCGTGTGGCCAACAATATTACAAATAAATAATAATAAAACCCTCGGAGATAGACAAATAAAACAAAGATAATTAACATAAAATTTCTGCTCTTTAAAATTAATACCGGAATTTGAGGCATATCCACTTTATTCTTTCGCTGTATGAAATCAGTGCAAGTACATAAATGACTCTACCTAATTCCGACCTCTGGTTATAACACATACCCACCCGCGTACTTTATTATGAATGCTGTTGTACTTGAATCACCTTTTAGGTAGAGTGCGTTTCACCGCATAGTTCCTTTGAATGATGGCGCTAGTTACTATGTGCATGACTACACAATCTGTGCGATTGCATTAAAAAAATAACTATGTACTTAGTTCTGAAATAATGCATTGGAGTTGTTCTATGAAACGGACTCTACCTTTCTTTCACTGTGCACCTGTTCCGCATCTTTTTTTCTTGTCAAGATACCTACCTATTTCAGATAGTATTTATCTCACGTTTCTCGTTTTCTATAATAATAGGTACCCGTACTATCCTCAATTACAAAACAGTTTACTTAGGTATATAGTAGGTACTATTTATTTATTTTCATTCTTCATTGCGTTCTCCAGATTCCTTCGACGGTTAGAAAGAAGTTTGAAGATGAAAGAGAGCTATCCTGCCCTCTCAGATGATGAGGGTGACGAGTCATCAAGCGTGACGTCACCTCTCTTACAGGGTCGAAAAGACCTCAACCGCCTGCCCAGCCATGCAATATCAGCCCCTCTTCTCAGCGGGAACAGGCCGAAAATAACTCGGCAAAGACGATATGATAAGTCATTAGTCAGTGAGGATACGAGGACTTTAAATGTAACTGGGGGACAAGATAACTCGGATTGACCTTTAATGACACGCCTTAGTGAAATACATGCCTACATATTATGTATATACATAAAAAAATCACCCTCTTTCCCGGAGGGGTATATGAACATACATGAAGGGGAGTGAAATACATGACGCAATGAAATACTCGATATTCCAATGTTGCTGGTAAACCAGGCATGTCGAGTTTTCTGCGAATATCCATTTTGACATTTGACGCAATTCGAATTGACATTTGAGTATACAAGATTCTAATCTAATGTGATATATTGTAGTGTAAGCAAACGAATGTAGAAATTGTTGAATTGGATTAGATAGATACTAAAGTAGAGATTCTTTAAAAGTTGACATTTTCATTTCGTTGTTTTAACTTTTGATGTCTTGGGCTAGTGTAAATAAATTTCAGATAGCAATAAATTTATTTGTAGATATAGAAAATATACTGTAGGTTCTAGAATAAGCATTCATATTTGATTAAAAATTAGTAAAATTATTTTTTTCATTTGTATATTTTATACTTAAGTATAATACATAGTTATAATTCTGGTTAATTATTTTGCTTGTTAGTTTCTCGTATAGGTATTTAATTGTTTCCTTTTGTATAAAGATATTTCTGTAAATATTTAAATGTATTGCTCAAATGCGTATTTTGTGAAATCGTTTTTTCGCACTTTTGCTGTTTTTCAAATAGGTTAAATAGGATTTAATGTAAATACCGAACCTCGAGAGAAAAATGTCGTGTAACTGTAAATGATTTAGGATCTAAGTGAAAAAAAAAAAACAAAACTAAAGGCCCAAAAAAATTGGTATACCAAATGCACAATTAATATTTATTATACAACAGTTTATGTATTTATGTATGCACGATCGTTATACCTACCTAAGTATTCGTGTCTAATGTGTGGTTAAATATATATAATTTAATCTGATATATCCGTTATTACGGATGCACCAATAGAATAGAAACTGCAATACCTAATATCTAGTTAAAATAACCGTATGAATCATAGTGCCCTAGTATTTTTGGTTTTAGATGTCAAAGTATTACCAATATCAATTATTAAGTAACTGTAAAACGTTAAATACCAACTGACAGATATGTTATGTTATAGTAGACACCAAACGTGCTCACGTTTTGTTTATGTTACCTTAGTAAGTACTTCGATATGTCTACTCAGTCGATATCTCGTTTCTTACTAGAATACAAGAAAATACTAATATTTCTGTTGAAATACCAGTAGAGTCCTACCTAGATACCTAGTGTGTGATTTATATTAGCAATACACCTTACCTTTAAAGTGCATGCTACTTAATTCCTCAAATATTTAGTAAAGTATCGGCTTTTATAATATTTAATGATATTGGGAACATTAAAGTCAGTTAAATTTACAAAATGTCAGGCCGATACTTCTATACCTTGTAGTTAGTGGCCTAGAACCATTTCAGCAATAATTTTATGTGATTCGACTGTTTAAAGACTGACTCAGTGTTGCAAGAACCAAGTGTAGATGCTTCTATGTTTTCAGTGAATATAACTATATCGTGAATTATAAGGATTAAATAATTTAAGTCATCGTCCTATAATCCTCGCCTATACTAATGTCAAAATGTCAACCTATGTGTCTTTGAAAAGTATAGATTCACACTTTGACTACAACATTACTTAATTATACGGTGTTTTCAAAATAAATTAAATTATTTTTGACATGGTAAAACGAAACAACTTTTACTACTTGTTACTAACTATAGATAAAATCTATATCTATAGGTACATATAATAAAAATCAACAACCAACCCGCCTGCCCAGCGTGGTGAAAAACACGAAAAACCAAAACCGACCAAACCAAAACGCAAAACCCCCCTGTGTCAGTAGACTTGTAGCGTGCCCTGGGGGAGGCCTACGTCCAGCAGTAGACTACAATAGGTTGAAGAAGAAAAATATAAAATTTAGAGCAGTAGGGTATTCAAGTTTGTATGGACAGCAGTTTTTTTTAAGATTTCAAAGTTGGTTTACTAGAAAATGTTGTTTCTTTTTACCTACGTAATCTCGTGTTAAAAATAAGTTGAGTGACCAAATGGAAAACACCTAAGTAATATATTATTGGCAATAAACTAACAAAGCTTATGCTTTAGATTTGATGAAAAAAAAACGAAAATAAAATTATTCCTAAGATTAATTTCAAGTGGTTATGATTTAATTTATATTTCAATCTATATAACTTACCTAATGAGAAATAACTCACGAATTAGGAAGTAATGATAGTCTATTTGTCACAAAAAGTGAGTTATTAGTTTGTTTATTATTTTAAATCTCACGACATGCACATTATTCCTTGCAAATACTTAGCTAACTTTTTCAATATCTTACTCGAATTGAATCTATGTATAGGAAGTGTAACTTAAAATAACTTAAATATGAAGGCCTGTTCATTGAGACTGATTTTCTAAAACTTAACTCTTAAAGCATTGTTGTCTAATTGTTTTTACTTAAGCAAAGTGCTGTTATGTACCTACTTTGCTTTACTTGATGCGTCTTCTATGAATCTTTCATACTTCACCTAATTATCTACTTTGTGCTTAATTTACTAATTTTATTAATAATTTATTTACTACACTAATATTTAGATGTAATATTTATTTATAGGTCGTTAGGGGACAATTTTTTTTATGGTCAGATAGGCAGGTGTATCTAAAGGATAAAGTTGATGCTGTCTCTATATTAATCGAGTTTTAGAGTAAGACAGCACCAAATTTATTCATCAGTTACAATTACATCTGCCTTTTGAAAAATCTACCTTTTAACCCAATGAGCCTTAAGCTATTAACTACGAGTAATATAACAAACATTGCACGCAGTTTTAAATGGAATATTTTTCTATCCACAGTTTCCTTTCGTATCTAATTTGTGTAATTTTAATGAGATATGTATTTTGTAATTTAAAACCATTAAGTACATGTAGGTCATTTGTTTTTCGCCCACTTGTCTATTACATACTTACACGTCCTTAATGTAACTATCTTTTTCTATCGGCGGACGTAAAATAATCTATCGCGCAGTAAATAATGATCATCATAAACTGGCAGCGATAATACCACGTCATCATCATCATCATTTACAGCCCTGAGAAGTCCACTGTTGGACATAGGCCTCCCCCAACAACCTCCACTCCGACCGGTCGGAAGCCGCCTGCATCCAACCGACGCCCGCGACCTTGGCCAGGTCGTCCGTCCACCTCGCGAAGTGGCAATGGGCAGGGCACATAGCTCGAAGAACTGATGGCCGATGGAGTCGGAAAGTTCTAGAGTGGATACCACGTATCGGCAAGCGCAGCGTGGGAAATACCACGTAAAAAAATTTGTTATCGTCCGTCTCATGCTATTATAGTATTTTATTTAAATATACTGTATTCTCAGCAAATTTTTTCACGAATCGTCTCATGGACCATCGGTGTAGATTATTGTAAAATTAGAATGACTGTACATTTAAGTGCACCTGTTTAATGTAGCCCAAAAACTTAATCAAAATATGTACAACATGTTGATCACTATTTATTTTATACCTATTGTTTTTATTCTTTAATAATCCTAACATTTAAATAATTTAAACAAAGTTATAGAACACAAATAAGTTCTTTTTCTCTTTCGTGAAAGTCTTTTAGTTAAAAGTCGTGAAAATTTTACTTGTAAAATAAAAATTTTGACTTACACTGTTTGAGAGAATAGGTACATGCGTTCTGTGAACATTATATTTAAGTGAATTGTGTATATATGTTTTACACAATATGCATTTACGTACTAAGGTGTATATTCAATATTACTAAATACATCTTATTCACAATGTAAAGAAATAAAAGTAAATTTTGCTTGTTAGCTTTAATTTTATTTATCTACCCTTACCGTTTCAGGTCTAACATTCGTATATTATGTATATTTTTTAGTAGTAGTATTTTGTAGCGAAATTCAGTTCCATTCGACGCGACGTAAATTACAGATAAAACGTAAATACTCGCGTACGCAGACAGTATCGATCACGTTACTGAGGACATCTCAGTCGCTTGCGCAGGAATCAGGGAAACATAATGAAGAATATCTCACAAAGTACCAGCATAGCATAACTTTGTAAGAGGTGTTAATAGTCTACAAGCCGAATTTTAGTAAAGAACAGTTCTGCTTAGTAAGTACCAGGATAGCAGCAGGTTGTAAGAGGTATTTATAGTCGCGTACGCAGGAAGTCTCTATCACGTCACTAGAGATCTCAGCTGCTTGCGTAGGAAGGAATCGGGGAATTATAAGTGATGAATATCTGACAAAGTACCAGCATTGCAGAACGTTATAAGAGGTGTTATTAATGACGTGCGCAGGTATCGGGAGAAAGAAGGATGCGAGATACATCTCTCTCAAACACGCACATTCGCGCACTTTTTAATGTCAAATTAATTTAGTCCTACCTTTGACTATCTCTTTCTACGAGTCCTACCCTCATTTTTTATCGTTTACTGACATTTATGACAGTTTGGCGATTTTATCAATGGCAAACGGACTACACAGTCAAAACTGTAGTAAAATAATTTCTGAGATATTATTACATCTATATATTTTCAGCTTTTCACACCGAATTCCTACTTATAGCTCAACACAAAATATACCAATAGCCCGTATTTCTCAGTTTCTAAGAAATAGCAATTGTATTCTAAAAAAACTTTAAAACAATGAGTAAGCCAAACATCGGCAGCTGGCTGTGTGGATGTAATTCCGCCGTTCATTGGCTGCTCACCTGACGCCATTTAACTATTTTTTTATGTACATTTTTAATCGTTTTTGGGTATGTACATACTACAAAAAATAAAATTAAACTAAAGATTTAACATTCACAATGAGGAAAACTAAACAAAAACAACAAATTGTAGTGCAGATACAAGTTTACTTTTATAAACACAAAGATCGCCACTTTGATCACAGAAAGTACTTAACTTTACGAAAATAAATAAGTTAAACAATACAAAAGTGTCAGTTCGAAAATATGTAGATAGATAACATTTTTGATTTATGATCCTTTCATATAAGTCGCCACACTGTTGAAGTGTACACTGTATAAGTGTTTATACAATTGGAATAGTTTTATAAACTTCTTAAATCTTTGGCATACCTAATTAATTATTATATCAGCCATCGAGTAAACAGGGTTTTTCATTAGAGCAACAAAATAAAAAATAGGCATCGTGGTCGATTCTGACTAGAGGTGGTTAATATAGAAACTAGCGTCTTATGTAGCACGTTATTTTTCAATAGCAAAAATCGCGTGCTATGTACCTACATAGTACCTACGCACTGTGATGCTATAAATAACTAACCACGCGCGGCAAGTGCTGCGCGACAACTAGCAGGGATAGATAAATAACGTAGCACTTGGTCGTCGCGCTGTAACGCTGCAGCGAGAGTGGGGCATGCGTGTGGGCGGAGCTATGGCGTTAGATTGCTATTTATTAGTCTCGCGCTGCGGCTAGCGTGCTGCTAGATTTAACGCGACTGCCACCGCTCCGGCCACACGCATGCTAAATTGCTTGTTATAACAGCATAAAATATAGCACGCTAGAAAATTCTAGTTTACAATCCGTGTTATTTTTTTAGCCGTCTTTAACACCACTGTTTCTGACAGCCACACCTAAACCTAATCCTAAAATTAATAATGTCTGTCACTCTCCATTCTTAATAAAAGGCTGAGACAGAAAGTCTAATTTAAAGTGTGACGGTCAGAATCGACATATCATAATAGTTTATCTCCGATAACGTCTCAAGAGTCGAACAAATTGACGATAAAAATCTATGATTATTTAACTTGCATAATTGGTAATTTAGATTAGGAGACATTTTAAGAGATTACCGCAAGAAAGAACATTGCGTTCGAGAATCGCCATCTTCATGTTTTAACGAAGGCCGCTAAAAAATAATTTAGGTAGGTATGTTGTAAAGTTGGAACACTTGAAAATGTGCGCGTCATAATTATGCCATTTGAATTTAATTCCAGAAATTTCCCTAGACTTATGTGAAAGGACATTAAAATATACCATTATTAAATAATTTAAAAATCACAATTCACCATAACTTAACATACTACTTTCCACTGGACCCAATAACGCAATATTGCTTAGGAGTATGATCACTAACATGATTATAGCTATAGATTCTTATAATATACATCTTTTCCGATGCAGGGCTTCACCAGAATACATCTGCTGCATCTCCTTCCGTGCATGTCGTAAGAGTCGACTAAGGAACTCATACGAGTAGGTGTTCTCTCAGGCTATGAGCTAGCAAATTTGGTACTTATTATTAACAACATCAGCTCTAATAGCATGACTTGATTATACGCGATATGATAAACCGATTTATCGACATTTAGCCTGTCAAATACGATAAATATAGCCGCCATGTTGAATTTTGTAGAGACGATACGATATCGTTCAATACGATATCCACGACGCATGACAACTAGGGGAGCTGGCCCCGTTATGCTAAACACGACTTTAGGATCTCTCTCGTGATCCTGCAGTTCAAGTTACCCCATGTGTTATTATAATAGCGGCCATCACAAACATTTAGTACTTAGGATACCAAAGAAGACATCATTAAATTTTGTGCAGTCTGAAAAAAACTAAATAAAAGGTGGCCCATTGACCTCTACTAATTCCTAGACGTGAATAGACGATAAAAACAAAATAATAACTTGCTCTTTTTAACACGTTGACGGACAGTTGCGTCTATAGCCGTCAAGTTCAAGTTCACTATGTGACATGACGGCAATAGCCGTCCAATACGAAACGGTCGTTTTTAGACACTGCGGCTGTATTGAATTAATCAAAATTAAGTGTATTTAAGCAGAAAGAGTAAAACCATACTTCTAATATTCTAAAAATTACAAAAACATATAGTGTCAATTTTCGAATTTCACTTGTTTCTACTGTCCGTCAACGTGTTAAAAAATAACTTGTTCTTTTGTGCCAACTTAGCTCAGAGTAACTATCTAACAACAGACATTTATTATTATTAGCGGACGCCCACGACTTCGTCTACGTAAACTGTAAAATTCTCGTTTTTCCCGTTCCTGCGGGAATTTCGGGAAAATTTCATACGTAAAATGCCGCCGGCATAATGCGTCATAGAAGCCTTTAGACATGCCGCCATTAAATTAATTTGATAAAGAAATATCAATACATTCATTACGTATATAATAGCCGGCGACTGGCACTAGAATCTATGTAAATTTAACACTTATATATTTTACATATTCAGTTTTAAAATACTTCGTCGACCAGCGCAACGAATACTTTTTTAAGATAGGTCAGTGGATCCACCCTATAATATTTCCTAAAAAATTATAAAAATAAGTAATTATGCCTTTACACAAAGTAATTAAATATATTCAAGCTAAGATGAAAACAAAATAGCGGAAGATAGGGCACGTCCTTAAAATCGTTAACTAGAAATTAGGCATGCTACACAACTACACGCACGAACACACACACAGCTGTAATTTATGTAACGTTGTACACTACTGAGCGATAGAGACAAACCTATTTATTTCGACAGTAGCGCGAGCGAGATAAGCTCGTTTCAATGGAGCATCATCGGAATAATTTCGGGTTGAGTCGTGTCAGCTCGTATCCCAGACAATAACTATGGTAAGAAGCTACTGCAAAAACGAAACACAGCGGGCGCATTCGCACACGCACGGCACGTGTTTGCTTGTTTAACTTGTCGCACATAGATGTATCATATATTTTTATCTCGCTCTGCAAAATGGCGATCAAAACAATAAGTGAATTTACAATTATTAACCTAAGAATTTAAAGTTTTCGTGTACTTATGCGTGAAAAGTGATTCCATGTGATTTGTTTTTTTTTTTGAGTGATTAGTACAACGCACAAAAGCACATGAAGGCATTTTGATAATTTTTACACCGCTTAAAATAAAAAAAGAATTTCTTCCGTCACACGAGCGCTCTATTGCTACTCTCAACTGCAAATGAGTAAAATCAGGCGACGTTGGCCTAATTTAAGCGGTCCATGCGCTGCAGACGAGTCACCTATCTTCCGCTATTTTGTTTTCGTCTAAGTGTTCAAGTAACTTTCAGTGATATTACATTATTTACAGCCTTATTGCAAGTCTTACTTTAATATCACACAAATTATATGTACATTAAATACAATAACCTACATATTACATATTTATTATATAAATATAGCTGTATTTAAGTAAGACAATTAAAAAATGCCTTAAATTGGTGCCCGGAGGCAATAATACACTTAAATCAAGTATCAACATACTAAAAGAGGAAAAAATCACAATTTATCACTACCAGCCAAATGATAATCATTCCCACTCGGATGAAGAATTTTTTCCATTTTCTTTATTAATAATTTTATAATCATTTAGTTTCAAGTTTCCTTCCAATAAATAATGCGTTGGTCTTTAGAGACAATTTTTCCAAAAAATTTTTAAAAAATACCCAATCTCACAACGGAAATAAATCTGTTAATATCTCTCAAGCGCAAATGCGTCTAGTCGTTTAGGCTCCAGAGCGAGATACAATCATACACTCGAAAAGCATAACCCTTTTTCTGGGACAGTCGGGTAAAAGCGTATTGTTACGCCCCCTTTATCTCCACCGTGGTACTACTATAACAAATCAAATGGCGCCCAACGTGGGGCGCCAATGAAATAAATAAACACAACGCAACTTTACAAGCCTATATACAATACATCCTTACAAAATACTGAACAGCAAAACATCACTAGGACATCATCGGCCTATTGCAGTCCACTGCTGGACGTAGGCCTCCCCCAGGGCACGTCACAAGACTGCCATGGGGGGCCATATATTTGCCCATAGTCACCACGCTGGGCAGGCGGGTCGGTGACCTAAGACATACCATCATGTAAACCAATCGGCACCAGCAAAATCATTAGAAATATACCCACATTACGCAACGCGAGCCTCCAATCATCCGGCACAGCGTACGGTAATATAATACCAGTAAGCCTATGGATCTCGTGCGCTGCTAGTATGAAAATATACGACGTTACAATCAAATTTAACACCGGAGCGCTAGGTATCAACACCAGAACGCCATGCGTATCCGCTGCCAACCAAATGTGCGACTGACTCGCGAATAACTCCAAAGTTATTTTACCGAACCAAGCAAACATACTCGAATGCCTCATTCTCAACGCTCCGGACACATTTCTGAGTATAATATAGCTCACTATAGGTAAAAAAGCTACGTAGCTATGTATTTCGTTGCAGTCGACTGTGTTTGTGCAGAAAAATGTGAAGGTTACGTAGTTGCCTATGCCTATAAAGGCTAGTAAGGTGGCCGTAAGGGAAGCCCCTCTAGAGAACAGGTTGCTATGATTGTTGTCGTCCAGCAAACTGTAGCGCTGCGCTAGCAGGTATGCTATGGCGAATATTATGCCGTACGCCATTGAGTATCTGCAAATAAAGTGTGCTGTGTTATTTGTTTGATTGAAAATATATATACAACTAGTGGACGCCCGCGACTTCGTCCGTGTGGACTGCAGAATAAACAAAATGTCGAAATTATCCGGGATAAAAATATTTTCCTGGGATAAAAAGTAGCCTATGTGTTAATCCAGGGTGTGAAATCCGTAAAGGCCCTTTAACCCAGCTACATAAGTAAGTCAAGACCCACATAGTAACTAGCGCCATCAATCAAAGGAACTATAACGCCCCCTACGTATATACACGTCACTCACCGGTCCTGCTTCCACTTGAACCACCACTGACGTATATCGTCGTCATCGTTGACGAACAACGCCCGCCACGCGCGCGTCACGAATATCTTCTGGAAGAACACCTCACTCATATACAGTACGGTCACTATGGCCAGGATGCCGGTCACCTGGAAATAATAACATTTCAATAGTGTACATGATGATGAAGTCCGACTGTATTTCGGCCAAGGCGACCGATCTCTACGGAGATTGGCCAGGTACGCAGGAGATATTATAGTGCACAAGTGTGTGCGCAAACACAGATGCACTCTCTATTCCGTTACTCTCATAGTCCGATGGGACGGAAAGCCGACACGACCGGAGAGAGATCAGTCGCAGGACCAACGGTTTTACGTGCTTTCCGAGGCACGAGCTAAGTGACAATTTTACAACATTAAAATCTGTACATTATATAAATTCATTGGTACAGGCCCGTGTGACTGGGATCGAACTCACGCCTCCCGCTTGGAAGGTACACGTCTTAACCACTGGGCTATCACCGCTTATAGGATACATACACCATGTAAGAAACAATATAAAAATGCATGTATAGTACACATTGTGCAAAAAGTAAACTAGCAACATCGGTAACTATTCATAAAAATGCATTTTACGTTTTATAATTCAATTCAAAAAGACTCAAAATTGAAAATAGGTTTTTAAGGGGCTTTGAAATAAAAAAATTTACCGGTTCACAACCCTAGGATCAATTTCGAAAACTGTTTTCGAAAATTCGCGTTAGTTAGTGTCCCTGTCGTGTAATAAGGAGGTTATTGGGGTTGCTGGATGAAACCTCTTGAAGAGCTCGCTTGAAGAGCACTCTTTAAGTCTGATAACAATATAATGTTACCTTCAGTGCTATGTAGAGGTACTGGTAAGGTTTGGACTCGGACGTGTGACTCGAAAACTTTGCTAACTGCGGCGGCAGTAAGAATATCAGGTACATCTGCAAAACAACACAGATACATTGAATAACGAGTCCCCAGAAGGGAGTCATCAGTGACAAATATGTATTGAAACAGAAAAAATTAAGCGAAAATCCGTCATCACATTTTCTAAAACGCTGATTATTGCAAAATCGACAATTATTAAATAGATTTTTAATATAACAAGATTAGTTAATACGATTTATCACAACGTAAAAAACTGGAACTACAATTATTATTAATTAATAAATCCTTAGCTGTCCCACTTCCCAAAACGGATATCTACACAGAACAGAAATTTCTTAATATCATACAGGGCTTTAATAACTATCCCCATAAAATAAAATAAAAACACGAATATAGAATGTATACAGGATGATTTTTTACCGTCAACGTTCCCAAAAACTACGGAATCTCCTCATCATCACGATCATATTTCTCCATGGAAGCATACCTGGGAAATGTCTGGTTACCACAATATTAGGGTCCAAAGTTGAGTAAATAGACTGCGTTTTTCTGTATAAATGCACATTGACGCGTGTAGCAAGATTTTTACACGACAAATTATTAATATCTGTCTATGAAAAAACTAGCATAAATACTGGACACTATAAATTACGCCCGATCAAGTAATTAAAAAAAAAAAAAACAAAAAAAAAATTACAGCGTTTCCCAGCATTTTTTTGGCATAAACTTACTATACAGAGTACGTACCCTTCGTTAAGGGTGGCAACGAAAAAACATCCTGTATACCTACACAGAAATGTCTCAATATCATACAGGCCTTAAATAAGTACCCCAAAAAAATAACAAAAAAAAACTCACCAAAGTATACCAAAACGACACCAGCGGTATGAACGTGTAAAACTGATACGGCCGGTTCATGGTCAAGCACAGCACTATCGTCAGAAAGTTCAGTCGAAACATCACTCGTAGGTACCTAACAAGGCCCATGTCTCCCGTCATCCATGAATAATGAAGGTGGCCGTAACCCGTTAGAAATAAATAGCTGGACACTAGCGCTCTAACTAGCATGTATATTGGCAGCACTTTACTGGCGCCAGTCACTTGATAGACGAGTATGACTAGCTGCATCCAGCCTTTCCATTCGTCGGTTTGTTCGCGATGGAGTACCCTGAAAAGGGGGTGAATAGAAACTTAAGTACCCTGAAATAGGGGTGAATGGAAACTAATGTACCCTAAAAGGGGGGAATAGAAACTTCGTGAAATACCCTAAATAATTAGAGGGATAGAAACTTATATCGTTTTAGTTCGCTTACGTATGCTTAGCTTGTAAATCTGGTATATAACGAATCCAATCCTAGTTACTTAATGTTATAAACGCGAAAGTTTGTAAGTATGGATAGATGGATGTTTGTTACTCTTTCACGTAAAAACGGCTGGAGCAATTTTAATAAAATTTGGTATGGAGTTAGCTGACACCCTGGATTAACACATAGGCTACTTTTTATCCCGGGAAAATATTTTTATCCCGGATAATTTCGACATTTCGTTTTATCTGCAGTCCACGCGGACGAAGTCGCGGGCGTCCGCTAGTGGGTATAAATTCCGATTTATTCTAAATGTAAATAAGCCGTACAATACATTAATTTTGTCCCACACTCTCAGAATCATGCGTGTCGCGGGTACTACTAAGCAACGGTATACATACAGGTTGTAACAGAAGGAGTATCCTAAGCCAAATGCTATGAAAACAGTCAATGTATGTAGATACCCCATCTACAAAATTTGGGTCTCGAAATCGCATGTTAATTTATCAAGATTGTATGTACATTTCTCAGTTGTTTAGGCATACGTACTACATATTTTATTTTATTTATTTAACAAAAATCCACAGCTATTCTTACAGATTATACATTAAAAATAAACATAGAATAAAGCCAATTAAGGATTTCATTATCTATACTTAAACAATTAAAATCAGCAAAATCAAAAACATCTAGAAAATAGACGTGATTCCCTGTCTCAAAGTGGATAGGCCATTATGTAACTTGCAGTAGCAGAGCCGAAGCAATGCGAAAATTGAGTGTGTGTGCGCGGGGCGAGGTGCGGGGCGAGGGAGGACGCCTCTTCTTTTAAGGGCCAACTTTATATACTTACAAAGTAATAGATAATAATAATACACACAGTGGAAGGCACATTTAGTTTAGGCCTGACTATTATGAATGAATGAATGAATGAATGAATGAAAAGCTTTATTTGAGACATTATGCTAAGCAAAGAACACTACATACTATCATTGGGTCAAAACTAAGAGGTTCTAAGAACTTACTTGCTACTCCTCGAGTTATCAGTAAAAAACAGTCCCAAAGCGACCACATAGCCCACTGGCAGCCAGAAACTCCACTCCGAGTAGTATTTGTTCTCCTTCATGAAGAAGTTGGTCCGGTCACACAGGTAGAAGTAGGCCAGGACTGTGCCCAGGCGGGACAGGGCTGCCAGGGGACAGGCGGAGTGGGGGGCCTGCTAGGGTATATATACATAAATTACTAACACAAAAATAAATAAGTGGACTGCTGAAAAAACAAAATGTTGAATGAATGAATAGATGATTGAATTTATTTACCATTGTATAGGGTACAACGG
This sequence comes from Carposina sasakii, assembly GCA_014607495.2. Lineage (NCBI taxonomy): Eukaryota > Metazoa > Arthropoda > Insecta > Lepidoptera > Carposinidae > Carposina > Carposina sasakii. The sequence continues at coordinate 2,078,991 of CP053155.1, read as the reverse complement.
GCACTGGCGGACTAAGACTTTTTGAGGCCCGGGGCGGTCTTTAATTTTAGGGCCCCCTGGCGCGCGCCCTCCAGATTTACAGAATTAAAGAAATGCAGATATCTTCCGGATATCTTATCTGCCAGATATGTGTGATGCCGTCTCTTTCGGTTCGTACTAACAAGAGGGAGATGTCAATAGAGATATCTGTCAGATAATTATATCGGGCACTTATCAGTAAGTGTTGAAACAGGCCCTATGAATGCGTTATGAACAGAGGTCGGAATTAGGTAGAGTCATTTATGTACTTGCACTGATTTCATACAGCGAAAGAATAAAGTGGATATGCCTCAAATTACAAACTAATAAACATTTTATGTTAATTATCTTTGTTTTATTTGTCTATCTCTGAGGGTTTTATTATTATTTATTTGTAATATTGTTGGCCACACGGGATTGTCCATTAGAAATCCTGGGAAGGTCCACATTAATATCAACATTTCGATGCAAGTAACTTAGATGAATTAGGTACCTACACCGTTTACTTATTATGGTAAATGATCGGAAGAATGGTTTAATTACAGCAGATTATGTTAAAATTACATTGTCTGAGTAGACAAGGATTTTTTTTTTAATATGCCAATCCGAGCCCCCTCAGTTGTGGGGCCCGGGGCGGACCGCCCCCACCGCCCCCCTGTTAGTCCGCCAGTGAGAACGGGTGATAGAATATACATCAACTCCACTAGCATGACCACGCATCGTGGATCTCGTATCGTACGATATCGTATCGTCTCTATACAAAATTCAACATGGCGGCTATATTTATAGTATTTTGGAAAAACGATAAATATTTTATAAAGTCCATAAAAAGCCAACTTATGCTTGACAGACCGTAACAAACACAGAATATGTATAAAAAAATTACAATCGACAAATAGGTTGTGTATGATTTTTTTTTATTTTTCAGGAAGATCAACAGCTATTTATAATTATAGATGAAATTATTGACACATAAAACCAAAAACAGGTCCACACTTATAGAAGCATTGTGAGAGCTATTCAGATACTGATGCACACACTAATTTATATCACAGTTCCACAAAAACTAACAAGCTTATCAATAACAAACATATCAAAAAAACTATTTAAGTACTAGATAAAATCTAGGTATCTACTAACTTATTGACGGAAAAAAAATTCACTAAGCACACGCCTCGCTATGTTAAAACTGGTATTGAAAGAGAGCTCTTTACAAATGTCATGTTGAAAATTATTTGATTGGTTGATTGAGTATTAAGTAGATTTTTTCATGTAGTATGATTTCTTGTAAAAACGCGACGCTCAAAACCGAACGAGATGGCGGAGATCTGTGGAGGCCCTCTGTCCCAGCTAGGGGGGACACAGGAACATAAGTAAGTATATTTGTGACAAGTTTAGCTTGTTCTCCTCTATATGTCATTTTAATCTTTTACAGCCCTGAGAAGTCCACTATTGGACATAGGCCTCCGCCAACAACCTCCACTCCGACCGGTCGGAAGCAGCCTGCATCCAACCGACGCCCGATATAAGACCACATCTAACCTGTAGTTCCACGAGAGTATACCCATGTACACGTTGACGCAGCATGTGTGTCCAGCGCCACGCCACCCGTCCGCCTGTCAGCACTGCGCTGCAACACCACACTACTGTTATACTACCGGCATGCGGCAGGCTCATTACCTAACTAGCAAAAGCAAAGTAGAAGCAGCGCGACAGCTTAAAAATTAATTAGATATTAATTTAGAAGTCGCGCGGTGTCGGCGGAGTAGAGTTTGTACCACCCCTGCCTGTCCGTGGGTATCGTACGAGGCGATTAAGGGTTTCCGGGAGGTGGGCAGCAGCGCCTCCCGTACTGACAATATAGTCCGAAAATAACACTGCGGTCACCAACCCGCCTGCCCAGCGTGGTGACTATGGGCAAACCCCCCTGTAGCAGTAGCCTTGTGGCGTGCCCTGGGGAGGCCCACGTCCAGCTGTGGACTGCAATAGGCTGAAGAAGAAGAAGAAAGAAAGGTCTCGATTATGTTCGTGCGCGCAACGAGCGCGTTGCGTTCTCCCGCACTCACACATTCTTCATTATCGCTATCGCATTGCTTCGGCTCTGCTATTGCGAGTTACATAATCAGGGGGCGGGTCATAAGGATAGCGGCGCCGTTAATGTATAGCAGCTGCATCACCTCCTCAAGGTATATTTAGTCAAGATTTTAACTAGATTGGACTAAGAAATCACGTTGTCCCACTCACCTATCGTAGAATTAAAAACAAAAAGGAAAATAAACTCACCATGCAACAAACAGCGCGCACGTCAGCAGCTGCGTGTTAGTGCTGCGCTCAGGCTGCGCACAGCACGTGCCGTCGTTGAAGTTCATGTGGTCGTTACAGAACATGTTGAGTAGGATCTGCGCGGCCAGCCGCAGTGCTCGCGGCGACAGCCTGCAGCCGTCAGCGCCCGGCGCGCCCGCCCACACCGCCCGCCCCGAGTGCCACAGGCGCACCGCGCTGTGCGTCAGTATCTGCACGTAAGGGGTCATCCATAAATTACGTCACACGAGTTTCATCATTTTTTGCCCCTCCTTGTCACAGATGGTCACATTTGTGAGAATCCCCCCCCCTCCCTAGTGTGACGTCACATTTAGCTTTTTTGAAAATTTATACATACATACATATAATCACGCCTTTATCCCTTATGGAGTAGGCAGAGCACCAAGGGCCGATAGAACCACATGGTGCCACTTCTGACCAGTTTTGAGGGTATAATTGAGATGTAGAAGTTCGGTTAGTAGTGACATGTGGTCAGCTCAGCCTACAAATCACCAAGACCCTCTTGTTCTTCTACTGACTTGTACAGTATGCCCGGGAAGAGAAGCAGCTGTAGTAAATTTATATTTAGAGATTATTGATAAAGGTCTTCTATAATATTTTTTCTTCTATATCTTCCATGAACAGACAGCAATCCGTTACATTTTTATTATATGTATAGATAGTATGAATGAATAGTCTATTTTACTTGATTTTGATATATTTATTTCTGATGAATTTACAATAAATACATATACATATATATATATATATATATATATATATATATATATATATATATATATATATGTATATATATATATATATATATATATATATGTATATATATATATATATATATATATATATATATATGTATATGTATTTATTGTAAATTCATCAGAAATAAATATATCAAAATCAAGTAAAATAGACTATTCATTCATATATATATATATATATATATATATATCTTAGGATATATACATATAGTCTGGCTTCCAATAAAAGAAAAATCCGAATGAATTTAGCGCATCAGCATCGGACAGAAGCGCTCGCTATTAAAGTTTATATGGAACAGCTGATTTTTTTTACGATTTCTATTCTATTCTATTCTTTATTATACACAGACATTTTATATGTGCCCTAGGGGAGGCCTACGTCCAGCAGTGGACTGCAATAGGCTGATGATGATGATGATGATGATGATGATGATGATGATCATGAGAAACGCACTAGCGGTATACCAACCTCAATAGCCGCCATATTATACGCATCAATATCACTATTCTTGATCATCTTATTGACACTGTGCAGTCTAGTCGGTTCTACCGGCTCCAACAGTTTCCAAAGGACCTGAGTGCCGCGCGCTGCGAGCGAATCTATCGCTTGCACCAACTGCGTAAGGTTCCTTTTGTATTCCTCCAGCACTAGGTCGGTTGTGTTGCGTGTACGGAGCAGCTGGAGACCGGAACTGGCTACTATTACTGAAGGAGGCGTTTTGGAACGCTGCCTGGAATGTAAGATGTTTGTATGAACATAAAATAAGTTTATAAGAGACTAGCGGTCGCCCACGACTTTTTCCGCGTGAGGGGGTATTAGCGTGCAAAGCCGAAACGGGTTGCTATACCTCGATAAATGGGCTATCTAACACTGAAATCCTCTGAAATGAAATCTGAAAATCCGGAGATTAGAGCGTTTAAACAAACAAACAAACTCTTCAGCTTTATAATACACATTAGTATAAGTAGATTTCATTTATAGTGCGATCCCAGTCGCGGGACTGTACCAATGAATTTATTTCATGCACAGATTTTAATGTTGTAAAATTGTCACTTAGCTCGTGCCTCGAAAAGCACGTAAAACCGTTGGTCCTGCATTGATCTCTCTCCGGTCGTGTCGGCTTTCCGTCCCATCGGACTATGAGAGTGACGGAATAGAGAGTGCATCTGTGTTTGCGCACACACTTGTGCACTATAATATCTCTTGCGTACCTGGCTAATCTCTGTAGAGATTGGTCGCCTTGGTCGAAATACGGTCGGAGAGATATTATCTAGATTATTTTAGTCCCACACTAAGGTCGCTAAGGTCTCTTGTGTCGTGGATACTAAAGCAAAGTTATATAAATAACGAGGGCATATTGTAGAACACGCCGTATTACCAAATACAAAAGAGAAATCCGTCTAGCACTTCGCCGGTAGCTAACAAGACACGCTCGCTTCGCTCGCTTGGCTCGTGCTTTGTTATTTTAACAGTTCTAACATAACCTAAACTAATTAAATAACCAGGTTTTGGAAATAATTTCCAAAACCCATACTATTCAAAATACCCAAACGTTTTATAAAACTGCGTGTTTTACATATGCCTTAGACATAAAAACATCTAAACCCAAACATCTATACATATAATAAAAATGTAACAGATCGCTGTCTGTACATGGAAGATATATGAGAAAAAATATTATAGGAGACCTTTATCAACGCAATAGTACCCAAAAGAATGATTTATGTCTGTGCGTTTGTGCACACTAATCTCAGAAACGGCTGAACCGATTTCAATGCAGTTTTCAGGAATATATTGTGACTTAACATAAAGGGTACTTTTTATCCCGGGAAAATGTTTTTATCCCGGATAATTTCGACATTTTGTTTTTCTGTAGTCCACGCGGACGGAGTCGCGGGCGTCCACTAGTAGATAAATAAATATGTATAGAAGCATCCTGTATTAAAATATTCTGTGGAATGAGTAATCGTGATAAGCTGAAGTCTTACCATGTCCTGAACTGATCGACCATAGTCTTGGACACATCGTTGCTCCACACAAAGGTGACCGACAGTCGCAGCTTGTGGTCAACGTAGGTATAGTTTGGCGAGCGATCCTTTGACGTGAGAGATGAGTCCGAATCGATACGCGTGCGAAGTAAACCTGCAATGTATAGCGAGGTGTGATGGGTTGAATAATTGTAGTAACAAGCTAGTAGGTAACAGTTTGATTGCATTTTATTCTTAGGAGCAGAGGCGGCTTGTCCTAAAGAGCGCTGGTGCACTGCACTCCCACCCACGAAGATTACATAGGCAGTCTATTAGACGCGTTCGTCTCAATTAAGTTGTAATACTATGTATCGAGTGGAGCGCTAGCGATCACGCTCCAATGAAACGAAATTTGGTACGATTCTTAGTACAGTATTCAATGAGTGCGAAAGAGACATACCGACATAGGCCGGGGCGTGAAACAGAAGATTTCGTATGAAACATTAGCCTAATCTGGAGCGCCGCTCACATTAATTCGTAGTGTGCGTATGCGGCCACTAGATGTCGCTTAGTCCGAGTTAGAACGCGATATGGTTGTCTTGTGTTTCATTATATTAGGTCATCTGGATTTTAATAAAAGAGAGGAGCAAAATGTGAACCCCCATTAGTGATGGGCAAATGGAAAAAAAATATCGATATTTATCGTATCGATATTTTTCAAATATATCGATATATATCACCCAAAAAATATCGATATTCGATATATCGATATTTTTTGCCCAATTTGCAATTATTTATAAAAATTGCCAAAATTATCGCTAACTTCCATACAGCAGACATGACATTTAACATAAATACAATTCACACAAAAAATAACAATAAGCTACGCTTAGTTTACTCGTGACAACACAACAAAACAACGTTCGTACCAACACTAAACTAAAATGCAGTCAGTCCAGTGCAGTGATACCAACCAAACCAACAAGCAATGTCATTGTCATAGACAAACAAGTCATAGAGTGTAATTTTTAAATTTTTGTTTGTATTTGAAGCAAAGAAACTAAACCCATACAGCCTACTGCATATTTTCTAAATTTAAGAAATCGGATTGGTCAAAAACATGATGTGACGCATGAGCAGACGCCAGACAGCAGAGCTTTAAAAATATATCGATTTTGATATCTGAAAATAAATATCGAAAATTGATATATCGCAGGAAAAAATATCGCTAATTTATATCGATATTTTTCTGAAAATATATCGATATTTTGATATATCGATATTTTTTTACCAACCCTAACCCCCATCAAAAAATACACGAACCGCGTCTGCTTAGGAGTCAATGTTTTACATCATGTCCCGGTATGCTTTATATCGATGTAGAATCTACATAATTTTATTTGCAGTAGCAGAGCCGAAGCAATGCGACAGCGAAACTTAAAGAGTGTGTGCACTCCCGCACCTCGCCCCGCACACACACTCTCATTTTTTGCTTTCGCATTGCTATCGCTCTGCTTCTGCAAGTTACGTAAGGGGGCGGCTTCGGGATTCTGAATGTAATTCTGGTTACTCTATTTTGTAAACAAAGTATCATGCAAATTTAGGCATTTAAAAAAAAAATTACCTATATAATATTCATAGAGTTGTTCGACCCTGGAGTCGCCAATAAACGCGAAACTATTATACTTGTCCCAAAACGCGAGGTATCGCAAACATCTTCTAGCATCTCTGTGAAAAAAAATAAGAAAAATAAAAATAAAAAAACAAAAAAATTGCACATTGTATCTCTTGTCCGAAATAAATTTTATTATTTTGATTTTTTTTTTGTACAATAAAGAGACTAAAATATCTTGTTACATTTCAATAGATTTAAAAAATATTTATTTAATAACTAAATGATCTACTATTATCTTCTAAAAGACACATCATTAAGCTGATTATTATCAGTTTGGTTAGTCAGTCACAACAATAACAAAAATATCTTTAGGTATCTGAAATGACTCATTTACGCATATGCTAGTCAGGGATGGTGAACCTTTAGTAATTTATATGTGCCATTTTTCATTAAACAAATAGTATTATAGCTATGATAAAACTAGATGGTATTAAGTATACCTATACTATTTACAAATAATTCAAAAGTACAATTATCGGTATGTAATGTTACTATTTTAAATATAAAATAATTCTGTGATTTCTGCTGTTTCAAATTAGATGCTAAGAATTTTATATCACTTTGTCACTTTCAGCAGAATGCAAGCTGATGAACTAGTCATCTGACAAACGGTTTCAATGCAATTTTTTAATGTCATTCATTCTCATCTGTATAATTTGGCATGCCTGAACTATTTTGTTGTGTGCCAAGGGTGGCACGCGTGTCATTGGTTCGCCATCCCTGTGCTAGATATTGCTCAATTGATCGCTTCTATCTTATCAGTAGATACATGGCATATTATGGTTGATTCCGGCAGTCACACTTAAACCTAAACATAAGTTTAGTCTTACCTGTCCTTTTCTCTCTCAGCCATTTATGTTAAGGACGGACAGAGATAGACCTGACTAGGATTAGGTTTAGGTTTAAGTAACTGTATTAATTAAACCAATGATTATCAGAAAACATAAATACCTACTTATATCTTTGATGTTAATTATGTTTCTTTGCTCATACTTACTTGTAGCTAGTGTGGAAAGTTTATTTTTAGATTACAATATAGATAGTTTATTTTAGTTAATTAAACTAACTTATTAGTAATACCCCTTTCTAATTCCAATAGTTAATAGTTACAACAGCATTTGTTCTATTTATAACATTATGATAGATTACCTGTTTAATAATTAATGTAAGAAAGGTATGTACTTGTATTATATAATTTATTTATATTATATTTATGAGCAAGCATACATTGTCATTTTCACCACACCTATGTCTATACATATAATTCAACCTATGAATAAGAATTACCATGTGGTTCTATCGGCCCTTGGTGCTCTGTCTACCCCGTAAGGGATAAAGGTGTTATATGTATGTTTGAATAAGAATTTAGAATTATATGTCAAGGATAATATCACAATTTGAATTTAAAAAGGACTGTGCAAGGTTAATCACAAGGTGCTTGTCATAATAAAAAGCAAATATTATTATATTTTTAAATACAATTTTTTTCCTTATCTTTAACACAATCAAACAATATTAGTAGGCATAAAACATAAAATAACTACACACACTGTAGCCTTTGATATTAGCTTTTGATATTTTCCAACAAATGTTATCAATGTCACAGTCATTTTGTTTATTTGATACCCTTCACTCAAAAGTAATTAAATTTGGTACACAGGTAGTCTAGAGTCTGGGAAAGGATTTCGACAGCTCTTTATTTTATACTAAATGTATTCTTTAGACAGTAGTTAAATCATGTAGCTAGTTTAATTTAAAGCTAACTAAATTTTTGCAATTGGTTCATCAAATATAATAATCATCAGTATGATTTTCAACAACATATCAGCAACTTGACTGGCACTGACACAAGTGAGTAAATAATATATAGAGAATTTATAAAAGTTTAATTTGTATGGTCACTTACGTTTTTGAATATTGATGTAACATACATCCGTACGGTTGCCATTCATGGTCACCTTTGTATCTCCCTGATGTGAGCAACCAAGTGCATGAGTCAGGTCCTGTAAATTGCAGTGCAACTTGTTAAAATGGTCATAGGTTACAACCAGATAATGTTTACTCACTGTCTGGATGAATAATGCAAAGCCTCTCCCTATGCCCTTTCTACCTTCCACACATAACACATTCACTTCCCCCCAGCCTACGAATTTGTTTCCCTGGTTTTCTAAAAGATTTCACAGACACATTAGGTGTTGTACTGATGTTGGCATGCTAAGAAAATCAGCTGGCAGTGTATGTGTTAGTTAATTAGTATTTTTAACATCATCTTCCAGAGATAATGTAACTGATGTACCTACACAGGTTTAGGATACTTACAACTGCAATAAATATTAAGCATAGTAGGTAATTTATGATAATGTATATGTATTCTGTTAACTAACCATATCTGAGATGAAGCAATCCATGGTATCCAATAAACCCTATTACCAGCACAAAAGCCAGTAACTTGGCATTGTCCACATTCAGTTGGTCTATGAACCATTCTGCTGAAGTTTTCTTAGAATATGAAGTCATTTTTCATTGAATTTATAAATATTCCAAGCTTACAAAAAAATCTTTACTGTACATTTTGTTTGTTTGAGGTTATATTGATTATATATTTTTGATAGCACAGAACGCTAACATGTCTATTTTTTTACAATCCACCACTTGTCTGCTATTTTAAATTGAGATATCAATCAAATTATTAATGTAAATCTAATCACCAGTAAATCACCAATCCCGAAGGAAAGGCAAGGGGAACTAAGCCCATACAGCCATTGTCTTTAGTAAATGATTTCTGAATTTATGATGGTTGGTAATAATGATGATGAATGGAAACGCCGGGAAAATCCTCAAGAACAAGTGTAAAGTTAGTCAAAATGAAAAATTATTACAGAAACAACTTACATGCGCCCATGAAGAGATCGTAATCCGGCTAAAGTTTTACTGACAAACATGCACATCAAATCTAATTTTTATTTAAATTATTTTTGCTATGTTGGCATTATTGGATCCTCCCTATTATGCTGCGGCCACATTATCGCGACAAGATTCGTGTTGCGTTGTAGCGATAAAACTTCGTGTTCGACTTTAAGACAAAGCGCTTGGCCTCATTATAAAAAATTCGCGTTGTCGCGACAATTGTGGCCAGAGCATTAGGGGTACCCTAAACGAAACGACGAGTGCTTTGAGCTGGCTTCAAATAGGTTCATGCTCAATCAAATTGTATCTAGATTTTGTAATTATATAAATATAAATAAGTATAATGTACAGTAGCGTCTACTCCGTATACCTACCTACTCGACAACAGGCAAGGCATATGATTGTTTGTGGGTATCAGAAGGTGATATACATATAAATATGATGACGTGAGTTTGTGCGTGAGAGTGTAAAAACCTTCTGAGTTTGAACCCTTGACAACGATGACATGGCATATGGGAATACCCTCAGGGAATATGTACCACGTATTTTATATGGGAATACCTACTGTACTTAAACAAAATCTGTGAGGAATACATGGAACTCACAGGAACTAAAGCCAGCCAACAATCTGGGAATGGAATAGCGAAAAAAGCACGTCATAAAAAATCTCAATTTATAGTAATTACTGGCAATACTGGACAATAAACGTCAAATTTATTGGATTACAATGGCGGCTATGTCTCCGTCTGAGGTTTGTAAAATATTTTATTGATATTTATTAGATATTGCATTTTATAATAACTATAATGTATTTTGCTATCATATGACTTAATGCTACTTAAGAAAAAAATCTTTTCGGTACCACACTGGACAAATATTCCATAATTTAACTGCGCTGTTGTGACAGTTTTCAGTCAAAATTTCTTTTGTGCTGTTCTCTACTGCTATTATAATATTTGCTTACGTACGGTGTAGTTTTAGGATATGTGCAAGATGTCTTTTACATTTATGTTTCCAACGTTTATTCGGTATATTTCTATTTTAGCGGAGATTACAAAAAGAGCTTATGTCTCTGATGAAGGAACCACCACCGGGAGTTACAGTGGACGGAGAACAGGCCAGCCAAAATCTTACACTGTAAGTATCAAGTAAACCATGTACATGTATGTATACTAAACTTACCAATCCTTCCATCTACAATACCTACTGGAAAATTGTTGACAAAATAAAATCAATGCCAGCTTGTAACCCTGAATATGTACATAATTGATTTGTCATTATGTTCCTACTTAGCTTAAACAATTCATATTTGTTTATTAGACTTTATAAAATATCTAGATAAAAGTAAGCCTACTTAACCTAGATAATTTATTTATTTATTTTATTTATTTAATAAGCTATGTCAAGCTTATGTTTCATCACAGAGTATCACATAGGATTCCAAAGAGTTATGGGTATCAACAATAATGAAAATATTATGATCTATTCTGACCGTCACATAAGTGTGATGTAAAACCTAAATGTGTGACCTAAATGTAAAATTAGTCCTACCTGTCCTTATCTCTCTCAGCCATTTATGTTAAGAACGGAGAGAGATAGACCTGACTAAGATTAGGGTTTACATTTAAGTGTGGTGAAATTTATGGTGTCCAGTGTTATATGTTAGTTTTTTTTATAGACAGATATTTCTCATGAAAAAATCTTGCTACGCGTGTCTATGTGCATTTATTCAGAACACCGCAATATATTTACTAAATTTTTGGGAACCAGACACTTCCCAGGTATGCTTCCATGGAGAAAAATAGTTGTGATGATGAGCAGATACCATAGTATTTGGAAATGTTTGAACCAAAACATCCTGTATAAAAATTACCATGGTATAATCAACTGCCAAGGTATTCTTATAATATTGTACTCAATAATTTGTTTATCAATACAATGTCTATTGTCAGATATAAAATATTAAGGTCATGTTAGCATGCTATGTTCATTATTATGTTACTTATGTAATCTTACTTTCACATATATTTGAAATTTTATGGGACTTAATTTTATTTTATTTTACCTAGAAGGAGGGTTATGTTTTTTTTAAATTTATGTATGGTATATGTATAATCTATGACAAGCTCTAGCTAGAGCCTAAACAGCTTGTCACATTAAGTAATAAATCACTACATATTATAAAAGAAAGTCGCTTGCCGCTGTCTGTCCGTCCCTATGTATGCTTACATTTTTCAAACTAGGGAACGGATTTTGATGCAGTTTTTAATAGAGTGATTCACGAAGAAGGATTATAATGTATAACTAGGGACCCGCCCCGGCTTCGCACGGGAGTAATGCACTCTCATGCGGGTGCAGCCGTGGGCGGTTGCTAGTTTGATTATAAACATAAACCTTTTAATAGACGGCTAGGACTACAAAATGTGGCCTCAAGAATGGGCCATCTGTATAAAATTATTTTTTTGTGTCACACCCATCATTAAATTACACACCTCTATTAAGTCCCAAATAAACCTACCGCCGCTTTTCGATCACATATACAATAATCTAGTGTCCAATACAATCACTATTAGCAAAAACTTTTATTTGTTCCTTTAAGGTGTTAATTTAATGGAACTGAATTTGTTTGATTAAAATACAATCAATCTCTAGAACAACTGGTAGGATTTGTTACTACGAGTATCTATTAATGTTACTTGTGTGTATGATGTTAGTACAGTATCAACATAAACCAGTTCTGAAAAAACTACAACAAAGTATAGGTATAGGTATATTACATAACAAGGATAACAAACAATTAGATCATACTCTCAAACTGTTACTATTTACCATAAGTAAATCTCGAATGTACCTAGCTCAAACATGAAATCCATACTTCCTTACTAATATTATTAACTAGCAGCCGCCTACGGCTTCGCCCGCGTGAGTGCATTACTCCCGTGCGAAGCCGGGGCGGGTCCCTAGTTATACATTATAAACCTTCCTCGTGAAGCACTCTATCTATTAAAATAAACCGCATCAAAATCCGTTTCTTAGTTTGAAAGATACATACATAGCGGCAAGCGACTTTTATAATATGTAGTGATGCGAAAGTAACTATGTCTGTCTGTTACGCCGAAAATACTTAAATGAAATTTGGCCTAGAGCCTGAGAAAGGACATAGGCTACGTTTTATCCGGGAAATTTAGACACTTATCTGAGTGCTTGTTTTCGCAGTTATGAGTTATCAGATCCGAGGGTCAGTGGAGGGTGTAGGGCCCGGTGGTGGGCGCACCCATAGTGAATTTATCTGAGATAAAAGTCCATAAATCCCATTTACATGATACCATTTTTGAAAGTTAATAATTAATGGATGATAAAATTATTAATAATGAAATGGAAAAAATTCCTCACCCGGCTGGGAATCGAACCCACGACCTCTGCATTCCGCGTGTCAGTGCTCTAACCACTGAGCATTAATTAATGCTCAGTGCTCTAACCACTGAGCATTAATTAATGGATGGTAAAAGATAGGAATTTTAATACCCGTTACCTAACTAGCAAAAGCAAAGCGATAGCGAAAATTGTAAATAAATACAAAAATTGACTGATTGTCAAATTCCTATTACGTAAAATGAATTTCGAAGGAACTTTGACATTTCAAGGCGAATATTGTACAATTTTCGCTATCGCTTTGCTTCGGCTTTGCTATTGCAAATTAGGTAATCAGGGGGCCGGTCAGTTATGCAGACGTCAGACATGGTCGCGCGTTACTTCCATCTGTGTATGTATATTTGTATTCACTCTCTATACCGTGCTATGTTTTAATAAAAGTATTTCCCAGGTGGACAGTTCATATGGAAGGGGTTCCCGGCACATTATACGAAGGTGAAAAATTCGTGTTGCAGTTCAAATTTACAAACAAGTACCCATTCGACTCCCCAGAGGTAAGATAATCTTTAATTATTATTTCTGTGTGGCTATCAGCTTCATTTGTAGTACCACTTACTGTAAACTTACGACCCTTGATTACATTAAAGTAATAGCAAAGCCGAAGCCGCGCGATCGCGATAATCTCGAGTGTGTGCGTGTGCGTAACGAGAGCTCGGCGTCCTCCCGCGCCCCGCACAAGCACACACACACTCTCAATTACGCGATCGCGCGGCCCCCTGATTACGTAAAAGCAATAGCAAAGCCGAAGCAAAGCGATAGCGAAAATTGTACAATATTCGCCTTGAAATGTCGAAGTTCCTTTGAAATTCATTTTACGTACTAATACAAATTTAACAAGCAATCAGCAATTTTTGTACAATTTTCGCTAACGCTTTGCTTTTGCTAATTAGGTAATAAGGGGGCGGCCGTACATGATATAAATTCAGTGGTACAGGCCCATGACTGGGATCGAACTCATGTCTCCTCCCTCCCTACTGAAAGGCGCACGTCTTAACCATTGGGCTTTCGCTACTTCCACTTCAAATAATAATATAAATATTCACAATAATTACAACACATTAACCTAGTCACAGACTAAGATCCTTAAGGCAATCAGCTAGGAACTTGTCAGGTCTTTTACACCAGGCTTCACTATGCTGTACGATCTCTTTCGTGATCCTGAAGGGTCGTAACCATTGGGCTATCGTCACCGATCGACTGTACCCACGTGACCTTTACCACTGGTGGCAGGTGACGTTCATCGGCAGCAACATCCCAGTGCACCCGCACGTGTACTCTAACGGACACATCTGCCTGTCCATCCTGACGGACGACTGGTCGCCCGCGCTGTCCGTGCAGTCTGTCTGTCTGTCTATCGTGTCCATGCTCAGTAGCTGTAAGGAGAAGGTAACGCCTCTTTCTAGCATTATATATGGTATGTATTGTATTGTATTACGATGCCGGTAGAATTCTTTTTGCAGGGATTAAATTTATTAAAAACTAGTGGACTCCGTCCGCGTGGACTGCAGAAAAACAAAATCACCAAATTATCCGGGTTAAAAACATTTTCCCGGGATAAAAAGTATCCTATATGTTAAGTGGGGGACCTGTCACAATATATTCCTGAAAACTGCATCGAAATCAGTTTAGCTGTTTCTGAGATTAGCGTGCACAAACGCACAGACAAAAATTTCAAAAATAATTCTTTTCCGTACTACTGCGTTGATAAAGGTCTCCTGTAATATTTTTTCTCATATATCTTTCATGTACAGACAGCGATCCGTTACATTTTTATTATATGTATAGATCAAGATCAAGATTGTATGGAACAGCTGTTTTTTTTTTCACTATTTCGGAGTTGGTCCCATAATGAAAGTTGTTTCTTTTTACCTACCTAGTTTCGTGTCAAAAGATAATCAGTACTTCTTGGTAGACCTTAGATACAGGGTGTAACAGAAAGGGTATGTTAAGCGAAAAGCTATGTAAATAGCCCACTAAAAAGAACCTATCCACAAAATTTCAGACTCGAAATCACACGTTTTATTTTCCACGTAGTATGGAGAATTCCTAAACAACTCAGGAATGTTCATACAATCTTGAAAAATAAACATGTGATTTAGAATCTCAAATTTTGTGGATAGCTTCTTTTTAGTGGTCGCTAACATACCCCTTTTGTTACACCCTGTATTTGTATAGCTCTTCCTAAACAGGTACAATCATTATTATGGCTACTCCACCCAGCCGATGATGAATATTGATGCAGAATATCTTTCAAAATCTATATTCTATCTAATCAAAATGTTTTTTTTTTGCAGAAACGGCCACCGGATAATTCATTTTACGTTAAGACATGTAACAAAAATCCTAAGAAAACAAAATGGTGGTATCATGGTAAGTTTTACTACGTACTTCTATTATAAAAAAGAATTCACCCCTGAGTGAGATTTGAACTCACGACCTCTCGCAAACCGTGCTTTCGCCCTAACCAACTGAGCTATTGGGTCAATTAACTAGGATGACGAATTTTACCATCTCTTTTATTTACATTACGTTTTTAGCAACTATTTCTATTATATAGTTTAGCATAATAATCAGTCTCTTATATCCATATAATTTAGTAATTTAGGTAATCATTCTATGATCCCTCTCATAAAAACCCTGTATATTACATCCTCGATTGAGGAAGGCCTTATGTGAGAAATACGACTTAGAATACCAGCATCACTGTCTTCTTCACAGATGACTCCGTGTAACAACACCGCGGCGCTGTATCGAGCAGAGACGATAGAAACAGTTTCGTGATAAGTGTTACGGCAACAGTATAGTGACGTGTAAATAGTGTCGCGTCCGACCGCCGCGTCTTACGTCCGACCGGCGCGTCCTACGTGCGTCCGCCGCGCCCTACGTGCGTCCGGCGCGCCTTACGTGCGGACTGCTACATACGGACATTCTGAAGTTCATTTCAAAACCGGCTGCAAATTTTACCCCACTACGGTCTACATGCTGATATAGATGTAAGTAGATACACTGGAAAGTATTAATTACTTGTTTATTATGGAATGGATCCATGGTTTGGTTATTAATTAATTTTAGAGCCGATTTTTCCAATGGTCAGTTGGCCTAGTATAAAATGCTGTCAATATCTTGATCAAGTTTTAGAGTGACAGATCAACTTTATCCTATCTGACCATTGAAGATATGTCGGCCCCTAGTTGAATAAGGTTTATGGTTTTGCAGAGAGCAACGTAAAGTTCAATAGGTGTAGGTATGTGGGTTATCTACTTAAATCTATATTTGTATACCTATACATATGTTAACGGTTGTAGCTTTGTCGTGTAAGTACGTCGTTAAGATTATGTTTGTGAAAGTGAAGTAGACTTGTTTAAATTTTCTTTTTCGTATGGCTGAAATTCAGGGACGGTTAACTTTAGATACTGGCCTTAAAATTGTTATGTCTAGTCAAATACATGCAATTTACATTAGTATAGATAGAAATAGTATTTTTAAACTGTACACGAGTTATTATTATCTTGCTGATTTCAAAATGTATAGGCAGAATTACAGTTTGTATGAAAACATCCCGAATTATTATTTTTCGGTCACCTCTGAATCTCGGCCAATATCAAAATTTCCTAGTTATGAAATAAAAAATGAACTAGGCATATGGCCGTACTAGATTTTTCACTGAATTAAAGTTGGTTAAAATTGTACAAATTAAAAACATCGCCAACTGCAACATGAAACATAAATATTTATATACCTGAACCAATGACATTGAATTTTCAATTCTGTTTATCAACTCAATACATTATAACATCCCAGTATATCTAGATATTAACCTAATCAATTTGCTGAACCATTTTAAAAGAGTCACATTACATACATTTTCATTATTTTCCAAAATTATATGACATTCGATGGAGTTTGTACTAAATTATATATTATAACTAGTTTAACAGGTATGAAATATTTTATTACTGCTTGTGGTTATTTTGAGTCAGTTCCCATTTTGTTGTATATAAATGATTATTGTAATGTTTATAATTTATTAGCTTTGCAGGTTTTTTAAAGCCATTAACTTGTTAAGTTGATTATTTTTACGTGGGTATATGGTTTGAAAATATCTTTAAGGGCTATACTGCACGGGCGGTTCTCCCGCCGCGGGAATCCGCTCGACAAAACTGCCGCAGACCATCAAACTACACGGAACGCGGTTTATCACCGTCTTTTGTTCATTTCAATATGGATCCGCGAGCGAGCGTCCTCGCACAACGTCCTGCGCATAATGACGCGATAGCGGGAAACCGCCGTGTAGTCAAAAGC
The DNA here is from genome assembly GCA_014607495.2 of Carposina sasakii. Classification (NCBI taxonomy): domain Eukaryota; kingdom Metazoa; phylum Arthropoda; class Insecta; order Lepidoptera; family Carposinidae; genus Carposina; species Carposina sasakii. The sequence goes on along the minus strand of CP053155.1, from coordinate 2,061,609 downwards.
GCCGGTTATCAGCGGCGCGCGGCGGTTTGACGCTGCATGTGGCGCGGCTGTCGTATTTCGCCCGCCTGTAAACCGCGACGGGAAACCGCGCAGTGTAGTATGAAGCATCAACTTCCATATAAAATTGTGTCTAGTGCGGTTCAGAGGCGGATTCCCGCAGCGGGAGAACCGTCCGTGGAGTATGAGCCTAAGGCATTTTGGTTATATTATCATCGCCTCATTTCATAAGAGAATGCGTTTTAAGCAATGTTTGTATTATTTCAGTTTAAAAATGTATGATTTGTAATTTAGATTAATAGAACTGGGATAGAATGTCAATTAAATACAGAAATGATTAAGAAACATTGTTGGAATAGGGTGACTATGCTTCTCATGTGCTAATATTCTGAAGTTCATCCTAAAATAGTTTTGTAAAAACATTTTCGCAGCCTATATAATACTTATACCTACATTTTCAATTACAATATTATATTCTTCGACACCATGTACTCATGTTAATACGTTATATCTATCCCAGAAAAATAATCAATTCAATTTAATACTCTGTAATTTTCCTGTAATGCTCCGATTTTTTTGTCAACTGACCTCTCTTTCCATCAGTCCACTAAATATTGATAAAAAATTGTAAAATCATAATGGCTTTTTGATAATGTATAAAGGTGCTGAATATCTTTTTACTTAAGGTCATCGCAGACAAGGTTTCGTTTCGTTCATACCCAGTATGGACACCCCTAATCAATTGACAACTGAACAGTTGGACATAAGGAACTAACTATCAAGCCAGTCTGTGTTGACAGGTTAACCCTTATGCTAGAAACACATTCCAAATTATTGGCACTATCTATTCTTTCCTATATCTATGCTAAGTGCGTTAAGTCAGGCAATTCTCATGAGAAATCATTTCTAACGGTTATAAATTTAAGTAACTGTAAACATCAAGCACTTAACAACATATAGGTGGAAACTATTGAATATAATTGCTTAGAATATGTTAATTTTATATTATAAAATCAAGAAATTGATAGTGATACAACTAATGAGTGAAATATATTGTGTATACATTTAAACCAAGAAAAGTTTGATGGTGCTGCCTGCCATTTTTTTTTTCTTGGTTCACATATGTACTAGTTTGTTATAAATTATATAAGTTTGCATTATATTTTCGCTGTTGTTATGTTAAATTAATTTTCCCATGGATTTCAACTTATAATGCACATTGAAAAATTTACTGCTCCAAAATATTATTTACTAAATGATTGATTCAATATTTGTGTATTAAAACAGAACCTGCTTAATTTATTGAAATAAAATATAGTTAAACATTAATATTGTCTTTTGTATTTCTCCAAATATAATAATAGTGTGTTAAGCTATTAACAAAAATAACGAAATGCTTAGAGAGAGTACGAAAGAGATGGCATATCGCTTAGAAGGCGCCATGACTGCCGTGGCTGTAAAACTATAACACCTTTCCTGGCCATAAAGGTTTACAAAATAAAACATTGCAAGTGTAACAAAAAAATATATTTTTAACACTTATGTATAAACTGGATATTTTTTTCTTTTGTGTAACTTTTTTGTTGTTACCTATGTAGGTAAATAGGATAATTTCTTAAAAACTACTCACATAAAATTAGGGAAATATTAGATTTTACGACAGTACATTTTTAGCTTAGGATAAATAAATATTTTCAATACCTAGGTCCTAGTAACTTAATTGTACAAAAACATTATAAACATCTATCATTGCATTAGGTACATAGGTTAAGTATGTACAACAGAGAATTTATATTTTAAGTATTTTTAATACTGAAATAGAAAATCATGTTTCAGCAAAGCAAAAAAAAATATCACAAATATAATTTTGTAAACCCTAACTGTGCCCTCATGTATGTACTTTACGTCGGTGTGTGAAATTTGAAAAAGTCAATTTATAAAGTATAAACAAGAAACAAACGACAGAGCTCTGACAATCCTGAGAAATGTTATTTTGTCATCCTACATAAATTTTAATTGAATCTATGAATAACTTTTTTAGTTATTAAATTTTCAAGGCCCCAAATTAGCCGAAAATATCTAAATAAGTTATTAATGACAAATATTCACAGCCTATTATTATATTATAAGTAGGTAGAAGAGTAGGTGTAAGTTAAAAAAATATATAAAAGTAGATTATTGGTATAAAATAATATTTATATTTAAGTATACATTAACATTCTCACAAACCAAAACAAATAAGTACTAGAACAATAAATAAACACAATGGTAAAATAAATTACATCTCTAATTTAGATTACTATGTATGTCGTGGCCATATCGTAGAATTGATCAATTCATGAAATGGTCACATTTCATGAAATGTTGAACTGTCTATTGGCCACATCATATGGTTTGGGGGCAGATCGATGATAAAAATCGTTTCTCGATATGGGAAACTAAAACGAGCGACCATTTCATGAAGTCGTCAAGATTATTGATCTTAATCGTAAAATAGTTAGCAAGCGATCATTGCATGAAGTGACCAATTTTACGATATGACCACGAGATATACAGGGTGTAACAAAAAGGGTATGTTAAGCAAAAAGCTATGCAAATAGCCCACTGTAGAGAACCTATTCACAAAATTTGAGACCCGAAATCACATGTTTATTTTTCCCGATAGTATGGAGAATTTTTAAATTTCTCAAGAAATTTCATACAATCTTGAAAAATAAAAATGTGATTTCGAGTCTCAAATTTTGGAAATAGGTTCTCTATAGTAGGCTATTTACATAGCTTTTTGCCTAACATACCCTTTCTGTTACACCCTGTATATATCATTACAAAAATCCAAACCAATTTGATTACATTGATTTTGCCTGATCAAATGTTAATAAAGTCACTTTAACTTTGTCCTTAGTTATTGATTAAAAAGAAACTATTTAACTAAGCTGATTTCATTTATCTATAATTGCACATATTTACACTTAATATTTATAAAATGCCTTCAACCATTGATATGTAGACAACAATAACTTCAATTGAATAAATACAATGTTTGTGACTAGGACTGTTATGAACTTTACTTAAATTTTGAGCTTGTATGTGTTAATAAATACTGTGTAAACTTTACCAATACCTCTGACATCAAGTACCTAACATGATTATCCAAAAATAAAAAACTTTACTCCTTTTTGTAGTCACATGAAAAACAACTTACACACCTATAAATCGTTCACCGCAAACCAGCCTTGGGCTCACTTATACTGGCATCTATGGGTTTTTTAACTTATTCAAATAATATTCATGATCAAACCTTGTGACTAGAATACCATCTGTAACTTTTACGTCACTATTTGGTGAATAATCTATACTCTCTCCTTTAGTTGTAGTCATTTGCCCGTCAACAGTCTTGATTATGGCATTACCAGCACAGAGATCCCACTTCTTTATAGCTGTGATGTGAAGGTAGGCATCATAGGTGCCATTGACTACTGCCATAACCTTGTATCCAGCCCCTGCAGCTGTTGTTACAGTGGTTTTCTCCCCAAAAGCACCCATTGCTACCTCTGCTGTCTTGCCTGGATGTGACCTAGAGACTATTACTTTAGGGCTCTGCTTGCGGTCTTCATCCTGGAAAACATGTTTATTACCTAGAATTCATGTAGTTAACTAACAAAAAAAAATTACATGTTAGTATGTAGGTACTATTTTAAATCAATTTCAAACTAAATTAAGTTACATACTTTTTTGTCACATAGGTACTTTTATCAAGTGAAAACTCATTAATAGAGTAATATGCCTTATGCAGGAGAAAACTGGTCAAAAAAATATATTTTTATTCAAATATAAATCAAGTTACATTGTAAAATCTTGAGTAACAAACAGTTGATAGAAACAGATTAAATATAAACAGATGTTTTTATCTAGCCTATGTAGCAGGCACATAGAAGTGATAATTACTCTCAAGTTGTGAAAGCATTTATTAGCCAGTGGCTAATAAATTAAAAATAATAACTCACAAGCTACCTCATCAGTTACATGATTACATTGACTACAGCTCCCATTGTTTGTTTCATATAATACTCACATGTGGAACAGGAGGTATGTTAGTGGAGGTTTGCTTTGTATACCACCCCCAGTACGTCCTAGGGGGAAAGGGGTAGTGAATCACTCCAATGATGGGATTGCCTCTGATGGCTATACACACCATCGTTGTCACATACTGGAACATTGATTCTGAGAACAAGGTGGTAAATTATAATTTAAAAAATTGTTATTATGAGCCTACCTACAACTGGGAAAATACCTTAAGTTTCGTGTATTAATCACCTGTATACTCTTGAGTTGCGTCCAAAGGGTCGACCCAAATTGTAACATCTTTAGCCAGAACATGTTCATCTACCATATATCCTATAACACGATGTCCTATTGGATTTGAATCTACATCAAACGGCTCCTGGTTCGTACAATCACTTTCACCACTCGAGTGCTCTTCAGAAACCACCGTGAGTTTAGGAAAAGTGTTTTTTAAACCGTAAAACATGGCACAATGAGATGCATAGTCCGCATCTGTAACGGGATCGTTGGCTCCTTCTTGAGTCTTCCCTTTACTTTTCACATTTAAATCATGATTTTTCCCTTCGGTAACCTTTTGTCCTCCACGTTCAGCAGCACGTATAGCTGCTTTCAAGAGGCTTTTTAAATTCACAAGGTCTGACGATTCTGTGGGATACCCTGGACCCCTGGACCGCCAGTACAATATCACAAAAACTACAAAGATGAAAGTAAAACAGGCAAACTTGTTTATTCTTAAAGTGCCGCCGAAATTCATTTTAACATTTAGCTATGCCGAAAGGCATAAAATACAGTTTACTTCTCAAAATGTAAATTTTTAACTTTTTTTGTTTGTTTAGTTTATCCCGAAGGAAAGGCAAGGGGAACTAAGCCCATACAGCCATTGTCTTTAGTAAAATAGCAGTATACTATATTCGGAATATCCCAGGTAAAAATTGACGCTAACAAGGCAACACTGATTTTAAATGTCAATGTCATGCATGGCACGAACGTCAAAATAATGTGTGTGATTCGGCGGGAAAAGATGGAAGGGTGCAGGTGTAATTTTCTTGTGAAAATCAAAAATTATTTGTAAATGGCTTGCATGTGTCCGTAAAGTGATGTTTTCTGGTAGATAAGTTATATTTTGATTACTTGTGATGTGAATCTAGTGCGTGTGCATGGTTTTATACGCAGGTAAGCCGAGTAAAACTTTAGCCGGATTACGATCTCTTCATGGGTGCATGTAAGTTGTTTCTGCAATAATTTTTCATTTTGACTAACTTTACACTTGTTCTTGAGGATTTTTCCGACGCTTCCATTTATCATCATTGTCATTCATCATAAATTCAGAATACATTTTACTAACAATGATTAGGCTGTATGGGCTTAGTTCCCCTTGCCTTTCCTTCGGGATAAACTAAAAAAAAAAAAAATGTCAAAGATCCGGCCCAACCGGCCCAACGGCCCAACTGCCCAGTGAGAGAGATATCTGCAAAGAGTATAATGGATTCTGTCGTTAGGTGTTTTTGGTGGAACACGTGCTCGATAGGAATTTTGCTTTTTCTTTAAAAAAACTTTGAGATTTTGTTTATTTTTCGGTGGTGAAGGTTATAATAATACTTTAGATTGGTAAGGAGTCAATTTTATTTGTTTTAAATTGTGATGTCCAATAAGGAACCCCCTGATGGGGGTGGTGGTGTTAACGGTGAGTCTACTGCACAAGTAACGATGTCTCCAGACTTGTTTACACAAGTTGATATGGATATAGAACATGTCACAACAGCTTTGAAGAGGCAAGCCACGGATAAAATGACACCAGTTGTACCGGCAAAACCAACACACGCCCTTCTAACTCGATCCAGAGTACATATATTCATCCCGACTTTGAAGGGGACTCCCCGTTAACATACACGCCCAGCGATGATGGCCCATTTATCGTACACGTTTCGCGTACTGAGCCCGATCCTTCTTCAGGACTTTCTATACGAGTTCTCAAACTGGCTCAAATGTTACATAAAGCTCATGTCGTAGGAATTGTAGATGGAGGTATTAAACCGCTCGGCCGCAATAAAATTGGGGTTGAGTTTTCAAATGCTGAGTCAGCAAACATCTTTCTTGGTAGCAACAGTCTAGGTGAAGCTTTTTTGAAACAAATTCCTAAATTTCACGTAACACGCATGGGTGTCTTACGTGGAATCCCTACAGAATGGACTCTCGAAGAACTAGTTCATGGCCTTACCTATACTAACTCTTGTGGCCGGTGATCAGAGCTAGACGCCTTAATAAAAAGACTTTCAATGACGGTGTTGCACAATGGATACCAACATCCTCAGTAGTAGTGACTTTCAAGGGACAGATTTTACCTGAAAAGGTTTATTGCTTTCACTCTTCTATTGTCGTCGATACATATCAACTGCCGACAATCCAATGCCGAAACTGCTGTCGTTTCGGACACGTAGCCGACCAATGCCGTTCTTCCCCAAGATGCTTCAGATGTGCCCAAAGTCACGCAGGTTCATCTTGCTCAGTCCCAGATGATAGAGTCTCCTGTCTTCTATGCTTAGGCAGACACATTGCAACAGATGCAAAGTGTCCAGAACACGCCAGGCAGAAAGCTATAAAAGTGGTGATGTCTGACGAAAATCTTAGCTTTACTGAAGCCTCTCAACGTTTCCGTCCTGCACGTCCGTCATACGCGGAGAAAACTAAGACTACCTCTGCCCCCCATGCTTCGTCTGTCTCCCAACCCATTTCTACTCCAAACACCCCAGTCCGATCCTATAGGAAAACCGTTGTTACCCACCGCTCCCCCCGTCCCTTACCTATTAGCTCCTACGATCCCGAACTCCAGGATATAATCCACCCACCCTCTTCCTCTCTCCCAAATGGTGCTGCTCTCCGGGACTTCTCAACCTCAACCTTTATCCTATCTCCGTCACCGAATGAAAATTTAATTCAGTTATTAGTATCTGCTTTAGTTAATATATTGTCTAAATTTAGTGATAGCCTACCGCCCAATGTCATTCCTACACTTCAATCTATTCTATCGATTTATAACATTCAACCTTCTTCAATGGAATTGTAAAAGCATTACACACAAAAAATCTGATATCATTTATTTAATCAATCAACACAAACCTGCCGTTCTCGCTGTTTCAGAGACCTGGCTTAAACCGGATTCACGGTTTAGATTGCCAGGATACTTCTGTCTCCGCGATGACAGACCCCTTGGTCATGCAGGATGTGCCTTATTAATAAATCGTTCCGTACCATTTTCCCAAATTCCTATCCCTCCTCATAATGAGGATTTTCATGTTATAGCTCTAGCCTCTCCAAACTTAATATCCTCTTTATCTTGGGATGTACTTCCCTTAACGTTGGTAGTGATCACTATCCGATAGTTACATCAGTAAATATTGTCAGTCGTCCATCGCTCGCTCCGTCTCCTTTGCTTAAATATAAAATAAAGTCAGCCGATTGGGAAACTTTTACTGCTCTTGTCGACTCTATTATCTCCCATCTTCCTTCAATCAACCTATCAAACCTAAATGTTTCTTATGATAATTTTACAGCCGCTTTGTTGTCTGCAGCGGATCAATCCATCCCTATTAAGAATTCGGCTCGTAACAAAATTCCTTCCCCTCCCTGGTGGGATGCAGATTGCACAAAACAAATTAAAATAAGGAATACAGCAGAAAGAAACTTTGTCCGTAATCCTACGTCTATAACGAATTACGTCCATTATAAAAAACCAACGCGGAGTCTAAGAGGTTCTTATTGAATAAAAAACGCCTGGGGTGGCGAACCTTTTGTGAATCGTTATCGCCGCGTACACCTTCCTCTATAGTCTGGAGAAGAATTAGCAGCTTTCGACGCTCATGTAATGATCACAATGCCACATCCACCAACATGACAGACTCTTGGCTCCCCGGATTCATAGATAAGCTTGCACCCCCATACGTTCCTCCTTTAAATTACTTCCCATCTTTTTTCCTCTTCCTCTTTCCAGTAATGACCCTATGGACTCACCTTTCCTATACACCGAACTGCTCTGTGCTCTGGATGGTCTAAAAGATTCTGCCCCAGGTGCTGACGGAATTCCTTATTCTTTTATTATTAACTGTTCTCAAGCCGCTAAATTATTTTTCTTAGATTTAATAAACCTTATATTTACTAGTGGGATTCTTCCCCCATCTTGGAAAACTCAGATATAATCCCGATCTTAAACCCGAAAAACTCCATCCGAGTCGTCTTCTTACAGACCGATTGCGTTATCATCCACTTTGGTAAAAATATTTGAGCATCTTATTAAAAATCGTCTCGAATGGATTGTAGAAAATAAGAACATTCTACCAAATTCCCAATATGGTTTCCGTAGAGGTAGAAGCACACTCGATAGCCTAAGCATCTTTACCACAGATATTCGGCGTGCATTTTCCAACAATGAGTCTGTCATTGGCGTATTCTTGGATGTTTCCTCGGCGTATGATAATGTTCTACTTCCTGAGCTCAGAGCGAATTGCTACAGCTGAGCCTACCAGTGAGGCTAGTTCATATAATATGTCAGATGCTCATGGCTAGATCCATTTCAATTCGCGTGAATGGCCATATACACTCGACGAGGCTTATATGGAAAGGCCTCCCCCAGGGGTCGGTCTTAAGTCCGCTGCTATACAATCTTTATACATATGACCTTGAAAGATCAGTGACTAGCTTTTGTGACATCTTACAATACGCTGATGACATTGCTCTTTACTCCTCAGCCAGATCTCTAGATATTGCCGCTTCTAGACTCAATTCAGCTCTGTCGTATCTCAATATATGGCTATCAGACCACGGCTTGTCACTGTCTCCCCGAAATCCACAACAGTGATATTTTCTCGTAGAAAAAACCTACCCAATGTTGACATACGTATTGATGACTGCCCAATTCCCGTCCAAAACCACACAAAATTTTTAGGCATTTTTTCGACTCTAAACTAAATGGTATACACCATCTCAAATATATCTGTGGCAAGGCAGAAAAAGGCGTTAACATCTTACGTTCTCTTTCTAACGTCCATTGGGGATCGCATCCTTATAGTCAAAAACTTCTATATAACGCGATCGTGCGGAGTCACTTTGATTATGGCTGCTTTATACTAGAACCATGCAGTAAGTTACATTTAGATAAACTTATCAAGATACAATCTAAATGCTTGAGAATAATTGCGCTATGAGGAGGTCACACCAAAAAACGTTTTACAGGTTAGAGTGAAACCCCCTTACATCTTGAGGCGTCAGTATATGAGCGACAGATATTTATTTTAATGTGTCTCAATTACCTCACATCCTCTTACAAATTACTAGATTTTAATTGATTTGTTTTATTTATTGACCCATAAGGTCCTACCTCCATTAGTTAACTTTTTTTCCCCAAAATCTTTTTTTCCCAGTCCAACTTTGAAAATCCTTTATTTTCCCTTTTTGTTTTTTTGTTTTTTTTTCTCAATTTTGGTTTAATGACAAGTCTTTTTTTATTTCAGTTTTGTTTTTAAAGCCAGAATGGATTTTAATGTTTTTTCCAAACTCGAGGAAAATTGGTCGGTAGGATCTGCAGTCTGGATCCCCAGGTATATTTTAATTATGTTTTTTTAAGTTTTTTTTTGTCTTTTTTTTTTCGGGGAGAGGCTATTGTCCTCGCAGTCTTTTGTTATTCCATTAACTTGATTAATCTTTGATCTTCTCTGATTTTAAGAGCCTTCAGGATATTGTTGCATTGCCCTTCGTTAAAAATTTCAGCATTTTTTTTCAAATAAAGGTTTGTTTGAGTTGGCATTAATGTTGCTCTGGCTTGTTGGGGTCACATGTTTATTTATAGTTGTTCTGGCTTGATTTGCCTGTGCAAGGTTTGTGGTTTCACATATTTTTTCTTGACGAGTGTTCCGCTCGGTCTGCAATGGTTTTGCTTAATGAGTTTGCAAAGAATTTCAAATCAAGGGTAAACATTTGGTCTTACAAACTTATCAAACCGAAACCATTTGGTTTTACTCATCGTTTTTTCAAGTTCTTTTATCTCTGTTTCCCTTTGAGGTTGGTCACATTTGACACCAGTTTTTAGGTTTTCTTTTTTTTGGGAAACTGTTTTTGGTCTTTTCGTTTGTTTGTTTTTTTGTCCTTTTATTTAACTGTTCCCTTGTATGTTTTTACTTGTGTTTTTATTCGTTTTTAATGTAAATTTTTTTTTTAGATGATCTTTTTTGTTTTTTTTAGTTTTGTTGAACAAATTTTCGTTTGATTTTTTTTTTGGATTGTTGCCTTTTTGTATTTTTTGTTTTTTTTAATTGTTTTTATTTTTATTTTTTTTATTGTTTTTGCTAAATTTTTTTGCTTTTTGAGTTTTTTTTGTTTTTATTTTATGTTTTTTTTTTAATTTTATTGTTTTTGTTTTTTTGTTTTTACTTGTTTTTTTTTTATTTTTGTTTGTGGTTTTTTGTGTTTTTTTTTTTGTTATTTTTTTTTTTTTTTTCTTTCCTGATTTGTTTTTTTTTTTTTAATCTTGGTCTGTTTAGATTGTGTTTTTTTTTTTGTTTTTGTTTTTTTTTTTGATTTTTGTTTGTTTGTTTCTCTTTATTTTTTTTTTTTTCTTTTTATTGTTTTTTTTTATATTTTTTTTTTTTTTGTTTTTTTTGCTTGTTTTTATTTATTATTTGTTTTTTTTTTTACTTAGTTAAGTTTTTTTTGTTTTTTGTTGTTTGTTTTTTTATTTTTTTTTTGCTAAATAGGTGTGTTTTATTTTTGTGTTTTTTTTTTCTTTTTTGTTTTCCATTCAGGTTTTTTGGTGGATTTTTTTTTTCATTGTTTTTTCTTTACTTTTTTGAGCAGATTTCCTGTTTTTTTATGGTTGTTAGTGGTTTCTTTTTTATTTGTGTTTGGTTTTTTGTGTTTTTTTTTTTTTTTTTTTTAAAGGTTTTTGGATTTGTTTTTTCTTGAAAAAAAGTAATATGTTTTTGTTGGTGGCAGTTTGTTTTTTCTTTTTTATGGGTTTTTTTGTTTTACTTTTTTTGTATTTGAGGTGTGTTCTTTTAGGGTTTGATTGTTTTTTTTTTCCTGTTTGATGGTTTTTTTTTATGATTTTTTTAAGTAATGTTTTTGTGAATTGGCTTTTTTTTTTTTCTATTTGTTTTGTCCATATTTTTTTCAGGTTTAAGTTGATTCATTTTTTTTAGTTTTATTTTTTTTTTTGAAATGTGAGATATCTTTTTTTTCGTTAAGCAAGTTTGTTTTTTTTGTTTTTGCTTTTTTCATATCTTTTTTTGTTCTTCTCTGTTTTTTTTTTTTAGTTTTTTGGATCTTTTTGCTTTTGAAGTTTTTTTTATTACAGTTTTTTTTTTTAAAGTTTTTTCTTTGTTTTCTTTTTTTTCATTTACATTTGATAGTTGTTTGTTTTGTTTTTTTTTTGTGATTGTATATTTTTTTTTTTGTTAAGATGTTTTTTTACTTTTTTTTTCTATTTTTTTTTTTTGTTTTGTTTTTATGTTTTTGGTTTTTTTTTGTTACTATTTGATTTTTTTTGATTTTTTTTTTTTGGTGTTTAGTTTGTTATTAGGGTTTTTTTTGGTATTTTGTTTTTTTTTTTTTTTTTTTGTTTTTTTTTTTTTGTTTGTTTTGTTTTTTAGATTTTTTTTTTTTTTTTTTTTTTTCTTTTTTTTATTTTGACTTAGTTTTTTTGTTGTTTGTTTTTTTTGTTTTTTTTTTTTTTTCTTTTTTGTTTTTTTTGTTTCTTCTTTATTTCGTGTTTTTTTTCTTTTTTGTTTTGCTGGTATTTTATTTTGCTTTTTTTTTTGTTGGGTTTTGTGTTTTGAGTTTTATTTGTTCTTTGATCGGCGGAGTTTGGCGTCTAGTTTTCTTTTTTTTTTTTTGTTTGCTTTTTTTGTTTTCTTTTTTTTTTGTTTTTTTTTTGTTGTTGTTTGTTTTTTTTTTTTGTTTTTTTTTTGTTTCTTTTTTTTTTTTTTTTCTTTTTTTTTTTTTTGTGTTTGTTTGCTCTTTTTTTTTTTTTTTGTTTTTTTTTTTTACATTGTTTTGTTTTTGGAGTTTGTTTTTCATTTTTTTTTTTGTTTGTTTTTTTTTGTCTTTTTTTCAGTGTTTTGTGATTTGTTTTTTTTTTTTTTTTAATTTTTTTTGAGTTTTTATTTTTTTTTTTTTGAATGTTTTTTTTCTGTTTTTTTTTGATTTTTGGTTTTTTTTTTTTTGTATTGTCTTATTTTTTTTTTTTGACATTTTAGTTTTATCTCTGTTCTTTGTTTTTTCTATTTTTTGTTCTTTTTTTTTGTATGGTTTTTTTGTTTTTTTTTTGTTTTTTTTTTTTTTTGTTTTTATTTTTTTTTTTTTTTTTGGTTAATCTTTTTTTGCTTTTGTTTTTTTTTCCTGTTTCTTTTCCTTGTTTTGTTTTGTTTGTTGTTTTTTTTTGTTGTTTTTTCTTTTTTTTTTTGAGTTTGTTGTTTTTTTTTTTTTGTTTTTTTTTTTTTTTTTTGCTTTTTATTGATTTTTTTTTTTGTTTTTTTTGTGTGGTTTTTTTTTCTTGTTGTTTTGTTTTTTTTCTTTTTTTTTTTTTTTTTGTTTGTTTTGTTTTTGTTTTTTTTTTTTTTTTTGTTTTAATTTTTTTTTGTTTGTTTTTTACTTTGTTTTCTTTTGATTTTTCTTTTGTTTGTTTTTTGCAGATTCTTCTTTTTTTTTTTTTCTTTTTTTTTTTTTTTTTATTTCAGTTTTTCTTTTCTTTTTGTTTTTTTTGTTTTTTTTTTATTTTTTTTTTTTTGGCTTTTTTTGCTTTTATTTTTTGTTTTTTTGTTTTTTCGTTTTTTGTTTTTGTTTGATTTGTTTTTTTTTTTTTTTTTTTTTTGTTTTTTTTTTGTTTTTTCTCTGTTTTGGCTTTTGTTTTATTTTTTTTTTGATTTGTGTATTCTTTTTTTTTTTGTTGTTTTTTTGCAGTTATTTTATGATTGTTTTTTTTTTTTGTTTTTGTTTTTTTTTTTTTTTGTTTGTCTTTTTATTTTTTTTGTTTGTTTTTTTTTTTCTTGTTTGTTTTTTTTTGTTTTTTGTTTTTTTTTTTTTTTTGTTTTTTTTATTTTTTCTTTTTTTTTTTTTTCGGTTTTTTTTTTTTTTTTTTTTTGTTTTTGTTTTTTTTTTTTGTTTTTTTTAATTTTTTTTTTTTGTTGTTTTTTTGTTGTTTTTTTTTTTTTTTTATTTTTTTTTGTTTTTTTTTTTTTTTTTTTTTTTTAAACCTTTTTTTGTTTTTTTTGAGTTTTGTTCTTGTTTTGTTTTGAGTTGTTTCTTAACTCTTTTTTTTTTTTTTTTTTTTTTGTTTTTGTTTTTTGTTTTATCTTTTTTTGTTTGTTTTTTTTTTTTTTGTTAATTACGTTTTTTTGGCTTTTTTGTTTTCTTTTTTCTCTTTTTTTTTTTTGTTTTTTTTCTTTTGTTTTTTTGTTTGTTTTTTTTTTTTTTTCGCTTCTTTGTTTTTGTTTTTTTTTTTTTTTATTTTTTGTGTTTTGGCTTTTTTTTTTGTTTTTGTTTTTTTTTTTTTTTTTTTTTCTTTTTTTTTGTTTTCCTTTTTTTTTATTTTTTTTTTTTTTTTGTTTTTTTTTTTTTTTGTCTTTTTTTTTTTTCTTTTTTGTCTTTTTTTTTTGTTTTTTTTTTTTTTTTTGTTCTTTTTTGTTTTTTTTCTTTTTTGGTTCTTTTTGTTTTATTTGATTTTTGGCTTTTTTTTTTTTTTTTTTTTTTTCTTTGTGCTGTTTTTTTTTTTTTTCGTTTTTCCATTGTGAGACGTTTTTTTTACTTTTCTTGCTGTTTGATTTTTTTTTTTGTTTTCCAAAACCATCGTTGTGTTTTGTTACAGCGTTTTCGCTTTCTCAGTTTTAGTTTTTTTTAGTTTCTTTTTTATTGTTTTCCAGTGTTTTTCTTTTTAAGTTGTTTGAGGGAGTTTTTTTTCCCATTTTTGTTTTTATGTGTTTGGTTTCGATCAGACTTTTGTTTCCTGATTTTTTTGCTTTTTTTGTTGCTTGTGTGTTTTTGGATGTTTTATTTTTTTGTTTTTTTTTTTTTTATTTGCTTTTTTGTTTTTTCTTGTGAGTTGAGTTATTATATTCTTTTTCATGTCTAGATCTTTTTTTTGTTCATTTGAATTGCCTTATTTTGTATCTTTGTTTTGGTTATTTATTTGTTCATTTTTCGCTCTTTTTTTTTTAATGCTTTTTTTGTTTTTGTGTTTTTTTTGAGTTTTTATTAGTGATGTCTTTTTTTTTTTTGCTGTTTTTGATTTGTTTTTGTCGTTTTTTTTTTTTTGTGTTTTTTTGTATATTTTTCAATCTTATGTTTTTTTGTTAAAATTTTTTGTGTTTTCATTTTTTTAGTTGTAAAATTGTTTTTTTGTTTTATTTTTTTTTTTTTTGTTTATAGTTTTCTTTTTTTTGTTTACCATTGGTCTCATTTTTTTTTTTTTTTTTGTTTTTTTTTCACTATAAATTTTCTTATTTTGTGTTTTTTCTGTGATTTTAATTTGTTTTTCTCTTTTTAACGTTTTTTGATAGCTTTTTTTTTTTTAATTTTTTCTTTCTCTTGTTTTTTGTGTTTTTTTGAGATTTATTTTTTGTTTTTTTAGTTTTTTTAAAATCTCTGTTGTTTGTTTTTTGTTGCGAGATAATTCATTGGCGCTATTAGGTCCATCACCTAATAAACGCCGTTACATGTAGACAGTGTTTAGAACCCCCCTACATCTGAGGCGTCAGTATATGAGCGGACAGTATTATTTTATGTGTCCAATTACCCTCACATCCTCTCCATAACAATTACTAGATTTATCCCAATTGTACCTCTTCCTCTAATATTGGGACACCATAAGGTCCTACCTCCATTAGTTAACAGTTTTCATAAAAGTCAAAAATCTTACTTCCCCAGTTGTCCAACTTCCAAAAATCCTATCATTTATCCCATTTGAATCCTCATTTTCATCACTCAAGTCGATTCTCAACTTTGTATAATAAAGACACCCGGATTGCAAATAATTTTTTATCAGTAAACTTTCCCAAGACTGGCCATGAATGGATCACAAATATGTACTGATGCTTCCAAACCTCGAGGAAAAATGGTCCGGTAGGATCTGCAGTCTGGATCCCCGGTATAAATTAAATATTAAGCTCAAATGTTCACCATTAATCAACTGTTATTCGGGAGAGGCTATTGCCATATCGAAGCAGTTCTTTTGTTAAATCCCATAAAACTGATAAATCTCGATCTTCTCTGCTGTCTAAGCTGCCTTCATGAATTGTTGCCCATTGTCCCTTTCGTTCCAAAAAGTTCTCTCAGCCATTGTCTTCAAATAAAGGAAATCTTGTTGGACTGCCACAAGGCTGGCATTAATGTTGCATGGCTTGGATTCCGGGTCACAGTGGTTTATAGTTGGTAATATGAGGCAGCTGAGGCCTGTGCAAAGAGTTGCAATTGTAAATGGCATAACCTCACATAGTGGGTGTTTGCTCGTGACGTTCATGTGCTCCGCTCGGTCCTGCAATGGTAAAGCTGGAATGAGTTTGGCAAAGAACCCGTCAAATCAAGGGTAAACATTACGGGTCTCTACAAAACTTCAATTCCCCAACCGGCCCTGGTTCTTTTAACTCATCGCAATTTCACCAAGTCTGTACATCTGTCATCAGCCCTGAGGTTGGGTCACATTTGCGCACACCAGTTTTTCTAGCCAAAATCCAGGTCCGTGATCATTCTATTGTGAATGTGGTTCTCGAGGAAGGGATCGTTGGCAAACATGTTCTTTTACTGCCCTAAAATAACTGTCCCCTTGTATTATCTTTTACCTGTGAATATTATTCGCATAATGTAAAATTTCCTTTTAACTTTAGTTGATACCAAATTTGTATATATTTTTAGCCAAATTTCATTAAACTCAATAAGCCCCCAAAACTTTAGTTCGAGGCTATGGAGTTTAATGGATATGTGTAATAAACTTGTAGTAGTTTGTAATTTTTGTAAGTATGTAAATTTGTATTTATAATTCCTGTAGATAGCTAAATGTTATTCTTACTTGTGCACAGAGTTCCCCTCCCTATATTATTAACGGTTTGTGGGTATACATTTTATTGTTGTTTTGTTATATTGTTCACAGGGATACTCAACGGTTGCCCTCTGTCGGCAATTTGTTCAGTCGTTTTTTTTTTTGTTTTTTTTTTTTATTTATTTTTTTTCACCTGAGCACGTCCTGTCAAAAAACCCTGACATTGGCAGAATCGTCGTTCAATCGACGGAGCCATATAAGAAAGATCTGAATTGATATCTGCAGAGTATAATAATATATGATCTGGATCACAGACTACTTAGAGATCTGGATCATCAAGTGCCTATTTTGTTATGAATTTCATGTGAATTTTGCCGATTCTGAGTGTAAATAAATATTCGTGTGACTTTTACGATATAAAATGATTCTTATTGATATTATTGACATGGTAAGTTAAGTCGTTTGGACATTGGTAGCAGTGTTTGTAAATTAGTATATTTTCCTTGCTAAATAGGTACCTAACTTATTTAATTCACAATAATTTATTCTTATCAATTTCCATTACCAGGCCGGATGGTGACGTTAGTTATCGCCATCCAGGTATACTAGGGTCCTACATACTTTTTATGGAGCAAAAAGAAATCTAAAAGCCGAGATACTCATGTAATGGCAAACCTGTTGAGTGGAAACCTCTGCCCTTGATAGAACACGATGTACTGGGTAGAGGAGCCACCACTAATGGGAAAAATTGACGAAAATGTATTAAATGTTGGTGCACAAGTTTCTTATGTTTTCACAAAGAGGAATCTATAATAGAGAGTGCCGAGAAGGCATTGGAGAAATATGGAGTTGGATCATGTGGTCCCAGAGGGTTCTATGGCACTATTGACGTGCATTTGGAGCTTGAAGAGAGATTATCGAAGTTTCTAGAAGTAGAAGACACCTGTGTGTATTTCTATGGTTCTCCACTATTGCCCAGTGCCATACCATCTTATGCTAAAAGAGGAGATATATATTTCGTAAGTATGACACTTTATTTTCAATGAGCCTCTATATGTCTCATGTAACATAGGCTTATACAAGCTTAAGACAATACATTCAATTAGTTTTTAAAATAACTTTTCATTCAAAATCTGAAATAATCAATAGTGTTACTCAGGCTAGATAGCAAGGATACAATCTTTGTTAAGAACTTCATCTATAATTATTTTCAAAACTAAATTTTTATTTGACAGAGATGAAAAAGTATGGTTTGCGATCCAAAAAGGTATTCAAGCGGCCAGAAGTACAGCTCATTACTTCAAACACAATGACATGGAGCACCTAGAGAGCCTCCTTGCTGAAGCCACTAAGAAGAAGCAGTTAAACTCTCGCAGACGTGCTTTTTTGATTGCCGAAGCCATTTATTACAACACAGGGGAGATGTGCCCACTGCCTCGTCTGGTACAGTTGGCAAGAAAGTACAAGCTTAGGATCATTTAGATGAAAGCATGACTATTGGGGTAAGAATTTCTTTCATGGATGTTTATTGAAATACGAGAGTAACGGAATAGAGAGTGCATCTGTGTTTGCGCACACACTTGTGCACTATAATATCTCCTGCGTACCTGACCAATCTCCGTAGAGATTGGTCGCCTTGGCCGAAATACGGTCGGAGATCATCATCACATTGGCATTATGTTATCTTTGTGTTTTCTGTGTACAATCTATCTTTACATATAATAAAAATTTTACGGGTTGCAGTCTGTACATGGAAGATATATGAGAAAAAATATTATAGGAGACCTTTATCAACGCAATAGTCCCCCTAAGAATGATTTTTTGTCTATTTGTCTGTGCGTTTGTGCACACTAATCTCAGAAACGGCTGAACCGATTTCGATGCAGTTTTCACGAATAGTATTGTGACAGGTCCCACTTAACATATAGGCTACTTTTTATCCCGTGAAAATGTTTTTATCCAGGATAATTTTGACATTTTGTTTTTTCTGTAGTCCACGCGGACGGAGTCGCGGGCGTCCACTAGTAAAGAATATGAATATAAGTTTCATGTCTATTTATTTAACTTTCTTTTTTCTTGCTACAGGTAATAGGTAAAAATGGGCGTGGCCTGACAGAGTACCTAAATGTGCCTCGGGATGAGGTGGACCTCATAGTTGGCTCCCTGGAGCATTCGTTTGCCTCCATTGGTGGTTTCTGCTCAGGATCACATTTCATTGTGGAGCATCAGAGACTGTCTGGTTTGGGTATGTATTTGAAGTTAGCTACTTATGCAGTGTAATAAAGTGAAGGCTGTCTTGTAAAGTTCGCTACTGACTGACCAACCTTACACAGAGTAAAGGCCAGTGCTTTGCTGACTAAATATATAATTAAATAAATATTCACACACTACACAACACATTAACCTAGTCCCACATTAAGATCCCTAAGGTCTTGTGTCGTGGGTACTAAGCAACGGTATATAAATACATAGATAAGTATAGAAACATCCATGACTCGGAAACAAACATCAATATTCATTATATCAATGTTTGCACCTACCGGGATTCGTACCCGGGACCTATGGCGTCGCAGGCAGCGTCACTACCTACTAGACCAGTCGGCCGTCCTAGAGATCCTATTTCCAAAATTTGAGACTCGAAATGACATTTTTATTTTTCAAGATTGTATGGACATTCCTGAGTTGTTTTGGAATTCTTCATACTATTCGGAAAAATAAAAATGTGAATTTGAGTCTGAAATTTTGGAAATAGGTTCTGTATAATGGGCTATTACATAGCTTTTCGCTTAACATACCCTTTCTGTTACATCCTGTATACTTGCCTTAATAATTATGCCATTTATTGCCATAAAGTAATTTATTTATTTATTTATTTAAAGTAAGTAATAATAAATCCTAAAAGTTGCTGTATCTTTATCACAATCCTGCAGTTTTGGCTATGCTAATTTTGAAACACAGCTATGTCTATGAAAAGAATAGGGTATATGCATGATTTTTTATTTTATTTTTATATTCTACTTAAAAAATGAATAAAGTTTGCCCTTGGAATGGCATATCTACCTTTAACATTATTTACAGCAATTAATAAAGCCGGCAAAATGTTTTTGAAACACTCCGTTTGCTCCATACCAAAATGGCAAAGACTGACATCAAAGTACACAACTGTCTCAAATTAGTATGGGGAAAAAATGCATATGTGATAAACGTAATATTTTGTGTATTGTTGTCAATAAAAATTGTTTAGTAATAGGTGCAGATATTAATATAGTATTTATTAAATCAATGAGATAATTTAAAATATGGGTAAAATTGAATGTTTTGACTCCTTTTATGTTCTAAATTTTTTTTCGTTAAATTTTTCAAACTTTTAAACTCCTGTAACTTTAAAGAAGTTGTTTATTGTTCAAATTATAATTGTACATTATTTTTTAGAATGGTAAGCTAGGAAACAGTCGACATGTAAACCAACATCGCACTTGATGCATCTTGCAGGACATAATCGGTGACATAGTCCACACCTGGTTCTTTTATTTTCTGTCTGTTTGATGGCGTAGTGACCTATATTATCAAACCTGGCATCCATAGTAAGTGATGATGGTCTACTAGGTCCTGGTTTACTTCTTAGCCTATTAGATTCTATAAGTGCAATTGCTACGCGACGCCTAAATGTTAGCATATCCATACTACCACCATTGTACCTGAATAGGAGCCAGGCGTTTTGAAGTGACATATCAATACACTGTAAGATGAGAGGCATGTACCACTTCTTACCGCGAATACTTGTCCTGAGTGTTGATATATTTTGATCTGAGAGATCCACACCTCCCATATTCTGATTGTATTGGTGTATCAAATGCGGTTGAGAAACAGATATTTTTTTCTTCTCTTTTCGAGAATACCGATCTGTTTTATGCAAGGGGGTTATCCCAACCGCATTTGAGCAAACAATCACCATGCTATTATCATGCCATTTACAAATTATCACTTCATCACAGACACGATAGTCGAAAAAACCCCTCTCCTTCTTTTTAGCCTCTTTGTTTTCTAATAAAGGACAATTACTGGTCCTGTTCTCTCGCATGGTCCCGGTTACTCGTATTTTCCTCCTTGTTAGTTCAGCAATCAATGGCAGTCCAGTAAAAAAATTGTCAATAAACAAATGATAATTTCCTCCGAGACCTAGTTGGCCAAGTTTATCAGTGTATGTGAGGACCACACTGGCACCAAGACCCAACTCTGCATATCTGGGGTTTAGATTAGTGGTTGCGCCTTGGTATGGCTCAAACCATACTATATAACCACTTGATGTAGCGCCCACCCAAAGTTTGAAACCATACCTTATTGGTTTTCCACGTATGAATTGTTTGCACCCATGTCGTCCAAAGTATGGCACCATAGCCTCGTCAACACTATGATTTTCTTTGTGTGGACAATGATTCAAAAATCCTTCGGATATTTTATTCATAAGTGGACGTACTTTAGCAAATTTGTCAGATTTATCTAACTGTAAATTATCAGCACAGTGCAAATTTGAAAATATGACTGAAAATCTATCACGAGATAATGCAGTAGCAATAAGTTCATTTCTTGAGTCAGGTGAATTCTCCCAGTACATTCGCCTTCTATTCACCTGGCAGTAGCCACTGACTAACATAATTCCAATAGCACACTTCATTTCCTCTATTTTGATATCAGCAAGAAAATTCTTCCTCCCTAAGTATTTGTTAGTTTCAGTGGTGAGTAACAAATACACTTCTTCCGAAAAAAATAACGTAAACCAATCGATTGGCGACCTTTCTTGACGAACATATAATATCGGCTTCCATGTTGGAGCTATTTCAGTGTAGTTTTTTTTTCTCCAGTTATATTTTTTGGCTATTTTACGTAAAGGCTCATATAGTTCTGGCTCCTCATTTGCTTGAACTTCAATACTAGACTGATGGATTCCAGAATCATGATCCGATGTTTCTCTACTACCTTGTTGCAATTCTGCATGTGTTCTCAATAAACTTGGCGGTAGGTTGTTGATTTGGACGTTATCTTCATCCCCGGAATCTTCATCGGTCAAGTCTTCATTTGCATTTACAGGTGGAAGTAAATAAATATCATTACTTGCTCCAGAAAATTCAATTTCGTCCTCCTCTAAAAATGTAACGATTTCATTCAGCGACAAAGATCTGAGAAAAAAAATACAATGTTATTATGTGTGTAAGCCTACTGTATCAAATAAGATACACTTCTTTTCACCAATAAAAAAATGCAATAATATAAACAAAATCATAAAATTTATTCAACATTATTAACTCTCCATCTTTTGTTTTATCAAAAATATATCAAAACATGTAATATTGATAATAAAATTATGAATTCTTACCGTTTTGATGACATACTGGAATTCTTATATTCAATTCACATTCAAAACTCGCATGCACGCACCTTGTTATGGTAACTATAACACTAAAGTTATTTTTGTAGTATTGTTTAGACCTTACACTTGACACCAGCATAAGATGTAAACTAATTCTTATCGCGGGTACTCAAAAATAATTTATTACTTCCAGTGTATCGTATATGTAACGGTAGGTCTAAATGGGTATCCCGGTAGGTGCAAAACATGCAACATGTAATGTTTGTTTCTGAATCATGTATGTTTTTCTATATTTATCTATGTATCTATTTAAATACCGTTGCTTAGTAACCACGGCAATGTTGTAATGTGTGCAATTAATTTATGTAAATATTTTATACATTATGTAGCCTACGAAACCCTTAATGGGCGAGTCCGACTCGCATTTGACCGATTGGATTATATATATATATATATATAGTATATTAACCCGGTGTCTACCCCTCAGGCTACTGCTTCAGCGCGTCCCTGCCTCCGTTGCTGACGCAGGCCTCCATCACCGCACTCGACTTGCTCGAGGGGAACCCCGCGCTCATAGCCGACCTTACTGCCGTGTCTGCTAAACTTAACAAGTCAGTTGTGTGCTAAACATCATGGAGAAGACATAAAAGAGGAGGTGCGACTATGAACTGAGTCATGTGGCAATCGTGAGGCCATGACGTCATGATAGGGGCGGAGCTTCAGCGTCAGTGTAACGCAGTAGCTGTAACCACACGCTTATGCAAGTAGTTTGGCTAGTCACTACAAGGTGGTTTCTATGTAAATGGGCAGGGCTACAGTGTTAGGATGCTCTCCTCATCACATACTTCACCCCCGCTCCGCGGCACACTATTTTTGTATGAAAATATACCTAGCCTCTGCTCCCCTTTTATTTCTTCTCCATGGCTAAACATATTGTTTATTCGCTCAAATTATTTGTGTCTGAATAGCCCCTTACCATGTGGGACTAAACAGGCTAACTGGTGAAAAGTTGTGTATAATTTGCACACTTTTGCTCTCTTTTGCCCCCCTCCCAACTACTTGCACCACCCGCAATGGCCATTAAACATACCCATTATACTACCGGTAGTGCTGTGGGCCCGAAAGGTTTTGCTCAACCTCTTTGGGGGATAATGAGCGCGGCTACATGATTTCCCATTGCAAAAATCGGCCCGTACGTTAATAAAATTAATCAACTTTATTATTTTTCCAGAGCTCTATCCAAACTGAAGTACTACACATTCCGGGGCGTAGAAATATCTCCAGTAAAGCACATTTACCTCAAAAGGCCCGATCTAACCGACCGTCTGATACATTCCTACCTGAGAAACATAGCTAACTACTGCCTAGAGAAAGGAGTCGCTTTCGCAGTAGCAGCATACTTAAGGGATGCAGAACTGAATTGTCCGGAACCATCTATCCGGTTAGCGTCTAGCACTAAGCTGGATGATGTGAGTATTGCCTTGATTTGTACGTTGTTGGACGAGGCGTATGAATCAGTTGGGCCAAAGCCTGAGTTGCAAGCTCTATGATTGTAGGTAATATATTGTATACTAGCGTAAAGGGGAAGTTTGTATCAGCATTGCACCCGTGTGAAGCCGGGGCGGGTCGTCAGTTATATAAACATTCCTCGTGAATCACTCTAGATCTATTAAAAACCGCATCAAAATCCGTTGTGTATCTTACGACATAAATAATCAGTGCGTCAGAGCGTCACACACTCGCTCTGTTTGACAGGTATAGCCTGGTTTACGGTTTCTATTGTGCGTTTCACCGTATAGTTCCGATAGATGATGGCGCTAGTTACTATGTAAATTACTACATTTTCTGTGTTCATGAATACAAAAAATGTTAGTTCCGAAATCAGACATAGATTTTATTCTACGAAACGGATTCTACTCGTATATTATTTGCTGAGCACATAAAAATTTTACGCCTGCCTCCCCCATTTGGGACAGTAAGCCATTGTGTATGCCATTTGGGCCTATATTTTGTTGTTATTTAAATATAAATTATATCTGAGAATGTTATTTACATCAGTCTATTATATTAAAATAACATATGCAAGTGTCTATTTAATTTGACTACACTACATACTGAAATACACTTGAAATCTTACAGTGAATATAAAGTTGTTTATTCTAACAGTAAATCACATATAAAGATGTTTAAGTACTTGAAGAATTAATGCCAATTGTATGTACATATGTATACACAAATATACAAAATAAAGATGAAAATGAATGAACAATGTTCCGTGTAAATACTTTAGCTAGAACATGAAATCTTGAGTAAAACACTTATTAAAAAACATCTATCCAAAGATTAATACACATTTTAATTTCAAAAAAAAATATATATAAGTATGTTAATTTAGTATTTTTAAGTAATTTTTATTACATTACCTAAACCTATAAGGTGTGAGAGAGATACATAACGATATGTCGCATATCACTATTTCTTTCATTCATTTATTAATTTGATTATTTTTTTGTCTGCCTCATAGCATAGTGTTACGAGTATCTCTCTCCAAATAATATTCGCAACTTTCATACTATAGGGGCGCAAATAAAATAAAAAAGATTATTGGGAAAATGCGTTTAATGATGTAGGCGTGTTGATTTTGTGCCCATATATTATAAAAACAGAAATCACAAAATTTTCGAGATGTGCCCCTATAGTATGAAAGCTGCAATATTATAATGTTACTTGTTTACAATATTAATAACTTAAGTATTATCTGTCACAAGTAAAGAATATTAGAATTAAACACAGGGAAACTTTGACATACATATTACCTATTAATTAAATGCTTGTTCCATTGAATATACCTAATTATTACTTATACATATGTTTTTTTTTCTTTTTTCTACATTATTTATATTATTAGCAAGATATGAAAAGACGATTTTAAATGTCACTTAATACATACATTACTTCTACTATTAAATACTACAGGTACTCTTAATCTGCGCCCGTAGCATGAATTTGGTGAGAGCGAGATATCTCACATTTAAACGTCAAGTTCACAAAGCTATATCATAACTAGACAAAATACTTAGTTCGAACTTTGCGTATAAAAACGGAGTTGGGAATTAGAATAGACACTCAAGCTAAGACTGTATGAATTTGCCCTGGAAGAAGTGCTTTGTAATCCCTTTTTACACGTGAAGTACATATACTTACATATCTAATCATTACATAGCTCTGTGAATTTGTCGCGTAAATGTGAGCCATCTCACTCTTACAAAGTTCATGCTACGGGCGCTGCCTTTTCACTAGAGAGAGATTTGCTACAGATGTGTGTGATATGCAATTGGCCGCGTGGTGCCGGCAGAGTAGAGTTTGTACCACCCTATGTCTGCCCGTGGGTATCGTACGAGGCGATTAAGGGTTTCCGGGAGGCGGACAGCAGCGCCTCCCGTGTTGACAACAAAGTCCAAAATACAGCGCCAGAGGCGCCACTGTCACGGTACACATCTAGTCCATAATTAAAATTTCCGTAAAAATACAAAAGTCGATATTGAATCCTAACTGCGGTGTAATTATTTCGGCTATTATCTGATTACTCTGGACAAGCGTTTTCAAGCATAAATTTTGAGTGGTTGTGATTTATTGCAAGATCTAGTGAGCGGAAGTAAACATCTTGTGTACATCGAAATTAATCAACAAATAGAATCAGAAAGTGAATCTTAGTGTGAAATAAGCGCATAAGCTGTAAACGAACAGTGAACTTACTTTATTGGTAAGTAATTACATAGAATATTCCATAATCACGAATAAAAATTTGACGTTGCATTTTTAAAATAAGATCATCACAAAGGAAATAAGGTATTGACCAATCAGGTGGCAATCAGCTGACTTTGTTTTGATGTAAATAGCGCCATCTAGTGAAGCCGTTAATACACTATAACTTAGTGACATCTAGTGTTGAGTAGCAAATACACTATCGGAGATACTAAATTGGAGATCCATTACGCACGAAACAGCGCCATCTAGTGAAGAAGTTAATACATTACAATCTAGTGTCGAGTACCAAATACATTATTGGAGATACTAAATTAGAAATCGATTACGCACTAACTACTCGTAACAATTATTAAAGTATAAATTTAATAATACGGTGGCAGTGTGGTTTAGTTTCAATGTTAGCTTTGTTTGTATAAAAAAACGAGAGGTTCAGTTTTGGCCGCTAGAGGAGGCCTCTTTCATTGTCGTGTCATGGCCGTCTTGCCGTGTAGTTTTCTCGTTTTGTAATCTATTTTAAACTAAATAAAGAAGTCTTACTTAATGCTATTTGTTATTTAAACTCTGAAGTCAACAGGTTATGGGCCCAGTACGCTTTCGTCAAGTCAAACAAAAGATATATCACCATATGAGTTGTGGAATGGAAATAAACCCTATCTTGGACATATTAGAGTTTTTGGTTCAGAAGGCTATGTTCACATACCTGATGCAAAAAGGAAGAAATTAGACAAAAAGAGTGTAAAAATGATATTAGTAGGGTATGACAATGAGAATTACAGAATGTTTGATGTTGAGACTAGAAAAATAACGATAAGCAGGAATGTAAGCTTTAATGAGAATAATGTACCTGTAATAAGGAAGAATATTAATCCAATTTCTATTACGGATGATATGAATTGTGAGATACAGAATAACTCTCAACAGAATTTGCCTGAAGAGAATGAATCTAGAGATTCTCCAGATATACAGGAGCAGCAAAATACTTCAGATTCTAGTTTTGAGAGTACAAATAGTCAAAATGATCCAACTTATGAGCCATCTCAATTAATTTCCAGTGATGATGAAAGAAACATTACATTACGACCTAGAAGACATCTGATTGAAGAATTAAACTTTTGTGAATTTGATGTACCTGTTACATATCAGCAAGCTATGGAATGTAAAGATAGTTGCAAATGGAAGGAAGCTATTAAGGAAGAATTACAGTCACTTGAAGAGAATGAAACTTGGGAACTGATAGATAGAAAATATGAGAAGACTGTAACTTCAAAGTGGGTGTTTTGTATTAAAAGTAACCCAGATGGTAGCATACATAGGTACAAGGCTCGTCTATGTGCACGTGGATTCACACAAGTAAAAGACATTGATTACAAAGAGACCTTCTCCCCGGTAACCAGGTATGATTCTATTAGAGTTATATTGTCTATTGCAGCCCGGGAAAGGTATGAAATCAAGCAGTTTGATGTACAAACAGCATTTCTTTATGGTGAGTTGAAGGAAGATGTCTTTATGGAAGTGCCTGAAGGGGTTCAAGCTAAACAAGGGCAAATATGTAGTTACGTAAATCTTTATATGGCTTAAAGCAGTCACCGCGTTGTTGGAATAGGAAGTTTTCTTCATTTTTGACTACCTATGGTTTTAAAGTATGTCCTTCAGATAACTGTATTTTTGTTGGATATTTTAATGAACATAAGGTTATCTTGATATTGTATGTGGATGATGCTTTATTATTGTCAAAAGATAAAGATACATTAGAACATATTATAAATGATCTCATAAAGAGTTTTAAGCTAAGAATTTTAGATTTAAATATATTTGTTGGAATGCTGTCAACGCACCTATATAAATAGATGTACCTACATGCTTCAAAATTGTATAGACGACTGTCCAAACGTATGGCGTGATCAAGAGCCAATCAACATCGATTACTCGTCATTTACCTGCTCTGCGATTGGGCGAAGATGTTTCGAGAGAGGCTGACAGCCAGCGCGGCGTGTGGACTACGCATTCGTCTTAAATCTACCATCAAGCAATCATATATTTAATTTAACGTTATTTTCGTATTCTTTCGCATAATAAGTAATTACTGTAAAGTTACAGCAATAAATTTGTAACTCTGAAAAGCCAAATTGTCATCATTTGCTGCCTCCTACGTACCTCAAGGATTTTCAACGCTGAACATCATCCAGGACTTCGCGCAAACATAAATTTTGGACCTTCGACCACGGATACAATACAAAAGCCAGAAGAAATTGCATACTAAGGATTTGGATGGAAGTAACGCAGTCAGCAAAAACCAGTAAAGGCAGCAATACAGTGCTTTGGTGAGACGAACCAATCAATAATTGCGGCCCTGTCTTATTGCCGTTGTTATACGTGCTCATATTTTCAGTTTCAGTGGATGTGTCATCTGTGTGGTGTGCCTACAAGCGTTGTTGCTAATCCAGCAGTTAAGCCGTTAGCTGCGGCAGGGAGTAACAAGTACATAATTACATAATCCGGATTGAACTGTAAGTACCCACTTATATATTTGTTGAAATGGCTAGCGGTTCGGGAGATGTGACCCAGGAAACTATTTTAAAAGATCTTGTTCGAAAAAGAGGATCTATAAAAGGTAGACTCACTAAGTTCGGAAATTATATAGATTCGTTCCAAGAAGAATTGTCCGTCAGTCAACGAGCCGAGGTAAAGCTTCGTACGCGAGGGGCCACTGGCTTATATACGGAATTTGATAAAATTCAATCTCGAATCGAAGAAATTCTACCAGAAACAGAGTTGGAGACTCAGCTCGATATGCGTGATGAGTTCGAAACCGAATACTATAGTATATTAGCTCGCGCGGAATCCATGACTAACGAATGGGCAAACAAATCTACCCTTGCCGACAACAATACTAGTACGATACACTCCGTTAAGTTACCTACTATTTCATTGCCAACGTTTGACGGTTCATATGAGCACTGGATTGTCTTCCGAGACACATTTTCATCTCTGGTTCACAATTCTAATGATATATCAGATATACAAAAATTCCATTATCTAAAATCATCCCTCACAGGCAGTGCAGCGCTAGTTATCGACTCGCTAGAATTTTCGACTAATAACTATAATATTGCTTGGGAATTGCTACTAACTAGATACAATAATAACAGGTTATTAGTGCATAATCATGTAAAGGCCTTATTTTCGCTTCAAACACTACCCAAGGAATCACCCTCGTTAATTAGAAAGCTTATAGATAATGTACTTAAAAACATACGCGCCCTTAAGGCATTAAAGGAGCCAGTGCAGTACTGGGACACATTGCTTATCTATATGATTGTTGCTAAACTTGATTCAACCACCGAGCGCGAGTGGGAACAGCATAAAGGATCCTTTACATTACAATCAGTCGCGTCCGATTATTCTGAGTCTAAGCTTACTGTTGATGATTTAATTTCATTTTTGAGAGGCAGGGCAGATATGTTAGAAACTTTAATCGTAACGCACAGTCGTTTTAATTCGAATGACACTAAAAAACATAATCAGAATAGCTTTTCATCTAAAGTTCACTGCAATGTTATGACACGGACGGAGAAGCCGCATACTAAGGTACCATTTAAAAAGCGTTTTAAATTATGCCCAATGTGTAATGAACCACATCCTTTATACTCCTGTCAGTCATTTTTAGATTTAAATATAAAGAGTAAATTGGAATTAGTACGCCTTAACAACTTATGTGAAAACTGTTTACGCTTTGGACATACAGCTGACGTATGTAGATATGGGCCTTGCAGAAAATGCGATAAGAAACACAATTCAATCATTCATCATGAGGAAACAAGCACACAAAACGAGCTTCACGCCCCCACTACCGCATCTTGTAATTACTCGATAACTACTCATGCTCAGATTGAGACTAGCCAGGTAGACAATGCATACACTAATGTTCAATGCGCGCAAACATCAGCTATGCAACCGGTTTTGTTGTCAACAGCAGTTGTAAAATTAGCCGATAATTTGGGTAGATATTATGATGTGCGGGCAATTCTTGATAGTGGCAGTGAACGATGCATAATTACGCAATCACTCTGTGATAAACTTAACGCACGATATATACAGTCCACTCAAAAAATTAGAGGAGTAGGTGGTTCGGTATCACAATGCACGCGAACTTGTGATATTGAAATTAAATCATTAGCTAGCACTTATTATACGCGCATAAAGTGTCTAGTTTTACCAAATATAACATCCACTTTGCCCTCTATTACAATTAGTCGCGAACAATTTATTATACCAAGCGGAATTATTATGGCAGATCCTAAATTTTATGAAAGTCAGCCGATAGACTTGCTCATAGGAGCAGACATATTTTGGGATTTGCTACAAGAAGGCATGATACGTTTAGGTAATGGGCCAGTCTTACAAAATACGTCTTTAGGATGGATTATATCAGGACCCATTTTCAATAAAATTAAAAAAGGTATCACTGCTATAAACTGTAATTTTATGCAAACTATAGATACTGAGGTTTCTATAGATAAGCAGTTGCGCAAGTTTTGGGAGCTCGAAGATACGCCTATCAGTCCTCGCGTTAATGAATCGCGCAGTGAGGATGAACGACTATGCGAAGAAATGTTCACACAAACAACGAAACGGTTGGATAATGGCAGGTTTTGCGTACGTATCCCGTTCAAATATTCACCTGATTTATTAGGAGAAACGCGCAAACAAGCCGAGCAACGATTTTACGCATTAGAAAAACGTTTGAATCAAAATCCACTTTATAAACAAATGTATAAAGATTTTATTCAAGAATATTGCGACCTGGGTCATATGGAGCGCGTGGATACATACGCAACGCCGCATTATATGATGCCACACCATGGAGTATTCAGAGAAAACGCATCAACCACGCGTCTGCGTGTCGTCTTTGACGCTAGCTGTGCGTCATCTTCTGGGTACTCACTCAATGACCTTCAGTTTGTAGGGCCACCGATACAGGGCGACTTGTTTTTTATATTACTGCGTTTTCGGGAAAACAAATATATTGCCTGCGCAGATTGTGAGAAAATGTACCGTCAAGTGTTAGTAGAGGATGATCAACGTGACTTGCAACTAATTCTTTGGCGAGATAACCCGGGGGACCCTATACAAGTATACAAGTTACGAACCGTTAGTTATGGTACAAGTTCGGCACCATTTCTAGCCTGTAGGTGTTTAAAGCAGTTAGCGCATGAGTGTGACAATCCTGATGTAGCCGAAGTTATCATGAATGATTTCTATGTAGATGATCTTATTTGTGGTCACCCTAATAAAGACAAATTAAAACTAATATGTTCAGAAGTTACAAAGGTATTACAATCAGGTTGCTTTCCATTGAGAAAATGGATATTTAATTTCGATTTTCCCGAATTTGGCGCGTCAATCGACTCATCTAAGGAATTGTCATTAGGTGACAATGTTCAAAACAAAACATTAGGTTTGGGGTGGTACAACCGCTCTGATGAACTCTTTTATCACACAAAATTTGAATTAAATTCTAACCCAATTACAAAGCGCAGTATTCTATCTGGTTCTTCGCAAATTTTCGACCCTTTAGGATTACTCAGCCCAATTATTATTACCGCAAAAGTTCTTTTACAGAGGTTATGGCTGTTGAAGTTAGACTGGGATGTACCTGTTCCGAAAGATATCGCGCAGGTCTGGACGAAGTTTGTTGCTGACCTTTCAAAGTTAAAGAATATTCGCATTCCACGCTATGTGCAAGGTGACAACCCTAACCGTATGGAATGGCATTTCTTTTGTGATAGTTCGCTGACGGCGTATGGAGCGTGTGCGTATGTTCGCACAATTGATCACGATAAAAATGTAACTGTTAGGTTATTATGCGCAAAGGGAAAGGTCGCACCTATAAAACCGGTTAGCATTCCTAGATTAGAATTATGCGGTGCGGTGGTGGCAGCTCGATTATATTCTAAAATAGCAAGTTCACTTCGAAGCAGAGTAGACAGTGTCGTGTTTTGGACTGACTCGACAATTTTGATCGGTTGGCTTTCTATGCCACCTAATATGCTTAAAACTTTTGTCCAAAACAGGGTTGTTGAAATACTTGATTTGACAAAGGGTCATCCCTGGCGTCATGTGAGAAGTGAGAATAATCCCGCCGACATTGTATCGCGTGGGCGGACGTTAGAATCTTTATTTTCTACACCGTTTTGGCTACAAGGTCCAGAATACCTTCGCGATATCAATGGGAATTGAATTCCGTACCAGTAATTGATCAAGACATTGAATTACCTGAGATTAAATCATCACCTAATACACTCAGCTGCACAACGAGTTGCGAACAACAAGGGTGGTTTCCTTTTCATCGGTTTTCCCAATTTAATCGCTTACAACGCAGTGCTGCCTACGTTTTGAGATTTATTTATAATACGCGCAATAAAATAAACAAACGATCAGGCTTGCTAAGTGTCGATGAGTTGAATGAAGCCATGTTTACACTCGCTAGGGTGGCGCAGCGTGAGTCATATTGGGAGGCCTACGATTGCTTATCACGAAAACAGCTGTTAGACAATAGTCATGGTGCAAGTTTAACAAAATTAAATTTATTTGTAGACGAAAATAATCTATTACGGGTAGGAGGTCGGTTGGATAACTCAAGTCAGTTTAACTTTGAGAAAAGGCATCCTATCTTAATTTCGTGTAAGCATTATTTAGCTATATTATTATTTCGATTCGAACATATCCGACTATTGCATTCGCCGCCGCAGCTATTATTGTACACAATAAGAGAAACTTGGTGGCCTGTAGGAGGTAGAAATTTGGCGCGAAAAATTGTACATGACTGTACAACGTGCAAACGAATGTTAGGTCGAACTTTGAACCCTATAATGGGCAACTTACCTTCACAACGTTTAGAACCGGGGAACTGTTTCATGTTTACTGGAGTGGACTATGCTGGTCCAGTGCTTATTTTGAACCGCAAAGGCAAGGGTGCGAAAACTTTTAAATCATATATTTGCTTATTTGTATGTCTGGTGACCAGAGCAGTTCACTTAGAAGTGGTCAGTGACCTATCGTCTGACGGATACTTATTGGCACTTAAACGTTTTATTTCCCGTAGAGGCAAACCATTAGAAATAATTAGCGATAACGGAAAAAATTTGTTGGGCTCAAAAATGATTTTAAAAATTTTCTTTAAGTTTATCTGGTGATATACAGGAGTACGCTACATCTCAAATGATTAAATTCCGAATGAATCCACCATACGCTAGCCATTTCGGAGGAATGTATGAGGCGGGTATAAAAAGTTGTAAATATCACTTGCGTCGCGCTGTAGGTAACGCACATTTGACATTCGAAGAGCTAACCACTGTATTATCTCAGATTGAGGCCGTGCTCAACTCCAGACCGCTATATCCAATGTCTACTGATCCTCATGATCTTACACCGCTTAGTCCAGGGCATTTCTTGATTGGCCGTCCATTGACAGCACCTGTGAACGCTGACCTGAACTGCGTTCCGGAGCACAGACTAACGCGTTATCAGAGAGTAGAACAAATCCGCCAAGAGTTCTGGAAACGCTGGTCCAAGGAATATGTGTCAGAGTTGCAGACGAGATCAAAATGGAAATTCCAGTCAGATGACCTTAAGGAAAATACCTTAGTAGTAATTAAGGAAGATAATACTCCTCCCTTAAAATGGAATCTTGGGCGCATTATTAAAACGTATCCAGGTCGGGATGGTGTCGCGCGAGTAGCTGATATAAGAACTGTCAGAGGT
Organism: Carposina sasakii; assembly: GCA_014607495.2. Classification (NCBI taxonomy): domain Eukaryota; kingdom Metazoa; phylum Arthropoda; class Insecta; order Lepidoptera; family Carposinidae; genus Carposina; species Carposina sasakii. The sequence goes on along the minus strand of CP053155.1, from coordinate 2,028,634 downwards.
ATAGTGAGACGCGCATTTTCGAAGATCTGTCCTCTCTTCCATCCAGATCAATGAAGATACTGTATTAAGCAATTAAAATTTGTTGAAAACCTGAAGTTTCCAAGGCCGGGAGTATGTCAACGCACCTATATAAATAGATGTACCTACATGCTTCAAAATTGTATAGACGACTGTCCAAACGTATGGCGTGATCAAGAGCCAATCAACATCGATTACTCGTCATTTACCTGCTCTGCGATTGGGCGAAGATGTTTCGAGAGAGGCTGACAGCCAGCGCGGCGTGTGGACTACGCATTCGTCTTAAATCTACCATCAAGCAATCATATATTTAATTTAACGTTATTTTCGTATTCTTTCGCATAATAAGTAATTACTGTAAAGTTACAGCAATAAATTTGTAACTCTGAAAAGCCAAATTGTCATCATTTGCTGCCTCCTACGTACCTCAAGGATTTTCAACGCTGAACGTCATCCAGGACTTCGCGCAAACAATGCAGATAACTAAGAATAAGGAGTCAATTGTTATAAGCCAAAAATACTATATTGAACAAATAATAAACAAATTTAATATGTCGGAAGCTAGCCCTTGTACTACTCCTGCTGATAATAATGTAATTTTAACGAAAAATGTAAATGATAGTGTGACAAACTTTCCATATAGGGAAGCAGTGGGAGCCCTTATGTTTTTATCGTCTGTGTCTAGACCTGATATCTCTTATGCATTTAATATAGTTAGCAGATACTTAAACAATCCTAGTAAGGATCATGTAAATGCAGTTAAAAGGATATTTCGATATTTATTACAAACTAAAGATATTTCTATAACTTATAACAGTAATAGTGATCTAGTAGGTTATTCTGATTCTGATTTTGCCTCAGACATTGATTCTAGAAAATCAAATACTGGGTATATTTTTATGTTTAATGGAGGGCCTATTACCTGGACAAGTAGAAAGCAAAATACAGTGGCTTTGTCAACTACAGAGTCAGAATATATGGCCGCAAGTGAAGCTGCCAAAGAAATTTTATGGCTTAGGCAGTTATTAAAAGATATAGATGAACCTCAATTAGCAATAACCTTATGCATAGATAACCGGAGTGCTATCAAATTAATTCATAATCCTGTGTTTCACAAGCGAACAAAGCACATAGATGTAAGGTACAATTTTATTAGAGAAAAAGTTGAAGAGAATATAATTAATATTAAGTATGTACAGAGTATGTGTCAACTAGCAGATTTTTTAACAAAAGCCTTACCTCCTGGTAAATTTATTGATAATAGAGATAATGTATTGGTCCTAAATACGTAAGTAGGTAGGTTACCTTAAGAATGAGCTTTAAGTTGTGTCAAAGGCTAGATAAGTTCTCTTCTTTAGAATAACTTGGATAGGTATTCATTATAAATTTAAGTAGGAGTATTAAAGTATAAATTTAATAATACGGTGGCAGTGTGGTTTAGTTTCAATGTTAGCTTTGTTTGTATAAAAAAACGAGAGGTTCAGTTTTGGCCGCTAGAGGAGGCCTCTTTCATTGTCGTGTCATGGCCGTCTTGCCGTGTAGTTTTCTCGTTTTGTAATCTATTTTAAACTAAATAAAGAAGTCTTACTTAATGCTATTTGTTATTTAAACTCTGAAGTCAACAACAATGAAGCCTAAAAGTGCAAAATCCGAACGTAAGGTGGCGACACTTGTCACATGCAATATATGCAACAAACAAACAGATCCGAAAAACACTATGCATTGCTGTAATTGTAAAAAACATTATGAATTTAATTGTACTGGTTATTCAGAGAAATTATATCTCTTAAAAAGCAGTGAAAGTAAGAAAAAGTGGGCTTGTAAATCATGCGAAAGCCACTCTATAAGAAAGGCAAGAATACAGATATAAATAATTATCGTCCCATTACTCTTGTACCAATACTGTCTAAAGTTATTGAAAATGCATGTACAAGAGTCATTGATTTTTGCTTGAAGTACAATATTATATCAAACGATCAATTTGGCTTTCAGAAAAACAAATCGACTACACTTGCTATGTTTTATCTTGTCAGGACTATCTTGACCAACATTAATAACAATTATTTTACCACTGGACTGTTCTTTGATTTATCAAAAGCTTTTGATTTTGTTTCCCATGAGATCCTACTACAAAAATTAGAAACTATGGGCATAAGAGGTACGGCGCTCAGTTGGATATCCTCTTATCTTAGTGGCCGTCAACAATTTGTAATAATAAATAAAATAGTAAAAAACGAACTTTTAAGTTACTACTCTAAGTCCCGAGATAACAAATGTGGGGTCCCACAGGGGAGTGTTCTGGGACCATTTTTATTTATTTTATATATAAATAATATTGCACAAGCCACGCCACATAAATGTGTTTTATTTGCTGATGACATCTCGATTATTGTGACAACTAATAAAAAATACAATTCAATCCATGACCATGAAACTGACATTAATAATACTATTGACATCATAATTAAATGGCTAGAATTAAATAATCTCAAAATTAACCTAAATAAGTCTAATTTTATACAATTTAATCAATCAAAACATCCTCAATATAATTTTAATTTAAGCATAACTAAAATAAACGAAATAACTAAAAATAAATTTCTAGGCGTAACGATAGACCAAAACTTAGATTGGAAATCACATATAGAAAACTTATGTCATAGAATTAATCAATTTGTTTATGCACTATGCCACATCAAAAACGTTACAAACAGAAGCACAGCAAACACATGCTATCAGGCATACGTGGAGTCCATATTGAGGTACGGTCTTCCATTATGGGGTAATAGTACAGATAAAGATAAAGCGTTTATTGCACAAAAGAAATGTATCAGAGCTATCTGCGGAATCCCACCCGACGAGTCGTGTGAGCCATTTTTTAAAGACCTTGGTTTGTTACCATTACCTTGTTTATATATCCTTGAAGTTAGTAGTTTTGTCAGCAAACACAAGGATCTATTTGTAAAATCATGTGCTGTAAATAACAGACTAAAAAGAAACCCTAATAGGTTAGTTCATGACGAAATACCAAAGTCAGCTAAATATGGTAAAAGCTGTCTTACAATGTGTGTAAAAATATATAACAAATTACCAAACGATATAAAACTATTAAATAATTCAATATTTAAAATTAGACTACGCAAGTGGCTTCAGGAAAAAACTTTTATAATTTAGAAGATTTCTTTAAGTGTAGGAACAAAGATAACTAGGTACCAATTATTATTTGACATTGTAATTATAAATTTAATTTAATGTAGTTTAGTTTACTTTATAATTTGCATGCTAAGTTTAATTGGCTAGACATAAGGACAATTTTTTATATGTGACATCTTAATTTACTATGTTTAATTGCAAATAAAGATTTATCTTATCTTATCTTATCTTACAAACTGCCGTCACCAACCCGCCTGCCCAGCGTGGTGACTATGGGCAAATACTCCCATGGCAGTCTTGTGGCGTGCCCTGGGGGAGGCCTACGTCCAGCAGTAGACTGCAATAGGCTGATGATGATGATGATGATGTGTGTGATATCCGCCAATCATATTCATTGGTCCATGATATCAATGGATATAAAACGCATCCACAGCAAAGAAACATAGCAAATCTCTAATGAAATAGCAACCTTAGGCAGTTGTCCCATCGTCTGGCAAGAAAGCGACTAACTCGCTCAAGAAATGTGCAGATTCATTCCGTATTCCATGTAAAAAAGAGAGGCATATCGCATCTTTGCGAGAACATAACCGTGATATTTTATAATATAAACCACTACTTTATGAGATGTCACATTGTTTTTGTAAAGAGGCGATATAATTAGTTCCTCGCTGACTGTTCGATCCGTTCAATTCAAATTGTTCGCTCTAGCTTGTCAGAGCTTACAGAACACTATATACTCTAGGAGGTCAGAGTGCTTTCAACAACAGTCTCATAAAACTCGCGCTTGTTTCTATTCTATTCTAGCTCATAGAAAAGGATACCAAATTCCTGTTCTAGCTTTACTAGCTTATCGTTGGCGATGCGACAACTGCCTTATTTAGCTTTAGCCGCCAAGGTTACAGTAATTATTCTTAATCTATTGTTAAGTTGAACACAGTGTCTGGTAGTACTTAGATAGTGCTAGAAGCCAAATCGTCTCCATCCAAAACGCGTAGTTAAAATTATATTTGAAATGCCTAGCCGTTTTGAAACACGGCGTCTTCTACAATATACTTTTGCCATACCTATCAAAAATTCGCAAAGGTCCTACGCGACTAGGGTTACCAGATGAAAAATCAAAAGACCGGAGAAAAGGCCTGATTTCCATGGAAAGGTTCTGAGATTTTATAGAGTTAAGAATTTTCTCTCAAAAACGTATTATTATCGTTTTATACACTGCTGATCTAGCTCACGCGTTGCAACTTGCACATCGCACTCAAAGCGGCGGGACGGGGTTGTTACCAAAAGATTATTTTTAGTTTGTTTCACTTGGATAAATAAGTATAGATTTTAACTGATTTTCAGTTGGTTTAACTTTTAATTGAAGAGATTTTTTAAAATCCTGAGATATCACGAGATATGCAAAATCCGGCCGCAATCCTGAGAAAGAAAAATTGAAAAATTCTGAAAACTCCGGACAAATCCTGAGATATGGTAACCCTATACGCGACTAACGTCAAAATAGGTAATATATGTGTATAGGTACCTACATGGTTCCCTAAAGTTCTTATTGAGGCGCGATCTCATCCGTCATATGACAATAACCAAGGTTCCTCCTGAACTCGGTCTCTTCGGGCGTGTGGATCGGTTTCCGGATATCCACGAGGCGCCGGTCTGTCTCCAGCGCCTGGTTCTTGTACTCCAGGTCCTTGGTCACACGCTCGTAATGGCTGTACATGCCGTGGTAGGTGCACCTGGGGATTTACTCATACATACATAATTATTACATACAGGGTGTTTGTGACAGCCAGGCAAATATTGATACAATGACTTCAGACCATGATTCTGAGGCGGAAAACAGTGAAAATTTTTGCAGGAAAATTCCAAAAATTTCCAATTTTTTTTTTTATATTTACAGGAAAAAAATAGTTCGTTTAAATAGGCCTTAGAAAATTACTTGAAATTTAAATTTTAACCAAAAGATCATTTCCAAAAAAAAGTTGAAGTAACTGATCAACCCTAATGGATCACACACAAGTGATCCAAAAAACAGCTATGTCACAATAACCAATAAGCCCATTTAATTAGTCACAGGATCGCCCGATACAATTGGCGCGGAGAGCAAAGATTACTGATAATCAAATAATCAAATCAAAATAAATTTGTTGTTTGAAAATGATCAGTGACAAGTTGCTAGCTTATTGTCTGAGAGAATGCCTGAGTTGCTTGGTCGACTCTTACGGCATACACGGACAGGGATCTGGGGAACTTTGTGGGTTTAAAAACTAGCTCCTAAACCTTTTTATACATATTTAATGATTTGTGTCCCCAAGTGACAAGTTTCTAGAGTTCTCTTGCCCTAAATTCCTTAGACGACTCCGACATACACGGAAGGAGATGCAGCTGATGTGTTCTAGTGAAGTCCCGCATCATTACAACATCATTACAACAAAATAAGATTACCTATTATTTACTTATTACATATGTTCAGTGTCCCATAGGACAACTTTTAAATCGACAACTGAACAGTGAGTAGGAGAGGACACCGGGTGGTGGATTGGATACATAATGTCAATAGTATAAAACTTTTGCATATCAAAATAAATAATAATAGGCATATACTTACAAAGCCTCTTCTAGTTTCTTTTCCAACATATTGCTACTCAAATGAACTCTTTCATACTCTTCGATCAGACCACGCATGGGCTTATCCTAAAAAATAATAACATAAGTAGATAGGTATGTACAGTGTAAAGCGCGTACGCAGTTTACGAACAATTTCGTACAATGACACCTCGCTTGAAGGCTCATGAGTGACTGAGACGGAAAAACATCTATAATAGAAAATAAGCAAGATTTTAACAAACTGGCTTATTGGAAGGTATGTTTCTACATGCGGTAGGTAGGTACGTTAACAGTTAAAGTGAAGAAGATTCGACATTCCCAAATAAATTATCACACCTGCACTCTCTCTAGAACTGGTCTGCGGGTCCTCATTTCCAGGCGGGTTTCCACCAGTTTGGTGGGGTTTATCTTGTCTGCTACAGCGGCCCTCAGGCTCTCTATCTCTCTGTCCACTTTCTTTAAATTGGACTCTAGCTGAAAAGAGAAATATATTATTCGCTGATAACAATAGGTAGTAGATATTAAATATAGACGAGAAAACAACAACAACGACAGTAACCAGTAGGTAAGGGTGATGGAGAAGGTAAATAATCTGGTGCCTACTGCTTACAAATAGGCACATATTTTGAGGATGAGAGACATAGGTCTGGGTAAGGTGAGGAGTGAGGGCCTGAATTCGAGTTCTTTTCCGAAGTCTATTGCACGTAGTAGGTAGGTACCTATCTCACATCTGCCTTCTAGAAGACAACATCAGACAAACCACAAATCAGCCCCAGCTAGCTATATCCTCATAATATGGTCGATTCCGGCAGTCACACTTAAACCTAAACTTAAATTTAGTCCTACCTGTCCTTTTCTCTCTTAGTCATTTATGTTAAGAACGGAGAGAGATAGACCTGAGTAATATTAGGTTTAAGTGTGACTGCCGGAATCGACCCTAATATCCATATTAAAAGATAACAAACTTACCTTATTCAAGGTACAGTCAGCATCAAAAGTCTATGAACAAATTCATATTTTCAAAATCACTGAACACTATACAGGGTGTAACAAAAGGGGTATGTTAAGCGAAAAGCTATGTAAATAGCCAACTAAAAGGAACCTACCCACAAAATTTCAGACTCGAAATCAGATGTTTATTTTTCCAGATAGTATGGAGAATTTCTAAACAACTCAAGAATGTCCATACAATGTTAAAAAATAAACATGTGATTTCGAGTGTCAAATTTTGGAAATATGTTCTTTACAGTGGGCTATTTACATAGCTTTTCGCTTAACATACCCTTTCTGTTACACCCTGTATAATACAAGATATTTACCTTATTCTTCTGCCACTCCATCTCATTCCTCGCTCGTTGTATGTCATACACCCGTCTGCGCATGATCATCTCGACCTGCTGGCTCTGCGCGTACATCTGGTTCCTTGCGGTTTCTCGGCTCCGGAACATGGTTGCGCGGAGAGCCTTGGATTCTCCCATCAACTGCTCGGCTATTTTAATCGTGTTCTCTATACAGTGCACGTAGCTGTCTTCTGTCATCGACCTGGGGATTACTATGAGCTAAACTTAAAACAGGACTGTGGAAGCAAGATATCGCTTTAAGCAGTTTAGAGCGATATCTCGCTTTTATGATGGAAATAGATAGGTAAGGCTCGGCAGCGTAACTACAACGTGGCAAGTCGGCAAAATGCCGGCCCCCAACCTGAAGGGGTCAAAGGAGATTCCCAACTTCCAACTTTATTTACGGAGGCATTTGATGAATTTGCCACGACCCTCGAAGGGAATAGTTACGCCACTGCCTCTATGGTGGTTCAGCTTGAGACATCCTTCTTCAATCTCACAGATAAAATTAAATTACGTAATTACTAGAGTGAAGACGAAATAAGAAGCGAGGAATTTCCCCGCTTTCTGTAAACAGACTTAAATTATTAGGAAGCGACCTACTGCAACACATAGCGCAACGAAACAATAATGGGAAGAACAGAACTGACTGAAGCAAACAACGTTTATAAAATTTACTGAGGATAGGTAACATGTTACATTAGTATTTAAGGTTGACACATATCCGTAGGTACAGGTAAAAAAAACTTACTCAACAGGCACTCTCGTAGGTGCCATCTTATAAGAAATATCCGAGCTGTGTCTATTCAGGTCCTTTACATGGTACTCCAGGTTGAGCGTCTCGTCCTTATTCTGAATTTCCCGCTCGAGTCGGCAGAGGACATTGGTTAGCTCTTTCAGCTTCTCCCAACCCATGTGGCAGACCTCCATAAGGGTGCGCTTGCTGTTCTCTATTATGTGAAGCTCCTGGAATGGTGCCGTTGTGTAGGTAGGTAGAATAAAGAATAACTCTTAGAATAGAATTATAACCTATTACTCTTAGGTATGTTTTGCTAATACCATCAAAGTGCGTTTCACAACATAGTCATTTGAAAATGGCACTAGCAATCATGTCTAGGTATATGACTACATTTTCTCAGTTACTGCCTGCAAAAATGTTAATTCTAGCTAAAGGAATTATCAGGGAGTTATTCTATAAAACGGACTCTAGAGTACGCGAAAGACTCATAGGTACTAGGTGAATTATATGTACAGAGGTACCTAACTGAAAGAAAATTCTGAATATGACCGTATTTCGTTGGCCAAATCTCAACGTATATATAGGTAGTGTTCTGTGATCTCAACACAGCCGTCTACGCAGGTGATAAGTAGATAAGTATTATAGTGCACAAGTAGGTACAGTCAGCAGGGCCGGCCAGCCCATACGGCGAACGGAGCAGTCGCTCCTGGCGCCAAATCCTAGAGGGCGCCTAAATGGTAAAGATATAGGTACCTATATATTATTAGGAGCAAATAGGAGAGGCGCTATAATTGGATCTCGCTCCATTCTAAAATTTACTTCGGGCCGGTGCTGATTAAGTAGGTATGTACCTATATACACACCGTTGCCCTGAGTTGTAGAATGAGGGATTCTCATCCGGTGGTGGGGCGAAAATCCGACTCAACCGGAAAGAGATTAACGCCCGGGCGTATTTAGTAGTCACCTTATTAAGTTCCTCCCCTAGCTGATCTCTTGTCAGCTCTTTAGGTACTCTCTGATCTCGGTTGGACAGACACTGGGATACCACCATGAGTGGAATCTGTAGAGACTCCAAGTGCAGTTCAGTTGCATTCTTATCCTCCTTCAGTGCCCGTATCTCGTCTCTCACTTGCTCCCGTGTGAATCTTTGCTTTTCACGCCAGGAATCCACTTCAAATATTCTGGGAAACATTTTTAGGTAAGTAGGCATAAGAAATGGAGCATTTACAGATAGGTAAGCCCACATAAAGAACATTTAAAAAAGTGGTGTTGTAACTACCATGGTGTTATTATGTAGATAGGTACCGTAAGTATATTATTACCTGTCTCGCAAAAGCTCATTATTAGTGTAATTGTCCCATACAGTAGTGACTGAGGACTCATTTCTCAACTGATTTGCTTGCTGCCTTAGTTCGTAAGAGCCGAAACGACGCACCCTTGCTTCATGCTGTAACTTTTGTATGTTCCTAGTCCAGTCTGGTACACTCAACCTAGGATGAGGCTTTTCAAAGACTGGTATTGAAGCATCCATTGTAGTTAGCTACTCAATACAATATGTTATAATGTGCAATGTCGGCGGCCTAAGTTTGGAATGCATTTAGAAGTAAGCACCTAGTAAGCGTTGTTTGATCAATAACTGTCGTTCGATTAATTTCTCTAGCTAGATAGAATCTTCATTCATTTACGAAGACAACCAATACTATTTATCTACTTCAAAGCTAATAAATTTTTCCAATTTAATTATACATTTTCATCATAGATTCTCATATACATACAAAGTTCTCAAATCACCGAATAAAATATTGCGGCCAAAAAGTATTGTCCCGTGGCAAATGATGAAGATCGGAAATTATGAGAAAAAAAATCAATTTATTTCCAAAATGGCGCTGGAATTAGCTTGACAACTACAAAGTGAAGCTTTTCCAGATTTTGCCCTTTTAATTCAATTTAGCTATCATTTCTTAGGTCTAAATATAGATAAATAAGTAAAAGTGTGATAAACATCCTTCGTTTGAGTTTATAACATGTAAGTAGCGCCCGCTTTGTTAAGAACTTTTGATGTTTGTTTTCGACATGCTATATTATTAAACGATTTTACGGCGTAGGTACGACGATAGACGTGGCGGACGCGGTGGAGGTCGCGGCGGTGGCCGCGGCGGCGGGCGCGGCGGTGGTCGTGGAGGAAGATCCAGTGACAGATCTGCGGATAGGGGACCAAGCCGATTTGGCGGTCGCGACGGGGGCGGGCGCGGCGGCGGGCGAGACGGCGGCGGCCGTGGCGGCCGGGACGGAGGCAGGGGCTTTGGAGGCCGCGGGGGCCGCGATGATTTCCGCGGCGGCTTCGGCAAGATCGACCAACCCGGCGGCAATCTCCGTAAAGTCCGATGGGAAAATGTTACGCTCACCCCTTTCGCGAAGAACTTTTACCAGCCGCATCCCAACGTTGAGCGACGCTCGCCGGCCGAGGTCGAGGCGTACCGCAGTCAACACCAGATCACTGTCAAGGGACGCGACGTGCCCGCCCCTAGTATATATTTTGAAGAGGGTAGTTTCCCTGACTATGCTATGAAAGAAATTTTGAAGCAGGGCTTCCCTAATCCTACGCCAATTCAAGCCCAAGGTTGGCCCATAGCCTTGCAAGGCCGAGACATGGTTGGCATAGCTCAGACAGGCTCTGGAAAAACATTGGCCTATATTTTGCCAGCCATAGTGCATATTATTAACCAGCCCAGATTGTTGCGAGATGAGGGTCCGATAGTGCTCGTCCTGGCTCCGACGAGGGAGCTGGCTCAGCAGATTCAGCAGGTAGGACTGTTTGTACACATTGTCACATTTTCATTAAGCCAGTGGATTAAGCCTGCCAGTCAATACATTACAGAAATAGCCTAAATGTAACTACTAATAATTCTGAGTACTAAAAATGTTTGTTTTTCATTTGTGCCGTGCCAGACGTTGATTGTGATGAACGGCATCGCAGCAGAGATGATGGACAACGATCCAAACAACTGTGACATAGTAAATTGATATTACATATTAATACTTGTAGTTCTTAGTTTTCATGGGCAGGCTATGTTCAAAAACCTAAATGATTTTGTGGCAATGATTTTTTGATGTATCATGATTTTTAGTCACCATTTTAATTAAAAATGTTATAAATCTAGGTAAGGTTTCTGAACGTAACCTTTTGTATTTTTTAGCACTGTATTTTTAGTTTGTTTTCTATCTTTTAGCTAGCCAAAAAATATCACTTTTGCAGCTTTTTTATCATTGCACATTTCACAACTTCTTAATTCCTATCATTATGTTTGTAGATCATAAATGTAAACCACATTAAAACCATTTCCCATTAAAACCAAGTCCATGAAAATATTTTTGTCTAAATGAGTATACAAGTTTTCTCCCTTCATTTTGGAGGAAAAATTACTCATGCAGGATATGTAGGCTTCATTTGCTGGCTGTAATTTTTTTAAGAAACAAAATTTACTACAACCAAATTCAAACTTGCACCCTAAATTAGACCAGCTGTATTTTATTTGTATAGCAATATGCCCATTTTAGTTGAATTTTAATTTGAGATTTCACTAACAAGTTATGATGTTTAGACTAACATTGGCATATCTCTCATACATGATTAAAGGTTGGCTTTTGACACTGGGTTGTGTTTGCAGGTGGCTACAGATTTTGGTCAGAGTGTCCAAGTGCGGAACACCTGCATATTTGGAGGTGCACCGAAGGGACCACAAGGAAGGTGCTTGGAGAGGGGAGTGGAGATTGTCATCGCTACTCCTGGAAGACTGATTGACTTTTTAGAAAAGAGTAAGTGTTGTAAAGTTGTGTGTTCTATTATAAAACTTATATTCCTTTGGTCTCCTAGTAGGTTTATTACTGTTCAGTTGAGAGCAACTATGTTATTGTTCAGAAAACATATTTGTAGTTTTAAATAATCTAAATATATTTACATTTATACATGTTATACACATGATGACTATGTTCCCAAAAGGGGATAGCCAGAACTTCTTGAACATAAATACATACATATAATCACGTCTTTACTCCTTACGGGGTAGGCAGAGCACCAAGGGCTGATAGAACCACATGCTTCTGACCAATTTTGAGAGTATAGTTGAGATGTACAAGTTTGGTTAGTAGAACATAAATAATACAAAGATAAAGTAATATCCATGACTCGGAAAATAAACATCAATATTCATCATATCAATGTTTGCCACCTACCGGGATAAATGATTTATTAAAGAATATTTATTCAAGAATATTACAACTTTAGGGTCCTTTATTTATTTATTTGGCTAACAAAACAAGTTCTTATTCTATATTGTACACAAAACTTTACAATAAATACAGAGAAATATACAAAAGAAATACATACAAAGGCGTGCTTATCTTTACAAGAGGTATCTTCCAGCATACCAGAGAGTAAAGTGAGACCAATAGAGTTACAATACCAATAAAGTTAATAAAGCAACAGCTTCATCACCATGGTCATTACAACTTGCCACTTTGCACTATTTTATTGTTATAGATAGAAACATGGTAGGTAATTATGCTCTCAGCAAATTATAATTTGAATCCAACACTTCACAGGTACAACCAATTTGCGTCGCTGCACGTACTTGGTGTTGGATGAGGCTGATCGGATGCTGGACATGGGCTTCGAGCCACAGATCCGGAAAATCATTGAGCAGATCAGACCTGACAGACAGGTAAATGTTTAAATACTAGCAAACCACCGCCCCCCTGATTACCTAATTTGCAATAGCAGAGCCAAAGTAATGAGATAGGCATGCGATATAAACCTTCCTTTTGAATTACTCTTTCTTTAAAAAAACGCATCAAAATCTGTTGCATAGTTCAAAAGATTTGTGCATACATAGGGACAGACTGACAGCGGAACTTTGTTTTATACTATGATTATTACTCTGTGTTCTGTATGTTACTGCTCTAATTTATGACGACCATGGTGGTCGATTCTGACAGACTAACCTAAACTTAGAGTTTGTTCTATCTGTGTCTCTCCATTTTTTATGTAAATGACTCCCCCCTCATTACCTAATTTGCAATAGCAAAGCCGCATAAGTAATAAGGGGAGGGTTGTAAATGTAGCTTAACCACATAGTCCTGAACTAGATAATCCTAATTCCAGGTTCTTATGTGGTCAGCAACTTGGCCAAAAGAGGTCCAGAACCTAGCCGAAGAGTTTCTGAACGATTACATTCAGATCAACATCGGTTCTCTCTCATTGTCTGCCAACCACAACATCCTGCAGATTGTGGATGTCTGCGAAGAGTATGAGAAGAATGATAAGCTGGTCACGCTGCTTACTGAAATTTCTTCGGAAGAAGAAACTAAGACTATCATCTTCGCTGAAACTAAGAGGAAGGTAGGAATATTAATTTTCGTCGGGCACGATAAATCCGGCAAAGTCACGTCCAGAGAGAAACACTGGATATCGGTTGCTAAAAAGAAATCATTTTTCATCAAAGAGTTTCGATATAAAATCACAATTGCTTATTACGACATTTAGGAATTTATCTTTTAACCCTATACTTGACACTGTGAACTTAAATGCACATTCAATTCAGATTTTTTTTTATGGAAAATATAACATAGAATCATTTTAATAATAGCTCAAAGTAACTTCGTAAACGTTTCTTTACGTCAGGAAAAGACAACTATATCTTTCTCGCTTACACATTGTCAGTGGTGAACAAAATGGCGAGCAGTCGATTGACGCCCGCGCAACTCTCTGTAAGTATCCTATTTTAACTCAATTTAATTAACTTATATGGTCGAAATTGCTATATTTTTACTTTCTCAAAGGTTTATGCTATTGTTTGGTGACATTATTTTTGTAATATATTATATGAATGTATAGTAATTCACGATTTGTTATATGTGTGCATTAAAATACACACTGCCTGGTTCAGAGTGCAGGACTCAATATTTATTGTGTATATTTAAATGCACACTGCCTGCTTCGCTATGAATAATATCAAATTTGTAATGTGCATATAAATAAACACTGTCAACGTCATAGACTATTACTATTTGTGAATGTTGTGTCTATAAATGCACATTGCCTACTGTACTACAACATACTCGAGCCTTTGTTTAGATATAATTTTCTCGTAATACACCCCTACTACCCCTTACACAAAATTCCTATTCCTCAGCTTGCAATAATTTTCTTTCAGATGACTAGAGGTCGAAAAATTCTAGCTTTAGTTCCTAAATGCGGAGCCAAGTCTGATGTAGATTCCAGCGAATCCTCCGAAGATGAAATCCAGATGTGTAGACCTCATCAAGTCGTCTCCGAGGACAGTTCTCCTGTTCGATCAATAGCGTCTTCTGTCGAAAATTTAAATATCTCCGATAGTGATGACTGTGAGTATCGAGAAGTATACGCTGTTGCTTCTGTCCATGGACAGCCGAGATTCAGATACAACACTATCGATTCTACTCCAAATTCACCTTCTATTCTTCAACATGATCCTGACATTATACTGCCTTCACCATCAGTTTATATTCCACCGTCACCATCTATAGACTCAATCTGCAGTCCCGCACAGTCAGCGCCTGCTGCAACTCCAGCATCTGTCGCACCTGCAGCAGCTACTGTGCGTCTTCGGCGTTATAAGAAAAATCCGATAATTGTAAAGAAAAAAGTATTGAAACCTACCAAAATATTTCCTAAATGGACAGGAATGAAATTTCAAGGAGCAGCACACATAGAAGAAAATATGATTTTCGAATCTACAGATATTGAGAAATCGCCGTTTGATTACTTTAAGCTATTTTTTACTGACGATATACAAGAACTAATAGTATATCATACCAATTTATATTCTGTACAGAAAAAGGGCACTTCAATAAATATTAATAAAGACGACATTAAAGATTTTATAGCTATAAATATTTTAATGGGTGTTGTTGACATGCCGGCATATACCGATTACTGGTCAAATGACTTTAAATACGGCAATATTGCTGAAGTCATGACACTAAAGAAATTTCAGTCTATTCGACGTTACATTCACTTTAATGACAATTTAAAAGATGACGGTGACAGGTACTATAAAATAAGGCCGTTAGTAGAAAAAGTTCAATATAACTGCACAACGAATATACCTGAAGGGAGACATTTCAGCATCGACGAGATGATGGTGCCTTACAAGGGTACTAGAGCCGGCAGTCGAAAACAATATGTGCGGAATAAACCCAAAAAATGGGGATTTAAGTTTTTTGTTCGTGCTTCACCATCTGGCCTCGTGTATGATTTTGTTATTTATGGAGGAGACGACACTTTCAGACTCCATACATTTACTGAGAGGGAAAAAGGTATGGGTCTCGGGGCCAAAGTTGTTATAGCTTTGGCCCAATCTATCAAGCAAAAACCATGCTCTGTACTATATTTTGACAACTTTTTTACGTCAATTGAATTGATGCATCATTTAAGAAATGAGTATGGTATATTCTCCTTAGGTACTGTCAGGGCAAATCGACTTCGAGGGGCAGAGAAAAAATTACCAAGCGACAAGGAGTTGAAGAAAAAGGGCAGAGGGGCTTTTGTACAGGTCGTGTCCAACGAACACAATATCGCTGTTGTGAAGTGGTTTGACAACAAATTTGTCATGGCTGCAAGTACTTATGTCGACGCCCATCCTGTTCAGAATATAATGCGGTATAAGAAAGAAGAAAAGAAGAAAGGTCCAGTAACATGCCCAAATTTAATAAAGCACTATAACGGAAGTATGGGTGGAGTTGACCTAGCCGATATGTTAATCGCTTTATACCGTACAGATTTAAAAGGCCATCGTTGGTATTTAGTATTGTTTTCTCAGATTCTAGACATCTGCGTTAATAATTCCTGGTTACTGTATCGTCACGAGAATAGTGGTAAACATAAACTAATGCCACTCAAGAAGTTTCGATTTAATTTATTTAGGCAACTGCGTTTTTTTGAGAGGATTTCTTCTAATCTACAACCTGACGGTCTTTTCAAATCTGTAAGAAAAGTAAAGAAACCAGTTGCGGCGAGGCCTGATGACGCTACTCGTTTTGACCTGACAGGACATCTTCCTACTTTTACGACAAAAGGCAGATGTAGAAACTGTACCAAACACCAAACCAAATTTTTTTGTTCAAAGTGTAACGCACGGCTATGTATAATTAAAGGTCGAAATTGCTATATCGATTTTCACACTAAGTAGGATTAATTTGTTTTTTTTTTTATATTGTTAGATATATATTTAAGTAAACTTTGATCTCAGAATATTGCGACTGATTTTTGTGATAATTATTAATAAGGTTATCTCTGTTTTTTTTCTTCAAATTTAGTGTTTATTGCCTACCATATCATCATGTAATACATAATGTTGGTACATCTATAGGTATATTCTATATACATATAATAAAAATATCGCTATCTGTACATGGAAGATATATGAGAAAAAATACTATAGGAGACCTTTATCAACGCAACAGTACCCAAAATATAGATTTTTGGAATTATTGTCTGTTTGTCTATGCGTTTGTGCACGCTAATCTCAGAAACGGCTGAACCGATTTCGATGTACTTTTCAGTAAAATATTGTGATTGGTCCCACTTAACATATAGGCTACTTTTTATCACGGATAATTTCGACATTTTGTTTTTCTATAGTCCACGCGGACGGAGTCGCGGGCGTCCACTAGTACCTACTAAATTCATAGACCTAGTTCCTTAAAGATCTCAAAACTTGTTGATATGTTATAACTTAGAGACTTTTATCTTAAGTTTTTTCAAGATTTATGTTATTTTTTTAAGTTTTTCCCTTTTTTTAGTTCAGTGATTACATGGCAGTGTGCATGTAAAGACACATTCTTATTTGTCATTTTTTTCTTGTGAGCTTGACACTGTGCACTTGAAGACACATTATATATCCTGAAAACTGAAATACAGAGATTTTTTATTTCATTTTTCCTGATATCCTTATAACCAAATTAACGTAGGGAAGGAGCAAAAGTATAATTTTTTAAAAGTAAAATTCTCTGCCAAGTATAGGGTTAAAGTAAAAGTTAACATACATCAAACACTTAGGTGGACGAAATAACGCGTTCAATCAACCGTGCGGGTTGGCGCGCGCTCGCCATTCACGGTGACAAAAACCAACAAGATCGTGACTACGTACTGAACCAATTCCGACAGTCCAGCGGAGGCATACTAGTGGCTACCGATGTTGCAGCCAGGGGATTGGGTAAGCTAACACCTCAAAAACCACAAAAAACCACCAAAACACCTAAAAAAAAACTTGGGTATAATTGGCATTCAAACCGGAATTGAAATATTGGGCATGGGTAGGCGAGTTTGGGTTTATTTCACTGTACACTGCCCAGAAGTTGACTTATCTTATGTTTGTGCCACCAATGTTAATAGTAAAGCTTGTTCTGACGAAGACACGTATAGTAAAGGTGGTGATACTCCTCCCGCCAAATTTAGCGCAATGAAAGGCATCAAACAAAAGATTTTTGTGCAGACAGTTGCGAGGTCATAGACCGAAGCTCTCAATCACCTCGCACTGTTCTACCGGGGTGTTATGGAGGTCTAAGAGAAGTCTTGTGCCATGTCAGGCGTAGAGGAGGTATTTGATGCCATTGCTAAGTAAATTGAAGTAATAATCAGTCGGGTCGAAGCAACCTTGGCAGGGGCTCCAGTATTCACCTATTTGCCAGAGTTAGATGGATTAGGTACCCTAAAACAGAACAGAAGTTGCGGACATCAGCCCGTACATCACTAAATGAGGTAGGATTAAATACATAGATGTATCTAAAGTTACTTATATTTCACTAGCAAGTAGAGACAAAGTAACTGGTATTGTTTATCAGTGACTTGTTTATTACAATACATTTTACTACACGATGATATGATGATATGTCTTGGGGGAAAACGCATCATAGGGCTATTGGTTTCAATAAATATTAGTAGCCCACAAGCAGCTTTGCTTGCTAGAACCCAACCACAACCACCTTGAATGTCCAATTCCCTGGTCCAACCACTCAAACACACTTAAAGTGCTGTTGATTTTGGTAAATAAATAAAATAAAATATGAGTTTATTAGAATCTGTAAAGCCATCGACGAGTTTTAATAAACAACAATAAATTTCAACGTAAAATGTAGTTTCTTTGATAAGATCGCATGCAATAAATCAATGAAGGAAAGTGAATATTGGACCACTACATTATACTGAAAAGCAAAGCAATGGTCGGATGATACTATTTCCGATAACCAAACGTAAAACAGATCGATATATTTTTCTCCAATATATATTTTATATAATTTATTTACACCATTGGAAAAGTTGTGTGTGCTGAAAAATGTATCGACGCTTTACGCCAGTCCGTAAAACTATAAATTTCCATGACTGACTCAGCATTATTGTCAATTGTTTTTATTTCAGAGGCGCATGCGTGCAGAGATAAAGGCTAAACTTTTGGTGTGTTGCTGACCACGATTTACATGATTCTAACAAAGGAATCTTGACCACAGTAATCTAGTTATAGTGATAGTTTGTCAGCGCACACAGTATTCAATTAGCATGCTGCCTCGTAAAGTTGTAGGAAAATGTTTAGGGTATACAAAATTATATGGTCTCATACAAACATTCGGCAAACTCTCTTTTAACTGGTAAACTTTTAAAAACATATTGAGTACGGACTGTTGTTAAAGTGTTAACCTTATGATTATCAATCTTCCTGTCAAATTGTGAGACCATCAAATGCAATAAGAGCAATATATGCTTTGTTATGTGTCATGAGAGATTTAACAAGAAGGGCCTACCCTACGCCACCTGACAACGCTGTAGTCAGTTTTACGTGTAAAACTACGGCGTATATAAGTCAACACACCGAAACTCTTGGCCTACAACACTCCGGGACCACTGAAGGGCATAATACAGTTATTTCCAGCTGCTACGACCACGGCCCGATCGAGATTGTGAAGGTAAATATTTCTCGTTCTTTGTTTGGGAGTAAAAGTTCGGTTTTGGTTCATCTTTGGATTTGAATTAGGCTTTTGAATGTGTTACTTACATGAAAATATAGCTGAATCAGTCTTAAATGCTTAATTAAAGCTTTTATTTTATTAGTATTGTATGTTAATTTGTTACTTTAAAATTATGCTTAACTGAATGTTCATAAATAACAAAATATCCTACGGAGTTCCTCAGGGTACTCTCCTAGGTTTTGAACTTATACTCCCAAAAACTTAAATATAATAACTTACATGTTTGTTTATGCTGTTCATATATAGACCATTATGTAAAATGCGCGTTTCTAATGCTGATAATATCTACAGATGTGGAAGACGTGAAGTTTGTGATAAACTATGATTATCCGAATAACTCTGAGGACTACGTCCATCGGATCGGACGCACGGGTCGTTCTCAGAACACGGGCACTGCTTACACTCTGTTCACGCCTAATAACTCTCCTAAGGTAATTATTTATTTGTATACATCAGCTGTATCCCCTTCCGTGCATGTTGTAAGAGTGAACTAAGTAAATAGATAAACATCTATACATATAATAAAATGTTACGGATCGCTGTCTATACATGGAAGATACATAAGAAAAAATGTTAAAGAAGACCTTTATCAACGCAGTAGTACCCAAAGGAATTATTGTCGTTGGAATTTTTGTCTGTTTGTCTGTGCGTTTGTGCACGCTAATCTCAGAAACGGCTGGACCGATTTCGATGCAGTTTTCAGAAATATATTGTGACAGGTTAACATATAGGCTACTTTATATCCCGGATAATTTCGACATTTTTTTTCTGCAGTCCACGCGGGCGGAGTCGCGGGCGTCCACTATAATTATTATTATTCTCTCAGGCTATGAGCTGGCAACTTGTCATTTATCATTTACATGTGGCCTCGCTAGTCTAAACGTGGCTGTAGCACCCCCTTTGTAATCTTGCAGTTCTGGCTTCTTGGGTTATTTGAGAACACAGTCATGTATGTATGTATGTATGCAATGCCAACAATTTTATTGCCAGGTCTAGTAAAAATAACTGAGAAAAATAAATCCGACTGTGTTTAAATTTTGACTTCAGACGAATCTAATACTCGTAATAATACCTTAAGCTCAAATCCGATAAGCCGTTTAGGTTTCTAGATCCTAGAGAGAGCCAGAGAAATATACATTCATACACTCGATAAACAATCCTCCTGGCACAGTCGGTAAAAAAAAGCCGTCGTCGTCAGCCTATTGCAGTCCTTTGCTGGACGTAGACCTCCCCCAGTGTACCAGTGTACGCCACATGGTTCGATCTCCCGTTGTTGCCATCCAGTCACTACCAGCCGTCCTCTTTAAGTCATCGGTCCATCTGTCCGGAGGTCGCCCAACGCTACGCTTGCCGAGGCGCGGTCTCCATTCTAGAACCTGCTTACTCCACCGTCCATCGGTTCTACGACAGATGTGGCCTGCCCACTGCCACTTCAGTCTGCTACATTTCGAGACTATGTTTTGTCACTTTGGTCTTCTGCCGCATAATCTCGTTTCGGACTTTGTCCATTAGCGAGATTCCGAGCATTGACCTTTCCATAGCCCTCTGAGTGACATGCAATCGGTGAGCCAGCCCCACCGTCAGGTTCCACGTCTCGGCTCCGTAAGTCATGGCTGCATAAAAGTACTCCATACAAATTATTATAATAGTGTAATGTCATATTTCAGGCTAAGGACCTGATGTCGGTGCTGCAGGAAGCAAACCAGGTCGTCAACCCCAGGCTATTGGAGCTAGCGCAGTGCGGTATGGGCTTCAAGGGGAAATATGGTATGTATATGTCGTGGCCATATCGTAGAATTGATCATTTCATGAAATGGTCGAGCATTTCATGAAATGGTCGCATTTCATGAAAAGTTCAACTGTCTATTGGCCACATCATGATATGGTTTGGGCAGATCGATGATTAAAAATCGTTTCTCGATATGGGCAACTAAACGCCCGATCATTTCATGAAGTGGTCAAGATTATTGATCATATCGTAAAATAGTTACATGAATCACCGGTAGAGGCGCTGCGCGCGTTTTATTTATGTGTGAAGATGGCGGATTTTTCTTTTTAGGTTATAAAACAAATTAAAGAGAGTAGGGTGACTATGCAGAAGAAGTTCACGGATAGTGTGTTATATTGTATAATGTATATTAGACTTAATGGTGGTTTATAATAATATTGTTAAACAAAAACCTTAGATTACGATAGGTTAGGTTAGGTTAGACTATGACAAATGACGCACGAGCCGAGCGAGCGGAGCGAGCGTGCCCAGGCAGCGTCCGGCGATGTGCCAGATGCGAATCGCTTTTGTAAAGTCTTTTATGTTTTTAAATATTATATTGTGAAAATATCACATAAATAATAGCAAAAAAAATCATACCATCATACCTTATGGTATACTTATATATGGTGTAAGCTCTTACCACATTCGGATTTTATGGACACCCTGTTAATACGATTTGGCCAAACGTGGATGACAAAATCGTGAAATGTAGACGATTTAACGATCTGGTCAAATTGAATTGGCCACTTCATGAAATGCGACCACTTCATGAAATGCTCGACCATTTCATGAAATGATTAATTTAACAATATGGCCACGACATATACACTATGTACTTCTAGACTGTGTAACAGAAAAGGTAGGTCTTCTCTGTATGTTCTTATACTTCTTAGATGAAATTATTAATAGATCCAGTTATAACATATCATAATTAATGCTCATAATTATCTCAAAATTAAGGCTCATAATTATCTATGCCTATGTACATAAATGTGTTGGGGTCATTGTCAAGTTTTGAACAGGTAAACTTGTCCCCAGAAGAAAATACTTATAAATGTTATAGCAAAATTGTGATAATTGATTATTTAATTGTATCAAAATAAAACTGATTATTGGAATGATCTAAGCATTGAATATAGTTTAATCACGTAAAAAACTCAGACCAATTTTATCAGTAACAGAATGGTCACCATTGGTATTTCAGTATAGACACCTGATACGGTAGCAGAGTTGTACATTTTGCATACCAATAGTAATACGTCAAACTTATACTGTGTATATCATATTTAACTAGTTACATACTACAGATTCCAACATATTATAAAACACTTAAATTTCAGTACTAAAAGGTACTCTTCTTAGTTACCTGCTCAAAATTTGACAATGACCCATTGAGTAATCATTGTATTGTTGTCGGCAGGTCGCGGGCGATTCACTCGCGACCGTGACGACAGCTCGGGCCGGGCGGGGCGCGAGGGGGGGCGCGGTGCGGGGCGCGGGGGGCGCGGGGGCGGGGCGCGCGGCGGCGCACGCTTCCAGGACCGCTGTGAGTATACCGGCACACTGTGTGCCAGTTACACGTATCCTAATATTTATTTACATAGTATGAAACAAAGTTGATTCCCGCTGTTTGTCTGTCCCTATGTATGCTCAGATCTTTTAAACTGTGCAACGGATACTACGGACTGGATATGTCGAAAACAGGAGATCCGGGGCCGTACGCTTGCAACACTCCTTTATATTTGTGATACTAAGTGTACTTACTTTCTATACTAAGAACCATCACTAGTTAGTTATTCTCAGAGACAAGTAAAGCTGTGTACTACAAACACTTTGATATTGTTTAAATTGAGCTGAATAGGGAGAAAATATGGTCGATACTTACCATCACAGTTAAACCTAAACGTAAATTAGTCCCCTTCCCTCTCAGCAATTTATGTTAAGAACAGAGAGGGATAGACTAGACCTGACATTTAAATGTGACGGTCTAAAATTTAGATGGTCGATTTGCTTAATTAAATTGATCTAAAACGCTAGATAAGTATCTAACACTACTTTTAATTCTCCAATCTAGCGTCAAGATGGGACAATAGTTCCGGCGACAACGGTGGTGGCTTCAACCGAGACAACGGGTTCAAATCCGAGTCGGGGGGCTTCAGGGGGCGTGGCGGGGGCGCACGAGGGGCGCGCGGGGCGGGGCGGGGCGCGCCGTCCTTCGGGGGACAGTCCTACCCGACCGGACAGGGGTACGGACAGAACCAGCAATCTAGCTACCAGAACTACAACCAGCAACAAGGCTATAGCGGTATGCAGCAACCGCCAACCAACTACTATAACATGTATTCACAGCCCCCACCGCCGCCTAATAAAAGTTAATTTATTTTGTTAAGATGTACCTAGATACATTTTGGTGAGGAAAATCGCTCAGAATACATGACTTTTCATTGTGCAGTGTCCGGTATAATTTGATTAGAAATATTGAGCTATTTTCTTTGTCTAACTTAGCTATGTTATTCACAATCTATAAACACCACATTAGTGATCTCTGTTTTGATGAATTTCAAAATTATTTCATTGTCTGGTACAATATATTTAATGTTATTTTTATTATGGTGTGTATGTATAGACATATTTTATTTTAAATACGATAACACAGCATTACCAGCTCAAGTAGCATCACCTGCGAAACGCGATATTATAAACCGATTTATCGACATTTAACCTGTCAACGTACGATAAACTTAGAATAATGATTCGCTCCGCTCTGTAGAAGTATTCGGCTTCAGAGCCGGATTTAGGGGAGGGCAACCGGGGCGAAAGCCCCGGGGCCTTCACAAACGAGAGGCCCCCACAATAGAGATTCGAAAAAATCTTTCAAATTCCAAATAGTAAACATCTTTGTACATACATGATTATTTGATTGTATTAATAAAAATTTGGGGCAAGAGGGCTTCCGCTCCTTTGTTGCCCCGAGGCCTCCTGACCTCTAAATCCGGCCCTGCTCAGCTTAATCATAAATTCAGCAACAAATAGTATGCCGTACACATCAGACACGAACTTGAACCTGCACAGTCTAGTTGTCAATAATGTGCCAAGATGACCACTGTCAGTTTTATTAAATTTTAATCATAGTTCGTAGTAAAATTTCTGTTTGCATAGTAAATTCAAGTGAAATTGTGTAAAAAATAATACTACAATGCTTTATGCAAGAGACATACCATCAGTAAGTATCTCATAATTATGAAATTTCAATATAAAATTATCATGAGTAATAAACGACATTCAGTGTTGCCGCCGATACAAAAAATAGTTCCCCGTGGGGCAGAAATCTATGAGTAACGATCAGACCTATATAGTTGGAAAGCTCTTTTGTGACTATCAAATGTTACTATAAGGTTAATTCTTAAAGCGTTCTGTGAAAAAAGTTATAGTTAAGCACTGGCGGCTGGTCCTAAGGAGCGCTGGTGCAGTGCACTCCCACCCACGAAGATTACATAGGCAATCTATATTTCTCTATAAGTTAAATCTTTATTGCAAATAGTAAATTAAGAATATAAAAAATTGTTCTGTATATAATTGTATTTATAATTATCTTTCAATTCTACTATGTTTATACAATATTGTCTACGCGTTCGTCTCAAGTAAGTTGTAATCTTATCTATCGAGTATAGCGCTAGCAACCGCGCTCCAATGAAACGAAATTTGGTACGATTCGCTGTATTCAATGAGTGCGAAAGAGATATACCGACATAGGCCGGCGTGTGAAACAGAAGATTTCGTATGAAAAATTAGCCGTATCTGGAGCGCCGCTCACATTAATTCGCGTATGCGGCCACTAGTTATCGCTTAGTCCGAGTTAGAACGCGATATGGTTGTCTTTAATGTGTTTCATTAGGTCATCTGAATTTTAATATGAGTGAGGTTGCACCTGCATCATCTCATTCGATAAGGGCAAGATAAGGAAGTGAACACGCGCGGCTTTTCCAAATTGTAATTTTGCATGCGCTCATATTAAAAAAAAAGTGAACACCATCTAAAAATTCAGGAGCCGCCAGTAGTTAAAAGAAATCTTAAAAAACTAGTATCAAAAAATGTCTTCCTTTTTTACTTAAAAGGCAAGTTTTTGTGAATTTAGTCACAAAAAGCGCTTTCCAACTATATATGTCTGGTCCTTATTGGTTGGTGGGGACATTTTGCCCATCCTCCTTTTATCTAAATAAGAACAAACATCCAAAACATCCAATATATAAATATTGGTGCAGATTTCCTGCTCATCCGTTCATCTCATGTGTTATTTCTGATCGTTGGACTGCTGTAGTAGGTACGAATTAGTCGAGAAGAAAGTTGGTGGAAATCAGAAAAATGAAGTTGTGGGATCTAATCTCGACGAGGATGCATTTTTTATAGTTAATGTTTATGATATAATAAAAAAGTAATATTAATTATTGATTCATTGTCAGTAAACTAGGTACTCTTTCGTTAATTGCCTTCCATCCATCTTCTCCAAATGACTAAACCATCGAAGTGTACCTTTCTCTATTCTTGTCACGTGTTCTTTCACACCACCCAATTTTCTTAATATCACAATCAATTTTAATTTATTGCAAAATTTTAGTTGCTTTCTGATAATAAATTCACATACTACAAAATCTGCACCACGGGGAACTATTTTTTGTATCTGCAGCAACACTGAATGTCGTTTATTATTCATGATAATTTTATATTGAAATTTCATAATTATGAGATACTTACGGATGGTATGTGATCTCTTTTTTATGCATTTTAGTATAATTTTTTACACAATTTCACTATGCAAACAAAAATTTTACTACGAAATATTATTAAAATTTAATAAAACTGACAGTATGTAGTCATTTTGGCACATTATTGACAACTAGACTGTGGAGGTTCGAGCTCGTGTATGACGTGTATGGCATACTATTTGTTGCTGAATTTATGATTAAGCCGAGTCCTTCTACAGAGCGGAGCGAATCATTATTTTAAGCACGGAGCTATCCCTCCCGACCCGTCCCCCACTGGACTTTCCCACTGGTGGGTGGACGGGTAATTCACGATATCCGTCCACCCACCAGCTAGTGGGAATGTCCAGTGGGTGGACGGGTCGGGAGGGGGAGCTATTTGTTTATTGATAGTACTCCATCTAGTCAGAGCGGAGCGAAGACCAATCATTAATCTAAGACGATAAATATAGCCGCTATGTTGAATTTTGTATAGAGAGAGACGATACGATATCCACGATGCGTGGTCATGCTAGGGGGGCTGGTAACTACAGGTAATGACTAACATTATTTGTGATCATCACTACTTCTAGTAATATTTCTGAATGGTTTACTACAATAGTGTAAATTCCAAACTAAAACTATATCATGTCAACATTCCTATTTGGCAAACATGTAAAATTGTGAACAATTTACAGAAATAAATAAGTTATCCTAAAAATGCATGTTCATTATTTCCACTCACGAGGATTTTTCTTCAGCCCATTGCAGTCCACTGCTGGACGTAGTCCTTCCCCAGGTTACAGCACCTTAATCGCCTTATACGATGCCCACGGGTAGGCAGGGGTGGTACAAACTACTCTGCCGGCACCACGCGGCTCTTACAATACCAAATTGCAAAGCTAAATTCTTGACTGCATAGAACCGGCCAAGTGTGAGCCTGTCTAGCGCATGAATGGTTCTGTATCTATAATCACAAACTTGGCCCCCTTTAAGGGCCACTTAAGTTACCGGCGCGTTATCGCGCGTCGAGAATTTTGCCCGGGCATGGGGTTGCCCCAAGGCTCGCAACCCGGAGCGTATTTTTGTGCGCCAAGGACGACCTCATAAGCATTTTTATAATTCGATGGCATAAACCACCAGAATAGCAGAAGGTAGCAAGAGGTGTTAGTACGCGCGGGCACAGGGGGCGTGGCTATGACGTCACCTCGTACGTAAACACTTAAAACAGTATGAATGAACTCATTCACGGGTCGCTTCTCTTGCACATAGTGAGTGGGTAGTTGTATTCCTCGCGGGTCATTAATTTTTTTTTACAATATAATTAAATACCCTCGATTTGAAGAAAAAAAACTTATTTACGGTATGGTTGGATCTGTGTGCCATTTATGTTGTCGTTGTTCATTTGTATTGAACTCTGTTCGTGCAACCCATCACTACTCCGTTGGTGTAAAATAGGTGGTGGGTGGGAAAAGACTATTGGGAATTTGAGAATATTTAATTTTTTTGTATGAGATGAATAATGACAAACAAAGATAGTAGGAGTAAGGAAAAGGTTTTCATAAACAAACCCCATTGCTAGGGATTGCATAAATAATGACCAACCATCAGGGATAGGAATTTGCACAATATGGGGTTTTTGTTTTATCAAAATCAGCAAAGTGTTCAATAAAACCAGTGTTGATTTATATAACTTTATTCCTACACAACTTTGAACATAATTATGATTTCATTTAAATGAAACTTAAGTTCTTGATAAATAATCTTAGCTGATCAGATGGTAAGGTATGACCGATCCCACTGTGACTGGCCCACATTAGTGGGCTGCATTAGGCTGGGCATTGGGGTCCACATAGTCTTTCTGTTCCTCTGGGTTGTGGGGCCAGTATGTGGGCTTGTTGAGAGGGTCCAACGCAAGTTCTGGGTAGGCATCTTTGAAGTCTTCCAAGGTCATTTGGTTGTATGGCAGAAGTGACTTGGTTTCGTTGATTTCCTTTTCATACCTGTAAATTCATACTAGTTTACAGTTCTGTTTTGGCACTTATTTAGTGCTATGTAATGCTTTAGCTATTACTTTTAGTGCTGCTTTTAGCATATGACCAGCACCTATATGATGAATTTGGTGAGAGTGATGTCTCACTTTTAAACGTGAAATTGAAAAGAGTTATTAATAACTAGATAAACTAAGTGGAGGTACTTTGCAAAAAATAGACCTAAGAATTGGAATAGACACTCGTTCTCGTGCTTGGACTGAAGGAATTAGGACTGATAGAAGTGGTTTGCAATCCCTTCTTACACAACAAGTAGAAACACTTGCCTTGACTAGTTATTATTTAGCTTGGTAGATTTGACTTTTAAAAGTAAGACATCTCACTCTCACCAAATTCATCATACTGGTGCAGCAAGTATAATGGAACTAAATATATGTGTATGAATATTCATGATAGGAGCTAGGCCTGTCATCAGCCAACTACAGTATTTATATTATAGGTACTTCAGATAGGTGAGTTTCGAAAGAAACCATATTGCACCAACTCCATGATGGGATTAGGGCATAAATATGATGTAGGTATGTTTAAGAAGTATCTAAAATACTTACTTGGCAATCTTGCTGTTGGACTCTGCAACGAAAGCATCAATAGCTTTTTTGATTTCACTCCACTGCGCATCAATCTTGGAGGACAAGGTATCAGCAGGATAAGGAATTTTCAAAGCTTCATATTGCTTCTGGAAATTGTCAACCATACCCGCGACAGGTACACTCTGTTTATACAAAGCCCAATTGATTTTCGGTGGCTCTGCTGGATTAGCTAATACCCTAAAATGATAAGAAAATTTAGCAAATAACCAAGTAAATGTAAATTATGTAACCAACAGAATAACCTTACTTTCGAAGATATCCATCGGACTTCGCTTTGAAGGCCGCGAGACTGGGTTTTTGTTCGACTGGTACCCTTTCAGCTAATGCTGCCCAGTTTACAGTACTTTGTGAGAGCCGCTTTGCCATTTTAGCTGTATTAAACTAATTTTAATTGAAAAAAATTCTATCGACTGTTCATTTAAGTTCAAGCCACTTCAAGTAGACCACAGACAATTTTTTTTTATTTGCTGTCAGTCATCTGGGAAGATAAAAAAATTGTATGCGCCATACAGCCAACGATAAAAAGTTTTGCAGTTCTTTGTGTCCACTGTGAAAAATATATTTTTTAATGTAAAATTAGGTTTCTTGTATACCAAGACGCATGACGCTGCTTTGGCTACATCATGGTAGATGTATCGTCGGTACACGGTTGGTAGTGAACTCGCTAGATGCAAGACTTCACTAAGTTATCAATACCTAAGCTTATTAAATTAATACATAGGATGGAATATGCATGGATTCATTCAAGGATAGGAAGCCTAGGACACTATACCTACCTAGGTACATCACAGAAGTCGATAGAAAATCAGAATTGGAAAATACATACCTACATAAAACGGCTCAGTTCCCAGAATTGCCGAATAGTAAACGAGATCCCACAGCCACATTTAGTATAGCGGGCACAGACACTGATGCAAATGATCAGTAACAAGTTGCTAGCTTATGGCCTGAGAGAAGGCCTCCGAGTTCCTTGGTTGACTCTTAAGACATGTAGGTACATACGGAAGGAGATGCAGCTGATGTACCTACCGGCTAGTGAAGCCTCGCATCAGCACAGACATCAGCAGGATAGGAAAATAACACACGTCTATGTATTATGAAATCTTTTATATGAATGGTATTTAAACTTTGGTTCAATTGCGTAGGTACCTTACAATACTAACAAAATAAGTTAAATTACCTACATAAATATAATCAGATATTTTAATAATCCTACTGAGACTTATTCTACTGAGAATAAATGTATCACTCTAATTACCCCCTTAATTAAACTCGTAACGCTAAAATGTATAACAAAGGATGTTATGTAAAATCGTAACGAAAACTTTGAGGTGTGATTAATTTCTAGGTAGATTTAAGTTACTTAGGTAGGTATATACAGGTGTGGGTGACAGCCAGGCAAACAATTATCTTTAGAAAGGCAGAGAGACAATCGTATTAATACCAACCAACTATCAAATCAACGTGAATTGTAAAAAAAAACAGCAATGTATGCAACTTGTTGCAGGGTACAATGGCGCGAAGAAAACCTTGTAGAAGATTCATAGGTCGTAGCCATGGAGAAGGTTTCGCCATGGTCGTACGTAGCCCTTTTAAAGAAAAGCGCCTGCGCTTCTACTGTTTGCCTTGTTTTTTTATATACTACAATGCGACTCATTCAAACCAATAATGATGTAGTGTAGGCAAGGGCGGATCCAGATTTGAAGTCAGGGGCTGCCCATAATTCGATAACTTTGACAACTTCAATGTCGCTCGTAAAATTAAAACATTTCCTAAGGTGGTTTAAGCCCCCAGGGTTGTGGTCATGACCGCCATGACCACCCCCTGGCTCCTCCCTTTGATGTAGGTAGGTATCTACATACCTATATTTGTAGTATTTTTTCTGCTTGAAGTTTTCGTCATGATAGTCACTGACAGTAACACCTTGTATTATTTATGCTCTAACTAAATGCTAAATTATAAATAGTTACATAATTCCTATGCAGTGATTTTTTTACAATACTTATAATATTGTTAGTGCACTTATCTTCTAACTTTTATTAGGTAATTAACAACCACGAAATTTTTTATTACAGGTAAATTGACTTTTATAATCAGTCTTCATTTCTACATTTATGTTTTAAGTAGGTCGTTAACTAACATTTGCTTTACTAATGTATTATTTATACAGGATGTTTTTTCGTCGCCACTCTTAACGAAGGGTACGAACTCTATACATCAAATAAAGTAAGTTTGTGGCAAAAAAACTGCTGGGAAACGATATACCTACTTAATCTTTTTTTTATTACTTGATCGAGCGTTTATAGTGTCCAGTGTTTATGCTAGTTTTTTCATAGATATATATTTATTTCTCGTGAAAAAATCTTGCTACGTGCGTCTATGTGCATTTATGCTGAAAAATGCAGTCTATTTACTTAACTTTGGACCCTAATATCTTGGGAATCAGACACTTCTCAGGTATGCTTCCATAGAGAAAAATTATCGTGATGATGAGGAGATTCCGTAGTTTTCGGGAACGTTGACGACCAAAAAAACATCCTGTAAAATATGGATGGATGATTTTGTAACCAAACATGATAAATAAATTATTGATTAGGTGCATACTGGATTCATTCAAATAAACGTAAAAGTAGTCTACTTTTTGCTGAGTTTTCTCGATAGAACACTGGGAAATATTCTGCGTTTAGTTTAAGATAAAACTGATTAAAAAAAAATGTTTACTTAGGTTCATGTTTATCTAGATAAACTAGGTACCTTTGCACCTACGGTGAAATAAGTTTACCTACTCGTAAATGCATCTTTTCCGTAGGTACCTACGTAGATAGGTACGTTGGAAAATTAATAAAACTATAGTTTGTAGCTATTAGCTAATTACATCTTGCATTTAACTATAATTGTGCTATAATACACAAGACTTGATTATACAACGTCCCACGGGAATATTTTTGTTCAAATAATATTAGAATCACCAAAATAATTAGGTAGTTTAAGCAGCTGCTATAAAATTGAGTGCTTTATCTTAAAAAATAATACCATTAAGCAATGGTTTCAGCAAAAGTAGGTTTTGCTGAAAGTATTTAACAGAATCCTCGACACTGTTTGGTTGGGTCTTATAATCAGAAAATTTTAGGTAAGCCAACCGACCAGAAAGTAAAAAGGATATTGTTTAAGGAAAAATTAAAATAAAACTTTCACTGGAGTTACAGCTTTAGATTCATAACTTTGGTAGAGACGGTATACTTATTTACAAATTATATTAGGTACTTATAGATATTTATTTACAAATTGGTTGTATTACTGTAGGTGTTATTCTATCGGCATTAGACATATCATAATGTGCTCCTACATAACTGCCCTACGTAACGTGGGTACTCGTATAATTATAGTTATAAAATTATAACACCTTATTACAATGAGTCGTAGTTGTGAGGTGGCGCTACTTTCCTTTAAAACTGTCACAATTACGTATACAAATTGCGAAAATATCGAAGTAATTCCACTTTCAAACCACATCATTAAATCAGACACCTTCGAAATTGTTTCATAACTTAGTCGGGTTCCGTTTTTCAGCATAATGAGGAGAATTCGAGCTCTGCCCCACAGTCCGACTGCCCCACGTAGTTCTTTTCGTCACGGGATTATTTTTACAAAACCGCAGAAGATTCGCATATGCCGCTCTATATTGTCTATTGGTTGCCGCGTAAATTAGCGGGTTAATGACACTGGAGGCCCAAGCTAAAATGGACGCTATGATGTGCAGCCAAGGGTATTTAATGCCGTCGTCAGTCACGTTCATAATCATGAGAGGGAGGAAGCATGCTAGGAAACAGATGAATATGGTTAACATGAGTGTGGTGAGGCGGGAATCTTCTTCCTTCTCTCTGGCTGTTTGTCCGCTGAGTTTGCTGTGGAATAAAGTTATATGTTAGTAAGTTTGGATACAGACAATTTCGCTGGGAAAAAAGTAGTTGTATTTGCATATATGTATAGGAAGCAGCATAGCGCCAGGATTTGTTACCATTCACAAATTAAATTCTAAATTCTTATTCATCTCTACTTAGTCCCTAATCAAAATAAATAAAAATGCAGCGCTAATGCTAACATTTCTTCACACTTGTTGCCAACTAGAGGCTTAGATTCTCGATCGAATCTACAGAGGTTCGTCATTAAAACATTTGCTGCAATTAGGAAGCCTTCATTTTTGCGCGTTCGTCAAATCACGTGATGAAGTCTAACCATAATTGGCGGGAGTGTTATTACAACAAAAAACGTCAATGCAAAACAATGTTACATTGTCTTACCCTTCTTGTGTACTTTAACCACCATCACCTTTCAAATTGCCGATTTATTTATTGTATTTACAGGTCATGCAAAGCTTCGACACCAGACACAGAAACCCCTCCCAAAATTTTAGTGACATTTCAATGTAGAGCTCGATTCTCACCCACATACACACCTTCGGCCCTCCAGCTTTCTCTTACTCTCCCGCACTTTCCAATATATGCAAGAGTAGGAGACGATTATAGCTATGCAGGGTAGCGCGAAACCGAACACGAAGAGGTATTTCTTCGGCGACCTGTGGTCTTTGGGCAGGATGGTGCAGGAAAAGGTATTTGGGTCCAAGCCCAGCTGTCCCCAAATACCTAGTAATGGGGGTACCTGAAAATAAAACATAAATATAAATGAGGGTACCTAGCTGAAAATATTTTGTGATAAGTAGTTTCACAACTTGTCATTAGGTTCCGAACTAACAGTTTATCTTTTTTTGACAGGTAATTGTATGAAACTAGCTATTTATAAGTTGAGATTCTTAGTGCACACGCTTGTATTTGGCTATGCGCTTTGCAACACAGATTCACACTTCACATATCAGCCTGTTGCAGTCCACTGCTGGATGTGGCCTCCCCTACGGCAGTGATCTATGCACGCCAAGGCGCCACTACAAGGCGCTGCTAATAGGGGGGTGTATAGCCACTACGTGGGTGCTGCTGCCCACCTTCCGAAAGCCCTTAATCCGGATCCCTTAATACGGATTGAACTCTTATAATATTCCGTACCTACATTTTTCTTTATACTTTTCTAATTTTCTATGACAACTTGCTCCCCCCCTGGGGACTATCGCCTGTGGAAATCCCGGTTCCGAGCCCTCTTTTCTCTATTTTAACAATAAAAATACATTAACTAGCTACTCGTAAATTTCATAAACAATAAACCCATTTGAGCGTGTAATTAGGTGCACTTTAGGTGAACGCATCACCAACAATTGGATACAACCATTTGGTTGGACCATATAACGACCAACAGTAAATTAACGGTTAATAGCACAGTTAATAGTAATGAAAGAGGAAACTCATACATAATACAGGGTGTAGGTGACAGCCAGGCAAATCTTAATACCATAGCTTCAGACCATGATTCTGAGGCGGAAAAAACTGAAAATTTTCGCAGGAAAGTTCCAAAATTTTCCGACACTTTTTTTTCATATTTTCAGGAAATAAATTGTTTGGTTTGTTTAATAAGCCTTAGATAATGACTTAAAAATAAAATTTTAACCAAAATATGAATTCAAAAAAAATGCCCTCTAAAAACTAATCAACCCTAATGGAGAGTCACAAGTGATCCAAAAAAACAGAATGTATCACACAATAATCAATAAGCCTATTTAATTAGTCACAGGATCGCCCAACACAATTGGTGCGGAGAGAAAAGATTAGGTAGTTACTGGTAATCAAATCAAAATTTATTTCCTGTGAGTAATAAAACTGGCACGGAATGCAGAGGTCGTGGGTTCGATTCCACTCGGGTGAAGAATTTTTTCCATTTTCTTTATTAATAATTTTATAGTAATAACACTGTCGTATAACTTAGCAAAATGGTACTTGTTCAGCATATCAGTATTTGCCTGGCTGTCACTTACACCTTGTATAACTTAACCTAAATAATATGTAGTAAGTATTTTTTTTCGGGGGTAGGCAGCAAAAACGGACACATTATATTTTTAATGCTCCTCTGAATTTTAATTAATAAAAATACAAATATATCTGATACTCACAGGAAAATCAATTCACATATACAAGAACAATACCTAAATTGAAACTACCATAAAAGTTACTGCAAGTCTATGTGTTAAACACCACTTCACTCACAACCACTAATCACCACTGGACACAATGTCAGGAAAGAGGGCTTTAACTAAGGTCAGTACCGAGGATGCAGTTCGTAACCTTGAACTCAAGTTTGAGGAATCTATGCGCAGTTTCCAGACTAGACTTGATGACTCCTCACAGCACACTACACCTTCCAACAGTGTGACACAGATTACGGAGGAATTTCAATCTTTCAAAGTCTCTATGTTGGATGCACTACAGCAACTTAAAGCCCAAATCAACATGTTAACTGTAGTCACAGATGAGCTTGACAATAGGAGCCGCGTTAAGTATCTGTTATTTAGAGGTATTCCACAAGCTGAAGGTGAGAACTTAAATCTTGTTGTTGCGGACATGATTTCCAGCAAAATGCAGATCACTAGTTTTACTTCCCAGAACATAAAATCTGTTTTTCGGCTGAATGGCAGACAAAAGACTGATAAAGCAAGACCTATTCTGGTAAAATTCACGACGCGTGAACTGCGGAGGGATGTGTGGAGTTCCAAAAAGCTACTCAAGGGCAGCCAAATTTCAGTAGCGGAATTTTTGACCCCTCGCCGCCGGGAGATATTCACGGAGGCCCGTGCCCGATTAGGTGTCCTTGGATGTTGGACTCAGAGCGGAAGAGTCTTCATTAGGGGCCCTGATGGTAAGGGCATACGTGTAGATACTTTGGAGGAACTACCCGCATCAAAGCCGGCCACAGCTTCTGAGCCTTCTCTGCCAAAAACTAGATCCACTCGTGCCGGTCGAAAATGATCACCGTCTATAGTGTTTTTAATGCCTTGCGTAGTCACTAAATAACTGTCAGTTTATGTTCCTCTCTACCTACAATTTTTTTTTTTACAATTTTCAATTCAATTTTTTTACAATTTTATAAAATAATCTAGCTTGCTTGTTTGTTTACATTTTGTTGTGATTGACATCTGTCAAAAGAAAAAAAAAAAAGTCTATTTAAAAGCAAAGGTATACTGCCTCGTGCGGCCTAAATGAAGCCTTAGGTAATAAATGAAGTGTTATTGTTAATTCTATTTTTATTATTATTTTCTTAATTTTATTATGTATGTATATTGTTATTAATTTAATTCCTGATTTTGTTATATTTTATGAATATTTGTTTTTATGTGCCTGTTAGTGGTTGTGCAAGTGAACTATCTGCGCATTAATTTATTCTTGTTTTTATTATAATTTACTGTTTCTGTTTTATTGTTATTAATTTATTTTTGTAACATGGATGTCTCCTGCAATTCCTGTGAATCTGATTTATTCCTTTCATGTGACTCAATAGAAAATGTATCCAGTGATTCACTCGAATTGCCCCTCGGTGATGTTTTGCACCGGACTTTTGAACCGTTTCGGAGTAACTTGAACATATGCCACATTAACGCGCAGAGCATCCCATATCATTACACTGATCTTCTCCATACATTTCAAAGTAACCTGATCCATGCTTGTCTAGTCTCAGAATCCTTTTTGAAACCTTCCCTTAATTCCGTTTTTTATTCGTTACCCGGCTATATATTGATACGGAATGATCGCATTGGTAAAGCGTGTGTGGTGGTGTTGCCATATATTTGAGGTCTGATTTTAAATACAGAATTCTGGCTAAATCTCCGGAATTGTGCAGCGTTGAGTACCTATTTATTGAAATAATCGTAAATACTCATCCTCTTCTATTAGGAGTAGTGTACTCCCCTCCTCTAATTGATTATTTTAATATCATAGAACAGGTTTTTGAACTATATGTACCTTTTTATAACCACGTTCTTGTACTCGGTGATTTTAATACGTGCACTTTGTATGATACTATTAGATCAAAAAAGCTGAAACGGCTATGCAATTCTTCTAACCTGTCTATTCTTCCTTCAGAGGCTACGTTTCATGTCGGTAACGTACACACGCTCTTGGACATCATAATTACTAATAATCCCGATAGAATTGTCAAGCATGGACAGTTTGCTGCCCCTGCCTTTTCTCATCATGATCTTATTTTCACCTCTTATAAACTTAAAGCTCCAAAATTCAAACCGAAAATTGTCCTCCAGCGTAATCTGGCTAGCATTGATATGGAGGTTTTTGATAGAGAATTGTGTTCTACTGATTGGTCAGCAATCGTTCGTTCTGCCTCTGTTGATGAGAAGGTTGATAGTTTTAACTCCTTGCTGTTGGCTGCATATGATAGGGTTGCTCCATTACGGCCTGTGCGGATTAAACATGCACCTGCTCCATGGCTGTCCGGAGAGATTGTAACCCTCATGGCACGCAGGGATCGCTTGAAACAGAAGCATAAGAGGCAACCTACTGATAAAATTTGGTGTGCTTTTAAGAGGGTTCGAAATCGGTGCAATCAGATGGTTAGAAACGCTAAACGTCGTCACATACATGCCACTATAGACTCCTGTCCCCCATCGAATCTATGGAAATTTCTTCGTACGCTGGGGTTTGGAAGGACAAGGAATGATCACAACCCGACAATTGATCTCAATAGCCTAAATGCCCACCTTTCCATTCCCCCCTTATCCCTCGACAGTGACACGAGAAACACTGCCATTAAAACTTTGGCCGAGACTGCTTTGCCTAATGGTGAACCGTTCGTTTTTCAGCCGGTTACTGAACCGGATATCAGGAAAATTATAACCTCAATTAAGAGTACGGCTGTGGGTTGTGATGACATAGGTCGTCAAATGCTTATGCCAATCCTTGGACATATTCTACCGTACATCACGCACATAATTAACTACTCCCTCGAAAGCACCACTTTTCCTGATTTGTGGAGAAAGGCCTATGTTATCGCATTGCCTAAAGTGAGCGAGCCAGTGGACCCTGGCCATTACAGGCCGATTTCCATTCTACCTTTTCTTTCTAAGGTTCTTGAGCGAGTTGTGCAAAGCCAGTTATCAAATTTCGTTACAGTGAATAATATCTTGGATCGCCATCAATCTGGTTTTCGCCCTGGTCATAGTACCTGTTCAGCATTAGCTCATATAATTGATGATATTCGCCGGGCTCGTGACAAAAAACAACTAACTGTTCTGGTACTATTAGACTTTAGCAGTGCGTTTAATAGTGTTGATCATGAATTACTTATTTCTACCCTTCGCTCGATGAATGTATCGCGATCGGCTGCTGACTGGTTTCGTGCGTTTTTGTCGAGGCGTCGTCAGTGCATCCGTGCTGATAACGTCTTCTCAGACTGGCATGAGCTAACAGCGGGTGTTCCTCAAGGTGGTGTGCTGTCTCCTCTTCTTTTTTCCCTATTTATTAACACCTTGGTACGTGACATATCCCATTCTAGTTACCATCTTTATGCTGATGATCTACAATTGTATAGAAGCTGTGCAGTTGATGAGATGGTCGGTAATTTGGATAAGATCTCATGCGATCTAAGGGCAATAGGTGAGTGGTCGAGGTGCTTTGGTCTTCTTGTTAATCCGCATAAGACCCAAGTGATGATAACTGGGAGCAGGCATCTACTCTCAAGACTGGACATGGCATCTCTACCTAAACTGGAATTTAACGGAGTACCACTGGATTATGAAGTTAAGATAAAAAACCTTGGGCTATACATGACTAATGATTTGTCATGGTCCGTCCACGTATCAGAGGTTAGTCGTAAAATTTTTTCTAGCATGCATTCTCTAAAACGTATGCAAAATTTTCTCCCTGTCTCAGCCAAAATTACCCTAGTTAACTCGCTCCTGCTTCCGATTATTGATTATGCTGACGTCTGTTATACCGATATCACGGAGGAACTTCTGGACAAACTAGAACGCCTTCAGAATATGTGCATACGATACATCTTCGGCCTTCGTAAGTACGATCATGTATCCCATTACCGCACCAAATTAAAATGGCTAAATATCCGTTTCCGCCGTGACTGTCACCTTCTCTGTTTTCTGTATAACATTTTAAATAATCCTCTTTCCCCTCCGTATCTTCACGAACGTCTTGAATTCTTTAATTCAGACGAACGTCTTCTCCGCGCCTCACGCAATAAAACCCTTCGGGTGCCTGAGCGTAGTGCGGCGCTGTTTTCAAGCTCCTTCCTGGCCACGGCTGTTCGTCTCTGGAATAAGCTTCCGCTGGAGATACGAGAGTCTTCTTCGGCAGCGGTTTTTAAGTCAAGGGTGCGGAAATACCACACGACGCTACAGTAGTGTATATTGTGATTTGTCTTTGTCGGTGTAAGTAGTTCTTAAGTTATTTTTTTTTTATCAATGTTATTCGTTTTGTTGTACGGCCCTAAGCTTTTCTCCAGTAATTGGGTTAACTGGTAGAAAATGCTATATAGCATTAAGTTCGCCCATGTACCAAAAACAATTTTTTTGTGTGTACAATAAAGAATTTTATTATTATTATTATTATTAAGTATTGGATGGACTAACATAGCAGCGGACATTAACTTTTGTACTTTACGTAAGTCTCTATACTGCCTATTTTATATTCGTGGTTTCAATTCTAAGTTATAGGATGAGAGCGGGTAACGCCCAAGTACCTACTATACAGGGTGTAACAGAAGGGGTATGTTAAGCGAAATGCTATGAATATAGCCCACTATAGGGAACCTCTTCTCAAAATTGAGGTTCGAAATCACATGTTTATTTTTCAAGATTGTATGAACATTCCTGAGTAGGTTAGGAATTCTCCATACTATCTAGAAAAATAAATATGTGATTTCGAGTCTGGTAAGTTCTCTATAGTAATATTTCGCTTAACATACCCCTTCTGTAACACCCTGGATAGTTATCATACATAATCTCGAGGGGTCTACATATACCGAACGTGCTTAGACAATTTAACAATTTTATAAACGACGGTGTTTTGTGCGCTCCCTAATTGAAGTGATGAAATCTAACCGCGATTGGTAGAGGTTATTCGATAATTTTGTGAATTTCGCTGTTGCACGTAAAATTGATAAATTGTCTAAGCCGCTCTCTTTCCTTTACACCTGCACAGACGTAACAGAGTGATCGTTTACACGTTCATTTGGGTGAAAGCACATTTAGAATCATTGATTTTACTTCACACATGACATCGGTACCTACTTCGCAATATTTAAACAAGACTTATCTAGGTACGAGTACGTGTATTTTACTTTTATTTTATTTAGCAAGCATGGTGCATGAGTTTTGATCATAACCGCTTTAGCTTATATCTCAAATCGTTTTCATGAAACCCCGCCTAAAACTATAAAGCTAACGATATCATTGCAACAGCGAGGATGCGCGTGCGCAGCAATTCGGGACAATTAAACACGGCTTTATAAATATGGAAGTGCAACGAACTAGTTCTTCCTCGTTACTGCTTGTTTAAGGGGATTTATGTACTCTGTTCATTAAAAATGTGCGCGGTCTGACTTCTAGGTATAAATACATAGATTAGTTAGGATGTGGTTATGGCTCTGTCAAAAGCTGGCCAGTTCAAGATAGATTTCAAGGATCCTATGACTGAAAACTATACCAACCCACTTACATCTGGCTTCTTGGGTTTTTTGCCAACACTATCTTTACATTTTAATATGGTACCTACTATAATTTCTTAACAAAATCCAAACCGACAAAAGAAGACCAAACAGATCTAGCTGATAAAGAAAAAAAATCTTACCATAAGCCCAAAGGAGACCAGCCAAATGAGTAGAAGCTGTATCCATATCTTGGTGGTGGTGTAGATTTGTGAGTAGACGTCGTAGTACGCTATCAGCGTATATCTGGAAAACAAGATAGGATGTCGTTTAGTTTTTCCACAAGCTCTTTAGGTAGCTCAAAGGTCTTATAATTTCCAATTAGAAGCCAGCCACGGGGACTAAGAAAGACAAGGTAAAGTTTGGGGGCAGAGCCCACCTGCGACCTGACTGATGCTAGTCTATGCATGAATCCTGCTTTGAGGATGATCGAGGACTTGGTTTAGTTAAATCAATTTTTACATCAAAGTTGAATGAGTTATGGCACAGTACTGTAGAACAATTGTCTTTTAATACGCGGGGCTTCACTAGAATACATCTCTCCTTCGGTGCATGTCGAATCAACTAAGGAAGTCGGATATTCTTTTAGGCGATTATGCTAAATCAGACCGTGGTATCTCGTTTATGATCTTGCAGTTTTAGCTTATCAACCTCATTTTGGGACCACAGCCTTGTGTTTATCTATATGTACTTATGAGTGTATCACTTCTCGTAATATAAAACAAAGTCGCTTTCTGCTGTCTGTCCCTATGTATGTATGCTTAGATCTTTCAAACTAGCAAGGAAGGTTTATAATGTATAACTAGGGACCCACCCCGGCTTCGCACGGGGGAGTAATGCACTCGCACGCGAGCGAAGCCGTAGGCGCCCGCTAGTGTAATATAACTTAACTAACTGAAACTTGAACTTATTAATTTTTTTGGTAACTTTGGTTACCATAAATAAAAAATCTTGCAACACCTGACACTTGCAGCAGGCTGCACCTTATCTAATCAGCCCTTGCTTACTTTCCCACGGGAGATAAGCTGAGTGCTTTGTGAACGGTATTTCATCGAGGCCCACTTAACGCTGATTTATTAAAGTTAACGTACACATTAGTGACGTCATAATAGGGTCCAAGGGCCACATTTACAACGATGGACATCTTTGAATCTCTATTCTTGAAATGATTTAACAGATGAATCATTATACTCGTAGCTTTCATAAATATTATATCGTCGACTAGCGGACCTGTCTGTAACTGCTGAATGTAACTGCCAACTTTTATAGAAATCCGTTCATAGTTTTTGTGTGAAAGAAAACGAAAAGTCTCTTCTCATAAGCCAAGTCTACATTTCGTCTCTCGTTTGTTGCGAATAGCAAGAGATCCCATGATCGCCAAGCCGAAGTTGGAAAGACGGATAGGAGAGTTTCTCAATTGTTATCTAACTATTTACACTACTCCTGAAATTCATGAAAATGAAAGCAAGAACGTAAAAATCTGCAAAATATTAAGAGCCGTTCATAAAACCTTTTCTGATCTCTCTAATCTGCATAATGCATCACATTTATTGATATTTTATTAACTAAGTAGTAGGCTAAATCCTATATCCCGAGAAGGGTATGACATGCATGGTATATCGCATCAAGTACCCGCAAACAGTGCTTCTTTGTCCGTCGGTGCCTGACCCGACCTCTCAAGGGCTTCTATGTTTTATACAATACTTGTGGGATAAACCTAAGTTCAAACGAACAGTTCAAGAAAATATATAATTCTTTGTATAATTCTTGAATTTGAATACTACATCGGCGCGGCGGCGCAATGATTTTATAGATAAAAATGAAAAATGTATGTAAGTACCTAAGTACTTAATATCTATTTAATATGTACCTACTGTAATACCTGAAAACGGTAACTGGGCGGACTTAAGACCTGAATTAACCTAGTTAGCACATAAACATTGATTTAATTATATGAAGGTCATCATTTACAGCCCTGAGAAGTCCACTGTTGGACATATATGAAGGTAAATATCACAATTTCATATTGCTATTTAATATTTATCCTATCTATCTGCAATCCTCATATAATTTTGTGGTTCAAAAATAACGAACATAAAATAAAATAAAAATACTGAAACAATAAAAACATTATGTATGACTATTACTACTTGGTAAAAATCGCTTCCGCCAATCACTTGTACCATCGTTAAGTGGTGCATTCAATTTCAGTAAGTATAAATTCTTAAAAAGAGAAATTAACTCTTATATCTTAAAGCACAAGCTTCAGTAACGATATTACAGCCGTCAGCTATTTTTATGTAGTATGTAGGTACCTATATATATTTTTTTCTGTTTATGTGTTGACATACTAAATGTTTGTCGTAAAAAGTTGGTATATAGTGCTTTGATTACCTACTCATATTGCTTTCAATTTTGCGTTTGATCATGTTTGATGTAGAAAGGGGCGGTATACTTTAGTCATGTTTTGTTAATGTTTTTACTACTAAAATTTATCAGATTTTTATATTTTTTATTTATTTTATAATATTTGACGTACCTACGTAAATATACATATATAACTGAATGTACCTCTACGTACTATTGGGCGTACTAAATACTTCGGTAAGTAGGTACCATAAGGTTTCTTTCGGAAAACCACCACATATTTACATTATCAGCCCAGAATAAAACAAGCAATAACCTCTCTTATCGCGCTTTAACAGTACCCACTTTTAAGAGTAGAGAACCTATTCAGATTTTTTTTAATGAACCTGCCAAAGAACCAATCCATAAAGATGATATGATGATGATGATCTCCGACCGTATTTCGGCTAAGGCGACCAATCTCTACGGAGATTGGCCAGGTACGCAGGAGATATTATAGCGCACAAGTGTGTGCGCAAACACAGATGCACTCTCTATTCCGTTACTCTCATAGTCCGATGGGACGGAAAGCCGACACGACCGGAGAGAGATCAGGCGCAGGACCAACGGTTTTACTTGCTTTCCGAGGCACGAGCTAAGTTGGTACAGGCCCGTGACTGGGATCGAACTTACGCCTCCCGCTTGGAAGGTGGACGTCTTAACCACTGGGCTATAACCGCAGATGATATAAGTATTCAAGATTGATACCTAAGCGCCTCAGTAATTATCATTAATCACACGTGCATAACACAAAAAAGTGGTCTACTTCGGTATTTATGTTCTGCTCGCATGACTTGCCCATATAAACGATGGTAGATTCTGCTGCCGTTCAGTTTTTGCTGGCATTCCATGTCTTCATGTATCGGTGGAGGTGAAAATTGGTTAACATTGAAAAGTTTCACTGAAAACGCAATATTACTGAATACAGTTAGAACCACTCGACTGCCAAGGGTTTTTTATCGCTAAACCATCTTGCCGTTGTCCTTTGTCATTGTTATGTGCTGATGTGGGGTTTCACTATACATCAGCTGCATCTCCTTCCCTACATTTCGTAAGTACTAAGGAACTCAGGCATTATCTAGGCGATAAACATACAGATAGCGAAGTCTTAGTAATAGGCTGGACCCTATTAGACTTCGGGTATAGAACTCTAAAGAGGGAACTCTCTACACTACGTTGTGAAATTAACTAATCTATGCACATATAAAGAAGACGATTCGTTGGCTTGACATATATGTAGATAGGAAATCTTTAAAAATATCTCTCCGTGAAGAATTTGTGCTAATTAGACGGGTGATATATCAGAAATAATTAGGTAACATGAGCTGGTTAAGGTGTTGCTATAATTAGCAAAGTCGTAGTTTCTGACGATATAGGTAGATCATTATTTTAAAGTACCTACTACCTATTATTACAAATTTACAAACAAACACAAAACAAAAACACAAAAAAAATACAAAGTTCGGTTAGTGGAGTTTTACACAGAAATACATAAATGTTTCGATATCTTAGCGAACGTCATCGTCGCTGTCGCTCATAAAATTATCGAAGCCCTCAGGGTAGTAGTGTGTTACACAAAATGTAGACATTACCTATACATAAATACCTACTAAACTAACCTAGCCATACAGGGTGATTTTTGGTCGTCAACGTTCCCGAAAACTACGGAATCTCCTCATCATCACGATCATTTTTCTCCATGGAAGCATACCTGGGAAGTGTCTGGTTTCCAAAATATTAGGGTCCAAAGTTGAGTAAATAGACTGCGTTTTTCTGCATAAATGCACATAGACGCGCGTAGCAGGATTTTTTCACGAAAAATAATTAATATCTGTCTATAAAAAAACTAACATAAACACTAGACACTATAAATTTCGCACGATCAAGGAATTTAAAAATTTTTTTCAAAAAAAAAAAAAATCCCTGCATTTTTTTTGGCATAAACTTACTTTATTTCATGTATAGAGTACGTACCCTTCGTTAAAGGTGGCCACAAAAAAACACCCTGTATATATACAGGTGTTTTTTGGTCGTCAACGTTTACGAAAACTACGGATTCTCCTCATCATCACGAACATTTTTCTCGATGGAAGCATATCTGGGAAGTGTCTGGTACCCAAGATATTAAAGTCCAAAGTTGAGTTTTTAGATTGCGTTTTTTTGCATACCTAAATGCACGTAGACGCGTAAAACAAACATTTTTCAAAAATATAAGAATTTATAGGCAGTTTTAAATTTTAATTCCTGAAAAATGTTTGTTTTACTAACACAAACACTGATTACCGAACATTTTGCGCGATCATGTAAATAAAATTTATTAAAAAAATAAAATAAAATCGTTTCCTAGCAATTTTATTGGCATAAACTTACTTTACGAGTATTTCATGTATAGAGTACGTACCCTTCGTAAACGTTGACAACGAAAAATCACCTGTATACACGATGTTTTTCGTTGCCACCCTTAACGAAGGGTACGTACTCTATACATCAAATAAAGTAAGTTATGCAAAAAATTCTGGGAAATAATGTAAT
Source organism: Carposina sasakii (assembly GCA_014607495.2). Classification (NCBI taxonomy): domain Eukaryota; kingdom Metazoa; phylum Arthropoda; class Insecta; order Lepidoptera; family Carposinidae; genus Carposina; species Carposina sasakii. The sequence goes on along the minus strand of CP053155.1, from coordinate 1,984,023 downwards.
AAAAAAAAAATACTTGATCGGGCGAAATTTATAGTGTCCAGTATTTATACAAGTTTTTTCATAGACAGATATTAATTATTTCTCGTGAAAAAATCATGCTTCACGCGTCAATGTGCATTTATGGAGAAAAACGCAGTCTATTTACTAACTTTGGACCCCGGACACTTCCCAGGTATGCTTCCATGGAGAAAAATGATCGTGATGATGAGGAAATTCCGTAGTTTTCGGGAACGTTGACGACCAAACATCACCTGTATAGGTAGTAGTACTAAAAAAATCAATTCAAGATAGAGTTTATAATTATTATGTTATATGTGTCGTGGCCATATCGTAGAATTGATCATTTCATGAAATGGTCGAGCATTTCATGAAATGGTCGCATTTCATGAAAAGTTCAACTGTCTATTGGCCACATCATGATATGGTTTGGGCAGATCGATGATTAAAAATCGTTTCTCGATATGGGCAACTAAACGCCCGATCATTTCATGAAGTGGTCAAGATTATTGATCATATCGTAAAATAGTTACATGAATCACCGGTAGAGGCGCTGCGCGCGTTTTATTTATGTGTGAAGATGGCGGATTTTTCTTTTTAGGTTATAAAACAAATTAAAGAGAGTAGGGTGACTATGCAGAAGAAGTTCACGGATAGTGTGTTATATTGTATAATGTATATTAGACTTAATGGTGGTTTATAATAATATTGTTAAACAAAAACCTTAGATTACGATAGGTTAGGTTAGGTTAGGTTAGACTATGACAAATGACGCACGAGCCGAGCGAGCGGAGCGAGCGTGCCCAGGCAGCGTCCGGCGATGTGCCAGATGCGAATCGCTTTTGTAAAGTCTTTTATGTTTTTAAATATTATATTGTGAAAATATCACATAAATAATAGCAAAAAAGCGGGTGGGGCTGTGTCGGGGCACACGGCCGTTGGTTTTAACGTGAAACGTCTATGTTAGCGAATCGCTTTTAAAGTAAAAGATTGAAATGAAAACAAGATGGACGCTGTTTTAAGTATTTTAATAAAAAAAGAACAGGTACGTAATAGAAACATAAAATACATAGCAAATGTTTATATATTTATTGTCACTTTCTGGTTATTTTAAATAGCAGCCGCCCACGACTTCGTCCGCGTGAGGGGGCGTTGTACCCGTGCGAAGCCGGGCAGGTTGTTGTATAGACTGTAGCCTTCCTTGGTAAATGGGCTATCTAACACTGAAAGAATTTTTCAAATCAGACCAGTAGTTCCTGAGATTAGCGCGTTCAAACAAACAAACAAACAAACTCTTCAGCTTTATAATATTAGTATAGATATAAATACTGTCCAAATTACACTTATTTTTGTATAAATCAATCGGTTCAAATAAACTTGACAAACACACGAAAGAATCACCACGCTATAAAGTCGGAGTCACGAGTTACACTGAATAGAAACAAGCGCGAGCGCCGGTTTCGCACAGTTATCGCAGTATCCCTCCCCCGCCCCCCCGCTTGACCCCGACACGAACTCAATGTCATAACAGCGAGCTGACTATATAAGTGAAATATTTACACCACATTTTTGTTTCTAAGACCAATAGTTTTTTAATTATTAAGGTACGATGATATAGACCTTTTCGTTACGGTCCAGTTTTTAAACCTGGTACCCGTATGTGTCGGCGCGATTTTAAAGACGTTTCACGTCAAAAAAATCATACCATCATACCTTATGGTATACTTATATATGGTGTACGGTATATATTATTTATATAAGCTCTTACCACATTCGGATTTTATGGACACCCTGTTAATACGATTTGGCCAAACGTGGATGACAAAATCGTGAAATGTAGACGATTTAACGATCTGGTCAAATTGAATTGGCCACTTCATGAAATGCGACCACTTCATGAAATGCTCGACCATTTCATGAAATGATCAATTTAACAATATGGCCACGACATATGCATGTGGCGTACTCTGGGGAAGGCCTACGTCCAGCAGTGGACTGCAATAGGCTGACCGACGACATAGAGGAATAAGATTAATAGAGTGCTAATGTCATACTAAGTGTCTCGATGAGCTTAATTACCCTGAGACTTGCCGGTACATCAACGTTCCTTCCAATAGTCTTTTATTCCTCTATCTCGACGACGACGAATGCATGTATACAAGTATGCAAAATTAACAACGTCTCCTATCTTTTATTAAGTGAATTTCGTTGTTTGTTGTAATGTCTGTCTATTCGATATTTTATTATTATATCTCTTTTAAGTCTTTAATTTCCCTTCCCTATAATAATTCTTCTGAACAATGACGCGTAAAGGAATAAATTGAAATGTTATATCTATTTTACCACCCCATAAATCATGATGAAGTGTGTGAGTTTGTATTGTATTCACGGCAATACGGGCTTTTAATTATCTTTTAGGGTCTTTTTTCGTTATGATATGAAGCATGAATTTCACGATGAACATCATTAATAAGTAGGTACATAGTTATTCATTAAACTGCTATTTTATAAGTAACTAGCGAGTAGCAACTTTTAAATTCTGATTTACAATCTGTACATAGGCAAGTGTAGTCAATTAAAATTCGTATACTTAATTACTTTGCAGTTTTTTCGTGAAAGTGTAACAAACATTGAAATACTTATTATGAGATTCACTTTCTTACATACTTTCACGTACATATTTAGATAAGGTAGTAAGTGTATCTATTGTAGTCTAGGACCATAATCTATAAATCCAAAAAGGCCATTATTACCTTCTACAGATAATTACCGAGATTGGCCCACCACTCATTCCCGCCACTATAACTCCTGTAAGCCAGGATCAACAGAGGCGACCAAAAAAATTCAAATAAAGCATACCAAATCTACAGAGAATGACTTCTGAATGATACATAGCTTCACACTAACAAGTTTATAAGAATTTGGTCACCATCGCCCGCGCACGCAATAATCGGACCAACCTACCTGGCTAAATAAGGAAACCCTGCCTGACTGACTCAACTTCGTATTACACGAAATAACTTAAATAAATATTTTTTAATTTAGTTTGAAATACGAGTCGAAATACCCCGTACCTATCTAGCAACAGCAAGGCGATGGCAAAAATTTTACAATATTGAGCAGAGCAATCTCAAAGAAATTTGATATTTCATCGCGAATACCTACAATTTTGGTCGTTACATTACTACTGCTTTGCTTTTGCAAGATCGTAATCAGCCTACTGAAGAGATCTGTGTCAGAGACTGAGCAGAAAAACTTTCAGCTTCAACTTAAATCTAGATTTAGCTTAAACTACAAGTGGGCCTTAGGATCTAAAAAGAGCTAAGAATAGAAAGAACCCTTCACTCGGGGTCAATTTATTCAAAGGCAGGCATATCACCCATCTTGATCGATGACTCAAATGAACACATGTAACCGAAATGCAGTCGGCGACATATTAAATTGGATGCGACTCGTCATTAATATTAATGGCGTTCCTATTATGGTAATGGCTGAATCTAAGGTCGATCAACTTTTGGTAATTGAGGCAGCGAGCCTTTTAGAGTCTTATCATTACTGGGAATCCCTGGAATACAACCCGCTATTTTGGTCTAGAATGTACTTAATAAATAGGAAAATGGGGTAAGAACACAGAGAACACGAGAAAATTTTAGAAACAACAACATAAATCCATTCTACTGTGCGTAATAAAATAAATCATTGTACTAGTGCACGTTTTCTCTGTTATGGTTACAGATTTTGATATTAATTTGGCAAACGAGGAAGATTAAGTAATTCCAGACAGATGGATAGAATAACAATAGATTCATTCGTTAATCTTTAGTTTACTAAGAGTTTAGTAATTAAATTAAATTAATTCTTCTATGCTGGTCTGGGAGTGAAAAAAAAATAATACTATAGCTGCTTCTCTTCCCGGGCATACTGTACAAGTCAGTAGAGGGACAAGAGGGTCTTGATGTTTTGTAGGCGATGGGCTGACCACCTGTCACTACTATCCGAACTTGTACATCTCAACTATTACCCTCAAAATTGGTCAGAAGTGGCACCATGTGGTTCTATTGGCCCTTGGTGCTCTGCCTACCCCGTAAGGGATAAAGGCGTGATTATATGATGTATGTGTCGTGGCCATATTGTTAAATTGATCATTTCATGAAATGGTCGAGCATTTCATGAAGTGGTCGCATTTCATGAAGTGGCCAATTCAATTTGACCAGATCGTTAAATCGTCTACATTTCACGATTTTGTCATCCACGTTTGGCCAAATCGTATTAACAGGGTGTCCATAAAATCCGAATGTGGTAAGAGCTTATATAAATAATATATACCGTACACCATATATAAGTATACCATAAGGTATGATGGTATGATTTTTTTTTGCTATTATTTATGTGATATTTTCACAATATAATATTTAAAAACATAAAAGACTTTACAAAAGCGATTCGCATCTGGCACATCGCCGGACGCTGCCTGGGCACGCTCGCTCCGCTCGCTCGGCTCGTGCGTCATTTGTCATAGTCTAACCTAACCTAACCTATCGTAATCTAAGGTTTTTGTTTAACAATATTATTATAAACCACCATTAAGTCTAATATACATTATACAATATAACACACTATCCGTGAACTTCTTCTGCATAGTCACCCTACTCTCTTTAATTTGTTTTATAACCTAAAAAGAAAAATCCGCCATCTTCACACATAAATAAAACGCGCGCAGCGCCTCTACCCGTGATTCATGTAACTATTTTACGATATGATCAATAATCTTGACCACTTCATGAAATGATCGGGCGTTTAGTTGCCCATATCGAGAACGATTTTTAATCATCGATCTGCCCAAACCATATCATGATGTGGCCAATAGACAGTTGAACTTTTCATGAAATGCGACCATTTCATGAAATGCTCGACCATTTCATGAAATGATCAATTCTACGATATGGCCACGACATATGTATGTAGAAATTAAAGATTAATTTTCAACCGCGCTCTTGGTGGGAGTGTTGCGACAACAAACGTCGATGCGAAACTATTTTACATTTTCGAAGCACCTAGTCCCTCGCTAATGGACAAAGCTGGGACAAATTCCGATACAAGATTCTTCTTCTTCAGCCTATTACAGTCCACTGCTGGATGTAGGCCTCCCCCAAGGCACGCCACAAGGCTACCGCCACAGGGGGTTTTGCCCATAGTCACCACGCTGGGCAGGCGGGTTGGTGACCGTGATAAAAGATTATCCGGCAGAGAACCAAAGTGACAGTCATAGTCTCATAATGTGCCAGACTGAAGTGGTAGTGGGCTGGTCACATCTATCGTAGAATAGAATCGATTGATGGTGGAGTCAGCGGGTTCTCGAATGCAGACCGCGCTCCAAAAGAGACCGCGCGGCAAAAACGGGAGATCGAGCCGGGAACCCGTCACATTTTGCCGACTTGCTACCCTGTAGTTACGCCCCTGACCGTCAACTTCTACTACAAGAGTCGATTACTAAATATGTATGTAGTACTTAGATGTGTTTACTCCAGAGTTTTCTATCTCAACATTGTTAAACCCCTGGTTTAACTAATCTCCGCTGATCGACACAAACCGATACGTATGAAAACACGCGTGTGTAAAAAGCCAGCAAGAGATTTACTGCGTCATTGAACCACTCGTCTCGGTTGTAAAACGAATGGACGGTAAACACAAAAGTGTGGTTATTTTTGAATCGGAAAATAGACGTCAGCAGTAGGTAATATACGGTGCTTGTAGGATTGGAGCTGGAAAGTAACCTCTTTCTTTGGTCAAAAGAGTTTTTGCACGAAAATACAGTTAGAATGTTGGGTAAGCTATCGGATAAGTCGTCTTCGTCAACCTATTGCAGTTCACTGCTGGACGTAGGCCTCCCTCAAAGCACGCCACACGGCTCTATCTCCCGTTTTTGCTATCCAGTCACTGTCAAATGGAACCAACCCTAACTGTCAGTCGGATAAGTGTAAATTGAAATCCCGTATACCTATGAAACAAATTCAGTGGTACAGACCCGCGACTGGAATCAAACCTACGCCTTCAGTTAGGAAGGCGCACGTCTTATTCACTGGGCTAGCTTAGCAAGTTAAGAAATACAGGGTGTAACAAGACAACGATGATATAGACCTTTTCGTTTTTTTTAATACCTCGATTTTAAAGACGTTTTCTGAAAAATAATGTATTCGTTTGATGCGCAAAGTACAAAATGTACCTACAAAACTAATATTATAATATCATTCATCTGAGATTACGAGTATAAATTATAACATTTAGACATGGTATCTTTGAAAAAAATGTTTGTTAACTGAATTCAGATGGATTTATGTAAAAAAAATGATAAAAGAAATGTTACTTTGGACCTCAATATCTTGAAAACCCGTGATTTCCCAGGGGTGCTTCCATAGAAAAAAATAATCGTGATGTTGCAAAGAATACGAGGTATTAAAAGAACAAAGTCTTTTTACACCCAGTATATCACATCAGGGAACTAGAAGTAATCCTTACCTATTAATAGTAATGGCGACCATAGACAGCAGAGAGACGGCCTCGTTCCCGTAGAACACGAATGCAAACATTTGACAGAGCTGCTCCCCCAACGACCATCGCTGCGATATGTATCTGGAACAGAAAATACAATGTTACTAATTGAGAGGATCTAAGCGTGTAGTCGCTTGCGGGTTTCCCCGGGATTTTCTCGCCTCTGTTGCCTTACAGGAGTTGCAGTGGCGGGAATGAATGGCCAATCCCAGATTTAAGCACGCATGGGATGGTTGCAACCAATTGGTTATCCAGGGCCAGCTCTAGCCCTAGCCTATGCAGCGTCCGTGTGGGATCAACTCATCATAAAGGAGATCGTACTACCACGTTTAGCATAGCTGGGACGGATGTGAATCAGTTGTGCATTTACTTCCGTACATGTCGTAAGAATTGTAATACTTTCAGGCGATAAGCTAACAGCTTGTTAGTGATAATTTAACAACAGGGTAACATGTTTACATTATCTACATTCTGTATAATGGACAGGTAGTGATCCTTCAGCTTTTCCCTAAATGTGCCAACAGTGTGACATGTGTAACTTCCTTTGTGTGGAAGTTCCTTTGAACGATGGCCTATGTTCAAAATGTTATACCAGTGTAGGTGTGCTATAAACGGATTCAAGCGATTTTGCGATCGGCCACTAGTGTACGGTCTGACCAGTAACTACATTTACCTGCTAGCAGTAAGTGGCAGGTTGATCCCGCAGAACAGCAGGTCGGACACGCACAGCGACAGCACGAACATGGTGGTCACGTGGCCTCGCAGCTTGGGGTGCATGAGGAGCGCCACCGTCGTTATGAGGTTACCTGCAAGGTGATGATGCTGTAGGTTGAGGTCTTAGGCTACCTATCCAGTTTCCACAAGCTACGTTGCTATGGATGCGTTTTATATCCACTGTTGGCGACTGGCTGGTAGTGCGACCTTTTTGATACCGTTTTATTATATTTTTTACTGACTTTTTGACACTGACTCTTCAAATCAGTTGCTTTTGTTCATTGATCTGGTCTGTATATATTTATGTTCGAAAATCATTTACTAAAGATGGCTGTAAGATAAACTAAAAAAATAAAAAAAAAATATTCTTTGGTATATATTATAAGATAGTAAGTATATTCTTTGATATTATACTTTAAAGATAGAATGATAGGGTATGGTGGGCATGCTAGCCAGTGATTGTTTCACACTGCACTGCATAAACTTCTAGGTAGGTATATCAACTGTCGCATATCCTCGTTGCCTCCTGAATACCATGGGTATTGGGCAAAAATTAACATGAATCTAACACTGCTCTGTAAGTAGGGTCATATAAAATTTTATAATATTACTTCGTCATCGTCACGTTTCTACCCTACTTTCTTATTCCAATCCATACGTAGGTACGATAGATAGGGTATCATACGTATGGATTGCAATAAGAAAATATTGCTGATTATTATCCAGGTCAATAACCAAGAAGAAAACACTTATAATGAGATGTAAACCAATAATTCACAAAGTCTGAAGAGAGACACAGACCTAGATATAATTATCAATGTAGGAAAAAGTAATAAAAATATTCAGGTTTGCTGGTATAAATAACATATTTGTCCTTGCCTCGTGATTGGACCAAATCCTAAAAAAGACAAAATAAACAATATACCATACGTACATTATAATCACGCCTTTATTTCCTTACGGGGTAGGCAGAGCACCAAGGGCCGATAGAACAAAATAAATTACCTACTTGGGTATAATTTATCACTACTGAGTATTCATCGGTGTCCATCGATAATTTTCGACCAATTGATATGGTAGTTGGTTGGTTGTTTCCTCACTAAGATTAGTGATAGTGAAATAAGTTAGATATCTTATTTATTTCGATCACGAAATTCCAATATTCTAGCTAACTACTACACCCACAAGCGTATTAAATTACACCAATATTAAAGAGTGATTACAGATTTTAAAATGTCGATAAAATTTATCGATATTTTCGACCGAAATTTTTAATTTGTTTGTAAGCAAAAGCTATAACAATAAACCCATCGGCCAGTTCGTCACGCTAACACGCGCTGTAATTATTTACCAATAGAATAGGGTCGTAGTCTGGAGCTTGTCACGTTCATCCCCCATGCAACACCATTGTCAATCGACATTTTGATTGATTGCAGCTGCCCCTTAGCCCAAACATTAACTAATTCGTACCCATGCGTTGCCGATATTTGCTGAAGTTTTGTAAGACAGAATATGAACGTGATTTATTCCACTATCGCTATTGAAAAGACTAATTATAAACTAGTGCTGTGTTGATGCCTGGTTTTACTAGATTAGGTAAGTACTATCAACTTAGGCGCCAGTGACATGCCTTAAGGTTTCATTTAGTTTGCAGCGCCTTAGTAAACCACCATTTAATAGAAATGTTACGAAAACACATTACCAATAGACTTTTTTACTATTGACAAAATGTAAATACAACTGTAAAAATAATTGGCTGACTAGCACAGATGTCAAACGCAAGAATATTGTTAGATAGCCCAACAATGATTTTTATGCCCTCTCAATAAATATATAAATTTGCTGTATGTTTATGTTTCTATTACGTACCTGTTCTTTTTTTATTAAAATCTAAAACAGCGTCCATCTTGTTTTCATTTCAATCTTTTACTTTAAAAGCGATTCGCTAACATAGATTTTAAAACCAACGGCCGTGTGCCCCGACACAGCCCCACCCGCTTTTTTTTAGAAAATATTGATACAATAAACAGATTGGTATGCAGCAGTAAAGTAAGTAAAGTATGACAAGGAACTATCGTAGCTTATAAACGAAAATTTTTAGAAGCGACGCGGCGCCTTGATTGATAGTACAAGGCGACTAAAGAACTCGGGCATTCTCTTAGACGATTCTTCAACAACTTCAACAACTGATCGTTTACATCTGTTCCCAGCTATCTCCTTTATGATCTTGCAGTTCTGATTACTCCATTTCCGGAACACAGCCGTGTGTATGTATGTATGCAAAAGATTGGAGTTCCATTCGAGTGAGTAAACTACGTACGCGCCCTATGCGCTCTTTTCATCGCTGCACACAAACGTGTTTGCCCAGAGCTTCCCCATAGGTTAATTGCTTTCAATGTAGCACACGTGACAGCTTGTTATGTCACGTAATTGAATGTGCGTTATTTCTGCGGCGACCAATGCAATTAGCGCCGGATTATTTACGGACGGTTTTAACGGAATTAATCGTAGGTTGTTTAGAGAAGTGTGGCATTCCCACTACATCGTTAACGTTTCCATTATCTTTGTTGCTAACAGTGGAGGATATTAAAGGGATTAGAATTTTTCTTTTGGAGTCGTCATGGATTAAAGACAATGGTACCGGAAATTAACGTACACGGTGTGAGATATTTCGATGCATCCGAATGTTATTAAAGTTACACTAATAATGTTAATGTCTTTTAGACTGTTAGTGTGTGTCTAATCCCTTTCGAACAAATATACCTATATACCTAAATACTACTCCGATAATATTCAGATCCTTTGCCAATTGCATAGAATTCGAATCTGAGTCCTACCTACGTCTGTAAATCTGCCACATTAATGCCCTCTCCCCTCGTATAAAGATTTACATTAATCAAGTTGCTGCTATCTTTTGAATTCGACACCAATAAATGTTGGTGACTATCGCGGCGATATACGACGTGTCTAACTGAGGGAGGACCTTTCAAATTTTTGTTACAGATACATTTCCAAAACCAAATAGTCATAATCCGATAATCCAATCCAATACCCATCTAACACGTTTGTCCCTACCCAAATTTCATTCCAAATATTATCGGGTATCGGGCATGCTTTGATTCTAAATGGGCATGTAACGTCTGTTTACCCAGCTGCATTGAAATGCATCGGCGTATCGTTTAGACATGTTTGAAGCTCTATTACGATTGCAAGGCGATTAGTTGATTACTAATAGGTATCTCTGTTTGTTTATCGAATTTGTATGTAACAGGCTCAATGATATTGGACATAGCCTAAGTGAGTAAAGAGAATGAATTTTCAAACTATACTATGATGCTAATCGCTTGTAAACTAGACTATCAGTACCAACTGTGATAATAATTTATATAAGGATAATGTAACCGCTGAAATATATTTGTGGTGACAAAACGACCTAAAATGGTAACGTTGACCTTAGAAAAGCTTCATGGAAACATAATGTTATGATACCTTGTTATGTTTGCATCCACAACACAATGTAGGTACCTTTATAAACAAACAGTGTATCAACGCTTTCCTCGAATATACCCGTGTTAATATCCTGCAGCGCGCGTCCGTAAATCGATACTTTTAAACATAATACTACATCTCAAGGTAAACAACTGAAAATATACTTAAAAGGAATACAAACTCACCAACTACGCCGACTACGCTGAAAATGCAGGCACATATTGCCGCCAATATCGTTGCTTCTCTTGGATAATAAGTTGCGTTGTGAACTGTCAAATTGTGCACAGTAACGTTATCGAATTCCATTTTTCTTGAGATCATCCGAGATTTTTATCGATAACTTTTATCGCACGTTAGTCACGATCGTAGAACATCACTATTTAATTAAGAACATTTATCTGACATTTGTATTGTTAACACTGTTATTAAATGCCGATGACAGTTTTCTTCGCGCCATCTGTGTTTCGTTTTGGACCAGGATCAGGGTCGGGCAGGACCATTTATGGGCGTTTTATCTGACGCCGAATCTGTAACAAAAGAAGCTTTGTCTTAAACCTTTTATGGTGCGCACATGTTTCGAATTACCTGCATGAATACATTATTTTAGAGTCTTATTATTTTTGTTCACGGTAGGTACAGATGGTAAAAATGGTCTACAAACCACAGTTACCAAGTTGGGTCTCGTAAAAGCATTTCAACGTACTGTAAAAACAAATAGTAAGTTCAAATCTATATAAGGGTAACAAAAATCTTGAATAAATAAACACGGCGCGGTAAGCTCTGTAGTTTTCTGCCGTGAAGCTCATTCAAAGTAGTAAATACTGCGCGTCCTTTTCAATACTTATTCAGTGTTGGTTGGAGTGAGAGTAAACGAATAATTATGTAGGCGTGTATATTTATTATGTCTATCTTAACCCGGACGCTTAAACCTAATCGTTTCCATTTAAAACCGATGTGGGTATGTGTGTCTACAGACACTTCGTGCACATTGTAATAAAGAATTATGAATGACACGTTTCTTTCGAAGTAACATTCTCCAATAACAAAAGGAAATCATGCAGCAAATGCAAATTCAATTTACATGTATCTACATAAAGCCACACACGAACGAATAACTATGGCACGCGGTTTTTACTATAGGTAGCCCACTTAGCCACTGGCATACTTACGATTTAGCACTTAGCACATCTATCGGTCGCTTATCGATTCACAGTTACATAAATAAACTAAAATCCAAACACAAATCAGACATGAAATGCAGACAGATCATACGAAAATATTTACTTACACATGTGTGTGTGTATTACGATAGTAACGCAAAGTATCGATAAAAACAATCGTAACGATGCAACACTATACAATCACAAATGCAAAGAAAAACCAAATAAAACATCCGAAATTTGAATGTATGTAGGGCTGCACTGTTGTTTCTCTGCTCACCCATCGTCCCTCACATGTATCGATATAGAATACAAAGTGCCTTTAATAAAGTCGATAATGAGTGATGCCCCTTTAAGTGACGACTGGACCGGCTCGAATATGACTCTGCATCCTTATTAAGAATGTTCTGGGAAAGGAGTACTCTTCATTATGTTATATTAATGCGCTCAATGGGATGGATGTATAATTAGAATATTGATACCGAGATATTGAAGAGCTTTATTAATTAAAAATGCAATGTATTAATTCAATGTAAAAACTATTGAATGTTAAAAAAATCTGACACTTTATTATTTTAGCCCTTATTTTTTAGTTTTTAGTATGTGTGTATAGTTGAATATGTCCATTAAGCGCTTGATATTTTTTATTTCGCAAAATATAATCTAGTAATTTATGTAATTTCAACGAAACCAGGATATCCTTATCTGCGAAAGTAGAACAATTCCCATTATATTAAGTTGCTATAAAACTTTACGTTCAGTAATATTCAAATTGACTATGAAAGTAAGTGTATGTATAAATGTACCTATGCGTGAAAGTAAAGGTAATTTAGTAAAACGTTATCAAATTTTAAGAAAATTATTTATGCCCAAAATGTAAAAACTGCAAATAATAAATGGGTTATCAAAGAAACAGGTTAAGAGAAAATATTCCACTCAAATCAATTATACCATCCTCTATTGCGTATTCCGACGTGTTTATCATTAATTTACTAATTGGTTACAATCAATCGATATCGATATACCTATAAGGTACGTCACTAGACGAAACTAAAGTGTCTGTGACGTCAGTAATTTGATAAACATGTCGATAGTTCGATGGGCTTAATTAGTTAATCGCTGCCCTACTAAGATCATTGCTCACGAGTAGTTTGTCACCCTACCAAAAATGTAGGTGCGAGTGAAAATACTAAAATTACAAAGAAGGTAATTGGCCGCTTATCTTGGCATATCCTCGATCTCATCATCAGCTACATTTACTTTCGTTCATGTCCCAGAAGGATCTATTATGGAAATGAGAGGCGTTCTCTCAGGTGATGAACTAGTAACTTGTGGCTAATAATTTACATCAGTATGTTACTTAGTTTTGACTGTGTCGTGGGAGTTTTCTTGCTATTTCTTCTCCAAGCATGACACTTCACTGAGATAGTGTACAGTATATAGAATATGCGGTGTGTAGACCTAATGTTGTTTTGCCATAAGGAGAACTGTGTAGAGCTCTTTGTTTGTCTTTAGGCGACCTTAACTGTTTGTTCTACGTTTGTCTTTGAAGCCCCGAATCGCTACTTATGCCTGACAGACCGAACTAATCGCACTGGTCTGATTTGAAAAATTCTTTCAGTGTTTAAGATAGCCCGTTTATTTTTGGGGTCGAACATAGGAAGTAACTATAGGGTATATAGCAATCCGCCCCGGCTTCGCAAACAAGGGTGCAATGCCCCCTTTCATGCGAATAAATGACGAAGTCGTGATTTTGAATTTGCGACCGCTAGTTAGTTATACGTGGCTATAGAAATTTTGGCTAACCCCTGATCTAGGTATAGAATTACTTCGAGGAACCAGAAAAACTCCATAACAAATTCGGCCCATAAGCTGATATTCACAGCCGTTTCTATGTCTACTGTCGCGTAGTTACTTTGTGTCTCGAGGGCTTATAATAATTTTAAGAGCGAAAGCAAAGTTCGTAAGGTTATCGAAACTTTTCCACCAACAGCAGTTATAGCTAAATGAAGGCTTCCTACAGGAATAAATGATTCGACAACTTTGCGAACTTCGCTGTCACTCGTAAAAAAAAAATTTTCTTAGCCCCCTGGCATTGGATTTCCAATGGTTGGAAGGAGTGTTAACGTGGCCGCGATCATCGCAGAGGCCAGAGGCGAAGAAACTAAGGGAAGATATGGAGCGAATAAAATTAAAATAAGAAGCTCAAAACCGGGCGATGACGGAGAACTGTGGAAGCCCTCTGTCTCTTCTAGGGAACACAGAAATATACGTCAAAGGGAGGGAGATTGGAGCTTGAGTAAACGACTATGCATACCAGGGTACACTCCGGAACCCTCCTGAACGTCATAAATTATGCCGATCGTAAATGTGAGCAAACACAGGGACTCCCTTACAGTTGTTTGTACAAGACTTGATTCATTTGGCGCTGATGAAACTACATCGTGTATGACAGACAGACGGACATAAACATGTATGCGTACAATACATTTTTGGGTTGTAAATCTGGAGTGATACTTGCTCGTAATAAATGTTTGTATAAGCCTACATATTATAGTTTGTATGAGTAGGAGTAGGTGCGCACACCTACACATACCTATATAAAAGGTTTTAATATTTTGCTATTTAAAAAATCGAAATGTGTGCCCGGTAATAAAATATTATCACAAGCTAAAACCAATTATAAATGTCCATTCAAAATTTCATCCACATATTTTTTCCGCGACTTAGTCATAAATAAAGTATGTACTTATTTCCTTTCTGACTCAAATCTTTGACTCACCTCACTCATCAATTTCACAATTTAAATTTATACATACAGGATGATTTTTGGTCGTCAACGTTTCCGAAAACTACGGAACTCCTATCATCACGATCATTTTTCTCCATGGAAGCATACCTGGGAGTGTCTGGTTTCCAAAATATTAGGGTCAAAGTTGAGTAAAAACTGCGTTTTTCTCTAAATGCACATGACGCGCTAGCAGGATTTTTTCCTCTATAAAAAAACTAACATAAATATAGACACTATAAATTCGCACGATCAAGGAATTTAAAATTTTTTTCAAAAAAAAAATTTTTTTTTCCCAGCATTTTTTTTGGCATAAACTTACTTTATTTCATGTATAGAATACGTACCCTTCGTTAAAGGTGGCCACAAAAAAACATCCTGTATAATAAAAATGTAACGGATCGCTGTCTGTAGGTACATGGAAGATATATTAGAAAAAATATTATAGAATACCTTTATCAACGCAATAGTACCCAAAAGAATGATTTTTGGAATTTTTGTATGTTTGTCGGTTTTTCTGTTTGTTGGTTTGTCTGTGCGTTTGTGCACGCTAATCTCAGAAACGGCTGAACCGATTTCGATGCAGTTTTCAGGAATATATTGTGACAGGTCCCACTTAACATATAGGCTTTTTATCCCGGGAAAATGTTTTTATCACGGTCAATTTCGCCATTTTGTTTTTCTGTATTCCACGCGGACGGAGTCGCGGGCGTCCACTAGTTTAAATAATAAAATATAACAGCATAGGTAAATAAGAAAGACCTTAATTTATATACCCGGTATTATTTTTTATTATCGATATCGATTTATAAATTGGTTTTAAAGTCAACTCTAGCTCTAGTATGTTTTGGCCATTTGGGGTAAGGCATAAGGCCAACCGGGGGCAAATGGGACAAAAGCGTTTAAGTGGAGATGTGTTAAGTGAGACCTTTTCTACCCATACAAAAACATGTTAGGTACTACTGATGGTTCGTCTTCTTTAGTCGACTCTTACGACACTACGGAAGGAGATGCAGTGCAGCTAATATATTCTAGTGAAGCCTCGCATCAGCACATAAGTATCACGTAACCTTAAATGACCGTCTAATTTAAAGGCATAAAACATTCCTATTATAACAGAAGCCTACATAAATTGAATTGAATCATCATGAAAGCTTGATTGTGAAACGATGACGCGGGTAGACTGCAGGACGCTCCACACAAGTGCTAGTATTTCTGGCACTGTTACTTACACAAAACAGACTCGATGCAAATAGATCAGTATTAGCTTTGTATTGATCGCACGAGTTTTTAGCCCCGTATTTTTCATGATCGAAGGTAATGTAAAGGTTAATGGGAGCAATTAAGAATTTAATGAGAGAATAAGTACCTATAATATCAATCTTTAATATAATATTTCTTCAAAAAAGTCTAGAGATTATTACAAATATGTACTTACATTGAAGACTAGCTGCCGCCTACGATTTTATAAGCATTAAATTTAGGATTCCCGTTTTTTCCGGCGGCAATTTTGGGAAATCCTTGCTTATCGGATGCCTACATTGCCTACGTCATACAAAGAAGACATTCAGGAAAAAGCATTATAATATATAATATAGGTATCTATAGGCTCTGATAATTAGATGGATGGAACCTATCTTGCCAGGTTGGATTTATTCTCGTGAATATTTTGTTGGTGAGAGATCTTGGCGACATGTCATGTCGGATGGTCATTACAATAATTAGGAATAGCCGTAAATCTCTATCATTCAGTAATCAATCTATAATTTAATTTTACAAACTTATAATAACGTTATTAGTTTATTTGATTAGCTAACCCAATTAATAGTGGTTGTAATGTAGATAATAATTAAATTATGTGCTGTGATCGTGGTCACAACTACATATCAGTGTTCTAAAATAATAAAATAGTTCTAGTTTGCTTTATCAATCTATCTTGGTGTTGAAATTATGCTTTGGCTTGCATCTAGACACAGATTACACAATAGTTCTGTTATTAGTTAACACTACCTAAGGGTTAAAAAAAATGGTATTCTATTAACACACAGGCCTCTTTTTAGTTTTTACGTATGTATGTATGAAGAAAAAAACGGTAGTACCGATCTATATTTGAGGAGGATGGGGTTAGTGTGGATTATTTACTTCCGAGGACTCTTTCTCATTATTTGCTTTTTTGGTTTTAGATGTTTATTAAAACGTAACATATAGGTACATTCATATTTTATATTAATTTAAATATTTAAATTATAGGTATGTATTTTAATAATTTTTCGGTTTGCTGCAGTTGTCGGATTTCCAGAGTAATAAGTTACTAGCTACGGTAGATAATGAATAATGATTAACAAAACTTTTCTAAATCGCCCGTAACTAATTACAATGCAGTTACTACAGTAGGAACAGATGGGTATTGTTATTATCTAGGCCAGTGCCTCCTGCATGTAGCTCTCATAATAGTTTATGTAACACATGTAAAACAGATTAGTAGACTAGTTATTAGGATTGCCATGCAAATTAGGGTGGCTTGTCAGTAACACGTAATTAGTAGGATTGATTTATTCTCATAAATCTCTATAGGTATGTAGATAGAGTATCGGCAGAATCTGATTATTTTAACTGGAATAAAATGCTGTCTTGACAGCCATTAGCATAGTTCATGGCCACCATAGCAATGCAAATATATGATGAAATGAATATCGATTGTTCTTTCCGAGTCATAGATATTATGTCTATAATAATTATCCATGGATACAAATCATGTAAAATGTATCGTTAGTTAGTTACCTAGTAGGTACACAAAACACAAGATCTTAGGGATCCTAGAGTGGGACTAAGTTGATGGGCTGTGTATGCATATAATACCTAATAATAAAATTATAGGTAAGTCTGTCCTACCCGATCATCTGATGACTGCATAGATTGATATACATATTAAAAAGGTAAGTGAAGGTAAACTGGAGTGTAAGAAAAAAAAATCAAAAATCCATCTTTCTGTGACCTGCTATGTTTTATAGACCAACTGCACAAGTCCACTCTAACACCAAACAATGGTTTATTAATAAGTGTTTTATTAACATTTCCTTCTAAAACGTTGAATATGTATCGTGGAGTGATCTAAACGACCTATTGTATGTTAATTGAATAGTCAAATATCTTGTGTATTACACTATTATGATTATAGACTACCGAAAGTTATATGCTATAATTTGAAGTAGGTTTCTAGAATTTACGATAAGTTTGGTACTAAAATATCTTTACCGTTAAGTAATTTCGTGGTTGGTTATATCAAACTGCATTTCCCACTTACCTACTGAAACATAGATTGAGTTAAAGACTAACTGCACTTTTTGAAATCCGTCGCAAAAAAGGCTGATTCAGGGTTTTGTAGGTATAGAGCTCTCTTCTGATTAGAATGGCGATAGTCTGTCCACATGCGGTCCACCAGGGAACTCTAGATATCACCGCGCAAAGACTGCTTTTCAAAAATGAACTAATTAGGTACTTATGACTTTGCACGGCTGATTTTATTTTCGAGATGAAAACATACCTACTATGAGAATTTTTAACAATCGGTAGTCGTCTCGTCTTCAGCCTATTGCAGTCCACTGCTGGACGTAGGCCTCCCCCAGGGCACGCCACAGGGCTACTGCCACAGGGGGGTTTTGCCCATAGTCACCACGCTGGGCCGGCGGGTTGGTGACCATAGTGTGATTTTCGGACTATGTTGTCAGCACGGGAGGCGCTGCTGCCCACCTCCCGGAAACCCTTAATCGCCTTGTACGATACCCACGGACAGGCATGGGGTGGTACCTACAAACTTTACCCTGCCGGTACCACGCGGCTAATCGATAGTAGATCAATTTAAATTCTAGTTACAATACAACTAGGTAGTTAAATTCTCGATAGTTGTCAAAAGACTGGCCAGGGGATCAAACGCTGTTAAATTTTTGAAAGGATTTTTTTAATATTCTACAGATGATAATGCATCATGAGGCCGTGAGCGTGATAGTGGCTACATGTCACGTCACATGTGTTTGTATAACCTGTGTGCTACTTTATGAATGCATGTGATTCTATAATATGAGTCAGTCAACCGTTAACACACTGATTTTCAGAAATGTGTCGTGTCTAAAGCGCGTCGTATTTTCAATAATATGTTGTGGTCTGTGTCATCAAACACGTATTAGGGGAAGTTTGGACAAATTGGGTCTAACGAAAATCTATGTGAATAGGTAGGTAAAGGTATCTTAATGCATGTGAACTTATGATTTTTTATTACTAACACCACAAAAACAATAATAAGTGGGGCATTGATTTTTCAAAGGAATAAAAAGTGTACTTTCTTTCCAGGATTTCCCTATCAAGCAGTTATGTCGTAAAAAAGTAATAGAAAAAGTTATCTACTTTCGCATTTCATGATCAATCAAGTATATCTATATACTATAATTTTATGGCATTTTTTGTCGATTTATCAAATTAGTAGAATGCATGGTAACTAAGTTAACCTAACTTTGCGACCTCAGAAAAAATATCGGTACAGGTTAAATTTCCCTATACGTTGAGACTCACGTCACGTCAAGCTACAACCGAAAACTTGTTTTGATCATTTCGAGATGATTGATTTAACTAATATGTTGCATTTTAGCATGTAACTGATAATGAAATGATGATTTTATTGACCGTTTGTTCAGTAAATAGACTGCAAAAATATTATAATTTCCTTGACGTTTTTGACGACCTACTAACGTCAAGTCAAAACCAGGACTAATTCAAGCCTTGTTTATCGAATTATTGCAAGAGATGAACAACTTCTGCAGAGAGCATTGACCAAGGGAAAATAAGAGGCAAGGAAATGTTCATTGAAAGTACTTTCGACTATATGTACTTAAATCGATCCATGAGTTTGTTTGTATGTACATATTTATTTGTAGGTAACTATCTATTTTGTTGGTATCATAAATATGGTTCCCGAGGGTACAAAATATCCTTCTATTACGTTTCCCTATATTACCCGTGATTTATTTAAAACTAGCGGCCGCCCACGGCTTCGCCTGCGTGTGAGTGCATTATTCCCGTGCGAAGCCGGGCTGGGTCCCTAGTTATACATTACAAACCTTCCTCGTGAACCACTCTATCTATTTAAAAAAAACAGCATCAAAATCCGTTTCCTAGTTTGAAAGATCTAAGCATACATAGGGATGGACAGACAGCGGCAAGCGACTTTGTTTTATAATATGTAGTGATTAGCGGCCGCCCACGGCTTCGTACGCGAGAAAGAGAATTACACCCGTTGCGAAGCCGGGGCGGGTTCCTAGTTGTAAGTACATGTAAACCTTCCTCTTAATCATTCTGTCTCTTTAAAAAAAACCGCTTCAAAATCCTTTGCGTAGTTTTAAAGATTTAAGCATACATATGGACGGACAGACAGCGCGATAGCGACTTTGTTTTATACTATGTAGTGATCAAGTATTATCGCAGTTGCAATGTTTATATTCTCAAGTATTGTTTTGGCACATTTATTTGGGTTGAGGGTGAGACTCAAGACTCAATATTGATAACATGCGACCTGATATTATCAATATTGCGAGTTACGGGCGAATAATTAATATTATTTTGATATACTGCAGTAGGCGTTAATAAATAATTGTGATCTATCTCGGCGCCTACGTGCTTGTTTCTATTCAATAAAATATAAACATAAACAAGAATTGAATATAGGTAAAAACCACGGAACATGCTCGCTCAAGTATTGTAGAAGATTGGTGGTCTAAACGTGGCTGCGAGATCTTCTTTATGATTTTGCAGTTCTGGAATTTCGGGAACATAGCCGTGCATAGGTATATGTAATGTAGATATGTACCTATGTCTGTCTTTCTGTGTGTGTATTATATCTGCTCTTAGAATATAGAAATTTATTTTTGCTTAGTTTGACCAGGTTATACAAAACCCAATAAAAATACACGGTAGGATATAAGAGACCTCACAATAAGATAGAGCACACAAAGATTTTACGCAAATCATGACCAATAGCAAGTACGTATCATATAACTTCTTAAATCATAGATACCTACCTACTTCGGAATCATACAGATTAGTCAAGCTTTTTTTGTTGTTTTGAGCCACATGGCGCGTAGAAAAACTAGACAAAAGCCTTCGGCAGGTGGATGACACGCGCGTGGCTCGAGCCCGGGTTTTTTGTAGCACGCCTGGTTGAACTCCGGGCTTCGGGAGTGCTCAACGGACCACGGAGGACCTTGGATCCTGGGGGGCCATGTATGTTTCGTCATTTCTTGTTTCTACTTACACTTATCTATCATAATTTACCTGTTTATTTTGATACTTGTTATGGCAAAATAATCTAGGTAGGTACAAGTAAGACATTAACAGCCAATTTCATCGAAGATAACCTTTTTGAAGAAGGATTTTTTTTTTATATAAAAACAACAGAAGATTTAATTTAACACTTAATGCAAAAAATCTATCAAGATCGGTTATTGAAATAAACTAATTATTAATTAATAATATTTAGTTAGGTAAGTAAGTACTAAAACAAAAAAGCATCCTGCCTGAAACCAAGGTAGGTAACTACCACGGGTGTTACGTTTGTACCCTGTCTCCCCTTAGTCCAAATACTGACGTTAAAATCGGTCCGGTTTTTTTCCTCTACATATTTTGCTTTTGTTTTTTCCGCCAGAACCTTTTATTCATTTTAATTAATTTATTTATTTCTCACACTCTACATTTCACTACCATGCAACCTAAACTATACAGTTTATAAAAACACGATCTAAATTGTAACGCAAATACATGTGCGCACAAGAAAAGTAAAAGAAGACAAAATAATAATTTTACAAATGAGGACAAAGCTTAATTACAATTACCTATAAATATTTACCGTTGTTATATTGAACGGATACTTAAAATCTTTCTATTCATTCTACCTTCACTTTTATAAATATGATTTGGTTAATGTAATGACTAATAGTTAAAAACAATCACAAAACATTAACTTACAAACATACATTCACTTACATTTTTATAAATCCAAAAAGTTTGGCAAAACTTTTAACTTCGAAAAATCCAAAACACAAACAAAATGCACAAATAAAGTTCGCGCGCAAGAAACTTAAAAAAAGAACAATAATCACACACACAGGCAGCTGCGTTCACAGCCCCTCTGATACTGGGTTGGTGGTGTGGTGGACGCCGGATACCGGCAGATGGTTGTGGTGCTTTCTTTGCCTATGCCACAGGCGGCGTATAAACAAGTAGGTCAATTTCATTCGCATTGTTGGGCATATAATAGTATTTTATGGGCTATATAAAAATACTAAGAAATTACCTCTTATTTTTTAGGTACCTAAAACATTAAGAAATAACAATAGAATAAAATGGATTATTGTTTATTCGGCTTATACACACACACACAATGCAGCAATGAGTATTTGGTAGATGAATATTAGGTACTAGTGGACGCCCGCGACACCGTCCGCGTGGACTGCGGAAAAAAGTAGCCTATATGTAAAGTGGGACCTGTCACAATATATTCTTGAAAACTGCATCGAAATCAGTTCAGCCGTTTCTGATATTAACGTGCACAAACATCGATCCGTTACAATTTTATTATATGTATATAAAAGATAAATATATTTATTTACTACTAGCGACCCGCCCCGGCTTCGCACGGGTGCAGTGCTGATACTATAGATAAACCTTCCTCGTGGATAACTTTATATATGAATAAAAACCGCATCAAAATCCGTTCTCTAGTTTGAAAGATCTAAGTCTATATATATAATTTTATGTCTATTACTATTATCCCTTGTTAACTGACATTCTCCGACGGTCCTATGAGTAGTCAAATGGTCGACTTGCGTCTCGTACATTGTTGTACTCTGTGGGACCTTAACAAACTACGATACATAAATAAATAAATCAGAATAGTACGTTTGGTACGTATCTCAATTAATATGGTATGATAATAGCTGCATTTGCAGACTTTCCAACTTTCTCAATAACCTGTCTGATTTAGAACCATTGTTTATGTCGTTATCTGACCACACACAGCATACATACAGTGTAGGTATGTATCGTATCGTGCATTCAATAGCCTAAGGTCGCGTATTTAGTTCCCGCTAGAGTCAATACAAACTTTGTGAATGAAATTGTATTTTAAATGAAATTGTATTAGGCGTTACAATTCGGAAGTTCAAACTTTGTGCTTTAGCATCTCTACTTAGTTTGTGAACTTTGTAAATACTAAGTAATATGAAATGTTTTATTTGAATTTAACCGTGTTAAAACTTTTAAATATCTAATGGTAATATCGTGTCTTTTTATTGGTATCCCGCGATTCTGTCTGACTCTAAATCTAAAAATTATAGTTAGGATACAATACATTTATCAATACTTATGTATGACAATTTGCAGCTGTACATGCAAATATTTAATAATATTTTTTTGTCATAGTTAGATAAAGCCACCCCTCCCTCTAGGATGAGGTACATTAATGTTATCGATATTGAACGCTATTATAAAGGTGCATAGAGAGTCATACTGATAGTAAATTATAACATTGTATTGACACGGTATTATTTAGATAGCAAGCGAATGGCGATAGAATAGTACTTATTAGGGGACAATTTTAAGGGTGTCCTTTTAGTTAGAGGGGCAAATTGTGGCCTAATATCTTCGATCAAATATTTGATCGAAGCCTAATATCTATTCGGTAATGTGGTGTATTTATTTACGCCACAAATTAATTTAATCGCGTAGGACGAATAGGATTGATTAAAATTATAATATTAATAAATTAATTAAAATTGTAATATTAATTTCCCCCAAGTCAGATCTTCCAGGTTGAGCAAAAGTACGTTTGCGCTTTTAATTTATCACACAACTAATCAGTACAATTTAGTCAAAAATGGTGAACTGTTAAGCCTACCTTTTGGCTCCGTGATCTTTGAAGCCTACCGCCGCTCTTCGTGTCCGAAAATAGGTACTACATACTTACAACAATTTAATACTGTGGCCGGTAACGTAGGTACATAACGAATCCAATGCCAGTGATTTTTTCATGATTTGAGATTTTTGAATCATCATGATACTTATTTTTTGAACACAGATTTTTAAAACTTACTTCGGTCTACTACTTAAATCTTACGTAGTAGACCGTACATCATCATCATTTCAGCTCTGGGAAGTCCACAGCTGGACATAGGCCTCCCAGCATATCTACTTAGCCTGTGGGCCTCGCCCAACAACCTCCATACCTTAGATAATTTATAATCTAAGCTCCATACCGACCGGTCGGAAGCAGCCTGCATCCAACAGACCGTACATAATCTATTTTATTTACTCGATAGAAATTCTCATTACCAACTGGTATTACTGATTTGGCAGAATGTGATAAAAATTTTGCCGTACCAACAACGACAGCAGATTTAAAAAAATAATCTGTCAAAACAAACCAGCAAAGATGCCAGGTGCATGTCCCGAAATTATCGACGATATTGAAGATTTAATATCTTCACAAAACATTACGCCAAAAGAAAGATATGCAAGCAGAAAAACCGTGAACGCCAGATCTAAAAAACGGGATACACAAAAGGATACTGAGCCTATAGAAAAAGTTATTCTAGAGAGTGTTGTACCAGGTAACCTAAAATAAATTTTACTTGTTTCGTAACTAAGCTGTTTCTAATTTAAACGTTTATGTTTTTGTCCTCGATCGTTGCTAACACAGTGCCCATTACATCCATTATCATACATTTATCATAGCTGTGTTATTTATGTAGAAACTGCTGGTACTTATCCCTTGGTTTATTTAGGTACTTACCATAACTTGTGCAATGTTTTGACACGAACTGTTATATCTAATATACACTTTCTTTACTGCTGTGATGTTTTAACAATACTTATGATTAACCAAGCTTTTTTCAACATTTCAGGCACTCAAACGATCTATGTAAAGACATGGGGCTGCGCTCACAACAATTCAGACTCAGAATATATGGCGGGGTTGCTGGCGGCGCATGGTTACCGTCTCACGGATGATAAGTGGAGCGCACAGCTGTGGCTGCTCAACTCTTGCACGGTTAAGAGTCCATCTGAGGATCATTTTAAGTATGTATCTTTGTTATTGTTCTTACATTTTTCATATTGAATACTAATTTTTTCATGCTTAAAACCTCTTTCTAGGTCTAAATAAATTTTTGCCCAGTGTTCATGATTAAAAATACTCTTAATTATATAATCATAATTCAGCCTTCAGTCATAAATTGACAATCAAGATTAACGATAGGTAAAAAAATCTGCTCATTGATATAGAACATTTTTAAATTGTGTACTTGTTACTATAATTAAAGCTATGTTTTGTCCAGTTATTTATTTGGAAATTAATTAATTTTGTTTAAAAGCCAAGCCAATATACAAATGTCTAAAGTCAAAGGTCTTTTATGTCTTTTAAATTATACAAATAGTTACTTAGACAAATAAATAAATATTAACAGACATTACATATAAAAAAACCCACCTATGGCAGTAGCCTTGTAGTGTCCCCACACTCTAGAAAGGCCTAAGTGTGTGTATGTGTGTTCAGGAACAAGATTTGGTTGGGTCAGTCCTTCCCTTCAGTCAGAAGCCAAAACCCCTCCCATGTCAGTAGCCTTGTGGTATGCTCTGGGGGAGGTCTACGTCCAGCAGATTGCAATAGGCTGATGTGTGTTTAGAAACGAGATCCAGCTGGGTCAGTCCCGTGGCGTCCACGTGGTGGTAGCTGGCTGCGTGCCGCAGGGAGAGCGCCGCGCGGGCTTCCTGCAAGGTCTCAGTGTGGTCGGGGTGCAGCAGATTGACCGCATCGTAGAGATTGTTGAGGAGACACTCAAAGGTAAGGTATTTGGCTGTGCGAATATGTCTGTAGCAGAGCCATCTATCGGATGCAAGAGAGAACCACAATTGAATGCAAATCCTATAGATGGCTCCGCTACATTTATGTGTACATACATATTGACACGGATGTGTTGCCAAAATGGGATAGTTAGAACTGCGGAATTACTTAGGAGATCTTACAGCCATGTTTAGAAAAGTGGGTACCAGGTTAGAATAAAAGATTAGAGAAAAGTTGCTAGATTGCCTGAGGAAACATCAATAAATATAGAGAAAATCATGATGTTTTATAAGCAACTAGAGGACTACTTCTTCAACTACTTCATATAATTTTTAGAACTTACATTTTTCTTTGAAAATGTTTCTTATAACTTTAAGGGTCTATTATTTATGCTGTGCATTGATCCGTCTGTCAGTCATTCATAGATAATTATTAACCTTACTTTGATAAATTACCTTGTGGATTTTAGTGTAAAAAGTGTAAAGAAGTAGTAAAACGGTGTAATATGTGTATTTAAACTGTGTAAAATGTGTATTAAAACTGTACATTAAAATGTACATGTACATATTTCCCCAGGTCACACAGTCCGCCTATTCGGTCAGCGCAAGACCGAGGACGGTCGCAAAGCGGGCGGCGCCTCGCTACTCCTGCCCAAAGTGCGTAAGAACCCGCTCATCGAGATCATACCCATCAATACAGGGTGTTTAAACCAGTGCACGTATTGTAAGACTAAGCACGCTCGTGGAGAGTTGGGCAGCTACCCCCCTGAAGAGATCGTCGAGAGAGCGAGGCAGGCGTTCGCTGAGGGGGTTTTGGAGATCTGGCTGACTAGTGAGGATACTGGTGAGTTCTTTAAAACTTGACCAAGAGAGAGAGAGCATAAATTTTATCCACAGATTTAGTGTACAATATACTAGCTTGATACAACTTGACCTGCATGATTTTATCCTGAAGATAGGCTATCGGATCAATGGAAAAATTGGCTCATAAAGATGTAAAATCACATGTATGACTATGTATACTGATGTATTTTCTACCTACAGCTGTAGGTTTGTGGCATGTCCTGGAAGAGGCCTACGTCCAGCAGTGGATGATCATCATCTTTTCATCATCATATTTTGTCTGCACACTCAACGTCTGTAGATATAAATGGACCTCTAACCACTAGGCTATCACTGCTAGCAGCTGACATGTATCTATATAACCACTAGGCTATCACCTGACATGTATCTACAGGATGTTTTTTCGTTGCCACCCTTAACGAAGGATACGTACTCTATACATCAAATAAATAAGTTTATGACAAAAAATGCTGGGAAATAAAAAAAAAATCTTGATCGGGCGAAATTTATAGTGTCCAGTGTTTATGCTAGTTTTTTCATAGACAGATACTAATTATTTCTCGTGAAAAAATCTTGTTACAAGCGTCGAATGTGCATTTATGCAGAAAAACGCAGTCTATTTATTCAACTTTGGACCCTAATATTTTGGAAACCAGACACTTCCCAGGTATGCTTCCACGGAGAAAAATGATCGTGATGATGAGGAGATTCTGTAGTTTTCGGGAACGTTGACGACCAAAAATCACCCTGTATTTAAATCCAGGTACGTACGGTCGCGACATCGGCACATCACTACCGGAGCTGTTGGACCGCCTAGTGTCGGTGGTGCCGGCCGGCTGCCGACTGCGGCTCGGCATGACCAACCCGCCCTATATACTCGAACACCTGCCCAGGATCGCCAGCGTTATGAGGCATCCTAGGGTTTACAAGTGAGTTGGTTTGAGCCATGAATATTAAAATCATTTATTCGATCGACATGAAAGCATGTAACTCCTCCAAGCTAAGTTTGCACCTCGCGTCGGTCGATCCAAAAAAGATTTGCTACGACTTAAAAATAATAAACGAGTTTTTGTTACAAAATGTCATAGGTCAACTTTGTGTTTTAATCTATACCTACATCTATCTATTCTATCTATTCTATACATCAGATCCCACTTAACATATAGGCTAGTTTTTATCCCGGGAAAAGGTTTTCAACCCGGATAATTTGGCCATTTTGTTTTTTCTGCATTCCACGCGGACGGAGTCGACATTACGTTACGTAGTATTTCCTAATAATAGGCGGGACGCCACATTCCAGCGAAGTGCAAACTTGCTCGGTTGAGTTGTAAATATACAACTTTTTGGCGATTTACCCAAATTTTAAAAAAGACGCGGTCAATTAAAAGTGTCTGAGTATACTCTGTCGTCGGTTTAAAGCACATACTTTTTAAACTGGTATGATAAAAGATATATAGACATTGACTGTCGCGAAGTTACGACTGAAGTGACAAAATAATGGGCCATTTTGAGCATTTGCATGCAATACCAATAGGAAAGTCTATGACACTGTACGAATTAGTTTTACGTATTACGTTTACTATTCCGTCATATACGAATCTATGTCGCATCAATTAAAAAAATCAGTAAAAGTATCCGTAAAATTAATATAAAACACTATATTAAAACAATGATGTCAAAATCTTTATACTTTTTCGATATAAGCAGGGTTTGACGTAAAAAGGAACCGGTATAAAGTAAAAGTAAATCGTAACGCTGAACCGTGGAACAACAACTTTTTACATTATACGTCTACTTTATACGTTACTTTTTACGAATTCGTAACATGAAACTTGTGGTGCAACTGGGCATATATATTTTGACATTTCACAGTGTAATGATAATTAGCCAATAAAACAAATGGAAGAGGCACAATGCCTTGTCGGAAGAAAATTTGCCAACACATTCATACAATGTCACTTCCAGCTCATTGAGTATTAATGAGTGATGATCACTATGAATTGTCGATAAAGATAGCTGATTACGTAAAAGCAATAGCGAAGCGATAGCCAAAATTGTACAATATTCGCCTTGAAATGTCAACATTCCTTTGAAATTCATTTTACGTAATACGAATTAGACAAGCAATCAGCGATTTTTGTACAATTTTCGCTATCGCTTTGCTTTTGCTAGTTAGATACGAGTAATAAGGGGGCTGATAGGGCTGTTGGATTGAAGTTAATAGCAGAATTATTTTACAAAAAAAACCTGCGGTTTCTTAGTAAGAATGTGTGAATGATCTCCAGGTTTCTCCACGTGCCGGTACAAGCGGGCAGTGACCAGGTCCTCGCGGATATGAAGAGGGAATACACTCGGGCTGACTTCGAGAGGGTCGTCGATTATCTCACTGAACAGTCTGTTTTATTTTAGTCTTTATTTCTTAGATACATACCTATATATACATTAAGATCAAATTAGACGATCAGCAAAAGTGATTCTCTAGAATTTCACCAATGTGTTCGATTTTGATTTGTCTTCAGCCTATTGCAGTCCACTGCTGGACGTAGGCCTCCCCCAGTGCACCCCACAAGGCTAGTTCCATAGGGGGGGTTTTTGCCCATAGTCACCACGCTGGGCAGGCGGGTTGGTGACCGCAGTGTGATTCCTGCCCACCTCCCGGAAACCCTTAATCGCCTCGTACGATACCCACAGGCAGACATAGGGTGGTACAAACTCTATAGGTACTCTGCCGGCACCACGCGGCCGCAGTATTTTTGCCCCAAACCGATGTTAAACATCGCTAGTAGCTTACAAACGTTTGTGTTCCCGGGGGTGTCTATTAGTATACAGTTTTTTTTATATCGAATTTCATTTTACCGAAAACTATTCCACGATTTTTATTTTTTTTTTTCATTTCATCGAATAGTTAATCATCGCTGTGTCATATCATTGAAAAACGTTTCTTAAAAAAAATCTTTTACCAGAAAAACGATACATCGAACTTAAATTTCATAAAAGTATTAAGTTATCGATGAAACTATTCGTAAAAACACGTTACAATGTGTATCGGAACCCATAATACTTTTTCACATAACAACTTTTTAGTATTAATCAACTATGTAACATGCACTCTAGGGGTGGGGCAGACAAGACTGCGCGGAGTCGGAGTAAACCGAGTCGATTTAAATACTTTTTTTTTCATTCATCCCAATTTTTGTTTTTAATAATGCTCTAGAAAGAAGAACTAATTAACTGCATAAAATCGTATTTTGCCATGTCCATTGATTTATTGAAGTAAAAATAGATGTTTCAATTATTTTGCAAACTGAAACTTACGATGAAACAAAATTATGGCTAACAAAACTTCGATGTAACATTATTTCGATAAAATGTATAAAACATGAAAACAAATAACGATGAACTGTGTTTTTAGATAACGTATATTCGAGGAAATGAAATTGCGATGTAACCTAATTCTAGGATTTGTCAAATATTGTACTAAAAGTTCTGCGAATCGTTTTATGGGTAATGAAAATCGTTGAAAGGAATTGCGATAAAATGATGGATCCCGTTCCAGAGTGCCAGGCATAACCATTGCGACAGACATAATCTGCGGTTTCCCTACGGAGACGGCGGCAGACTTCGCGCAGACAATGTCCCTCTGCGACAAGTATCGCTTCCCGACTCTCTTCATTAACCAGTTCTTCCCTAGACCGGGTACGCCGGCCGCTAAGATGACCAGGGTGAGTGGTAATGGTGTCTGATCGAATTTCGGTCATGACCAGGGTATAAATAATAATGGCATTCGATCGTATTTCGGTCATGGCTAGGGTAAGTAAATATTATAATATATACATTTTCAGGTCCCAGGTCAAGAAGTGAAACGTCGTACCAAACAGCTATCTGAACTCTTCAGATCATACGAGCCTTATGAGGGCAGAGAGGGACAGATATATGAGGTGCTAGTCACTGATATATCGCACGATAAACAGTACTATGTCGCGCACAACGAGTTTTATGAACAGGTATAAGTATTTCTTTTATATATATATAGTAGTTTACTTTTATAGTAGTAGTATTTGGTTTTTATTCGCTTGTTTTAGGGCATATTTTTCAATTTGATGCTGTCTTTCTCTAAATCTTGATGAAGAGACGGCATCGACTTCTAATAGATTTATCTCACTATTAGATAAATCTGCTCTTCTAGCACGGTATGCAGAGGTCGTAGGTTCGATTCCCACTCGGGTAAATCTTACGTTCCCATGGGATCAAATCGATATTAAATTCTTCTGTTACTGAATGACAGACTGACCGACAAAGATATAACCAAAACTAATCGTTTGTGTTTGAGAGTTTAAATAAATGCATAATTTGATCCGTTAGGTGGCGCTGCAATAAGGGTTTAACAATAAATGCATATGTACTAATATAATTATATTTAATAATATAGTATATTTTTCGACTTCTAATTTCAAACAGATTTATCTCACTATTAGATAAATCTGCTCTTCTAGCACGGTATGCAGAGGTCGTGGGTTCGATTCCCACTCGGGTGTGGAATTTTTTCCATTTCTTTATTAATAATTTTATAAATCTGCTCTTGTTCTAGCTAGTTGCCCGTGACTTTGTCTGCATAAATACGTTCCCATGGCATCAAATCGATATTAACGTTCCTATGGGACCAAATCGATATTAAATTTCTGTTACTGAATGACAGACTGACCTACAATGATACAGCCGAAACTATTGGTCGTCTGTGTTTGAGTTGAGCCAGGGAATGTTTAAATAAATGCATAATTTGATCCGTTAGGTGGCGCTGCAATAAGGTTTCACTAGTTTAACAATAAAGCGTTTGCATATGTACTAATATAATTATGTGTTTATCCTCAGGTACTAGTTCCTAAGGAAGAAAAATACATGGGTAAGATGTTAACAGTCAAGATCACGGGCACCACCAAATTCTCTATGATGGGACAGCCCATAGACAAACCAAAGATGACAGGTCTAACCGCGCCGTTGAAGAAGGGACAGATCTCCGGTGTCTATGGTCGAGATACCATAAACAAAACTGGAATACCGTTACCTTTGTTCGTTATAGGACTAGCTATATTTGTAAGAATGATTTGGATGTTTTTATAACCGTTTTAGAATAAATAAGTTAAGTTTTATGTCTGTCTTGGTTATTTATTTCCGTTGTTTAGTAGAGCGGCGGTAGGCTTACACGTAGTGGCTAAAAGCGCACTTCTATGCAACTTGAAACTTTAACAACATGAGTTTCGAAATATATCGTATTGCGCCGATTCAAAAATGATAAAATAATGCCGGATAATGTTTTTTCTTGCAAGTGACCAGCATAATAACATTTAACAGATATCTAGGTGCTTAGACATGTAACATCGATTCGCATTGATGTTTGTTGTAACGTTCCTCTAATAGCGGTTAGACTGCGTGATTTACCGAACGCGCGATAATGAAGGCGTCCTATTGGATCAAATATTTCGATGACGGAACTCTATCGAAGATATCGGAAATGTTTTATTTATTTATTTTTTATTTTATTTATTTTGTTAATTTGTCCAAGTCAACAAAGGGTTGCATGGATAGATTAACTACATACCTATAATTTATCTATACAGGGTGTAACAAAAAGGGTATGTTAAGCGAAAAGCTACGTAAATAGCCCACTATAGAGAACCTATCCACAAAATTTGAGACCCGAAATCATATGTTTATTTTTCCTGATAGTATGGAGAATTTTTAAATATCTCAGGAATTTTCATACAATCTTAAAAAATAAAAATGTGATTTCGAGTCTCAAATTTTGTAGATAGGTTCTCTATATTGGGCTATTTACATAGATTTTCGCTTAACATACCCTTTTTGTTACACTCTGTATAGTATGTACTTTAGAAATTATACATCATACCTACATCAAGACCTATTTATAAACTCTCACTGATACCTACCAAAAACGTATCCAAATATACTTAACTACTTACCTATTTCTACATTTTGAAGGTGTTCAACTAATCTATAAACATACAAACAACAGCACACGAGATACACCCGTCTAAATCTACCCTTATTACAGCGGCTATAACGTTTAAACTAAACTAAACTACAACAATAATACCATAGACAAAACACAAGACAATAGTAAAATAATCCTCTTTGAAAACAAAGTGTTACACGCTCTGTTCACTCTATTCATCAATATTATATAAGATTAAGCGACCAAGTCCTTGTGTTTGTCACTAGTATACAACAGTGAGAGAAGTTAGTTGTTAAAATCAACTCAATTTTAAGCTTTTAACAATATGGCGTCTACATACAGCCAGCCGGGAGGTAAACGGCAGAAAGTGAGGGAAGCTAGGCCTGATGTCGATTACTTTCAAGGTATGTTAGATGCTTATTTGTCTTTTTACCCCACTGCGCCAAATGGAGTGTTATTTTTTTCGAGTGTATGTTTGTATGTATGTTTGACACGCTTTAGAGCCTATACTGTTGTTGCTGTCCGTGTATATGTAATTGTCAAATAAATTCTATCTATCTTCTATACGGCTTGTCACATTTGAGATTGAGAGGTATCATTAGATTCGTTTTCGATTTTTACGCAGTCGGGTGTTTTTGTGTTTTAAATAATTGGATAACGTTAATAAGTTTGACGACTGATTGGTGTAGTAGGTAGTGGCCCTGCCTGGTCCTGGGTTCGAATCCCGGTAGGCGCAAACATTGATATGATGAATATGTTTGTTTCCGAGTTATGGATGTTTCTATAAGTATCTATGTATATATCGTTGCTTAGTACCCACGACACAAGACCTTAGGGATCATAGTGTGGGACTAGGTCAATGTGTTGTAAAGTGTGTGAATATTTATATTTATTTATATCTATAAGATGTTTGCAAATTATTTGCTGGGTGCAGTTTGGGGGGTAAACAGTTACAACTTGGGCTAGGTCTAATCAAGAGCGCCCGAAACTGAGGAGCATGTAAGTATAAAGAATGTATGATTGTAAACGAGTAGAAAGCGAAAAATGTTTGAAGCGTGCCAAATTGAAATCAGGGGGTAAAGCCCTGGATAGAGGCAATATTATTACTTTAAGGGTGATTAAACCAACGTACAGGTATAGACAAGTTAGAGTACAACACGTCAGCCGGCCCAGCGGCAGACATGTTCTACTATCGTTACTATAACAGCGGGGAGCGGGTTCACTCGCGATCTATGGACGACTGGCTCAAGTGTAGCGTGTCGCTTACACACTTCAAAGGTTACGGTGAGCTATAGCTAAATTTATAAAAACACTTCTCCATTAATATAATCCGTTAGGATATGGTTGATCGTTTCATCTTTAAACATTGTGCTGAGGGATTCAGCTTTGTTTGCCGAGATTTGGCTAGTGTACCTATAGCTATCGGGATGAAAAATAACGTTACCAATATGTAATTTAGAAATTAGATGGTAAAATTCGTCATCCGAGTAATTGACCCGGTAGCTCAGTGGTTAGAGCAACTAGCACGTTATGCAGTGGTCGTGGGTTCGATTCCCACTCGGGTGAAGAATTTTTTCCATTTCTTTATTAAGTAATAATTTTTTAATTATAGCTTGGAAAGAACAGCGCAGAGTAAAGCTCTAAAGCTCCCCATCCCCAAGCCAAAATCTACCTGTATAAATACCTACCTAGTAATCAGAGATTTAGACCGTATTCCCCAAGCCAAAAATGTACATTATTTGTTAATACTTATTAGTGCTGTCTCTCTTCTCCTATCCATATTTTTTCTTAAATTATTTTATTTTATTTTTTCTTAAATAATATGGTACATAGGATACTTGGTAATTATTATTTTTATTTATTTTTTTGCACACAAAAGCAATACGATGACTATAATATTCCAGGGTCAGACCACTCGAACCCGTCCTCCACTCGACAATGGAACGATAATACCAACACACTCGACAATTGCAAGCGATGTATAAAGGCGCTATTCGAGTTCTGCACCAAACTGGGCGTAAGGTACATATTTATTTACCTATATTAGCATATCTGTGCCCATAAGATATAGTTTTTAAGTAGAATCATTTTAACATCTATACATATAATAAAAATGTAACGGATCGCTGTCTGTACATGGAAGATATATGAGAAAAAATATTATAGGAGATCTTTATCAACGCAATAGAACCCAAACGATGATTTTTGGAATTTTCGTTTGTTTGTCTGTGCGTTTGTGCACGCTAATCTCAGAAACGGCTGAACTGATTTCGATCAGGAATATATTGTGACAGGTCCCACTTAACATATAAGCTACTTTTTATCCCGGATAATTTCGACATTTTGTTTATTCTGTAGTCCACGCGGACGGAGTCGCGGGCGTCCACTAGTACATAATAAAAATGTTCACTAAGGGTGCGCCTACAACCGGGCCCTTATTATAAATGAAATTGTAACGCCTATTACAATTTCATTTATAATAAGAATGTTCTCGAGACCGTATTTCGGTCACGGCATTAGCCATCTACGCAGGAGATATAGTGCATAAATAACTACGCTGTCCCAACTGGAAGGCGCACGTCTAAACCATCTCCAGTAACATCCTGTATGTTATTCTTGCTTCGTCAGGTATTGGACGGCTTTCGACAGCGATCTCGTACCAAGGACAGAGAGTTGGGAGGAGAGTAAACAGTATTACGATGAGATAGCAGAATACATCGCGGAGTTGACACAACGGACTCATGTTAAGCTACTGTGGTTGGCACCGGACCTACGTTCACATTATAGGTAAATAGGTAATATTTATACACACACACACACACACACACACACACACACACACATATACATACACACACACACTGCACTCACACGTGCCTCGGAAACCGTAGCGTTGAACGCCCTCCGGCCAGATGGACCGATGACAAAGAGGGTTGGTAGTGACTGGATGGTGAAAACGGGAGATCATGCCGTGTGGCGTACTCTGGGGGAGGCCTATGCGCAGCGGTGGACTGCAATACGATGACGCCACCCACAAACACAATAAATTGCAGATGGCGCTGCATTCGGGATTCCGCCAGCATAATGCTCCTCATGGACCTTTTCTAAGTTGTACTTATTATGTCAGTTTTCAAATTTAACAATGTGTACATTCCAATTTATTATCTTTTCAGATACACCTCAGGAGCTCTCACCAGCCCGGATGCAACAAACTTCACTTTCGCCGCGACACAGATAAAGAAATGTCTCGAAATCTCACAGAAATTAAATGCAGAGTGCTTCCTTATTTGGCCTAACATGGAAGGATACGACGCAATATTCCAAACAGATATATCAAGGGAATTAAAATTATTCGCAAAACTACTGAAAATTACCACAGATTATAAAGATAGATTAAATTATCGATGCCAGCTGCTTATAATGCCGTATAGTTTTAGTAGAAATGGTAGCGATGGTAGAAATGATTGTGACGGTAGTTTTTACTGGCAACACTGTAGCGAGGTGCAGACGTATGTTTGGGATGTTACCAGCTGTTTGTATTTTCTGAAGAATTATAATTTGGATCGTTTTTATAAAGTCTGTACCCCGACTGGACATCACATGTATATGGCTAATGTGTGAGTAATTTAGTTTCTTTTTCTTCCTCAGCCTATTGCAGTCCACTGCTGGACGTAGGCCTCCTCCAGGGCACGCCACAAGGCTACTGCCACAGGGGGGTTTTGCCCATAGTCACCACGCTGGGCAGGCGGGTTGGTGACCGCAGTGTGATTAACATACTCTGTTGTCAGCACGGAAGGCGCTGCTGCCCACCTCCCGGAAACCCTTAATCGCCTCGTACAATACCCACGGGCTGGCAGGGGTGGAACAAACTCTACTCTGCCGGCACCACGTGGCTACTTATTATTATGATAAAACTAGAAAATAGCATAGTAGGTATCCCAACTAACAATTGTTGGTTGTATAGAAGACCTTAGAACGTTTCGGGCTTACCAATCGGGGTTCTATAATTAGCCAAAGAAGGTAGTACAGGTACTAAAGGTAGATAGACAAATGTGCTGCTGTCTCGTTCTCACTTGCCAAGATCTAATAGAGAATAGTACCTATATATAGAAAGCATGCTTAACGAGTACATCCGATATCGATCCTGTACTAATACTGCTGCTCTATAAGTCAATGCTGTCTTTCTAGAAAATAGACAGCATCAACTTTATTCTTCAGATTAAAAAAAAATAAATATTCACACACTTCACAACACATTGACCTAGTTCCACATTAAGATTCCTAAGGTCTTGTGTCGTGGGTACTAAGGTATTAAGCAACTGTATATCAATACATAGATAAGTATAGAAACATCCATGTCTCGGAAACAAACATCGATATTCATCATATCAATGTTTGCACATACCGGGCTTCGAACCCAGGACCTATGGCGTAGCAGGCAGGGCCACTACCAACTACACCAATCGGCCCTTAATTTAGTTTGAATTTAAAATTTGTTCTACCTTTGTCCCTTTTTGTCTCGGCATTTTTCATTAAGAATAGAGAGGGACAGATATAACTAATGCTGACTTTAAATACTCGTAAGCTTTACATATTTTAGGTACAATATCCTGGGTGGTGTGTTCATAACAAGTGACTTCAATCAGTATGATACGAAGTTATTAACTTTGATGATGAAATGTATTGTTGAACAGGTGAGTCAATACTGATCAATAAATAATTAAGAACGGTATGATTTTTGTAATTAAGGGTCAATTCATACTAGCGCAGAGTCGAAGCGCATCGAAGCGTCAATCCGAAACTTAATATAGCAAATTCACCCTTATTTCCACAATGTAATGCACATATTTCTTCCAAGGAAAAAAAAAGACGCGCGAATTCACGCACATTCGAGGGAATTCGCGCGCCTGCGCGCGAGTAACTCTGATTGGTGCGCGCGCATTCGCGCGAAGCCAAGCGGCTATTAGGCGAACTACGCGCCGTCTGGTCAGTCGGCAATCGGAATCGGACGGAAACTGTCTTGTGTCGAAGTGAATCACAATGGAAAACGACGAGAAATTAATTTATTTGGTCCAAAAATACGAATGTTTATTTAATTCGAAGTCCAAACATTATAGCGACAAAAATTCAAAAAGTAATGCGTGGGAAAAAGTTAGCAGTGAATTGAAACTACCTGGTAAGTACTAAGTATTTATTATTATTACACATGTTTTCGCTTCCGTGCGACGTTGCCAGCTCACATGCTGGCGCGTCGTAAAGCGGCGCAAAAACAAACCATTTACGTCAAGAAGTAACATGTAATTTCACACATTTAATATATATAATATTTTATAATCTTTTCCTATTACTTAACATCGTGTTATCTTTTCATTTTGCCATGATACTGCCCCATGCTCAGAAATGAAATAGGACTTAAAGATCTCTCTAATCTCCATGGCATCCACGTTTTGATTACCGGTTATGTCCATGTTTTGACTGTCAACGGAATAATTTTGTAAAATGCTGTTATTGGGCACGGCAATGTCTTCCGACACAAAATCTTCCATAATATAATTATGCAGACACGTGCATGCAAGAATCATGGTATCTAAATACTTTGGTTGCATTCTTATACGTTTTTGAAATACTTCAAATTTTTGTTGTAATATTCCGAAGGCACTTTCCACAATACGCCTTGCTCGGCTTAAACGATAATTATAGATTTTCTTCTGGCTATTGTTTAACAGCTCACTACCAGGATAAGGTCTCATAATATGTTCAGACAAAGGGAATGCTTCGTCGCCAACAAAAACATAAGGAACTGTGTTTGTCATACCTGGCAAGTTTTTATTAGGCGGTATAATTTTTTTTTTTTTTTTTTTTTTTTTTTTTTTTTTTTTTTTTTTTTTTTCAAAATTATTTATTCAACATGAAAGCATTAACACTTGTTTGTTGATTGTCTAATTATATGTTACTTTCTATGTTCGCATCCCAAAAATGAAACCGCTACCAAACAAAAAAGGAGGTGAATTTAAACAACCCAAAAATAAATAAATCGCAAAGCTTTTGCTTTGGCAACGGTCACCATCCCAAGGTGCGATTTGTTACGGTCTGTCAGGCATAAGTTAGCGATTCGGGGCTAATAGCCACCAACGTGGAGAATAAGAGTTAAGGTCGCCTAAAGATGAAATCCAGAAGAGCTGCTACACAGTTCTCCTTTATGGCAAAACCAACATTAGGTCTGACACACCGCATGATTATACTATTACTGTTACACTATCTCAGTGAAGTGTCACTGCTTGAAAGAAGAAATAGCAAGAAAACTCCCAGCGACACAGTCAAAACTAAGTAACATATTAACAAAAGAATCTTACATTGGATAAGATATCAGATAGTAACACTTAACTCATTTAGTGTGTATAAATTCAATTATCATAACATAATTAATTTAAATTCATATAAATTACATACCCACTTACACAAAGTAAGTACAGGTCCATGTCAAATTTAAATTGTATAAATAAAAATAAAATGTGTACACAGAGTACAAGTCAATGTCAAATAAGTATCTACTAAACTATAAAATATAAAAAAGATATATATTTGTGTACAATAGTACAAGTCGACGGTAAAATGTGAATAGAAGAGCTAACGTGTCATTCAGAACTTAAATATATAATACCTATAGCTGGTAATAACATTAGAATGAAGAAGTCACGCATGATACACTATAGCGCTTCTGGTCACATTCACCAACACATATTAACTATTAAAGTATAAATTTAATAATACGGTGGCAGTATGGTTTAGTTTCTATGTTAGCTTTGTTTGTATAAAAAAATGAGAGGTTCAGTTTTGGCCGCTAGAGGAGGCCTCTTTCATTGTCGTATCATGGCCGTCTTGCCGTGTAGTTTTCTCGTTTTGTAATCTATTTTAAACTAAATAAAGAAGTCTTACTTAATGCTATTTGTTATTTAAACTCTGAAGTCAACAGGTTATGGGCCCAGCACGCTTCCACTGCATGTCATTATGGCAAGCAGAGCCGTCTGCCATTCCATAAATCACACAGAGGACCATGTCAACCTGGTGATTTGACATACAGTGATGTTTGTGGACCTGTAGAACAGGAATCTGTATCTGGTGCAAGATATTTTATTTTATTTAAAGATGGAGCTACAAGTCACAGGTATTTATACATTATCAAGCATAAAAGTGATGCACTAGATTGTTTTAAAATGTACAATACAATAGTAAAGAACAAGTTTGGTCATGGTGTTCGCATATTCCATACAGATAACGGACGTGAGTACATAAACCATGAGTTTAAAGATTATTTAGATGGCGAAGGAATCGCTCATGAATGCACTGCTCCATATACGCCAGAACAAAATGGAAAAGTTGAACGAGAAATGCGAACGATTATGGAAAGTGCAAGGTCAATGCTGTATTCTCGCGATATGCCATTATATTTATGGGCTGAAGCAGTAAATTGTTCAGTTTATCTGCTGAACCGAAGTTCGTCAAGTCAACAAAAGATATATCACCATATGAGTTGTGGAATGGAAATAAACCCTATCTTGGACATATTAGAGTTTTTGGTTCAGAAGGCTATGTTCACATACCTGATGCAAGAAGGAAGAAATTAGACAAAAAGAGTGTAAAAATGATATTAGTAGGGTATGACAATGAGAATTACAGAATGTTTGATGTTGAGACTAGAAAAATAACGATAAGCAGGAATGTAAGCTTTAATGAGAATAATGTACCTGTAATAAGGAAGAATATTAATCCAATTTCTATTACGGATGATATGAATTGTGAGATACAGAATAACTCTCAACAGAATTTGCCTGAAGAGAATGAATCTAGAGATTCTCCAGATATACAGGAGCAGCAAAATACTTCAGATTCTAGTTTTGAGAGTACAAATAGTCAAAATGATCCAACTTATGAGCCATCTCAATTAATTTCCAGTGATGATGAAAGAAACATTACATTACGACCTAGAAGACATCTGATTGAAGAATTAAACTTTTGTGAATTTGATGTACCTGTTACATATCAGCAAGCTATGGAATGTAAAGATAGTTGTAAATGGAAGGAAGCTATTAAGGAAGAATTACAGTCACTTGAAGAGAATGAAACTTGGGAACTGATAGATAGAAAATATGAGAAGACTGTAACTTCAAAGTGGGTGTTTTGTATTAAAAGTAACCCAGATGGTAGCATACATAGGTACAAGGCTCGTCTATGTGCACGTGGATTCACACAAGTAAAAGACATTGATTACAAAGAGACCTTCTCCCCGGTAACCAGGTATGATTCTATTAGAGTTATATTGTCTATTGCAGCCCGGGAAAGGTATGAAATCAAGCAGTTTGATGTACAAACAGCATTTCTTTATGGTGAGTTGAAGGAAGATGTCTTTATGGAAGTGCCTGAAGGGGTTCAAGCTAAACAAGGGCAAATATGTAAGTTACGTAAATCTTTATATGGCTTAAAGCAGTCACCGCGTTGTTGGAATAGGAAGTTTTCTTCATTTTGACTACCTATGGTTTTAAAGTATGTCCTTCAGATAACTGTATTTTTGTTGGATATTTTAATGAACATAAGGTTATCTTGATATTGTATGTGGATGATGCTTTATTATTGTCAAAAGATAAAGATACATTAGAACATATTATAAATGATCTCATAAAGAGTTTTAAGCTAAGAATTTTAGATTTAAATATATTTGTTGGAATGCAGATAACTAAGAATAAGGAGTCAATTGTTATAAGCCAAAAATACTATATTGAACAAATAATAAACAAATTTAATATGTCGGAAGCTAGCCCTTGTACTACTCCTGCTGATAATAATGTAATTTTAACGAAAAATGTAAATGATAGTGTAACAAACTTTCCATATAGGGAAGCAGTGGGAGCCCTTATGTTTTTATCATCTGTGTCTAGACCTGATATCTCTTATGCATTGAATATAGTTAGCAGATACTTAAACAATCCTAGTAAGGATCATGTAAATGCAGTTAAAAGGATATTTCGATATTTATTACAAACTAAAGATATTTCTATAACTTATAACTGTAATAGTGATCTAGTAGGTTATTCTGATTCTGATTTTGCCTCAGACATTGATTCTAGAAAATCAAATACTGGGTATATTTTTATGTTTAATGGAGGGCCTATTACCTGGACAAGTAGAAAGCAAAATACAGTGGCTTTGTCAACTACAGAGTCAGAATATATGGCCGCAAGTGAAGCTGCCAAAGAAATTTTATGGCTTAGGCAGTTATTAAAAGATATAGATGAACCTCAATTAGCAATAACCTTATGCATAGATAACCAGAGTGCTATCAAATTAATTCATAATCCTGTGTTTCACAAGCGAACAAAGCACATAGATGTAAGGTACAATTTTATTAGAGAAAAAGTTGAAGAGAATATAATTAGTATTAAGTATGTACAGAGTATGTGTCAACTAGCAGATTTTTTAACAAAAGCCTTACCTCCTGGTAAATTTATTGATAATAGAGATAATGTATTGGTCCTAAATACGTAAGTAGGTAGGTTACCTTGAGAATGAGCTTTAAGTTGTGTCAAAGGCTAGATAAGTTCTCTTCTTTAGAATAACTTGGATAGGTATTCATTATAAATTTAAGTGGGAGTATTAAAGTATAAATTTAATAATACGGTGGCAGTATGGTTTAGTTTCTATGTTAGCTTTGTTTGTATAAAAAAATGAGAGGTTCAGTTTTGGCCGCTAGAGGAGGCCTCTTTCATTGTCGTATCATGGCCGTCTTGCCGTGTAGTTTTCTCGTTTTGTAATCTATTTTAAACTAAATAAAGAAGTCTTACTTAATGCTATTTGTTATTTAAACTCTGAAGTCAACATTAACTATACCTACTAAGCTAAATATAAAAGTAAAACATAGATTGCGTAACTTGGGGATGCTAGAACAATTCACTTCCATGGCTCGCTA
Source organism: Carposina sasakii (assembly GCA_014607495.2). Lineage (NCBI taxonomy): Eukaryota > Metazoa > Arthropoda > Insecta > Lepidoptera > Carposinidae > Carposina > Carposina sasakii. The sequence goes on along the minus strand of CP053155.1, from coordinate 1,941,667 downwards.
TCATTTAAATATTCTAATACTGTATAATATTCTTTCATGCAAAGTTTTTTCTTCACAATATTTTTAAATTTACAGATAGGTAGCCCTTTGAGTGTATCTGGAAGCTTGTTGTAGAAAAGTATACATTGACCCATGAATGATTTACTGACTTTGCGGAGACGGGACACATGAGCAACAAGTCTGTTCTTACCTCTTGTATTTATTTTGTGCACATCAGACATTTTATTAAATTTATCTAAATTCTTATGAACGTATAATAAATTTTCATAAATATAATTCGAAGCTAAAGTCATTATATTCAATTCTTTAAATTTCTCACGTAATGTGACCCTGGACCCTAAGTTTAGAATTGCACGGACAGCTCTTTTTTGTAAGATAAATATTGACTCCCAATCAGCTGCGCTTCCCCATAATAAAATACCGTATGTCATTATACTATGGAAATAGCTAAAATAAACAATTCTAGCAGTCTCGACATCTGTCAGTAGACGAATTCTCTTAACTGCATAGGCTGCAGAACTGAGTTTCTTACTTAGTTTTTCAATGTGAGGACCCCATTGTAATTTGGCATCCAAAGTTATGCCCAAGAAAACAGTCGAATCCACTTGATCCAGTCTCTCGTCGCCTATGTAAACATCAGATCTAACTTGTTTCACGTTGGGAGTAGAAAATTTTATTAATTTCGTTTTCCTACTATTAAGAACAAGATTATTATTACTAAACCAATATAACACTTTAGAGAGAGCACTGTTCACCACGTCATATACGATGAGCTGCCTCTTTACTTTAAAAAGTAAGGAGGTGTCATCTGCAAACAATACTATTTCATGCTCATTACCTACAAAGTATGGCAAATCATTTATATAAATACGGAAAAGAAACGGACCAAGGATTGAACCTTGTGGGACACCTATTGTGACGCGCGATCCCGGTGATCGTTTTCCGTTCACATCTACCTTCTGAATCCTATCGTTCAAATAGGACATCAGAAGATAGAGGGCCCCACCCCGTATACCATAATGTTCTAATTTTCGAATTAAAATTTCATGGTGGACACAATCAAACGCTTTTGACAAGTCACAGAACACTCCCAGTGCGTCATGTGACTCCTCCCAAGCGTCGACAATGTGTCTTAACAACTCAACTCCCGCGTCGATAGTAGACCGCCCCTTGGTGAAGCCATACTGCTTATTGCTAAAAAGGTTGTTATTATCGAAGTGCCTGGACAATTGTTCTAAAATTAGTTTTTCAAAGATTTTACTGATTGTTGGGAGTACTGATATCGGGCGAAAATTACCTGGATCAGAAGATTCTCCTGACTTGAACAACGGAATAACTTTACTATGTTTCATTAAATCAGGAAAGACTCCTTTGTCTATACAATTATTAAAAACGCTTGCTAGCGGAGTACTTATTACATCTATTATTGAACCTAACGTTTTCACCGATAGGCCCCATAGGTCAGCGGTTTTTTTGGAGTAGATGGATTTAAAAGTTTTAATTATATCTTTGTAGTTAACATAGGAAAATGCAAAATCCCTCTCACATGCTGTTACACTGTTTTTGAGCAAAGATGCAGCGACCTCAGGGGACGAGTTAAGGTCTTTTGTTGCTGAATGAGGTATACTGTCAAAGAAGTTTTGGAAAGCTGCGGCTACCTCAGAGTGAGATTTTATGTTAACTCCATCAATCACTAAGCTAAAGCTGGAATCTCGAACGGCATTTCTTCCGGTCTCACTGTTAATTATATTCCAAGTGGTTTTAATCTTATCGGTAGATTGTTTAATTTTATTTTTTACAAAATTTGATTTTGCGTTGTTACAAACACGTTTAAATAACTTAGAATACTGTTTGACATACTCCTTGAAGGCTGAGCTGTGGTTAAACGTTTTTTCGCTATAAAGATTATATAAACGTTCTCTGCTCTTATATATGCCAGGTGTGGCCCACTCGCTAAAAACTAAACGATTACTTATAGTAATAGATTTTGTTAAAAATACTTTATTAAACTCAGTTAATATGAGACTAAATATCGAGCTATACAATATGTTGGGATTTTCATTGTAGTGCAAGTCTTGTAATCTTCCCGTAACCTTGCCCCTAAATGATTCCATTCGATTAGATGTAATTGGCACATAAGTTATCTTTTGTTTTGTTACCTTATGTGACTTGACTGGAAAAGAGGCTAACTGTCCCCTGTGATCTGAGTCAAAATTGTCTATTAATTTACTGTATTCGGGTTTTATATTTGTAAAAATATTATCTAAACATGTAGCAGTAGTGTCCGTAACAAATTACATAAGTTAAAAGATTGAAATAAATTTAAAAATCTCAAGCTGGCAGAAGACCCTACTAATATGTCCGTATTGAAGTCTCCGCATATGATAATTTCTTTGCCAGAATTTATGACTTTAGATAAAACTTCCTCCATTGTAATCGAAAAGCGGTCATAATTAGCACATGGGGGGCTGTATACACTAACAACTATGAATTGTTCAACCTCAACACAAGCTAGTTCGGTTTCTCTTTCAACTGAGAGACTCACAATGTCTTTTCTTTCCTTACATTTAAGGTTTTTGTTTACTAATATTAAAGAGCTAATACTAATCATATTATTTTGTAATAGTTGGCCGAATTTGGAACTGCTCAATATGCCGCTATCGTGATTACGTCCATATGCTCCAATGTCTACTATAATGAATTTATATTTAGCGTCAGCAACAGCTAACAAGACAGTGCTGAAAAACTTTTTATAATTGTAGTACAGACTTCCGCTGTTCCAGGGTGCCCTTATATTGACATGCTTTCCGTCGATCGCTCCTATACAATTGGGAAAATTCCATAGAATTCTAAAATCTTCCTCGATTTTAATCCATGACTCTAGCGTTGGTTTTGGCATAACAAGAGGCTGTAAATATTTCCATATTGCAGCACAAATTTCATGTACAATTGTGCAAACTGTACTATAGCCCATGCGATAATTATGAGCCAGTGATTTGCAACTAATAGCAGTAGTTAGAAACCTGTAACAAAGTATTAATATTATAAAGTATAAAAGTATTAATTAAGTACATATATTTAATTTGTTTTTTTCAGTGGCTGAATGTCAGAAACAATGGAAGAAACTACGTGATTGCTATAAAAAGGCTCTAAGATTAAGACAATATAAAAGCGGATCTGCGCGAAAAAATAAAAAACCAATTAAATTTGAGAAGGAGTTGGAATTTTTAAAACCCTACCTCCAGGACAAACCACAAACATCAAACCTAGGTTGTTCTGAAGATAGTTTAGACATAAACACGGAAGATAACACAATGATAGAGTCACCAGCACCACCATCAGATGGCATGCAAAGTCCACGCTCTGATTCATCGTTGTCAAATTATATCACCAGAAAAAAATCACTGCCCCTATCGCAGCTATTATTCACACAATATCTCGAAGCCAAAGAAAAGAAAGAAGATCCATTAGATGTGTTTTTTTTATCAATGAGTGGAACAGTAAAAAAAATGCCTGTATCAATACAAGCCGAATTAAAGAAGTCAATACTTGGCCTAGTTACCGACGCAGAAGTAAAACTTGCCTCAGAGGAAAGAAACGATACTCCACCATCTCTGATTAACTACTATGAAACACAACAACAGCGGCCACTTAAAACTACTCAGCAAAATTATTATCCGCCATCTACTTCAACTTACATCCCATCCACCATGACCATTCAACAAAATCCAAATACATTCGATACCAGTTTGGTCCCACCACCATCACCTTACGTACCACAGCCGATTTCAACAATGCAGCATCAGCGGCAACCGAATTTAGATGAAATCGAAGACTATTTGCAAAAAGTTGACAAATAGTAATAATTCATTAATTCATTATTATTGACCTTAGAAATTATGATTCTACATGGCAAATAATTACCTATATAAGAATTTTTTAAAATAAAGAATTTCAAATATAAGCTTGTTTATTTATTATATTGGTTAACTTTTCTATCAGCTTTACCGTAAGTAAGAGTTTAAATATCTTCTTGTTATTCTTATTAGTTATATTTATATAAAAATTACAAAAAGACGTAAAACTCACCTTAAGCAGACTGATATTCGCTCTTCAACGGAAATGGGTATCGTTAATTTAGTTTCTTGTTTTACAGTGTGTGGCTTCAAAATATTGACCAAGTTTTCAAATTGATCATAGTTCATTTTATAATAGTCGTAATAAATACTTGGGTACAGATATAAATCTGCGCAAAAAGAAATGAATTCACCAGATATACGTCTTTTCTTCCACAAGTCGTGAACTCCAAAATTTCGCAATTTTCTTTTTTCTGCGTTTTCTTCTTCTTCAACTTCTGATATAAGCAACATCATAGCAAGATCAATGTCAACCATTTTATACGAGTTTCAACAACGAGATTCAACTGGCAACTGGTGTCCATCACTAATGCCACGAAAAAGCGCGAGAATGCTCACTAATTCACGCGAATACGCGCGCATTCGTGCGACTTCGCTTTGATTGTGAGGAATTTGACGCTTCGATGCGCTTCGACTCTGCGCTAGTATGAATTGACCCTAAGTCTGGGAAGCATAAAGTCTTACAGGGCATTAGCTATTAAAAAATCTGTATCTACTTCTCATTAGTAATAAAAACTTGAATAAAATCATAATTTGTGCTGATGATTAGTGATGATAAATGTGAATTAAAAAACTTATGCAGTAACTATAACAAAACTTAGCTTCGCAAACCGGCGCTGTCACACGACTGCTTTCAACATCGTCATCGTTACAATTAAATGTACGGACGAAATTTACTTAATACTAGTGGACGCCCGCGACTCCTTCCGCGTGGACTACAGAAAAAACAAATTTTCGAAATTATCCGGGATAAAAAGTAGCCTATATTTTTAGTGGGACCTGTCATAATATATTCCTGAAAACTAAAAAAGCATCGACATCGGTTCAGCCGTTTCTGAGATTAGCGTGCACAAACGCACAGACAAACCGACAAAAATTCCCAAAATCATAGTTTTGGATTCTATTGCGTTGATAAAGGTCTCCTATAATATTTTTTCTCGTATATCTTCCATGTACAGACAGCGATCCGTTACATTTTTATTATATGTATAGATTTAGGTAAGTACTATGTTTAGTAAATTGAAGGTACAAAGCACACGCGAAGATTGCACTCGCGAGCAGTGACGCGACCGAAGCGCACAGCGGTTGACTTACGAATGTGCCAGCCGCCGTCGTCACAGTCGAGCGTTTTGTCACTGCGAAGCGCCGGTTGAACTACCGAACCGGAGCATTGTGAACGAGTTTGTGCCGGTATCTGTCACCCGCTCGCCCCGCCCGTGAGAACTGTGACGCATGAGACCTTGTCGACTATATAGCGATCCAGTATAATGTGAACACGTTGACCGGGGTCCGGTTTCTGGCAGATCTACATCTACCGGTCCGGCATAGTGGGAACCAGGCCTTACAAATACTACCTTACGTCCCCAGGGCGGGCCCCTCCCCGCGGGCATTTCCCTCTGCCTCCCCCCGCGGCCCTCGGCCCGCGAGGCCCTGCTCGCTTCCTGCAAGTACATAGATGCGCTCGCGCGGGCGTTGCGCCTGGCCGCCGGGCTTGTGACCAATCAGGTGTTCGTTAAACATGTACAGGTATGGATGCTATTGCATACTACTAGGTATCTACATACTTAGGTATCATATTCACGTCTATTATTCCCGAAGGGGTTGGGCAAAAGTGGGCAAATCATACACACAATATTCACGGGTATACCTATTTTGCCCCATCAAGACACCCTGTTAGTGGGGCTGAGAGGAACACCTTAAAATTCGTAGAAGAATCTAACTATTTTCCTCTATTAGGCTATTTAAAGTACCACGTAACTACTAATATTACGAGTATAAACGTGAAAGTTTGGCCGAACGGATTTTGATGAAACTAACTTATACATCAGAATAACACATAGGCTGTATAGCACACGCCGCCAAAGTCGCAGGCATCTGCTAAAACATAATGTAAACAATTTTTCAGCAACGCTACGCGACATACTACAGCGGGTTTGGATCACGTCTCGTGAGCTCAGACGTGTCGATAGAAGAGTGTGAAGATTATTACAAGTGAGTTTATATGCCTATTATAGTAATAAATACTCAAATGTCGAAAATGTATCATTAACGTCGATTCCGGCAGTCACATTTTAAACTGTAGCGGGCCATCTATCGGATGCAGGAGAGAACCACAATCGAATGCAAAATCCTAGAACGCGATATCGAAGTTTCTCACAATGATTGGAATATATACATGGGCCAAACGATAACTAGTGGCCCGGTGGGGCCGGAAGCGCTTCCCTTTTCACCCCCCCCCCCACAAAACCTAAACGTAAAATTAGTCCTACCTGTCCTTTTTTTATCTCAGCCATCTATGTTAACAACGGAGAGAGATAGACCTGACTAAGATTAGGTTTACGCTTAAGTGTGACGGTCAGAATCGACCCTAATATCTTGAGTTAGACGTTAAATTAGACATTTTGTAACTAGACTTAGGGCCGATTTTTCAAACGACCAGATGCTGTCTCTATCTAAAACTTGATCAAGATAGAGACAGCATCAACTTTATCCTTCACATAGGCTATCTGAGCAATTGGAAAAATCGGCTCTAAGGGCAGATAGTTTTGACTGACCCGAGTGAGATTTGAACTCACGAACACTCGCATTCCGTGCATCGCTCTAACCAAGTGAGCTATCGGATCACTTAACTCGGATGACGAATTTTACTATCTCTTTATTAAATAACGTTAAATTTGATTCTTTCTCTAAAACTTGATCATGATAGAGACGGCAACTTAACTCAAGTTTATCCTTCAAATAGACCTATCTGCCTATCAGTACGCGTATGATGAATTTGGTGAGAGCGAGATGTCTCACTTTTAAACGTCAAACTCACTGAGCTATTAATAACTAGATAAACTAAGTGTATGTACTTTGCATGTAAAAATAGACTTAAGAATTAGAATAGACACCTAGTTCTCAAGCCAGACTGAGTGAATTAGGGCTGATAGAAGTGGTTTGCAATCCCTTTTTACACACCAAGTAGAAACACTTGTCTTGTCTAGTTATTACTTAGCTCTATGGATTTGACGTTTAAAAGTGAGACATCTCGCTCTCATCAAATTCATCATACGGGTGCTAATAGACGCGGTATTTCTCTAAATCTAGTCAATAGAGGCTTTATCCTTCAAATTGACCTTCATGGAAAAAACGGCTCTATTTCCTAAAAATCAGCCCTTACTAAAGTAATTTATCTCCTTTTTCTATTACAGGAAGAACATGAACCTTCACACGGAAGTGACGTCAAAAGCCGAGCAGTTAGACCTCACGCTACAGAGATATGTTGACAACTGTGATCATATCTGATCTGAGTCCGACTTAACTTAACGCAATAAACTATTAACTTATAATAAACATCATTATTTGAGCATTACCTACTTGAGACTCCAGCTCCCCTAGCATGACCACGCATCGTGGATTTTGTATCGTACGATATCGTATCATCTCTATACAAAATTCAACATGGCGCTGGCGTCTATATTTATTGTATTTTGACAGGCTAAATGTCGATAAATCGGTTTATCATATCGTGTTTCGCAGGTCATGCTACTTGTGCAGGCTGATTTACGGCCAATTTCAATACTAGAGATCATAAAGAATTTTTTTTTCAATATTGTTAGTATGAAAACAATGGATCTGGAAATGTCTCTGATATTCTTACCAATACATAATAAAATAACATAGGATTCTTTAAATCGGTCGGGTTTAGTCGTCTTTTGACGCTTATACAAAAAGCAGCCGGGGGAGGTTTTAAACTTCAAACTAATAGGACAGTATAAATTTAATTAAAAAACTATATTTTGGAAGTTCATTTCATGTATTTTCAATAATATCGATTCCTTTTTTGTAATTTTATATTCACAGCGACTTATAAAATAATTATAAGTATATTGTACACTTTTGTGCTATGACATACTCGTATTATGTACTTACTAATATTAACATTTTCGGACACCAACATATTATATGACATACTTACATGTGATTTATAGTGAAATTGTATACAAACATACGTTTTTTTCTTCCAAATCAAAACTAAAATATACACAAATAAATAAATTAAATTCCAATTTAAAAGTCATCATAGTGTATACAAATTTACATACGTTTTTTTTCTTCCAAATCAAAACTAAAATATACACAAATAAATAAATTAAATTCCAATTTAAACTAATTAAGTAGGTATTATCATCAGACTATTACACATGAAAAACCTTAAAAACTTGAAATTTTCTAATAAATAAACCAAAATAAGTCATAGTTTATTATGCTATTTACTAAAAATAAAATTGAGAACAGAAATCTTTGCTAAACTTATTTTTTTCTATAAAACAGTACATACACAAAATACTGTAACATAAAAATGTAAAATTAACCTAAATTAATATCGCACCGCACCTAAGTACATTAATTATATTAGCCTAAAAGAGCGAGGAGTGCAAAAATACATTTGCTACAAAAAGAAGCATAGATATACAAATATAAATTTTGTATACAAATAAAAACCGAATCGATTTAATATTACAAATTAAGTGGGAAACCCTAATACTAGCGACATCTAGTGAGCTAATGGGTAAACTCCCCGGTCGTAACAGTACCAACAGGATTCTAGTTATATTCTAAATGTTCAAAATGTTAAAATAATAAAATAAAAAGTACTTACGAATCAAGAAGTATTCACCAGTGTCCGGTTTTATAGTCCAAATCACAGATAACAGTCACAGTAACAATTTAACAAGCCAAGTCGTCGTATAAATACAGAGTCCAATAAACAAGCGTGATCGAAACAGTATCCTTCAAGACATACGGCACAGCAGTAGACAACTATTAACACAGATATGAACAGGCAACCTTATAACGTGTCACTGTCATTCAGTAAAACAGCAATAAAATTTTGCTTACGCTGGGCACAATAGAAATAATCGGTACGCATTTTATGTGTACTCTATGGTTTAGTAAACACAATGGCAGGTTCGTAATAAAACTACTCTATTCGTATTTACTAACCTGAAAATTTTAAAAGGGCAGTAATACAAGGCAGTAAATAGGAATGGATTCAAAGACTGTTACATACTCGTATATTATAAAGCCATTTTTATGGAAAATATGCACCTCAAGTAATAATATAATAAACGTACGTATCCGAATAAATAAAGGCATAGGTAAATTAAATAATTTTCGTATTGAAACGTTTTGTTAAAATTCAGTCAACAATGACATCTTACGAACTACACAAGTAAGTTTTCTTCTACAATTTGATTTCAGTGCCATTAAATTTACAAATATAATTTATAAAAGCGTATAATTTAAATGTTTCTTAAGTAGTGCTTTAAATATTCGATAATAGGGGCGATTCTGGCTGTCACACTTAAACTAAACCTAATCTTAGTCAGGTCTATCTCTCTCCGTTCTTGACAAAAATGGCTAAGAGAGAAAAGGACAGGTAGGACTAAATTTACGTTTAGGTTTAAGTGTGACTGTCGGAATCGACCTTAATAACTGTCTTATTACTAAGTACAGTCAGTGACATTACTATGGAAGTTTAATAAAGAAATGAAACGTAAAAATTATCTTATTCTAATAATTTAATATAATGTTTACTTTATGTTTTGGTTCGTCGCACTGGTTGGACGAAGCCTGGTGGGACGAACGGGATTAATCCTTTATTTTTTATTCATAGGAACAGCCCTTTGGATTTACTACGTGATTTGTGACGAGGCTTATTTCGAAGTCAATAATAATGTCAAAAAAAATTTATATATGACAGCTCCAGAAGTCGGTAGCAAGGGCAGATCCAGGGTGCTGGTCATGTCATGGAACCTTAGACCGGCTAAGGCAATGCTACAATTCTACGAGCGACAGCTCTTTCCTTGTTGCATATGACGGAATAGTGAGTATCAAAAATACTTCAAACAACATATCGATTTGACGCTATACAATAGAATTTTGTCGATACATTGACGGAAAGTGTCACAACCCTAGAGTCACCTGTCAGGATTTTCGTCTAACTGGCTGACCAATGGACGGTCAATAAATAGTTGAATGAGGTTAAATTAATTTAATAATTTATTTGTTAGAAATTACGTACCTACTGTATTAGTATAGACTAGAAGTTTTTACACTACAAATTGCACTTTATTAGATGAAACTTTAAATGAGGACATTAGAAAACTTTAAATCGGTATTATAACTAACTGCCATAGTAATTATGTCACGTTTAAATTAAATAAATAACAACATAAAATGCCTACTTTGGTACCTTTCACTAGTTTTAAGCGTTGTTAAATTCATTTGTTTGTTTTTTTTTCTTAATAAAGATTAATTGATCGATGTTGTTTCTTAGTAATCATTACCGGAAGAATAAATATTTTTTTATATAAATGGCAATTCCAAAAAAATACATGTTTGGTATTTCGAAATTATCCGTAAATATTACACCCTGTATAATATATAGACAAGTATTTAAGCTGAAAATCATTACACTATATCGCTAACACATATTTCAATGTATAAGTGCGAGCGAGACAACAAACGTCAGACTATAATCTTACGTTGCCTCTTATAACATCGTTTCATTCAAATTAGATGAACAAGAAGAGACAATACTTCATAGAAACACCTATTTACATAATTTACTTGTGTCTTCCTTGCACACAGGTGAACCGATACAAGTGTAAAAGAGATAACGCACATCGCGCTTCACTGCAGTCTACAAACCTAGCCCGAGACTCTGCGAACGAATGCGAACATTATGTTCGCGAATATTTGACGTTTTTTGACATTTACCCAAGAATTCTAAGCGATTTACCACACCAATCGATAATCGATAGAATATAGTTAGTTGTAGTAAACAAACGATCGCGGCATTGATGGACTTTCGATCAACCAAACCTACCACACAATTCAACGACCCATTGGCGTGACACAATCTGTACATTTGAAAAAAAAAAGTCAAAACTCGCACCAAAAAATACAACGAGAAATACATACGAGAAAAGTCGAGACTCACAATATTTCTCGCGGTTTTTCGTCTCCAGCACTAGCTAAGCCTCCCAAGGCCATCCCAGTCAGGGTTCCTCAATAAAAAGACCTTCAGTCCTCGTCGTTTGGTTCCGTACCGAAGTAGCGGTCCCCAAAGTTGCCGATGCCTGGCAGGACGTAGAATTTCTCGTTGATTTCTGGATCTAGCGCCGATGTGATTATTTTTACCTGTAAATGTGAGTTCAAACTTGGATTGGAATACAGGTGTTACAAAAGGGACTGAAACTGCACAGAACCTATGTCCAAAATTTGATTATGCTGTAAAATGCATTTTCCAAGTGTCTAATTTTTTATGAGGTTTTGTAATAACTTCACTGTTTATTAATTATTATAATTATAAAATTATTAATAAAGAAAATGGAAAAAATTCTTCATCGGAGTGGGAATCGAACCCACGACCACTGCAAATAGTGCCAGCCGCTATAACCGCTATTATAATGATAGGAATCAGTCAGGACATGATACTTTATATAGACAGTTTATATCGACAGTGGAAAGGCAAAAGCGGTAAAACGCCATTTTTTTCGAAAATTCGTTAAATAGACCAATCGGCTCATCAAACAAGATTGCGTCTTGGTCCATTGACCATATTGGTTTTATATAATCTAGTACCGTCCCCCTTATTACCTAACTAGCAAAAACAAAGCGATAGCGAAAATTGTACAAAAATCGCTGATTGCTTGTCAAATTCGTATTACGTAAAATGAATTTCAAAGGAACTTTGACGTCGTTTCAAGGCGAATATTGTACAATTTTCGCTATCGCTTTGCTTCGGCTTTGCTATTGCTTTTACGTATTCGGGGGGCGTGTCGTCTAGCGGAAGAACGTCTATTCAAAAGGTAAGATGAACGTACCTCCGGGAACGCGTACGCGATAGAGTGCACGCCAATCTCAGCCATCAGCAACGACACGAGGCTGATGTGTCGCTCCGGTACGTCGTGGTCTAACAACACTCGTATTGCCATCATGGCGGCGGCGCCTGTGGCCACTGTCGCATCCATTAGGATCACTCGGTAGTCCTTTATGTCTTTCGGTAGTCGGAGGTAGTATAGCTGTCGGCACAACACGTACAATAGTCTAACAGTAGGAGAAGAATCATGCGGTCTGTCAAACCTAATGTTGGTTTTGGAAAATAGCGCGCAATGGTCTTTAGCGTTTGCTCTTTTTGGAAATATATACATATAATAAAAATGTAACGGGTCGCTGTCTGTAAATGGAAGATAAATGAAAAAAAATATAGGAGACCTTTATAAAAGCAATAGTATCCAAAATAATGATTTTTGTCGGTTTGTCTGTGCGTTTGTGCACGCTGATCTCAGAAACGGCTGAACCGATTTCGATGTAGCTTTGAGGAATATATTGTGACAGGTCCCACTTAACTTATATGGCTACTTTTTACCCCGGGAAAAGGTTTTTATCCCGGATAATTTCGACATTTTGTTTTATTTTTCTGTAGTCAACGCGGGGGAGTCGCGATCGTCCACTAGTTGTTAAAATAAAAATCGGGAAAAATGCAATCTGATATGAGTTATCAGATTGCATTTTGGACTTTGGACATTAATATCTTAGAAATCAGATAGTTTCTGAAAACAGCCTGTATGTGCTGCCTTTCTCCATGACTCAATGTCCCATGTACCCTAGATGGGACAGAGGGCTTCCACAGTGCGCCGCCATCACTCACGATTTTGCGCATTTTCATATAGAGCAAATATCATTCATTCATTCTATGGGCCAAAATCCCCTTGCCATAGGGCAGCAGTGGAATGTCAATGATGACACTAACTTTAACTTAAGACCTTTATGTACTCTGTACTGTACCTGCGTGCCTAGCATGACCAGCGAAACACGATACGATAAATCGATTTAACGGCACCTATCTGTCAAAATACGATACATGGCGGCTATAGTTATCGTATTTTGACAGCTAGATGTTGTTAAATCGATTTATCGTATCGTGTTTCGCTGGTCATGCTAGGCCCACGGCAATCGCGCAAACTGACAACGTTTATAACCTTTTAACGGAATGTTTTTGGTTATGGTTTAGCTTTGGTTTGGCCGTTTATTTGACAGTGCTTCAGACATTTTTAACGTCTATCTTTGGCGTCAAACGTTGTCAAAATTTAGCGCGACACGAAATGTGCATAGCATAACGTTTTTGGTTGTGGTTTAGCGTTAACATTTTGCGCGATTGCCCTCCTGTGTTGAACAAATAAACAATAGGCTATTTGACAACGTGAATCGTAAATTGTGAACTGTAATCAGTATGTATTATGAGTTTAAAAATGGATATTTACTAACGGAAGTTGAAAAAAATAATTAATTTACTTAAAAATCCGTATGTAAATAAAATGCATATTTTTAAACTTTGGTCACGTGACACAAAACGCTCATGATTGGTCGGGCTTATTTGACGTCACCTGCTTGTAAACATTGTTTTTTGTTTACACTAAAGTGTATGTGGATGTCAAAGTGACAGGTACAGGCAAGTCTTAGTGATGTCACCGACGCCATATTTTCAAAGAAGCGTTTTGGCGCGCTATTTAAATATCAAACTTTTAATTTAATTTTATTCAGTAAATATGTACGAGTATGTACCAGAATTCAAAAATACAACTTTTACTGGGTTTTTAAACCTCTAGCTAGAGAATAATGTAAAATAGATTTTGAAAATCAGTCAAATAGCCTATTCGGCTAAATAAATATATAAATAGTATTCGGGGACTCTCCCAGGGATCCTAAGACTGGTAACTAACCTCTGGTTCGTCAGTGAGCTGATTGGTCTGTATAAGTATTTTCCCGATGCGGATGTCCTTGCAGACATCACAGACGGCTTGCTCCATGGTCTCCCCCGCTCGGAGTATCGACACGCCACAGATCTTCTCCACGGCGCATTTGCGACCTGAAAACGAAGATATACTGTTGACTTGTTGTCGGCAGTTTTCCTAAACATGCCGACATCAACGCCTCGTGCCAGGACGTAAATAAGCGTCCACAGCACCTCTATTAGAAAACCACGATAACGCAAGTAGTCGGCGACATTGAATGCCTTTATTAGTTTTAGTTATTAATTGGCATTAGGTTAGATCTGTTACAAGTGCTATGCTGTACGTTCTTTAGATAAATAAATATGTACTGTACATACAGGGTGTAATAGAAAGGGTATGTTAAGCGAAAAGCTACGTAAATAGTCCACTGCAGAGAACCTATCCACAAATCTTGAGACTCGAAATCACATGTTTATTTTTCAAAATTGTATGAAAATTCCTGAGATATTTAAAAATTCTCCATACTATCGGGAAAAATAAACATGTCATTTCGAGTCTCATATTTTGTTTATAGGTTCTCTACAGTGGGCTATTTACGTAGCTTTTCGCTTAACATACCCTTTTTGTTACACCCTGTATAAAATGCTCTGCATGACTGACCGATTAACGCACAGTTTAAATCGCAGATTTTAGAGGCAGTTTCTTACACGCTCACTCAAAAAATTTGATAACCTCTCAGTCTTTCTGGGATTACGAGTAAGTTAATGTGTTGTGAAGTGTGTGAATATTTATTTATTTATTATTCATTTTCATGTTAACTATCGCCCACCTGAATAGTTGAACCCTTGCGGAGTGGGCACTACGCTCGCGTTGTATGGCAGCAGTGACAGTGCGAACTCGATGACTAGTCTCATGAGACGTTTGGAGTAGAATATGAACTCGTCTCGAGGGGTGTCCTTGTTGCGAATGAACGTGTGCAGACCTTGCACCTTGAAGGATACGAATAAATACAGGATGATTTTTGGTCGTCAACGTTCCCGAAAACTACGGAATCTCCTCATCATCACGATCATTTTTCCCCATGGAAGCATACCTGGGAAGTGTCTGGTTTCCAAAATATTAGGGTCCAAAGTTGAGTAAATAGACTGCGTTTTTCTGCATAAATGCACATAGACGCGCGTAGCAGGATTTTTTCACGAAAAATAATTAATATCTGTCTATAAAAAAACTATCATAAACACTAGACACTATAAATATCGCACGATCAAGGAATGAAAAAAAAATTTTCAAAAAAAAAAAAAAAAAATTCCCAGCATTTTTTTTGGCATAAACTTACTTTATTTTATGTATAGAGTACGTACCCTTCGTTAAAGGTGGCCACAAAAAAACACCCTGTATAGACACGGCTGTTTCCGAAATGAAGTAACCTAGTAAGCCACGTTACGCTAGCGAGGAGAGTTCATTATCAGTTACAAGTTGCCTGAGAGAACGCCTCAGTTCCTTAGTCGACTTAAGAGTCTTAAGAGTATGCCGTAAGCGACACGCACGGAAGGATCAGCATGGGAAACGAATGATTTTTTCCAGAATTTTAAAGAGAAACATACATATCGCATCTTCGGTAGAACAAAGGCACAATTTGCTTTTACAATTTTAGACAATTGTGCCCTTGTTCTACCGAAGGTGCGATATAATCACGCCTTTACGGGGTAGGCAGAGCACCAAGGACTGATAGAACCACATGGTGCCACTTCTAACCTATTTTGAGGGTATTGTTGAAATGTACAAGTTCGGTTGTTGTCGCTAGTTACTATGTGCATGACCACATTTTCTGTTGTACTGCATACAAAAAATGTTAGTTCCGATTCTACGATATGGACAATACTAACTTGCGGCGTGTTTTTGAGCACGTACAGTGAGTCAGGCACCGGCTGTCCCACGTGACCCACCGCTAGCTTCTCACGCACTTTGAACCCGCGCTACAAACAAACAACTACTTTTAAATGACACACAGTAAACGACCGATTGGTGTAGTTGTTCACTAATCACGGCATAAGAAGTCCGGCGGATTATTCACGAACTAAATAAAAAATGTATGAAACAGTGTGCAGATCGCAAAGATGCTAGCGCTGCGATAAACGGACCTCTTGTTTTGCGATGAGAGTTTAGTTCATGACCTGGTCCCATCCTTTCAAGAAATATGTTTAATCAACTTTATTTGTGAAAGAAAACTTTACTGTGTACAATAAAAAATTGTTTTATAAAATTATTAATAAAGAAATGGAAAAAATTCCTCACCCGGGTGGGAATCGAACCCACGACTTCTGCATTCCGTGCCAGCGCTCTTACCACTGAGCCACCGGGTCAATTACTCGGATGACGAATTTTACCATCTCTTTTTGAAATTACATTATTGGAAACGTTATTTATCATCCCGATAGCTATACATAAGCCAAATCTCGGCAAACAAAGCTGAATCCCTCAGCACAATGTTTGACATTTTGACATAAGAATCATCAATATCGGCCCACGCATTTGGATTCTGCGAGTAAAGTGCCACAAAGGAACATACACACATACATACATAGACTGATAATACGCAACCTCACGCGTCGCACACAGCTAAAAAAGCGAAATATGTATTATTTAATCAATCTTAAAGTCAAAACGGCGATAGGCTCACCCCTTACCGCGCGGTACTTTAAGTCCGCCAAGTATAAAGGGCCGGTGAAAGGTGGGTATGTTCTGCCAACCTCCTTGGGAGATAATGGGCGGGACTATATGTATGTCAAATCAAACTTACCAGCTGAAGCTGCGTATGCACATGCCTCACAATAAGATGTATGGCGACCTTATTCTCCCCTCCCCTCGGTACGATGATATCTGCGTGCGCCATACAAGGCGCGATGTAACTCTGGTAGGCAGGCTTTACGTGATGCATGTACTGTTTCAACACGCCGTCCAGGTCACGACCGCGTTGTACTATATCTCTGTAATAAGCGGTGATAGCCCAGTGGTTAAGACGTGCGCCTTACAAGCGGGAGGCGTGAGTTCGATCCCAGTCACGGGCCTGTACCAATGAATTTATTTCATGTACAGATTTTACTTTTGTAAAATTGTCACTTAGCTCGTGCCTCGGAAAGCACGTAAAACCGTTGGTCCTGCGCCTGATCTCTCTCCGGTCGTGTCGGCTTTCCGTCCCATCGGACTATGAGAGTGACGGAATAGAGAGTGCATCTGTGTTTGCGCACACACTTGTGTACTATAATATCTCCTTCGTACTTGGCTAATCTCCATAGAGATTGGTCGCCTTGGCCGAAATACGATCGGGAGTACTTATTTATTTATATTTGTTAAACAGAAGGGATATTGATGACCATTTATAAATAACATTAAGAAATGATTTTTTTTTCACACGAGTGAGACTTGAACTCACGACCTCTCGCATACCGTGCTGTGCTCTAACCTCTCTAAATGAGCATTTAATTGTAATGAGCATTCTCGCTAAAATTACATTATAGACATATAATACCATTTATTTATTATTATTACCATTGATTCAATATAGGTTCTAGATGAGACTTTTTTTTATGAATAACCTTTTCGACACTTTAGAACATAATTATTAATAAAGATATGGAAAAAATTTGTTCAACCGAGTGGGAATCGAACCCACGACCTCTGCATACCGTGCTAGTGCTCTAACCACTGAGCTACCGGGTCAATTACTCGGATGACTAATTTTACCATCTCTTTTCTAAATTACATATTGGTAACGTTATTTTTCATCCCGATAGCTATACACTAGCCAAATCTCGGCAAACAAAGATAAACGATCAACCATATCCCAACGGATTATATTAATGGAGAAGTGTTTTTTTTTAATAAATTTATCTTAGTCAAGATAATATATATTACAAAATTATTAATAAAGAAATGGAAAAAATTCTTCACCCGAGTGGGAATCGAACCCACGACCTCTGCATACCATGCTAGTGCTCTAACCACTGAGCTACCGGGTCAATTACGTTAGAACAAGCCCACTACTCTGTATACGATTAAATTACTGATGCAGGGCTTCAGTACAATACATCAATTGCATCTCCTTTCGTACATGACGTAGGAGTCGACTAAGGGGTTCCCAAACTTTCTTTCCTCATAGACCCCTTTTAAAAGTTAACTGGTTCTGGTGGACCCCCTACAGGCCTACAGCACATACGAATTAATTGTGAACCCCCATTTTTTCACGTCAACGTAGACCCCCATCGAGTCTCCTGTGCACCCCTGGGGGTCCACCTGGACCACTCTGGGAACCACTGATTTAGATCTTCCTTCGCTATACGAAACGTGGCTGTGGGTTCTTCTTTATGATCCTGTAGTTCAGGCTATCACCATTTTGGGAAAACATTCGTGTGTTCACTATGGGTGCGCCCACCACCGGGCCCTACACACTCCACTGACCCTCGGATCTGATAACTCATGACTGCGAAAACAAGCACTTGCACTAACTACAATCGCCACGAGAAACCAGACCCGAGCACCTAGAGCCACGAGAAACCAAACCACTGATTTATATATATTTAGTGATTTACTAATTTCTATAATCCTGAGGATGCCACGGTTGTTGGCGAAACATATGTAGATTATTTATCTAGTTTTTGATTTCGGAATGGTGCAATGTATTATCTTGCATGCTAGGTGCTCGGGTCTGGTTTCTCATGGCGATTGTAGTTAGTGCAAGTGCCTGTTTTCGCGGTTATGAGTTATCAGATCCGAGGGTCAGTGGAGGGTGTAGGGCCCGGTGGTGGGCACACCCATAGTGAATGTTTGAACTTCCGAATTGTAACGCCTAATACAATTTCATTTATAAAACATTCGTGTGCATAAATAATGTATGCCCTTACCAACTGCTGTAAATAAAATAAAGACATATAATATAATACAAAGCAAAGAATATTTATATCGAGTTTAGAAAACACATTGTCTTTTTATAAACAACGGTTTAGCTGCGAGTTTTTGGCGATCCGCAATGCAATAGTAGACGGAGCTCAGTCGACGTCTTACCTCCTAAGTCTTCTAGCGAGTCGTATATCAGCATCAGTGTCCACAAACACCTTCATATCTAACATCTTTGTGACCTCTGCGTTGTAAAACGCGAGGATTCCCTCGAAGATTATCACATTCGCTCCGTACATCGTTTTCTGAAAAGTTTTACAGATAACTTAATACAGGAATGAAATAACTTAGGTATTATTATGAATTTAGGTAATTAACTTTGTGACAAAATGTTGATGACGGTTGCCTTTGCTTTGCTCCGGTATTCTTCACATATAAATTACCTATAGAACACGTCTCTCCAACACTATTTAAGGTATTTTAATATATATCTGTCGAAGGCATATTGTAGAACACGCCGTATTACAAAACAACCAGGCATTTTGAATAATATAAAAGAAAAAATCCATATATAATCCGCTAGGATATGGTTGATCGTTTCATCATTAAACATTGTGCTGAGGGATTCAGTTTTGTTTGTC
This sequence comes from Carposina sasakii, assembly GCA_014607495.2. NCBI lineage: Eukaryota > Metazoa > Arthropoda > Insecta > Lepidoptera > Carposinidae > Carposina > Carposina sasakii. The sequence continues at coordinate 1,922,209 of CP053155.1, read as the reverse complement.
GAGATTTGGCTAGTGTATAGCTATCGGGATGAAGAAAAAATAACGTTGCCAAAAACGTAATTTAAAAAGAGATGGTAAAATTCGTCATCCGTGTTAAGTGACCCGATAGCTCAGTTAGTTAGAGCGATGCACGGAATGCGAGAGGTCGTGAGTTCAAATCTAACTCGGGTGAGTTTTTTTTCCATTTTCTTATTAATATTTATAGAAAAATTTCATTCTAGATTCTAGTTGTTTTGTTTTAACATAAACTAACCTAATTGATTAAGCAGACAAAGTGTTACAAAGCAAATTGTCTCCCTCCAAAACCCATTCTATTCAAAATGCCTAGCCGTTTTGTAAAACGGCGTATTCTATCTACAACATGTCTTTGACATATCGATGACTGCAATAAACTCATGTTATGTATAAATGTAGAAATGAAAGATTTCAATACCGATTTCCCGGCTGTATTTCTTTAAATAAAATATTTTACAATTTTAGCCACTATAGTTACGTCTTCCGTCGTTTCGTTTGTTCGTCTTCCTTTTTTCTATTCTGCCATTCCTATCTTCCGTCTCTCTCTCGCACTCGTTACTTCTCGCTCATTACATCCATGCATGCACTCCTATCATAGATTTTTCTCCATGGAAGCATCCATGCATCCATCCCACATGTATGAAAAATAATTATTTTTTTTAAACACTTTTTTAGAAATTCATTTATTCACAAGATATATATAAACAAGTAGTACATAGCAAGACACAGTCAAGGGTATACAATATGAAATATAACATACCTTCCAGGCTGTCACACCTATCAAGGAAGACTTATAGCACTGTTTTTATTCACTATTTACATATATCAATATTTCAGCTATAAAGTTGATAACATAGTTAATAATATAAGATATATGGATATAGCACATATATATAATATACATATACATATAAATGAATATGATAGACATGATGTAAGCAATGGATCTAGATGTTAGCAGTATGTACACTGCTTGGATAGTAGTGTCTTGTGTTCGTGATCATATATATAGGGTATAGGGCCCGGTATAATATACATATACATGTATGTACCTATACTACAACTAACCGTGCGATTTTCCCTCGAATGTGTGACGTAGTTGTATATAGGAACCTCGACTTTCTTCCCCTCCTTTAACCGCTGTAGCACACTGATTAGTAGCTCCAAGTCAAACGCGTCCGGGTGATCGAAGTTGTATTCATTGCGGGTGGCCGCTTGGTGCTGTTTCTCTCGTTTAAAACCTGAGAAGAAATGTACGTTTATTTATACGGGGTGTAATATACAGGGTGTGGGTGGGAGTGGACAGCTAGGCAAATACTGAAATACTGATTCGGAATGCACGAACAACACTTCGTGCTCGGGTCTGGTACCATTGTGTATGAGTTATACGACAGTGTTATTACTCGCAGGAAATGTATTTTTGATTTGATTATTATCAGTTACCTTTGCTCTCCTTTTTACTTTGTATTGTAACGGGCGATCCTGTGACTAATTAAATGGGCTTATTCTTATTCTTTATTGTACACAAAACATAACAAAATACAAAGAAATTGACAAAAGGAAAGTATACAAAGGCGTGCTTATCTCTGCAAGAGATCACTTCCAGCATACCAGAGAGCAAAGTGAGACCAATAGTTATAGAGGTAATAATGTGTACAGAATGAAACTAAGTACCTTTATAATAAATTAAAATAAAATATTCCTACATAAATAGATACATACATACATCCAAACAATTATAAAGGGCTTATTAGTTATTGTGCGACGCATTGCTGTTTTTAGATCACTTGTGACTCTCCATTAGGATTGATCAGTTATTTAAAAAATTTTGAAGGCAACTTGTTTTTTAGAAAATAATTTTTTTGGTTATTTTATTTAAGGCGATTGTCTAATGCCAAATAAAGTGAACTAAACCATTATTTTCCCTGAAAATATGAAAAATGTCGGAAAATTTTGGAATTTTCCTGCGAAAATTTTTCAGTGTTTTTCGCCTCAGAATCATGGTCTGAAGTCATGGTATCAATATTTGCCTTGCTGTCACAAACACCCTGTATAATAATGAAAATACAGAAAATATAACTTTAATTGACCGCTGTTTGTGCACGTTAATCTCAGAAACAGTTTGGATGCAGTTTTCGGGAATATATTGTGTGTGATGAGCATCAATTAACATTTAGTGTGTTTTGTTTGTTTGTTTACAACAAATAGGCTCCGAAATCACTGCAGTCTACGCGGACGGAGGTTCGGGCGTCCACTAGTTTAGAATAAGAAAGGAAATAGGAGGAAAACCAGAAAGAGTGGTTAACTGCTAGAGAATGCTGCATGCATAGTGGTGAAAAAAATGAAAATCGATATCCATAGACAAGATCAAAAGACTACCTTGTAAAAGGAGTCCATACTGACGATGGTGACCCACGGCATGTTCAGAGATTCTATAATTTTGGCCGCGACCGTTGTCTTTCCGGACGCACTGGCGCCACATATACCTGAAAATTAAACAATTTATAGTAAACTAGTGGACGTCCGCGACTCCGCCCGTGTGGACTGCAGAAAAAGCGGGATAATAAGTAGCCTATGTCCTTTCTCATAATTTGTAATAGCAAAGCTGAAGCAGCGCGATAGCAAAAATATCCCGAACACATTCTCAATTTTCGATATCGCATTGCTTCGGCTCTGCTATTGCAAGCAGCGCCGGCCTGTAGTAAATTTTAGAATGGAGCGAGATCCAATTATGGCGCCTCTACTGTTTGCTCTTAATAATATATATACTCACCTATTATATATCTTTACCATTTAGACGCCCTCTAGGATTTGGCGCCTGGAGCGTCTGCTCCGTTCGCTGTATGGGCGGGCCGGCCCTGACTGCAAGTTACATAATTAGGGGGCCGGCTCCTGCTCCCTAGCAGATCAGAGTGTAGTTTAGAACCTACAACTTGGCTATTATTTCTCCGGCTGTTTGCGCCTACCCAAAAGATGATGAATAAGAAAGAAAGGATAAACGGAGTCAAAAAGGGCAGGAAAAAGATGAAATCATGAGTAAGTAAGGATTAAGAGATAGCAAAGTTAATGGAGCTTCCCCGGTCCAAGAAAGCGTTTTAGTTTATAAGGATTCTTAATTTCTTACCTATAAGAAAGGGTTCAACCTCCTGGCCGCCGGTACAGTTATACCAGGGCGGTCGGCCGGCGGTGTAGATGGTGCGGCGGTCGGCGTGCAGTATACTCTCGGCGGTCGTCTTCTTGTTAGGTTGAGACATAGATGTGGTGCGCACGCGACGCGCGCGCGGCGATTTGAGGATGTTCGAGCCTAGGGATTATGCACCTTAGTAGTAGGTTATATAATCGGAAATATGTTTTTGGGATGACTGAGGAAGTCCACTGCTGAACATAGGCCCCCCTAACAAACTCCATTGCGATCGGTCGGAAGCGGCCTGCATCCAGCCGAAACCCGCGACCTTTGACCTGGTCCGTCCATCTCGCATTTTGATATGTAAAGCACGTGTACCGGAGCCATCTATCGGATGCAAGAGAGAACCACAATTGAATGATTGGAATATACAGAATGTAACAAAAAGGATATGTTAAGTGAAAAGCTATGAATATAGACCATTATGGGGTAGGCAGAGCACCAAGGGCTGATAGAACCACATGGTGCCACTTCTGACGAATTTTGAGAGTATAGTTGAGATGTACAAGTTTATAAGGAACATAATCCCAAAATTTAAGACTCGAAATCACATGTTTATTTCTTAAGATTGTATGAACATTCCTGAGTTGTTTAGGAATTCTCCGTACTAATTGAAAAAATTAACATTCGATTTCGAGTCTCAAAATTTGGGAATAGGTTCTCTATGGTGGGCTATTTTCTTCATAGCTTTTCGCTTAACATACCCCTTTTGTTACACCTGTATACATGGCCAAACAACAACTAGTGGCCCGGTGGGGCCGGAAGCGCTTCCCTTTTCACCAACCCCACACACACACGTATATGTTCATATACACGGCTTTGTTCTCGGAATATGGAAGCTAGAATGCAGGGCCAAAGGGAGATCCCGCAGCCACGTTTAGTACAGCGGGGTCAGATGTAAATGATCAGTGACTAGTTGCGCTAGCTAATCCCAACTGAATACTAAAGAACGTTACGTATACAGGGTGTAACAAAAAGGGTATGTTAAGCGAAAAGCTACGTGAATAGCCCACTGTAGAGAACCTATACACCAAATTTGAGACTCGAAATCACAAGTTTATTTTTCAAGATTGTATGAAAATATCTGAGATATTAAAAAATTCTCCATACTATCGGGAAAAATAGACATGTGATTTCAAGTCTCAAATTTTGTGGATAGGTTCTCTATAGTGGGCTATTTACGTAGCTTTTCGCTTAACATACCCTTTTTGTTACACCCTGTATAAACACATAGATAAACATATAGAAAAATTAGGTACCTAAATACAGAAACTTATAGTGACGTGTAGGTGACATGCAAATACTGAAATGCTGAACAAGTACCATTGGGTCGAGTTATACGACAGTGTAACTCGCAGGAAAAGTATGTTTATCATTAATCTTTGCTCTCCGCGCCAATTGTATCGGGCGATCCTGTGACTAATTAAATGGCTTATTGGTTATTGTGTGACAAATCGCTGTTTTTTGGATCACTTGTGACTCTTTATTAGGGTTGATCAGTTTTTTCAACTTTTTTGTGGGTTACTTTTTTTGACAATCATCTTTTGGTTAAAATTTTATTTATAAGTCTATATTTAAGGCCCAATTGAACGAACTGAACTAGGTTTTTCCTGAAAATATGAAAAAAATGTCAGAAAATCTTGGAATTTTCCTGCGAAAATTTTTAGTGTTTTCCATCTCAGGATCATGGTCTGAAGTTATGGTATCAATATTTGCCTGGCTGTCATAAACAGCCTGTATAACTTAGACAAAAAGCTCTATTCATCGTATTTTCTATCCGAATTCCCGGCACCACGCAGGCAGGCAACTGCATCAAACCAACCGGAAATACGTAACTAGATATCAAAACTATAATATCTTTACCAAGTTCAATATAACACAGACACACCCCCAACGTATTCAATGTTATAACACAGCACAACAAATAATCAGTATAACAAAGATAACAAGAAAAATCACTGATAACTTAAGTACGCTGCGACAAAATCGTCAACTGTATGCACTGACAAGGTACACAACGCAACACCTTGACTCATGGACTGAAAATTCGAAACTCACGAAACTCGAATATCGCAAACGACACTGCGTATACTATAGCTGCTGCTTACTCGTATAAGTGTTACAAAACCATCGAGTCAAGTGTCACTAGTACACACGTGATTCACCAACGTCGAAGCAAAACTACTGAAGCTAGAAACGTTATATTTGGACCGTGGCTTCCATTTGTGACGTATAAATAAATAAAATTTCACACACTTTACATCATATTAACTTAGTACCACTTAAGATCCTTTAGGTCTTGTCTCGTGGGTACTAAGCAACGGTATATAAATACATAATATATAGATAAATAAGTATAGCAGCAACATCCATCATGACTCCGAAACCTGAACGCACCTACCGGAATTCGAATCCAGGCCCTATGGCGTCGCAGGCAGGGTCACTACCTACTACACTTCACCAATCGGCCGGCCACTATAGTAAAGGTCCACTAAGAAGGGGTGCAAATGCACGGGAATTTACACAGCAGTTTTACAAAGTAGATGTCGTGCTAAATTCATCCACTGAACAAATGAGTTGGTATAACGTGTTGGTCCGGTGTACAGTGAACCGCGAATTAACTGTAAGTATCACGATTCCAGGCGTGACGGAGGTCGATTGGTTTTCGTAGGCCCAATGTCAGCGGCGAGGTTGTATGGAATACGAGTTTTTTATTTACAAAGAAATATACGGCAATATTGGTAAGATGTCTTTATACTTATAACATCTTCCATGCTCTGGGAGTGAAAAAAAAAACGTATAACACTACAGCTGCTTATCTTTCCGGGCATACTGTACTAGTCAGTAGAGGCAAAAGAGGGTCGCGGTGTTTTGTAGGCGAAAGGCTGACCACCTGTCACTACTAACCGAACTTGTACATCTCAACTATACCCTCAAAATTGATCAGAAGTGGCACCATGTGGTTCTATCGGCCCTTGGTGCTCTGTCTATCCCGTAAGGGATAAAGGCGTGATTATATGTATGTATGGTAAGATGTAGATTGTAGAGGGAAAGAAACTGCCTTCAAGATGACTGTCATTCGCGACATTTTAAAGCTTTAATATAAGGTAGAAGGGGTAATAAGCGAAATGTTCATAGAACATAGCCTCCTACTGTAACGAACGTAGGCATCCAGAATTTTTTTACCCAGTGTCACTCTCTCGATTAAGACGAATTTCATGATACCTCTCAAGTTCAAATGCGACAAATCGTTTAGGCTCTAGGTAATCTCTAATAGGTAATCTGGAACACCAATTTACGGGTCCAGCTGAAAACCAGCGCTGCAGACCATCTGTTTTTGGTCTGCAGCTGTATGCTGAGCTGGGTCCATTTCAGCATATGTTTTTCTACTTGGCTGTATTGTGAAACATTTGTAAATGCTGAATAAATAATTTCTTATTCTTATTATTCTAGACTTCTTCTTCTTCAGCCTATTGCAGTCCACTGTTTATTCTATACTAGATTTAGTTTATTCTATACGGCATTATTCTATACTAGAGCGTGTCAAACAATGTACGCATACACTCGAAAAACATAGGCCTTTTCTAGCGAAGTCGGGTAATAAGCGTTTAATATGAGAACGAGCGAAATAATCTTTAATTCCGTTCCCACGATATATGACACTATCACAATAGGTAGTTAGCAAGTTATTAAGTTCAAGGCTCGTTGTTAGTGTCATATCCTATTAATCAGAGTCGCGTTCTGGCATGCCTATAAAGAAATATAGTCACTTTTGCTTGGTTTGCTGGAATAAATCTCTTGAGAGATAAATAAAGAAATCTATTCTATACATATAATAAACATGTAACGGATCGCTGTCTGTACATACATACATATAATCACGCCTTTATCCCTGCTGTCTGTACATGGAAGATATATAAGAAAAAATATTATAGAATACCTTTATCAACGCAATAGTACCCAAAACAATGATTTTAGGAATTTTTGTGTTTGTCGGTGCCTTTGTGCACGCTAATCTCAGAAACGGCTGAACCGATTTCGATGCAGTTTTCAGGAATATATTGTGACAGGTCCCACTTAACTTTTTATCCCGGGAAAATGTTTTTATCGCGAATAATTTCGATTTTTTTTTTTTTCTATAGTCCACGCGGACGGAGTCGCGTGCGTCCACTATAATAAATAACTTCACAACACATTGACCTAGTCCCACACTAAGATCACTAAGGTCTTATGTCGTGGGTACCAAGCAACGGTATATAAATACATAGATAAGTATATAAACATCCATGACTCGGAAACAAACATCGATATTCATCACATCAATGTTTGCACCTACCGGGCTTCGAACCCAGGACCTATGGCGTCGCAGGCAGGGCCACTACCAACTACATCAATCGGCCGTCAAGATAAGCACGCCACTGTACAATACTGTACATATCTCCTGTATACTGAGATTACTTATAATATATTTTTATTTGTGAAGAATAATGAATAAGAAAGAAAACTAGAGTGCGTTTCAATAGGTAGTTACTTTTGTACAGTTCAAGATAAATAAATATCGGTAGGCTATATTTATGTAACCAGCAAAAGCAAACCAATGCGAGGACGAATATTGCGAGTGTAATGACGCCTCGTCAGTGTGACTCACAATTTTAGATATTGCATTATACGGCCACATCTGCCGTAGAACCGATGGACGGTGGAGTAAACGGGTTCTCGAATGTAGACCGCGCCTCGGCAAGCATAGCGTTGGGTGCCCTCCGGCCAGATCGGGAGATCGAGCCATGTGGCGTACACTGGGGGAGGCCTACGTCCAGCAGTGGACTGCAATAAGCTGACGACGATTGTTACGGCTATGCTTCTGCAATCTAGTCTTAAAAACACTCACCTAAATTCAACTTTATCTCAAAGATATAAATGATAAAAAGGTTATTGTAAGACTAAAGTAAGACTATGGGCTAATCCCCCCTATGGAGGTAGCCTTGTGGCGTGCCATGGAGGAGGCCTACATTCAGCAGTGGACTGCAATAGGCTGAAGACGATAGTAAAAAGGCTGTAGAAGAAATTACCTGTAGAAGGAGGTCGGTAGGGCCGCACATTGGGCACCGTAGTGGGGGAGGCCGGAGCTCGCGTAGAGTAGTCATCGTCGTCCAGAAACACTTGCTCGCTCAGCTCCAACGCCAGTTCCGTGTCACTGCGGTGTATTTTTATGTCAGAATGTGTTTAGATTTTGTTGGTTGATGACACAAAAAATGTTGTGTAATCTGTCGCCCTGATTTGTCTTCTAGGGGGGATAGATAAGAAAAAAGTTTGATCTGTCCCCTATATAAAATGTACAATATAGTTATTATAAAACAATATTAAAAAAGTTATTGTTACATTATTAGATCAGATACCTACATGTTTCGTCAAAAAGTGTGGCAAGAAATTAATTCAAAATTTTACAGGGTTCTAAATCTAAATTTTTCAGAGCAAGGAAAAATTTTAGTCTATTCACCCACATGTTTTGCTGCAAACAAGCAGACGGACAGATCAAACTTTGCTGTGATCTTGCTTCCTATAAAGGGCCAAAGCAGGGTGAGATCGGAATAATTCAAATAAAGCATTTCACAAAGTTGTCTGGTTTTATTTAAATTGTTGAATGTATTCAAAGATTACATCCCACTATACTGTTTGTTGTCCCAAATAAATAAATAAATACTTTTCAGGGTACGAAATTATCAAGATAAATATTTTTTTTTATAATTTTATAATGATAATTATCCTAGCTGATTAAATTTGTCAATTAACTTCTTGAAATTTTCTTTATTTTGGTAAATTATAATCTATTATCTCAAAAAAGATCTCATGTTTTCAGCATTATTAAATGAACAGCAAAGAATAATATAATTTAAATTACAAAAATACAAACAGAGTTTGTTTTTATGGCGTCAAAAAAAGTAAGAAAGTACGTAAAAAAAGAGAAATTCCTGAAATTTACACTTCTTTTGTCAGTCAAAGGTTTTTTGTTATGTCTACTACGTTTGGATATGTAAATAAACTTAGATTATTTTAGTGTTTGATTTTTATAATTATTAAGGTATATTTATCAATATAATTATCGTGATACTTATTATGCTAAATTTATCCTTAAATCTATGATCACAGAACACCAAGTTGATTCCATGCAATACCTTACACCAGCTAGTGAAAAACTGTGAATGATGTGGTGAAACATTGTTTTTAAAAATGCATCTTACGTTTTACCCATCCCCATAAAGTTCCTAAAATGAACTAAGCTCGCTTTAATATTTGTCTTTGAAGTAATAAAAAAAAATATAGAGGTTTTTGTTAGAAATTGTATACCTGCTGAGAACATTTATAGTGTACACATTAATTCTAGACATTTTTATCTCTTGCCATGCTATTAAAAGAGAATTTAAACATTGTTTAAACTAAACATTGCCTATATTTGTCAGAAGGGATGGATGGATGTGTGTTACTCTTTCACATAAAAACATCTGGAGCTACTTTAATAAAATTTGGTATGGAGTTAGCCGACACCCTGGATTAACAGATAGGCTACTTTTTATCCCGGGAAAATATTTTTATCCTGGATAATTTCAATTTTTTTATGGGTGTCTACTAGTATTCCATACATCATGCTGTGAAATATTATGAAGATCAGTTCATTGGTAAACAAAAACTGTAACTATCTGATTTAAATTCATTTTTGATTGTCATAAAAGATTTAGATATGAAAAAGAAATTGTTTTGTGTGATAAGCATAGATTGCTTGTCTATACATATAATAAAAATGTTACAGATCGTTGTCTGTACATGGAAGATTATAAGAATAAGAAAAAATATTATAGAATACCTTTATCAACGCAATAGTACCCAAAGCAATGGTTTTTGGAATTTTTTGTCCGTTTGTCTGTGCGTGCTAATCTCAGAAACGGCTGAACTAATTTCAATGCAGTTTATCAAACATATTATAGAGTAACAGTACCTACAAGTTTTTACAATTTAATTAATGTAAACTGAATGGTGTTAGTAAGAATGTTGTCTATTTAATCCCAATAATTTCGATATTTTGTTTTTTTTTCTGTAGTCCACGCGGACGGAGTCGCGGGCGTCCACTATAATAAATAAATATTCACACACTTCACAACACAATAACCTAGTCCCACACTAAGATCTCTAAGGTCTAATGACGTGGGTACTAAGCAACGGTATATAAATAAGTATACATATAAACATCCATGACTCGGAAACAAACATCGATATTCATCACATCAATGTTTGCACCTACCGGGCTTCGAACCCAGGACCTACGGCGTCGCAGGCAGGGCCACTACCAACTACATCAATCGGCCGTCAAGATAAGCACGCCACTGTACATATCTCCTGTATACTGAGATTACTTATAATATATTTTTATTTGTGAAGAATAATAAATAAGAAAGAAAACTAGAGTTCGTTTCACCAAAATAGGCACCTAGTTACTTTGTACAGTTCAAGATAAATAAATATCGGTAGGCTATATTTATGTAACCAGCAAAAGCAAACCAATGCGAGGACGAATATTGCGAGTGTAATGACGCCTCGTCAGTGTGACTCACAATTTTAGATATCGCATTATTACGGCCACATCTGCCGTAGAACCGATGGACGGTGGAGTAAACGGGTTCTCGAATGTAGACCGCGCCTCGGCAAGCATAGCGTTGGGTGCCCTCCGGCCAGATCGGGAGATCGAGCCATGTGGCGTACACTGGGGGAGGCCTACGTCCAGCAGTGGACTGCAATAAGCTGACGACGATTGTTACGGCTATGCTTCTGCAATCTAGTCTTAAAAACACTCACCTAAATTCAACTTTATCTCAAAGATATAAATGATAAAAAGGTTATTAGTAAGACTAAAGTAAGACTATGGGCTAAACCCCCCCTATGGAGGTAGCCTTGTGGCGTGCCATGGAGGAGGCCTACATCCAGCAGTGGACTGCAATAAGCTGAAGACGATAGTAAAAAGGCTGTAGACGAAATTACCTGTAGAAGGAGGTCGGTAGGGCCGCACATTGGGCACCGTAGTGGGGGAGGCCGGAGCTCGCGTAGAGTAGTCATCGTCGTCCAGAAACACTTGCTCGCTCAGCTCCAACGCCAGTTCCGTGTCACTGTGGTGTATTTTTTATGTCAGAATGTGTTTAGATTTTGTTGGTTGATGACACAGAAAATGTTGTGTAATCTGTCACCCTGATTTGTCTTCTAGGGGGGATAGATAAGAAAAAAGTTTGATCTGTCCCCTATATAAAATGTACAATACAGGATGATTTTTGGTCGTCAACGTTCCCGAAAACTACGGAATCTCCTCATCATCACGATCATTTTTCTCCATGGAAGTGGATACCTGGGAAGTGTCTGGTTTCCAAAATATTAGGGTCCAAAGTTGAGTAAATAGACTGCGTTTTTTTTTTCTCAACATTTTTTTTTTGCATAAACTTACTTTATTTCATGTATAGAGTACGTACCCTTCGTTAAAGGTGGCCACAAAAAAAACCCTAAAATAACAAAAAAACATCCTTATAGTTATTATAAAACCATATTTAAAAAAGTTATTGTTCCATTATTAGTCAGATACCTACATGTTTTGTCAAAAGTAATTCAAAATTTTTACAGGGTTCTAAATCTAATTTTTCAGAGCAAGGAAAAAGTT